>OZ018325.1:152596674-153279174 GCA_963969495.1 Ceratothoa steindachneri
GTTACAATTTTGCCAGTCCAAAATATTAAATTCCCCTATAATTTTGTTCCCAGACTCAGGACCTTTGTTATAAAGATAGATGGTTATATTACCTTTCAAACTTCCACGTGTTTATCTGTAGTTAAAGGATAGTAGAAATGGTCAGGACATCGGAATGTCCATGAGCTTATATACTTGAAATACCTGACTGTTGAGATGCTTATGCTTGTTCGAAGGACATATTATGCAGAATTTAATTAAGTTTATTAAGTTTTGAGCTACTAATTCCACTCGTACAAACATCTCATACTCAATAGAAACATGAAAGAAAGAGAAAATCATGTGTGTATGTGTGTGAGAGAGAAAAGGGTTCTTAGTATGAGTGCTGTATGTATGAATAATTATCGAAATGACGTTGGCAAATAAAATGCACTATTGACTCGCGAACAAACAATGGATGAATATCCAGGACAATTTCTTTCTCTCATCAGTGCCGTTTCTTTATATAATTAAAATTAATGACTTTTTTCAACGTTATGAATGATGGAACAATTACAAAATCTCATTAAAACTCCACTTATAAACAACTCCGATACATTAGAACATGATTGTGCGACTAGCGAAAGTTGCTATTACAAATTTACCTAATTGCATATGCATAAAATTTAATTTGTTTGGACTTGTCATACATTATAACCGTTAAAACCCTTACTAAAGTTCACATTTTAAACTTTGAATTCGTTATGACACCAAAACCGTTATTAACGGTTACATTTTTTAAAAGTTTCAAATCATTTTTGTCGTGAAAACCGTTGAATGCGACATATTGTAAGACTTTGTAACGTTGATATTTATAATATATTTCTTTATAGTTTTTCTCTGTTATATTTTCTTCAATATATTTTTCTGTTATCTCCAAAAACATTAAAAAACTTTTCATTGAACCTCGTCCGACCAGTGCAAAATTTCACTCATTTGAATCTAGGCCTTCATTTGTGTATGTTAAATCCATAAACTCTTTCATATCTTCCCTCACAGTTCCAGCCAAGGGTAATGTTTACTCTAGAATTCTTATTGGACTCTTTTCTACCAGTAATGTTCTTTTATTCATTACTTTGTTCTATTTTTTTCCGTTACACTTTTAACAGTTCTTGCGCATGCGTTAAAAAATCAAACTATGTTAATTTGCAGATGCTGGAATAAAATGTCATAGGCTTGATATAAGTAAAGGATTTCGTAAGTATTGACTATTATTTTAACTTACCTGTACAATGACATGCTCAACTATTATTAAAATACCATAATATTATTTAGTATTTTTGTAAACATTTATTTTATAGGCATTTTATCGGGCTCCGCAAAAATGGCCAACAATGGAGTAAAGATCGGCAGCAAAACCTAAGAAAAGTTATACCTAACAAGGTCTACTGACCTTCAAAACTTTCAATAATTCCCGGACTAACCTTGGGTGGACCTTGGCAATTATATCATTCGAAAGAGAATATAAAACAATATCAGCTGTTAATGCTACAGCTCATCAGCACTTAATTATACAGCTCATCAGCCCTTAATGTTACAGCTCATCAGCCCTTAATGCTACAGCTTATCAACGCTAAATGCTACATCTCATCAGCCCTTAATGTTATAGCTTATCATTGCTAAATGCTACAGCTCACCAGCCATTAATGCTCCAGATCATCAGCCCTTAATGTTCCAGATCATCATCCCATAATGCTACAGCTTATCAACACTAAATGCTATAGCTCATCAACCCTTAATTCTTCAGCTCATCAGCCCATAATGATACAGATTATCAACGCTAAATGCTACTGCTCAGCAGCCCATAATGATACAGATTATAAACGCTAAATCAGCCCTTAATGATACAGCTCATCAGCCTTTAATGCTCATCAGCGAAAAATGCTACAGCTCATCAGCCCTTTATCCTACTGCTTATCAACACTAAATGTTATAGCTCATTAGCCCTTAATGCTACCACTTATCACACTAAATGCTACAGCTCATCAGTCCTTAATGCTACAGTTCATCAGCCTTAAATTCTACAGCTCATCAGCTTTAAATGCAACAGCTTATGATTTTTAAATGCTATATCTAATCACCCCTTAATTCTACAGCTTTTTAGTCCTAAATGCTACAGCCGCTCAGCCCTAAATCCCACAGCTCTTCAGCCTTAAATCTTACAGCTCATTAGCCCTAAATAATGTGCCCCAGAAAGGGGATGCCAGGTGTGGCATGGGCAACCTTGCTACATTTTGATAATTCCTTGCCCTCTCTGCTCCAACGCCTGCACATTGGATTTGCGGCTCTATATCTTCAGAATATTTCTTCACCGACCACCACTCCCTTGGTAACCTTTCCTACGGAGAAACTGTCGTTGGCCTTCCTCTCTTATTTTTAACGAAGAAAAAACAACAACCGCCTAAATGACATCACTGAGAGAATCAACCCAAAACCTCTCGATACAACTTCGTATTTAGAGCGGAGGGATTAGAGAATACGAATTGGAACCTTCTAGAGAAAACCGGCAGCAGAATGACAGAACGTAAACATGGATAAACGAACAAGAAGTGTTAGAATAAGTCGAGGGAGAGCACCTTCATCACCCTAACTGCCACTTGAGCGCATTTTAAAATGGGTAAGTTCTTAATGATGAGTCAACACGTTCACAAGTGCGTACTTCAAATTATTTGTTGGTGTAAAGAAGGTAAACTAAATAAGGGTAAGATGGTGTAAACAAGGCAAACTAAGTTAGGGTAAGACGGTGTAAACAATGCAAACTAAGTTAGGGTGAAACGGGGTAAACTAGCTAAACTAAATTAGGGTGAGATGGTGTAGACAAGGTAAACTAAATTAGGGTAAGACGGTGTAAACAGGTACACTAAATTAGGGTGAGACGATGTAAACAAGTTAAACTAAATTAGGTTAAGATGGTGTAAACAAAGTAAACTAAATTAGGGTAAGACGGTGTAAACAAAGTAAACTAAATTAGGGTAAGACGGTGTAAACAAGGCAAAATAAATTAGGGTAGGACGAGTAAACAAGCTAAACTAAATTAAGGTGAGACGGTGTAAACAATGTAAACTAAATTAGGGTGAGACGGTGCGAACAAGGTAAACTAAATTAGGGTAGATGTAAGAGTGATAATGCGGAGAGAAGATTGTTTCACAATCCCTTATATTTATCTACATTTAACCTTCATCCATTGTCTACTTGATAAAAATCTCTTCTTCGTTACACCACTCGTCCTTTCTCACTTATATTTGAAAATTATAACTTCTTTATAAGTATTAACTTATTTTTACTCTTTCAGTATTGGGTTATGCCAGCCATCGTTGAATGGGAAATGACATCTATCCAACTGTTTATTAATTTACTTCTACCTTTCTGCATTGGATTACGTCATTGGTTGAAGGGGAATGTCATTTATCGAGTTTAAACAAACTTTAACAAACTACTAAAACCTACATTCCTTAATGTAGATTGAGAAAATGGGACGCTAAATTATAGCTATTTCCTCCCTGCCTATCTGAAATGAATCTTTATCTAAGACTAGAAAATGTACTAAATAAAAGGCCCCCTCAACATTATTCTTTATCTAAATAGAAAATCTCGAAATGCATTTAGTAATTTACAGGACCAAAATGTGGTATTCATTTGGAAATAAGGTCTGCACTCATCTAATTATCTTTAATCTTATGATGCCAATCTTCTTGTTTGGTTTTATGTTTCCGTAAGTTCTGGGTTGGCATGATTGAAAACTATCGGTGTCTGATAATTTGTTATTATTAGTAGTAATGATATTATATTAAGTGATTCCGTACAATCGCCTTTATTTAGTTCTTATAGTGTTAAGAAAGTAAGTATGGACTTGCGATAACTTTCTTTGTATTTGTATTATAAAAGTTCTGTTTGATTGATTCTATGCTACTGACATAATCATAAAATAGACAATAATTAGGGCGCATAGAAATCAGCGCAGAATAAAAGAAAATTGCCATTGTTTTCATATTGTGTACCTAAATACTTTATCTCAGGATAAAATCTCGAAATACATTTAGCAAGTTATAGGATCTAAAGTGGTTCATTTAGAAATAAGTCATACTGCCGGCTAACTACTCGTATATATAATCTTATGATGACGATCTTTTTGATGGTTTTATATTTCCGTAATTTATGGTTAGGCATGCCATATAAACGCCAGTGGCTAACAATTTGATATTACTAATAGTATTATTAATGATAATAAAGACAGGGGATGTAGCCTGCCAATGCATTTATATTACACAAAGTCTGATTGAGGAAAAACATGCGATAACAATATTCTCATAAAATCGATACGAGTTATAGCTACATTTAAAATATCTGAATAATATGATAGTGTGTTAGGATTTATAATCCTATATTTATTTTTCTATTTCTGCCTTTATTTTTGCATTTTCCTTCCCTATTTATCTTCCTATATATTTCTATCGTTTCTCCATTGTAAGAAAAATCCCTTAATGTACCCATTAGTTTTTTTTCTTCTCTCAATTAAAGGAAAGTTAATGATGCTAAAAAAAATAATATTAGAATTATCTAATGCTAATACTACTAAATTCGAAGAAAAAGTAAAATAAATAATCAAAAAATCTTCTTTTTCATTCCGAGAGAGAATGGTTCTTCTCACTTCCTCTCTAAATATGCCTATCGTATGTCCATCCAAGCTTCGATAAACACAGCTTATTTACATCTCTCGCCACTGAGACACCAGCTCTTCCAAGGATAAAGATCAGCGAAGGAAGAAAGTGAAAGAAAGTTAACCTTTCTGTCAACCCTCTACTCTCGCACCTTTCTCAAACTCTCACGGGAAACTCTGGGACAGCCTGTCATTAATTAATGTTTATTAGTGTTCTTAAAACCGATTAATTCTATCTGATTAATTAAAGGATAATTGCCGTTGTGAAATCCGTGGCTTACCTTCACTTATGCTCACGGTTATATCTGCTTATATAATTTCACAGAGAGAAAGAGAGAGAAAAACGGGGGGAGTGGGGGTAATGTAAGCTGTATTTCATAAATTATTAAGGTCCCTCAAAGGTCAACCACATTTCCCACGAGTACATAAGACCTATTGAGTACCAAGAGAGCACTACGGGCAGGTCATCAGTGTAAAGACGTATTGGAAAATATGAAGAAAATATAACTCAGGTTATTAACTTTCCCCAGTAAATTTTCTGTGAAAACAACAGAAAAAATATTTTTGTTAAATATTTAAAAGCTCCAAATTCTTGGGTATGGCCTATTATTTTCGTATGTATGATAACACTTATTTAAGGATTTGAATAAGCCTCTATGTAGTGCCAAATGAAGAGGAAGAACAACTAGTACATACCAGAGCCGATTTGCCACTACTTGTGTAGTGTCAAAGAAGAAAAGTCTTTTAGCAATCGCTAACTTTCATTCCACTTAATTCAATACTTCCTCATTTCTCTATATTTATTTCTCTTCTTTCTTCAAAATATAAACAACTTCAATGTAGAATATAAGACAGCTATGAGCAAGATAAAAGAAATAATAAAATATTGAGGAAGTACATATAGTTCTCAAAATTTATTGAAAACCAACTGATTTTCCCGACATTGCTTCGGAGGTCAGATTTGACCTGCTAAGGTGCCCCATTTTCTGGGGTACTCTTTAAGTTTGGATTTCATAAGGAACCTGGAATTCCCGTTCCTATGGTTTTCAGATCTATGGTACGTTTTCAGCCGCCTGGTGAGGGGGAAAATGTAATTGAGAGGGGAGAAATCTAGTATAGTTTATAGCCGGCTCTTTGCAGAGATGTACCTCTGTGCCAAATTTCAACTTGGTAAAGAGATGGATAAAGTCTATGTTAGGTCGCCCCCCCCCCCCCTCCCCAATACACTCTCACCACAGGGGGCTGAAAACATTTCATGGGTTTGCCAGCCACATACCTTGACTGAGCTGAAATTTATCAAAGATATAACCTTATAAGGAGGTCATAGGCTATGCTAAGTTAGGCCGGCCTAGATACATTGCCTACCCACTTCCCCCTTAGGGTTAAAAAAGTCATATGTCTACAAAAGCTTAAAAGCGGGAATTTCAGGTTTCGTATGAAATTCCAAGTTGTAGAGCACCCCTGAACATAGGGCACCAGACTAGGTCAAATCCAAGCTATCCGAGGCAGCTAGAGCTTAGCTTAAAGAAATAATGATCGATTCACTTCAAATCTAAATTTACAACTGGGCAAGGTAGGGAAAATCAGATAGTATAAACTATATTGCATATATTGTAAACCACTAACAACCAATACAGGGTGACACCCCCAAAAACTGGCCCCAACTTTCGATAGGCCTCATTTCTTAATTTTCTGCAAGGATTGAATGAAACTTTGGTACTAACTAGTTTATCGTGTTTAAAAACATCATATCAAAACATGAAAGTCTTTGGACTTTTCTTCTTTATTCTAGAGCACATGTTCTAGATAACCTCCATTTAGCTCAGTGCATTTCTTGAGGTGCAGCACAAAGTTGTCTATGACGTCTTTACAAACCGACTGACTAATGACTCTGATCTCCTCCCTGGTGGCTTCCTTGAGTTCCGTGATGGTTTTGGGTCTCCCTGCGTACACTCTGTCATTAAGGTAGCCCCAGAGAAAAAAATCTTGGGGGTTAAGGTCTGGGCTGTGAGGTGCCAACTCAAAATCAGTTTTGAGACTGATCACACGGCCACCAAAGTTCTCTTTCAGCCAATCTCGGGACATGTCTGAGGTGTGAGAGCTTGCTCCATCTTGCTGGAACCAGAACTTCCCCTTAAGCGACGGGAACATGATCTGCAGCTTCCTCTTGAAGGTTTTTAGGACCTCAACATACCGCTCCTTGGTGACTGTCACTGTCGCGCCAGATTTCTCGGAGAAGAATGGTCCGATGATGCCTCTGGCTGAGATTGCTTGTCAGGTACCTCATTTGGTCTGGAGGTTCCCCATAAGACATTTGTCTTCGAGTTCACCTTTCCTTCAAGATGGAAGTGAGCTTCATCTGAGGTCCAAAGGAGGTTAAGGAAAGTTGAGGTCTCCTGAATCTTCTCCAGTATCTTAACTGCCATAGCCTTTCTCTACTCCTTGTCTGAGGCTGTAAGAGTCTGCTTCGTCTGTATTCTGTATGGGTAGGCCTTTACATCTATTACTAGCACTCTCTTGCAAGTATCACGGGATATACCGAGGGACTGACTTCGCTTGCGCACAGAGCGTTTTGGACTCTGCTGAACTGACTCCATCACGCTCTCGACCAGCTCAGCTGTACGCTTCCTCGGGCATCCTGAATGGCTTGGACGGTTGTCACTGGCTGCATGGAGGTTCCCAACTGTCCCATAGTTCTGGAATTGGTCCACCCAGTCCTGATTTATGCTCTTGGAGGTTTTTTTTTCACATTCGAATTGATGCACGAAAGCGTCCTGAACTTTCTTGAACGAGCCTGTCTTGTAGTAATGTTTGACGCAGTATATTCTTTGCTGGAGCTCCCATTGAGATCTAGTTGTGTTCACAGGCGTTGCTTCTGCCATGTCCTGCAAAGTAAGGGTGATTAGTGAATAAATGAAGTATATATCACAAAAAGTGTGTGCAGGCCCGTTTTTGGAGGGGTCACCCTTTCGAACGTTCTGCCCTATCTGGGGAAAAAGGGAAAATACCATTAATTTTTAACTAATTTCATTAATTCTGTGGTGATTACGAGCGACGTAATGTTCACTCATGATATTTTTTATTTACTTTCACTTTCAAATCTTCTTTCATTGTAAAAAAGCTGAAATTAATGTTATGAAATGTTAAACTAATATTTCATACCTGATCTGTCAACCCAAATTCATTTTTACCCGTTCTTTAATTCAATATCACGACTTTGATGGATTCGCTGAGCACAAAATCTTTAGGTAGACGACCACCCATTCATTCATACACAAATACACGACTGCATGTTTCTACATACACATACACACTGTAGCATACATAAAATCATCTGATACATTCTGGGCTGCAAGATTGGGCTACAACTAGGGAATTGTGCTGGGTCTTAAATGGCTTCGCTACTCCTTGTGATATATCTGATACTTTTTACTCTTATTGGGCTACTTTTCTAACCAAATTCGCTACTTTTTCTTGTTCTGAAAATGTTTGTGAGTGTTCTCGAATCTTACCTAACCACAGATCCTTGGTACATATCCAAAATTATTCACCAGAGGATGTAATGCAGTGATGTGCGAGCAAAGTTTTGTGCAGAAGTGCGTATAGTGTTTAGCACTTATTGGCACCGTTGTACGCGTATCTAAGTGGGAACTTACAATTTAGCGGGGGATTCGAACCAAAGGCTCTACGGTATATGACAGCCACCGCAAAGTCGGTAACTTAAATCGGGCTCCATCTGAAGACTTGCCAGCCCAAATGTGGCTTAACTTCTCTCGTATTGGAAGCAATGTTTTGACTTGGCTAGCCTACCCATTCAGGGTATATGTGTGTTTGTGTGTGTGCAAGTGAAGATAATAGTGTTAGTGAATGTACAAAGTGTGTGTATTTATGCATTTATTTTTATGTGCGTGTATATATATATATATATATATATATATATATATATATATATATATATATATATATATATATATATATATATATATATATATATTTATTTATTTATATATATATATATATATATATATATATATATATATATATATATATATATATATATATATATTATATATATATATATATATATATATATATATATATATATATATATATATATATATATATATATATATATATATAAGAGAACGATTTTCCTATATTAAAATTTTTTAAAAATATGATGAGGTTTTAAATGAAATTTCCATGCTACCTAAAAGCATGCATTTAATATATTTCATGAAGATTTCATATGATACAGTTGTCTATTCAAGAAATTATACTAAATAAACTATAAAAAAAAAAAATAATGACACGTGCAAAATAAGAGAACGATCATTTACAGAATTGCTTAGCAAGCAAATATACTATAAACAAAAAGATTTGACACAATTTGAGGTGTTGAAGCCCTTTTTTTCCTATTACTTCGGCGCAACGACGTCCACAGGACCTCACCAGGTTCTTGCAAAATTCTGGTGTTATTTGTTCCATTCTTGGTCAATTTTCGTCCATAAATCCATCACAGTTGAAGGCTGCTGGTCTCGAACTTTGTTTCCACTGATTTTCCAAAGGTTCTCAAATGGGTTCAGGTCCTGACTTTTATCAGGTCACTTCATTAATTCGATATCTCCTTGTTCGAAATAGTATATTACTGGCTTTGCGGTATGGCATAGTCCGTTGTCCTGCATAAGTACTGCTGGCTGGTTCACAAATGCTCGGAATGAGTGTATAACATGCTGTAACAGATTTAGGTACACATTTGCATTTAACATTCCAATTATTTGCACTAGCGGAACAACACCTTTAGAATAAAATATTCCCCATACTATGACACTGCCTCATCCATGCTTGACAAACTATTTAACACATTTAGGGTTAAGTCTGATTGTCACCTGCAGCGCGTCTAATAGAGTGTCTCTCATCAGATCCAAATAAATTAAATTTATTTTCGTCATAGAAATGAATTCTCTCCCAATTCTCATCCCTCCAAACAACATGAGCTTCAGCATATTCGAGTCTCGCCTTCTGGTTCTTCTTACTGAAGATTGGTTTGGTTGCGGGAGAACGAGCTTTCTAACCAGATGCATTGATGCGACAGGACACTGCGAAACGGCCTCCTTCTCTGACATCATTAGTATTAATTTTTCGGGAAATTCTTGCTGGAGTCTCGGTGGGATCTTTCATAGAGGATCATCTAATAGCCCTTTCTTCTAGGACCATCGTCATGCCTGGTCGACCGAGTTTTGTAGGAGATTTATGTGCTTTGTTTTCATTGTATATGTTCAGAACACGCGAAATCACACTATTGAACCTTCCTACTTCTCTTGAATTCGCAGAAGTAGTCCTCTTCGAAGTCTTCAAGAGAACAATTCTCTGACAGAGCTCAGGAGTCACTTCCACGTTTGGTGGCCTCTCTGCAGAGTTAGTACGACAAAACTGGCGGTTGTACAGTTCTTAACTACTAAACAAAATGTTGCCAGATGATTTCATGAAACTTCTAAAATGTTTCTGAAAAAATCGTTCTCTTAATTTGCACGTGTCAATATTTCATTTTGTTAATTTATTTTGTATAATTTCTTGAATATACGATTGTATCATATAAAATATTCTTATAATATATTAAAAGCATGCCTTTATGTACCATGGAAATTTCATTTATCTACTCAGCATATTTTTGAAAACATTTTAACGAAGGAAAATCCTTCTCTTATTTTGCTCGGTAGTGTATAATATATGCAATATACGAGTAAGTACTCTATAAAGAACAAATAAGATGCTTGCAATAAATACCTTATGAAGAATAAATACAAGATACACAATGAATACTCTCTTCAAAGAATGAATAAAATGCATATAATAAATACACTACAAAGAAAAACTAATAATTACAACCAGCAATGACATAAGTTCCTAAATACTACGACTCGCTGCTTTTTGTTAATTCTTTGTATCGTATTACTAAATTTCTGAGCTGGTTTGCAACGTAACCAGTTCTAAGCAACCAGAACTGCCGTGGTGGAGAGGTTTAATGGTTTAGCTGATTGTGCAAGCAAAATACATCAATACAGTTACCAAAACAAATCAGAAAGTGCAATTAAACTCGAAATGTATGAGACTCGTTTGTGCTCAGTTATTAGAGATTTATGGAAGAGTTTGAGTTAGAGGTCTTTCGCCTTTGCAACTTACCTTCAATGTTGCAAAGACAGATTGCATAAATTCGCATTTTAGTTAAAAGAAATCTCGGATGAGCCGGTGGAATTGAAAAGAAAGAAAGGTAGGATCGCGATTGAAAGGTAGGACAAGGCAGTAAGAGAGAGTGGGACTTGCCAAATATTACAGTGGAAATTTCAAAGGATAGAAAATAGAACTGCCGGGGAGATTAGAAAGGGTATAAAAGAGAATTTTAAGAGAAATCTCAAGGAATATTAGACAGGCTTACGAGGAAGATTGCGCAACATTTTGGAAAGGTTTGTAGCGAGAATTGCATTTTTTTTTCTCGAGATTTAAAACGCAAGAGCAACGAGGCCGCATCACTCAGAAAATCAGTATGGAGACGACCTGTAAAGAAAGTAGTGAAGGTAGACGAAATGAAAATGGAAAATATATAGCAGCAGGTGCTCCTATAGGCATTAGGGCCTGAAGGGCAAACTTTAGGTAATGTAGCTATGGGAAAAGGTCCCCCAGGCTTCATTTGTAGGAGGGGTATTACGCTGCTACACACCAAGCACCTTACATGGAGAGAAAATGGCAAAGGATATTTACGCTTTCGGGGGAAGTTGCAAGACGTATCATAAAACATTGTAGGGAAGATTTCTATGGGTTGCTGAGCATAGCGCAGAGGATTGTAAGGGAGAGTTCTAGGGATTGCTGAGAATTGCGGAGAGGATTATATGGGAGATTACTAGGGTTGCTGAAGGTAGCGCAGAGGATTGTAAGGGAGATTTTTAGGGGTTGTTGAGTATAGCGCAGAGGATTATAGGAGAGATTTCTAGGGTTGCTGAGCATAGCGCAGATGATTGTAGGGGAGATTCCTAGGGGTTGCTGAGAATAGCGCAGGGGATTGTAGCGGAGATTTCTATGGTTGCTGAGCATAACGGAGAGGATTGTAGGGGAGATTTCCAGGGGTTGGTCTGCTTAGCGCAGAAGACTGTAAGGAAGATTTGTAGGGGATGCTGAGAATAGTGCAGAGGATTGTAGGGGAGATTTCGAGGGGTTGCTGAGTATAGCGCAGACATAACATAGCGGATTGTAGGGGAGATTTCCAGGGGTTGGTCTGCTTAGCGCAGAAGAGTGTAGGGGAGATTTATAGGGGATGCTGAGCATAGCGCAGAGGATTGTAGGCGAGATTTCTAGGGGTTGCTGAGCATATTTAAATGATTGTAGGGGAGATTTCTATAGGTTGCTGAACCTAGTGCAGAGGATTGTAAGGGAGATTTCTAGGGTTGCAGAGCATAGTGCAGAGGATTGTAGGGAAACTTTCCAGGGGCTGCTCTGCTTAGCGCAGAAGATTGTAGGGGAAATTTTTAAGGGTTGCTGAGCATAGCGCAGAGGATTGTAGAAGAGATTTCTAGGGTTGTTCTGCTTAACGCAGAGGGCTGTAGAGGAACCTTCTAGGGGGTACTGAGCATAATGCAGGGGATTGTAGTTGAGATTGCAAAAAAGACATTACTGAAGCTTACAGGAAAGATTGCAGACGATAATGCATCTGAATGCAGGCTGCAGAAGAGATGGACACATATGCGCAGATTGGCAGGCATAGATGCACACATACCACCACGAATACACAAATTAAATATCGTGTTTGTTTCCTAGAGCGAAGGTAAAGAGAAGGGTGATATGTAGTGATACAGGGCTCATCACTACTTATGTAGTAAATTCCACAACTCATCACTCAGAATTCACTTCTTGTGAAGGTTCTTTTGTTTCGTTTCGAAATCATCGACGCCAGATGGCCCTCGCACCAAGTGGAGGGTCTCTTAGAGTGCTTTCTATCCCCATCCCCCTTTCCCGCAACAACTTATAGATATATCCAAAAGGTTTGTGGTTCCTAAGCGTCAATTTACTAACCCACACCATATGCTCGTACATCATTCTACAGTAGCATATAGAGCAATCAAATTGGCATGAATAAATTTTGAAAGTTTAATACACTATAATTTTTTTTTACAAAATCAGCATTCAGTATGTTGATGATCATACATTGCTGAGCATGCCGCTGGATATGGATCTCTGGAACAAATTGTGATCGACTTCGTTCCAATATTGTCTTAACAGTCGTCGGGGGTGGTCAGACTTTGTGGGCTTCTCCTTGTCTACTCGCTTTTTGAACATCGCCAACATGTTCTCGATCTGATTGAGGTCGGGAGAGTTTCCAGGCCAGAGACTCAATAATTCAAAGTGTTGGCATCGAACCACTTTGTTACTACTTGAAGCCAATGGCACTTGATCCATATTGCCGAAAAACGCACAGTTTATCACCTTATTATCAAAGACACAAGTACGAAAAAAGAATTGAAAACTTTTAATGTAATTTATGAATTCACCTGTCCGCATGAAGATTGCAACCTTCATGATTCAAATAAATACATTGGAATGACAACCACATCCCTATCTGGTAGACTCACCATGCATCTGCAAAAAGGCGCCATCAAGAATCACTACATGCAACATGGAATTCAACTAAAACGAGAAATTTTAGTACAAAACACCATTATCAAAAGGAGAAGTGACCGAACACGCCTTCATATCCTGGAAGGGATCCTAATCCAAGAAGAAAACCGAAGATTATTGTCCAATTGACCGCCACCCAGAGAACCTTAAAAGTCTTTACGGAACAACGGTCAATAATGACCGAAATCCCATTCCCAAATGTACCTTTTCTAACTACTTCCTGTCAACCACATTCCCCCTTCTTTTCATTATCTAAATTATCTTTAGTATATAAATGCAATGCCTTTAAATGTTCAACCAGTGTAAAATTAATTCGCCTTGAAGATGGTCAAACGTGACCGAAAGCTCAGCTAGCTAAAAATAAACCAAGAATATCGGAACACTTATCTATAACCTTTCGCAAGGGGTAAAAAGAATAATAAGGAAATAAGAAAAGCAAAGAAAGAAGCTAACCAAGGTTCAACTAGACCTGGTCTTTAATAAAACACACACATATATATATATATATATATATATATATATATATATATATATATATATATATATATATATATATATATATATATATATATAGATACATATATATTATGAGGAAAATGTCAAAGCAATTTTCGTAAACACTATAGAGGAAAAAGTAAATGCGTGTTTGGTGTCGGTATTTATTTTAACGGAGAGGGAAATGGAAATGCCGAAAAGAAAGTTCCATGCATTGATCAGACGCCCATAAATCGTGAATGACTTTTACAAATTTTCCCCCGGAATCAATATTTTTTTCAACAAAAAAAACATTATTTTCAAACAAGACTAAGAAATTGGAAAGGGACGAGAAAACAAAATATTTTTACCCTTTTTCATCATAATCAAGAAGAAGTCGAAAAAGAAGAGGAAGATAAAGAAAATGAACTACAAAATGAGAGAGTAACAAGGATCCTAGAATCCACTCAAGACTCTCCTAGGAAACCTCTTAAAAACAAACTGCAGCACTTCAGAAGAGCCACCAGATTTATTATATGTACAGTTTAAAGGGTTCATAACCTACATACTGTTAGCTATGATGTAGGATCGTGACATTTTGATACACACACTTATCTACATGTGTATAAAGGGTACAGTCCTACTTTTATTTTAATCGATTTCCTTTTAATTATTAACTATTGGGCTACAGATACACACTTATTTACGTGTACACCTATGATTTACACATGAATCTAATGGACTCAAATCCAGTTGCCTCTCCTTTGAAACACATTCGCAACGTAAGAAAGAATATGTCGTGGTAGAGGAAGGACCGAGTGATGGAAGGAGTTGGTACGTATGGGTTGTTTACGTACGAGTGGCGGTCAATAAGATTTGCGAATCGGTAGGGCAAAACAGAGGAAGGGAAATGGGTGTTTGTGGGGGTGTTAGGACAAGTTATGACAAGGCAGGACATGCAGCTGCACGCTCCTGCCTCGTCTATTTAAGAAGCAGTAGCTGATTGCAGATCGTCAGTCACAAATTTTTCAACAATGGAGAAGGTTGAGCACCGCGAAGTGATCAAACTTTTGACGAAAGAAGGTAAGAATGCAAAAGAGATCCATGAACGCATAGTTGCAGTGTACACCGACACCGCCCCTTCCTATGCAACCATTGCTCGCTGGAATAGGGAGTTCCGCCATGGTCGTGAGTCCTTCGAAGATGACTCCCTTCCAGGAGGCCCGTCAGACGTGAACAACGAGGACAATGTGGCCCGTGTGGAGAGGATGATCCTCGAAAATCGACGGGTGAAGATCGAAGAAATCGAGAGAGAACTTGGAATATCACATGAAAGTGTTATCAACATCATCCACGACAATTTGGCCATGCCCAAGGTCTCTGCCCGTTGGGTCCCTAGAAACCTAACGCCCCATGATCAACTTCAACGTCGTCAAAGTCCACAAGGCCAGAGTTGCACAAGCTGCCCTGCGCAAGTGCGGATTCGAGGAGCTCAACCATCCCCCCTACAGTCCAGATCTGGCCCCTAGCAACTACTTTTTATTCCGCCAGCTCAAGGCTGCACTGCGTGGACGCCGGTTTAGGGACGATGAAGATGTCCAGGAGTGGATTGAACAGCAGTCTGGAGATTTCTGGTTGTCGGGAATTCGAAGCCTCAGGGACAAGTGGCGCAAGTGCTTTGAAGTCAAGGGTAGTTATATTGAAAAATAATAAAACTCTTTTCCTCATATCTCGTTTCCTTATATCCGAATTGCAAAGCTTATTGACTGCCCCTCGTACTACAAACAAAAGAAGACTCCTTGACTAATTTTATACCTCTCTAAGAGTGCTATATATGTTTGATTATTATTATCTAGTGTCTTGACTCCTTTAATCTTCAAGGTTCCTTGTACTAACGTAGCGATTCGAGGATAGAATAAAAAAAATTTGTCAAAACAAACTAAAACTTTAATTAAAACACAAAAACTAAAATAAACCTGAACCACAGAAATATTACGAATTTAAGTACAAAATAAGGACTTCAATCATTTTTAAGTAAGGCTTTCTAACTTGACCTACTTGATATTATAGTGATGGTTAACCCACCATTCACTCCCATATAAAATTAAGCTAACTGTCTCTACTGGAGTTTAAATACCTTGGTCCCTCATGCGACGGGTTTGAGTCTGACCTTGAACTCAATGAGCCCAGACACCTCAGGAATCCTATTGGTTCTTTGACGCGTGACTCGACCAGATGGTTGACGGCGGACGGAATAACTTGACAGCCACAAGGGACTTTGGCGAGGGTGGCAGATGGGGGGCCACACGGGACTCGGGGGACTTTTTCAAGGGCGTGGACTATCACGTTGGTTTAGGATGCACCAGGATAGGAGGGGTCTCTCTGACGAGAGTAAGTTGAACTTGGTTCTTAAACCAAGTTAACTTAGAGTTAGGTGTGACCACCGGGCAACGGGGTCGAGAAGGAGCTTTTTCTTCTTCGTTTCGGAATTCCTCAAGGGCGAGGACTATCTCGGTGCTTTGTGCTACACCAGGATGGGGGGGGGGGGGTTTTCTCTGACGAGAATAAGTTGAACTTGGACAAGTTAACTTAAAGTTCTGTTTGGTAACCAGGAACTAGCTCGAGTATGAGCTGCTTCTCAGTTTCTTCTCTTGGTAGCCCTGGCCTCTTGCCGGGAACTTCGTCGCCTTGATGACTAACCGAATCTACCTCGTTTTTTCCAAGTGTTTTGTATTTATACCTCGTTACCCCACTGCGGTAGTGGTAGGAGGGAGGGGTGGCTTGTGGACGGGCCGCAGGATAGTTCTTACTCCAACGGTTTTTCTCAGCAAGTCTTACCTCTGGTCTTGAGGGGCCTTCAAACTTGAGCGAAACGCGTCACCAATTTCGTACTTGAGGTGAAATAGAATACACATTCGTATGGGGTATCTTACAGTTTTAATCGTTCTGCTTTTCCTAGGGACGAGGACGAGGGGCTGTGGTTACGTGATTGACCCAAGGTGCCTACACGGCCCGGATGTTTTGCGGTCAACGTCCTGTGTCTCAACTGAGATAGGAAAGAGACGGTCGATTCCCCTACAAACTTCCCTTCAAAGAACTTAATGGGGTGGAGAGACTCCAGTGAACTACAAAACAACCAACTCAACTAGGTCGATAAAAGCAAAGTTTCATGTCTTTGAACCTTTGCTTGATTATCAGGACTAACTGTCCTCAACTCAACTCTTACAGTACGTTTTTTAAGCTTGGGCGTACACGCGCGCGCGTACAAAGGCCATGGGTTGAAATAGGCCTCGCGAGCCTACTAGGGGTATGTTAACCAGCACAATTTAACATACTCGCAACACAATTTAACCTCCAAACAAAACAAAAACCTTATTCATCGATTACACGCAACAAAAACAAAAACAAGCTACTTCCTTACATTTCTAAATTTTTAAGAACTTAAATCCTAACAAAAACTACTAACACGAAAACAAGTGAAAACATGGTTTCACGCTTACTAAATAATTCTCAATGGTATTTCGACTCAGCTTATAGAGCGGCTGTACTTTATCGGCCCTTTTGATGTAGCTAATACTAAAGTGGTGTTTTATGATCATTACCTTACCGCACCTGAGTCGGCCGTTCGATTTATTGAGCCTACCCAAGTAAGTCACAAAATGGCAGTAGTACTCCAACCTATGCGAATTACCCTTCTTATGGTACTTGAATAATTTTAAATTGACCCTCATGGCTAGAGCGGCCTGTTGCAGAGTTCCATAAATGATGGGAGCGTGAGTCCCATAGTCCTCCTTTAACAAGGTATACGGGGAGATCGTTTGTGGGTTCGATATCCGGGGGTCAAAAAGAATTTTCCTTGCGGGGTCGTTAATGGGCGTGGCGCTCACGACGACTTGGAGTTTTAGTGGTAACTCCTTGGATATTCCGTTCTGGGGGAAGACTACTGGCGTTAGAGGATACTCCTTTTCCGCGTCTACCATCTGACTCGGTTTACTTGGGTGTACCACATTGACACCTCTATCTTGCTCCATCGTCACCGCATTTGGGTGGGTTTTCATCAATAGTACTTTCTTAGGTCTAGGCCGGGCTAAAACGGCCTCGACCTCCATCTGATGCTCAATAGATGCCCTTACATGTGCGTGCAATCTTTCCTTTTCTTCTCTCTCTTCTCTTTCAGCTTTCGCTATTTATCTTTCCATCTGTATTCTTCTTTATTCTACTTCTTTTTTATCTTTATTCTTCTTTCTTCTGCTTCTCTTTTTCTCTTTATTCTTCTTTCCTCGACTTCTATTTAGGCTTGCGCTAGTTCTTTTCCCTTCTATATTCTTATTTCTTCTGTTTCTCTTTTAAACTGTATTATTCTTTCGTTTGTTTTACTTCCCCTCGGTATTCTCCTTTCTTCGGCTTCTACTTCCAACTCTATTCTTGCCTCTTCGTCTTTTATTTTCCACTCTTTTCCTCTTTCTTTGATTTCTATGTTCCACTCTATTATTTCTTCTTCCATTTCTATTCTCAGTTCTGACAGGGCGTAGGCATCCATATCATCGCCTTCAAGTCCCAGCATTTGGGCTGGTTGGTATAATCTTTCGTCCGAATCCATTTTGTGGATGCCCGTCACACTCTCACCGCTGTATGCTCAGGTACTTATGCACAACTCACCAAGTAGCGCGCTGCCTAACTTCCCTTAATCCCAATACTTGGCTGATTGGAATACCACTCCAACAACAAATTAGTTAATAACTTGACAGGCCAATCAAGGGAAATTTATCTAACGATCTTGTTATGTTTTAATCTTTCCTCGAATGCTTGGCACATCTTTACTTTTCCTGAATGGAATACAAGACAAATTCTAGTGAGTTCTTCCAATACCCATAAAGCTTGACACCAAGCATTTATGTCGTAGTATCGGAAGGACCCCACACACCTGAAACCAAATATTTATGTCGTGGTATAGGAAGGACCGAGTGATGGAAGGAGTTGGTACGTATGGGTTGTTCCAGATCTGGCCCCTAGCGACTACTTTTTATTCCTCCAGCTCAAGGCTGCACTGCGTGGACGCCGGTTTGGGGAAAATGAAGATGTCCAGCTCGCCGTCCAGGAGTGGATTGAACAGCAGTCGGGAGATTTCTGGTTGTCGGGAATTCGAAGCCTCAGTGACAAGTGGCGCAAGTGCATTGAAGTCGAGGGTAGTTATATTGAAAAATAATAAAACACTTTTCCTCATATCTCGTTTCCTTATATCCGAATTGCAAAGCTTATTGACTGCCCCTCGTACTACAAAAAAAGAAGACGCCTTGACTAACGTTATACCTCTCTAAGAGTGCTATATATGTTTGATTATTATTATCTAGTGTCTTGACTCCTTTAAACTTTAAGGTTCCTTGTACCAACGTAGCGATTCGAAAATAGAATAAAAAAAAAATGTTAACGCAAACTAAAAC
Source organism: Ceratothoa steindachneri (assembly GCA_963969495.1). Classification (NCBI taxonomy): domain Eukaryota; kingdom Metazoa; phylum Arthropoda; class Malacostraca; order Isopoda; family Cymothoidae; genus Ceratothoa; species Ceratothoa steindachneri. Next base: position 152,615,932 of record OZ018325.1, read on the forward strand.
TTTAATTGAAACACAAAAACAAAAATAAACCTGAACCACAGAAATATTACGAATTTAAGTACAAAATAAGGACTTCAATCATTTTTAAGTAAGGCTTTCTAACTTGACCTACTTGATATTATAGTGATGGTTAACCCACCATTCACTCCCATATAAAATTAAGCTAACTGTCTCTACTGGAGTTTAAATACCTTGGTCCCTCATGCGACGGGTTTGAGTCTGACCTTGAACTCAATGAGCCCAGACACCTCAGGAATCCTATTGGTTCTTTGACGCGTGACTCGACCAGATGGTTGACGGCGGACGGAATAACTTGACAGCCACAAGGGACTTTGGCGAGGGTGGCAGATGGGGGGCCACACGGGACTCGGGGGACTTTTTCAAGGGCGTGGACTATCACGTTGGTTTAGGATGCACCAGGATAGGAGGGGTCTCTCTGACGAGAGTAAGTTGAACTTGGTTCTTAAACCAAGTTAACTTAGAGTTAGGTGTGACCACCGGGCAACGGGGTCGAGAAGGAGCTTTTTCTTCTTCGTTTCGGAATTCCTCAAGGGTGAGGACTATCTCGGTGCTTTGTGCTACACCAGGATGGGAGGGGGTGTTTCTCTGACGAGAATAAGTTGTTGAACTTAGACAAGTTAACTTAAAGTTCTGTTTGGTAACCAGGAACTAGCTCGAGTATGAGCTGCTTCTCAGTTTCTTCTCTTGGTAGCCCTGGCCTCTTGCCGGGAACTTCGTCGCCTTGATGACTAACCGAATCTACCTCGTTTTTTCCAAGTGTTTTGTATTTATACCTCGTTACCCCACTGCGGAAGTGGTAGGAGGGAGGGGTGGCTTGTGGACGGGCCGCAGGATAGTTCTTACTCCAACGGTTTTTCTCAGCAAGTCTTACCTCTGGTCTTGAGGGGCCTTCAAACTTGAGCGAAACGCGTCACCAATTTCGTACTTGAGGTGAAATAGAATACACACTCGTAGGGGGTATCTTACAGTTTTAACCGTTCTGCTTTTCCTAGGGACGAGGACGAGGGGCTGTGGTTACGAGCTTGACCCAAGGTGCCTACACTGCCCGGCTGTTTTGGGGTCAATATCCTGTGTCTCAACTGAGAGAGGAGGGAGAGGGTCGATTTATCTACAGAATATTAAAGCTCTTTTTCTTCTCCGCGCAGACCCTCGCCTCGTGAAAGGAGGAAAATGATAGAAGAGGACGAAATAAATACGGAGAATGCATTCGAACACATTTTTTTATTTCTTTTATTTACTCTTCCTTGAAATCATTTTCTTTTTCATTTCCTTTGCTATCCTTCCTCTTCCTTAGTGGACATTTGCAACTGTGCTTCCTTATTTCTAGTTTTAACATTTATTTTAATAGTTGTCAATTCCATTTGTAAACATACTAACTGAAAAATAATTGTAGATTCGATTTTTAAACATATTGAATGACGTGATATCAACTACTCGATTAGGTAGCCATTCCACGCTTGTGTTATTTTATAATTGAATTAAATTTGAGCCATGGCCGTGTTGAAAAGCTTGTTTACCAATTTAAATCCAATTTGGCAAGATTTTCTATCCTCCCTCTCGAATAGTAGTCCATAATTATTTGAATGATAATTCACTTTGTAGCAAAAAAAATTCTGGGTTAAAAATGTTATTTCCCAGTTGCTCGTAACTAAAGTAAATGCAAAAAGTCTATTTTGATCCCCAAACAATTCTTTTGCAGGTAGATCACGAAATTTAACAATTTGCCCTTTTGGAAAATAATCCTAGAGTATTATTAATTTCGGGTAAAAAGTTGAGAATATATAAAATGCTGTATTTTAGGCTTTCATTTTTTTCCAAAGTATGGTAGATAGTTGCTAATCTTATTTTTAAAAAAACATTGGAATGTTGTACAATAATACTTTTTGTAAGGAAACCTTCCAAAACATTCGAGATTTAATGAGAAATTTCTAGAATTTAGTAGAATTTTATGAAGTTTCAAGAATGTTTCAGAACTTGACACAACACACCCCTAGAAACTTCTAGAACTTTCTGGAATGTTACTTTATAAATATTGCTACAGTGAGGCACAGATGTGCTATCATTTCAACTCTAGATACCATAGTGAACTCATCCGAAGAGAGATGGCATCCAGAGGCTGCAATCATTCTCCAGATGCATTGTATTATATCTGCGGACAGTTCATCAAAACAAGAGCAAAAGAGTTTTCGATGTGACAGCATCTATGAGAATGTGTTAAGCTTACAAAGTATACTTTGGCATGTCAATTGGGGACCAATACAAACCCTGAGCACCTCATTTTGTTTGTGAACACTACAAGAAAACTTTGGAAGGTAAGAAAATTGTTTGTTGTAAAGAGTAAAATATTAAATGTCACTAATATTCAAGTTATTATGTTTGTTTCTAAGCCAAAAGAGTAATAAAGTATATATTTTTTAATTTTAAAGGAAGTTATAGAGTAGAAATTCGAGTAAGAGCTATGAACTTTGCTATTCCCAGGATTTGGCATAAACCCACTGACCACACAAGTAACTGCTACTTCTGCATGGTGGACCCTTCCAAACGTTGAATTGGCGAAAAGGCACCTGCTATTTCCTATCTCGATTTTCCACCCTCCAATGCATCAGTACCACACAGTGCTGATCTTCCCGTAACTACTCCTTTAAAAAGGAATAAGCTACCCTCAGAAGAAAGCAACAATGCACGAGCTGAAACGATCATTGAAGATGTAGACTACAATGTTAGAGAAATGGCTGTTGACACTCCAACCGAAGAGACTTCAATGAGCTTTTCAGAGATCTTGACATGTAAAAGTCAAGGGATGAGCTTTTGATTTCCAGGGTCAAAGCGTTGGGTTTGTTGGATGAAAATGTGCAAGTGACAAGCCAAAGGAAACGTCCTAAATATTTCTCAAAATTCTTTACTTATCAAGCTGGGCTAGGCTAATGCAATAAGGGAATTGGAATGACATGTAATCCAGATGAGTATAGTCTCTTCTTTGACAGCTCATCCAGAAGTGTTAAAACTGGACTTCTCTATAAATGCAATAAGCATCCATCCCTTACCTTGGCTCATTCAGTATATCTCAAAGAGGACTACAACAGTGTGAAGCTCCTGATACAAGCTTTGAATTATAAGGAGTATGGCTGGGAATGATTGGAAACTTCAAAATGGTAACATTTTAGATGGGTCTCCAGGAAGCTTTTATCAATTTCCTATGCCATCTTTGTCTTCGGGACAGTAGGGATACGACAATACATTAACATAAGAAGCACTGGTCACACAGGACTGAGTTTTCTGTTGGAGGGCATAATGTCAAGCACGAACAACTGATAGACCCGCAAAAGGTGTTCCCTCCATTGCATTTAAAACTAGGTCTCATGAAGTAGTTTGTTATAACTCTTAACAAGGAGTCTCCAGCCTTCAATTACCTTCAAAATTTCTTTCCCAAACTCTCTGAGGCAGAGGCGAAAGGTGGTGTTTTTGTTGGACAACAAATCAGGAAAACCATAGTGTTCAGAACTCCCTGAAAAGCTTACTAAAAGGAAAAAAGAAGCCTGGAAATATTTTGCTTCGGTGTGTCAAAGTTTTGGGGGGCCAACCACAAGGCTAACAATTATGTGTAACCGGTTGAAAACTTAATGGATAGCTAAGGCAAAATGGACTACATGATGTCTCTGAAAGTGCATATCCTTGATGCCCATCTTGACAAGTTCAAAAAGAATATGTGACATACTGAGAGGAGCAAGGGGAATGCGTCCATCAGGATATACTAAACTCTGAACAGATACCAAGGAGTATAGAATGAAAACATGTTGGAGAGTACATTTGAGGGCTTGTACGGCGAAATGATTTAAATTACAAATAACATTTTCTACTTATTTTAATATATTTCCTGTGGAAGTTTCAGTAAAATTGTATAAATTTAAGTGTTTTTGTTTTTAGTCCTACAATGGCTGCAAACAAATTGCCATTTTTTAGTAAATATTTCCTTATAAAAGCTACAAAAGCAAAGTTTAAAACATATAATGGCTATTTTCTATTGATTTGCAATGAAAAGAGTTGGAAAATAACCCTTACTCACCAGGAACAAACAAAGATTGTGTTTCATAGTGAATAGGTCTAAGGATCGAAGTCTTTCTTCGTACACTTTATTCCTAGCTTCATTCTTACAGACGTATCTTTACTTAGGAAAGGGGACCAAAATTGCACTGAACATTTGAGATTGTGACAAGGGTGGGATTCATATAGAGGCAGAATAATATCTTTGGGCTTAAATATGAAGTTGCAGGGAATGTATCTCAGCATCTAGTTCACATCCATACTAGGTTCGATGCATTGCTTTGACATTTGAGGCCGAAATTAACCTCTTTTATTTGATAATTTGCTTTTAAAGTTCGACACACTAAGTGCATGACTAATCGTTTACATACGTATGTTAAAATTGATTTGCCATTTATCTGCCCACTCGAAAATTTTAGCCAGGTTTCGCTGTCTTCCTGCTACATTGCATCTAAAAATAGCTCCTAGCTTTGTGCCATCACCGAATTTGAAGATCTTACAATTCAATCCATTATCAAAGTCACTAATACATACGATAAATAACACTAGACCAAGTAAAGACCCTTGAAGGACTTAACTACTGCGTGGAACCCTGTCCAAATTTGTGCCACCATTGACGACAACACACTTTGAATGATTTGAGAGCCAATTTTCTATCTCTATAAGAATTCTACCTCTTATTCCCTGCGCTTTTGTCTTAAGTTTCAATAAAAGCCTATTATGTTGAACGGTATCAAAGGCTTTTTAGAAACTTCGGTTATTTATATGTATTCCTATTGTATTGTAGTTTTCGTAGAAATAAATCAGTTTAAGAAAAGATCCTGGAGATTATTTAAACACGAGCCGAAATCATTGTCGTCTGTCTATGATTATGTTATATGACTCGAGATAACCCAACATCCTATCTTTAATTAGCGATTCTAAGAGTTTATAAATTAGTGAAGTTAAACTAAACGGACGATAGTTATTAGAATCGGTTTTCTCTCCCCTTTTGAAGATTGGCGTGACATTATCTCTTTTGAGCTCTACTGGGACTACTCAAGCCCTAATATCCCTAATAGACAGATCAAAGATCGTACACAGCAGTTTTACTAATTTATTTCTTAACTCCTTTAGATTAGTTTTGTACACGCAATCATGCCTAGAAGCCATCTATCGTTTCATCTTGTTCATATATATAATTATTTCTCCTTCATTTACTAGCGTGTCAGAGAGAATTTGTTGCTCCCCGGAAATCGATTCCCTCGCTCACTGTGGTTAACCGTGACAAGTCCGTAGCAGTAAAAACACTTACAAATTGCCTTTTTAATATCTTTACTATTTCTCTGGGTTGTCGGTGAGAATTTCTTTTATAATCCTAATCGATCGTATAGCCTCTCTGAGCGCCCTCTACGGTTTACATAATTATAGAATAGAAACGCTTAAGCTTATGTTTAGAATTTTGTGCAAGGTCTTTTTCACATTTTTCCACTTTCCTAACGTTCGGCTTGACCAGTCTACGATAAAAATATTCTGTTCGATTTATGAAAAAAAAAGCCGTATTGATTGATTGCTCTCATTTGCTGTTACGCTATACTTTATTTGAAATATAGCTACGTTGCGTTCATTTTCCCATACTAGCTCACCACTTGAACATCTTCCTCTAACTACACGTCTGTGATAAGAATTAAATTAAATATACTTTGGCCCATGTGGGATCCTTGGTCTTTTAAAAAAAATAAAATTCACATGAATAAAGTTGAGCAGTCCTTTCCTTTCTTTATCTGATCCATTTGCTATAAAGTGAACGTTTGTAAATTTAAAATCTCCACACATCACCGTTGTATTTCTTTCAATAATAGATTAGAGACAATCGAAGAGTTTTTTGTCATCAGCTTCGGATTGAACCGGAGGTCTATAAACTATTACGATATTAATTTTATATTCGGCAGACATGAACTCCGCGATCACTAACTCAGCCCCCATTTCACCTCTACTAAAATCTACGAATGATGAGTTCAATTCTTCTCTCTCGAACATTTTATACACAGTGAAGAGCGCATGCACTCTTCACTGTGTCCCTGAGAAGATCATCTCACACCTCCTTTATCTTGGCCCCCAGCTCAGCCTTGGTATTGCAGGCAGAGAAGATGGTGTCTTTCCCAACCACGCCACACACAAAGTAATCCATAGGATTAAGATCAGCAGAATTAGGAGGCCAGAAATTAGAGCTGGCGAAGTCGTAGAATATCTCCAACAACCAATACTAACTCTTTCTGGAGATAAGGCAGAGAGCCGAATACGGCTTTCATACATATGACCAGAGGCAACCCTTTCCAGCACCGGTTTAATCAATCTTCAGCAGCTCCACATAGCTGTCTGAATTGAGCCTAAGCCCCTGCTGAGAGAGGTGAGGTGGCATGACGTCACCCTCACTGGAGACACCCCCAAACCATCACAATTTGGGAAAACGGGGGAACTTGGTCCTCATAATACGCTGAAAGTCTCATGGATTGTAGGAAAGCCACCTGTTGTTCTGAATGTTTTTCGAATGGTCCTGGCAAAAGTGTCTTTCATTTTAGAAGAACCAGTTCTTCCCAGGCTTTTCAGAATGCTTCAACTTGTTCAGGAGCTTTTAGCCTTCGTCAAGTGGATCTCCTTGGTCTTGGTTGTCAGAATTTGTTCCTTGCACCTCTTGTACGAGCCGTAGCGAAGGTCATCCTTCAGAGTCAGCTTTCTCAGCAAAGCCAGTATTCCATTGATCGGGTCTTCAATCACCTTTTCATGCAGTTGTTGGATGAATTCCAGCATGCGGACGTAGTCAGAGCACCCGCTGTCTCCCCTTTGCTGATCACGGCTTCGTAGCCGTGATCAGCTATCTATGTCACGTTTTTCAGCCTTTACAGTGTTCTCAGAGCATTGGACAACAGTCTTGATGTCGGTATTTTGATATTTGCCTTTCTATAAGATAGCGACGGAAGGTAAATAGAACTTTTAAAGAAAACCATCCCCCAAAAAAGAGATGAATACTGGACAAGTAATCCACCATCTACAAGATGGAATAAGAAAGATAATTAGAAGAAGAGAAAGTTGCCAAAGGAAATTAATTAAGGCAAAGTACACAATGGTCTTCAACAATATATATATATATATATATATATATATATATATATATATATATATATATATATATATATATATATATATATATATATATTGTATATCTATTAGGAGCGCGAGAGAATGATGAAATAAATCCAGCATACCGCAAGAAAGAGAAAACGGAATAATATTTTTCTTCGGAAAAAGTTATTTCCTAATTAGAAAAATTCCGTAGTGTAGGGGGATTCGAACCAAGCACCCTGAGGCAGCAAACAACCGTTTTGATTTCAATTAAAATCATTCTTTACCCACTTGCATATACGGAAGAACGCGTAGCAGAGTGCATCGAGGCTCGGTTTAAATGAGATCAAAGCGGTTGTTCGCTGCCTCAGTGTGATTGGTTCGAATCCCGCTTCACTACGGAATTTTTGTAATTAGGAAATAACTTTATCCGAATTAAAAGTGATTCCGTTTTCTCTTTATTGCGGTATGCTGGATACTTTGTACATACACCAACACTATTATCTTCACGTGCACACACACAATCACACATATACCCAGAATGGGTAGGCTACCCAGTCAAAACATTGCTTCCAATACGAGAGAAGTTAAGCCACATTTGGGCTGACAAGTCTTCGGATGGAGCCGATTTAAGTTACAGACTTTGCGGTGGCTGTCATATACCGTAGAGCCTTTGGTTCAAATCCCACCCTAAACTGTAAGTTCCCACTTAGATACGCGTACAACGGTGCCAATAAGTGCTAAACACTATACACAAATACGCACTTCTGCGCAAAACTTTGCTCGCACAACACTGCATTACATCCTCTCGTGAATAATTTTGGATATGTACCAAGGATCTGTGGTTAGGTAAGATTTGAGAACACTCACAAAAATTTTCAGAACAAGAAAAAGTAGCGAATTTGGTTACAAAAGTAGCCCAATAAGAGTAAAAAATATTAGATATATCACAAGGAGTAGCGAAGCCATTTAGGACCCAGCACAATTCCCTAGTTGTAGCCCAATCTTGCAACCCAGAATGTATCAGATGATTTTATGTATGCTACAGTGTGTATGTGTATGTAGAAACATGCAGTCGTGTATTTGTGTATGAATGAATGGGTGGTCGTCTCCCTAAAGATTTTGTGCTCAGCGAATCCATCAAAGTCGTGATATTGAATTAAAGAACGGGTAAAAATGAATTTGTGTTGACAGATCAGGTATGAAATATTAGTTTAACATTTCAAAACATTAATTTCAGCTTTTTTGCAATGAAAGAAGGTTTGAAAGTGAAAGTAAATAAAAAAATATCATGAGTGAACATTAAGTCTCTTATTACCACATAATTAATGAAATTAGTTAAAAATTAATGGTATTTTTCCTCTTTCCCCAGATAGGGAAAAAGGTTCGAAAGTTGGAATAAGGTCATTTTATGCAGCCATAAGTTTGAGTTTGTTGACCTAATAAGGTTTTTGAAACATTCAAAAGTTCGTAAGTTGAAGATCTAACCTCTTTTTCTGTAGCCAAAGTTCGTGATTCGAGACCAAATGATAATTTTTGATGAGGCCAAAGTTTCCTAAGTTTGAGACCTAATGAAATGTTTTTATATATGTTGTCAAAGTTCGTAATTTGAAGATCTAGTGTATTTTAATGCAGCCAAAAGTTCATAATTTGAGACCTAAGAATGATTTTTTATGCGACTAAAAGTTCGTGAATTTGAGACCTAATGAAATTTTTCCTATAGTCAAAAGTTCGTAAGTTGAAGATCTAGCGCCTTTTAATGCAGCCAAAAGTTGATAATTTGAGACCTAAAGATGATTTTTGATGCGGCCAAAAGTTCATGAATTTGAGCCTTAATGAGATTTTTGATACAGTTAAAAGTTCGTAAGTTGAAGATCTAACCTCTTTTAATGCAGCCAAAAGTTCGTAATTTAAAATCTAGGGATAATTATTGATGTGGCCAAAGGTTCGTGAGTTTGAGACCTAATTAGGTTTTTATCTGGCCAAAAGTTCGTAAATTGGAGATCTCATGTGTTTTAATGCAGCCAAAAGTTCGTAATTTGAGACCTAAGCATTATTTTTAATGCGGCCAAAAGTTCGTGAATTTGAGACCTAATGAGATTTTTGATCTTGTCAAAAGTTCGTAAGTGGAGATCTAACGTGTTTTAATGCAGCCAAATGGTCGTTATTTGAGACCAAAATATGAATTTTGATACGGCCAAAGGTTCGTAAGTTTGATACTTAATGAGTTTTTGATCCAATTTAAAGTTCGTAAGTCGAAGATCTAACATCTTTTAATACAGCCAAAAGTTCGTAATTTGAAACCTAAGGATGATTTTTTGATGCAGTCATACATACATACGAGTAATTCAGTAATGAAAATTCATTAAGTAAATTGAAGATGGGAGGAGATCTTTTGATACGGTCACAAATTCATATGTCGAAGGTCAAATGTGGGCTTATGGTATTTTGATAGTGTCTACATTTTAAAATATAGGCAAATCTTAGATTTTGGGGTAAGGTCAAAAGTTCGTAAATTGATGATCTCACATAATTATATTCTGTCAAAAGTTCATAAATTTGAGATCTTAGAACTTTTGATATTCAGAATATTGTAAATTGAAGGTCTTGGATCTTTTGATGCTATTAACAGTTCTAAAATTATAGAGCGTAGATATTTTGATATGTTCAAAAGTTCGTAAATTGAAGATAATTAACCGCAGACAATTGAACAAAATATCAATAAGAAGTATGCTGGCCTATATTCTGAATGATCTAAACACATCTTCGACCAAAGAACTTCACACATTTATCGCATTGTTCGGGCGTGATTTTATTCCATTCTTTGCTAGAATTTAATATGTTTTCGTCACTAAAAACACCATGCCACTTTTCAGCACTCTACAGGATATGATCAGTAACGAAGGCCAACCTAGCCCTTTATTCTTTTTTTAATTATGACTGTTTCTTAGCAGATGTGCGTGCTATTAGTCCCAACTCTCTACAGCAACGTGGGGCAGTCTGAGGAGATATTCATTTTTACGAGTATGTTCTCGGTGACTGAACGTGAAATATCGACTGCTTTCTCAAATCGGTTCTTCATCAACTTCGGTTGCATCGGGCGATCTTCCTTGGAAGTCGTTTTTCAAAGACACCGTTTTTTTATCGTCGACTCGGAGACTTCAGTATCCTCATGAGGTTTTAGTATGCGTGAAGTCACACCCTTTGACCGTTTAGAATACCTCAAAGTATCAGACATTGTCATTCTTTTATTATTCCAGTGGACAACCTGTTTTCTGAAGGATTTGTGGACCTTAACTCGTCTCTCCATTCTGATAAATGAGTAGTACAATAAGTAGCAATTTATCAGGTTGAAAGAAAGTAATATCCGATTTTCGAGAATAAACTTTAAGATAATATTTATTAAAGTAGTACATCTTGCTATCGTTTAAGAATGCTACCTTGAGTAATTTATACCTTTTTCTCTCAGATTATAAAAATATTGTTGTTAATCTTCTTCGGTATTCATCCTTATGTTTGTCCCATCTAAAGATCACATTAGACATGTTTTACTCTATGAGTTTCATAAAGGTGGCAATGGAAGTACAGCGGCAAAAAAACATTCAGAGCACTTAGGGAAATGATGCTTGCAGTAAATGAAAGAAGTTGAAAGAGGTGATTTTCCCCTTCTCGAAGTGGAGACTTCAGTCTAAAAGACGGACCAAAGGAAAATCGTCCAAAACAACATGATTCTGAAGAGTTCGAAGCGGTTGTCACAGCAAATCCTGCTACAACTTTTAAGGAACTTGCAGGACAATTTAACGAATGCCTACGCCAACTGAAAAGGATTGGAAAGGTTCCAGTGATTGGAAAATGGGTCCAGCACGAACCGTCAAAGGCGAGTTTTCAACAGCGTGTTGCTTGCTGTGATTGATTACTTTCACTACGCTTCCAGGTACCTTTTTTGGGGTTTCGAAGACGTCATTTCTCCGTGTGGGGTGTGCAAATACCCCACGGTACTAACCAGGTATATGCGCAGGATTTATAAATATTTATTTAGTTTGTTTTATTTTCATAATAAATATAATTTCAGTATATTAATTATTCAGAATATAGGACTTTTTTAATTTCCGTTTATAATTGTGGGTTTATTTTATTTAATTTATTTCCTTTAAAGATGACAATGGATGACTTCGAAAAGGGACGGAAATTGTTGTTTGAATCTGACGTTGAAAGTGAGTTAGATTTTGTTGAGGAGGATGAACGTATTTCTGACTCTGATTGCTATGACTCGACGACTGATAATTTCTACTACATACCCCCAATGAAAACAAGCCAAGCAGGTATGGTAGCTAGAAAAAGAATTCCTATATATATACTGCCACACCCTCAGGAAAAGCCAAACAGCCGCCACTTCATCAAGAATGTGCCTCTACAACTTATAGATGATACTTTGAAGAGGAGAGGGCAAAACATACGTCTGAAGAAGGATCTCAGGTAAGGAATAAAAAAGAATATTGCCCGTATGCCCACCGCCCTGAAACCCACACGGGGCAGATATATGCATTCTGTCCCAGGTCACACGATCGTAAAGTGGTGAACATGTGTATAAAGAACATAGCAAGTTGCTTGTCACTGACACTGAGTGCCAAAGTACAATTTGGATGTTTGAAAAAAGCAAGTTTTAAGATATATATATTAATATATATATATATATATATATATATATATATATATATATATATATATATATATATATATATATGTATTTATATATATATATTGTGAGGGAATTCCACGTGGAATTTCTTGTCCAGCACGGAACTTCCATGCGCTGTAGAAGGTTCTGTTAGGCTTAAATTGGTAAGCCTACCCCCCTACCCCTTCCACAAGCAGTAACCACGATTCACCTTTACACGGGTTAGAATAACCTCAGCAAGAAGATTCGAGGTCATTCGAGAGTAGAGCTGTTTCCCACTAAACCACTCCCCGTGGGGAGAGCCTCAGACATATATAGTGCTCGTTTCCCATGAGACAGGCACAGAGTTGAGAAGTCTAGCCCGGACCCAAGAAGATTTCCCTAGTTCTAAGTCAGGTGCTAACAACAAAGCAAAGTGACGGCCGAACTATTTGTGTATTGGAATTAGCCCCAGCCAGTCAGGTAATTCCATTTAACGATCGCTACCGAGCGATTTTTCCGACTTCACTCGTCAGCTCCTGTCGAAGCCCTCCTCGTCCGCCCTTCGTTTCGGGTGACCGAAATACTCTCCCCTGGACCGGACGTTACCGCCCCCTCCACTTTTTGGAGAACTGTAATCACTTTAACATCCCGCTCAGAAACTCCGAGCGACCTTTGCCTCACGTGCCGAAGACATCCGTGAAGTTTTACCCCGATGTCTCACCCGGAATCCTCCGTAAGCCAACCCCTCTTCCCCTTTAGTAACCCATTTGAATTAATTCCCCCTATTTGAATAGTCTCCTCCCGTAATACATTAATTTTAACTTCATAGTCTGATTCTTAACTACAATTCCCCCCCTCGTTTACTGATGTAATTTTGCCCATTTATTCTCTGATGTAATTTTGCCGATCAATTCTCTCATTATTTTTATGTAAATAAAATTATATTTTTGTACATACCTCTTTAAATAACCTTGAGCTTTGCCATTGCCCATATTTTACCCGACCTCGTTGCACTCTTATCTCGCATTTTCGCCCGTCCAAACTCGTGGTGTTCCGTCCCTTTGTCGGTTCGCCTTTAAGTTATTGGTCCCTCCCCCATATATATAATATGGTATTGATATAATATAATGTCATACCACGACATATATATATATATATATATATATATATATATATATATATATATATATATATATATATATATATATATATATATATATATTAGATTAGATTAGATTAGAAGATATCGCATTAACATAATATATAGCCCGTGCAAAATTTAATAATAAACCACACAATTTGTAGAATTAGTTTTAATAAATTTGTTTTTTATTGTTTTGATAGATTTATAACCTAACGTAATAAGTGATCAATGAAATATAATAATAAGTACAATGCTGCGGCATGCCTTTACCAAATAAATCAGTAAAGCTTCATGCTATTTTAACTTGCATGCTTTATTTAACAAAAATAAAACTTGGGGGACTCAAATAGCCCACGGTACTAACGGCGGATAAAACCCCATGGTACTAACGCAGGGTCAATTTCCTCTGCAATCAACTCCGTCATTTGAAAGCTTCTTTGCGCCACAGGCGACAGACGCTCCTTAGTCAACAGAAGGGGTTGTCATCCTCCATCGTGATAATGCCCGTCCTCACACATCTCGAATTACCAAAGAGGAGCTCGTTTGGGAAATTGTCGTAGAATAGGCTTCCGACGATATACTATATATAACTATTCGTTGAGGGGATTATTCTATATTTCGAGTACGTGGTAATCAGATGCCGAGATTGGTTCAAAGGGGGAGGGGGCTGGAGAGGGCTTATTTATCTTCAATATACTTAAGAAGTGGAACGGAGCCCAAGGATAAATAATATTGCAAACATTAATAAAATAGATTTTTATTAATTAATCTATCAAAACAACACACAGAAAATGTTTACATAACCGGGGATTAAAATGGGAGAGACACAGGAAATGAAAAAGGTCATGGGAATATTTGACTAAGCTGAGGATTAAGATTTGGAGGGATTTAAAACGGCAAAAGAAACAAAAAGGGGGAATGGTTGGCTAAACCCGTTTAAAGTACAGAGTTGCGTTGACAAAAGGTTAAATGATTAAATGTAATGCGTAGCTTGCGTAATTACAAGGTTACCGTGCAGAGGAAGGCGATGGGAAGGAATCTTCAGTCCAACTGGGGATTCTTTTCCAGGAGAAGGGGTTCTTCGGGGGGTTGTCCTTAACGAGGGGGAAGGACTGTCTTTGAGGAGTGAGAGCGAAGTGGGGCTCGGAAGTACGAGCGATCCTTAAGCTAGTATATCGGAGATGTTCTAGATGAACAATGGAGGTTACTGTTATAACCAAGCGTTCTCTTCGAAGAACGTTAAAAAAAGGGGGGGGAATTAAATTACCCTGACGAGATGCCTTGGGAACAAGAACCGTTTCTTGACGAATGGGCTTGAAGAACAATGGCTGTTCTAATGTTGTTCTCTTTCTGAACAACAGGGGGGGTGAGAACCGTTTCTTGTCGAATGGGCTCGAAGAACAATGGTTGTTCCAAAGTCGTTCTCTTTCTGAACAACAGTGGGGCCCTGTTGACTTGGCGTCTCGAGAGGCCCGAACCTTGGCACTCAAGGGATATTGTCCTCTTCTGGACAATAAGGGATTTCTCGGGGTAAAGTTCCTAGGTGCACAAGGGAGACAGGTTCAGCGTGATGCCTCGCGAAGATAATCGAGATCTGGTTCAAATACAAAATACTATCGCATAAATAGCCGGAGCCAGCCCCTTGGCGTAGGGGACAATGGGCGGGGAGGAAACTTCGATGGAATGTCCCGGTGGCGCTTGGGAAAATATCTTATCTGCCCATAAGCCTAATTCAATCTGGCGAGATCGACGCATGGAGGCGAATGGGGGATTGAACCTCCTTGATTAAACTTGGGGATGGGGGGGCGATAACGCGCCTTCTACTTCCTCTCGCAGCATACACGTGGGGAAGCATGTGTTTCAACATGTGATAGGGGCTGAAGCATGGCGGCCTCAGACCGTTCTATCACAGAAATATTGCTTCATCTTCCATGTTCCCTTGACCTTGACCCATACTGATGATCACTAGTTTAGGGAATTACAGAACCATTTGGATGGTTTTAGGTTAACATCAAGAGAAGAGGTTGAAAACGAATAGGATTCATATTTTGCACAAAATCTAAAGAATTTTACAAATGTGGCATTTATAAGCTTTTTGAAGGATAGAATGATTATTCTAATCAATTTCCATAGAAATTAAACGAGTATTTTCAAGAAAATTTGATTTTTGTATTTGGTTCACTAGTTTTGGACGGAACAGCATTAATAAGTGTATGGTTAGTTTATAAGTCTTCGTACATGTAAATAAGCGTGTCATTTTTTTATTTTCCATTTTCTTATTCTCCCACGTCCAGCCTTGGAGTGGATCTTAGGGAGATTGCTCGTTAGAAAAGAGGGCAGGAGAGTTGCGCGCCATTCCAGACCTCGACAGCGTCAAGGAGTCTCTTCTTCAAGCTTAAATTCATCACCACTTCCTCTTTATCCACCTCTCTTTCAAAATTTGCTGATTCCTACGTTGGTTATATCACTGTTATATTTTATTTAGTTGCCATTTCCCTATTTATCAGTTCCCCCAAATCCTTCTCCGCCGAGTAAGAAGTACTCATTGGATTACACTTGCTCTTGTCAGCCATTAAATCCTCCACTGTATTCTCTCCCACCCCTCGAGATGCCTCTTCTATCTAACTCAAGAGTTTATTATAAATGACTTAGTGATATCTGTCGCCCTCGATAGGGTCTAAAGACGCCTAGGAAAGATTTTCTTTCCCTTAATTTAAAGCGCAATAGCATTAAGGGCGTATCCCGCAATAGCATTAAGGGCGTATCCCGCAGATAATTTGTAAGGGGAGATCCTCGAAGAAAGGTGAGAATGTGTGAAAGATAGCAGCAATCCTCATGCAGGCAAAAGGCGGGTGCTGGGGCCTGTATGGCACATAAGCTTCTAGATGTTAGCTGCAGCAAGTCTGCTGATGCTAATTAAACCTGACACTATCGTCACGAGTGCGTAAAAGGGTAGATAAGGAAAATAAAGAGGGGTGGGGCAGTATAAGGAGAATAGGGTGGAAAGAATGCAGACATGTTACCCCACCCCAACCCGGGCCTAGAGGGAGGAGTGACCCCTCCCCAACCCCCAGCATCGACCAAAGATGAAAGGACGAAGGCTGATCGGTGACTAGCCTGCAATTTTGACTATCTGCCAATGGTAATGTCTAGAAATAATAAAGCCCAGGTAGGCTCAATCTAGTTCGAGACTGTAGGGGGCAGTAGGGCCGAGAGGGCGTGCCGTGCAGTTCCTCCAGGTACCAGCTGAGATAGTCTTCGCGGTGTGCCCTCTTGCGAGAGGCTTCGGAAAATATCGAGGAAGGACAGACAGAAGAAGAAGAGTTTTATAAACATAGTTTATTTTATTTATTGAAACGTACGAAGGATCACTGCTTGAAAGTGGTAAAGTTATGGGATATGAAAATGCGTCACAGACTGCCCGAAAGAGGAGTCGTTACTAGATAGAGGAGGTAAGGACTGAAATACAGAACTACCGGTGAGTTCTACACCCTGGTGGTTCTTATTACAACAGCAATTCCACCACGGTTTCTAATCACTAACACTTTCGATGCCCACTGAGATACCCATTTCAACCATACGGAATCAAAGCAATAATTAAACCTCTGCCCTACCATGGATACTTCCCTTTGACCACAGAGAATAACCACCGCACCCAGAGTGAGGGAACATGCTCCCCACCCTCCACCCGTGATAAATGCCGCCTATGACATGACAATGAGACCTAGTAGTTCATCGGGCTTCACCAACATCTGAGGAGACTTGCGATAACTCTAGCTTAGATCTAGAGACCATCTGAGCAACTCTTTGATCCCGATAACTCTAGAAACGAATTATAAGGAGGAGAATGAAGAAAAATTAATAAAGTGGGTATCTACTATTATTATAATACTACTACTCCTGACTAGTGAATCCCCTTGAGACCACTCTAAGGCTAGCATGACTAAAACTATCATGTTAAACTACCATAAAAGAAGAGAAATATATGCTCTTTTATTCCAGCATATCGGGGTTAAAAATCTCAACGTGATTTTTTTTTAGGAATCAAAATGGTGTTTCAGGATCAACATCATATATTGATTCGTCTATTTTTATTTATTCATTTTTCTTAATGCTAACGGTATTTACTTATCATCTGTTCTGTAGATTAATGTAATTTACTTTTTCCCGTTGCTGAAGTACCACAAGAAATCGGACCCATAACAGGGAATGTTAGGAAAGATCTTCTTATGTGGCTAAATTTGATAAGTAATTTGAAAGAGATTTCTTTTGATGGGGAGAGAAGTAATCCAGGGAGCGAAATCTTTATTCTCTCCATAATATTAGAATGAAAAACTCTACGATTGATTTGAATCCGTTTGGTGAGGTTGAATTCTCGCACGCTGCGCTCGAAAATCAAGTAAGGATTGAGTTTAAAAGAAAAATAAAGGAAAAAGAATAAATAAAAGAAAAAGGAGGAAGAATAAAAAAAAGAAGAAGGCTGGAATAAAGAAGAATGAAAAGAAGAAAATGGTATAAAAAATAAAGAGGAAGAATACAAAAGGAGGTGAATTAAATAAGAACAAATAGGAGTAGTAGTAGAAAAATAAAAATATCTGTATTAACATCCTACACTACAATTTTGATCGTAAATAATAAAACATCGTTTTGCTGTATAAATGATTAGTACGCAACTCACAGTTGAAGCAGTTACGTAATATTAATTAATTTAAAATGCCTCTAGAGTAGAATTACGCCAGAATAGCGATGCCAAATGTCTCCAAAAAATTCAAAATGATACAAATTGCAATTTCGTGCGAAAACTATGCTGCCGAACGGTTATCATTAAGAGAATGATTGACAAATATGCTTATATAAATAGAAAAAATAGTTTTATGTAGCGTTAAAATGGGAATTAATCATGTACTCCCTGCAATTTCGATGAAAACGGGAACAGCGATTTAAAATTGACATTAAATCATAGAGATTTTCCATTTTTTGAACTAAAATTATCTTTTGTTGGAGATTTATCTCAGATTTCGGGAAAATGCATCTGATCTCGCCTAATTTTCTTGTGACCTTTGTTGGAATATCTATGTACAATCACTAGAAAGCAACTCCAATAGTGTGTTTATACTTCTCTATGTTTTTTTCTCTGTTTTCATTTTTCGTCTCTCTCTCTCTTCTAATTAACTATTTTCTTCTACTCGATTGTTCTTGTTCTTGACGATACTTATTAACTCTATGGGTGAAAGAACCCACAAGAGGTCATAATATATTTATCTATAAGACGCTCGATCTGTCCATGCGACCACAATGTTGTATGTTTATAACTAACTGTCATTCACGCATGCGCGTAACCTGCCGGTCGCGCGCGATGAAACATTTTTTCATTGTGAGTATATTCTATAATATTATATGACAGGGAGAGTGCACAACTCTCCTGAATCTGTGTTCACCCCACAAATAATAATAATAATAATAATGATGAGCAATTAAATATATTTTGGGGCCACAATATAAGAATTTCCAACAATCTGCATCTGTATCTATTTGCGACAGGACCTTTTATCCCAGGAACACCGCGTACCTCTGCTAGTCAAAGATATAGTTTTAACTACAAATGATGGTTTAATTTCAAAGCTGAGTATAGATAAGTTTGGTAATAGTAACTATTGTGTAATCCATTTTAATACCAACGTACCATGCATCAAAATAAAAGTAAGCATTCCTTAGTTAGATTTCAAAAGAGCTAATCTGGATAAGTGAAAAGAGAACTTAAGGAATTATAAAGTAAGTTTGGGTAATACAAACGAAATCTAGATTAACTTTAAAGAAAGTCTACTGAATAAACATCGCAATTCATTCCAACAAACTCATGGCAAATCGTTCGTATCCAACACCCAAAATGGCTAACAGAAGAAATTTAAGAAAAGATTTAGAAACAGAGACCGAGCTTACAAAGTACTCGCAGAACAACAAAATTAAGCCAGAGCAATAAAATTAATTCCAACTTTAAGAAATTACAATTACGAAATGCGACTAGAAATGATAAACCCATTCAGCCTAGAAACTAGACGTGTTAGAGGTCAATTAATCGAAGTTTACAAAATTTTAAGACAAATAGATAATGTCAAGTCCATCTGGTTTGAAATGAATAGAAATATTACGGGTAACACTGGCATGAAACTTGTTCCCAAACAGTTTAAAACAACTCTATGTGGAAACTTCTTTAGGTATAAAAAAGTTAAAGTGTAAAATTAGTTGACGGAAGAAATAATTTAGAGTAAAACATTAGAAATGTCCTAAAAAATATTAGACAGTCATCAAAAACCTAAAATAGTGAAGGGTGTGATCACGATCGATATTTAATGCTACCCTCGTAGGATACTGTAGACGTGAGATAGCACAAAATAGAACTAACAAATGCCTTAGAATCTATTATATAGATAGGTTTCAGCTTTACCATAAAAATTCCTGACTGTGTTAGGTTTCTTTTCCGTTTTTCTGTGCCCTAAGATTCGGGTGGAAGGGTTGTTTGGGAGAGGGAGGGGGATTCATCTGTGCTATACCTGAGCTCAAAGATGTAGGATAGGGCTTTTCAAAAAAGAGTACCTACTCGGTATAAGCAGCAATGTCTGCACAAACACACGCACTCTCTCTCTCTCTCTCTCTCTCTCTCTCTCTCTCTCTCTCTCTCTCTCTCTCTCTCTCTCATGACGGTGTTAAAATAGGTTTTGTTTTTGTTTAGGCTTGTTCTGATGTCACCATAAAATCTATCTAATTCTCCTTTCGTACTGACAGATGTCGATAGGTGCATTTGGACTCTATTATCATTTCGTCGTTGGGATTGAAATTAAAGGGGAATCGCATTTTGACTCAAAACAACAATGCCTACACAACCACTGTGTGGTTGCGACTTAGTTTAAATCCGCCGATCCACAAGGAACGGAAGAATTCTGTTAGGTTTTGTTTCATGATGAGGATTTTGGGTCATAAGCTACCATGTTGACCCAATGCTAGTTGGTAGCTAGGGCTCGTCAGCGAAATAGTCGACACTGAAATTTTTCCCCAAACCTGTAATCGAACCGAGGACCTTTTGATTTAGAGTCCAGTACGCTAACCATTGCGCTGTCGAGCTATATGAGATATATATATATATATATATATAAATATATATATATATATATATATATATATATATATATATATATATATATATATATATATATATATATATATATATATATATATATATATATATATATATATATATATATATATATATACGAGGGGCGGTCAATAAGTTTTGCGAATCGGTAGGGCAAAACAGAGGAATGGGAATTGCTGTTTATGGGGGTGTTAGGACAAATTATGACAAGTCAGGACCTGCAGCCGCACGCTCCTGCCTACTCTATTTAAGAAGCAGTAGCTCAACGCAGATCGTAAGTCACAAAATTTTCAACAATGGAGAAGGTTGAACACCGCGAAGTGATCAAATTTTTGACCAAGAAAGGCAAAAATGCAAAAGAGATCCATGAACGCATGGTTGCAGTGTACATCGACACCGCCCCTTCCTATGCAACCATTGCTCGCTGGAATAGGGAGTTCCGCCATGGTCGTGAGTCCCTTGAAGATGACCCCCATCTAGGACGCCCATCAGACGTGACCAACGAGGACAATGTGAGAAGTGTGGAGAGGATGATCCTAGAAAATCGACGGGTGAAGGTGGAAGAAATCGAGCGAGAACTTGGAATATCACATGGAAGTGTTATCAACATCATCCACGAAAATTTGGTCTCTGCCTGTTGGGTCCCTAGAAACCTCACGAAACCTCACGCCCCATGATCGACTTCAACGTCGTCTAAGTTCGGAAGCCAGAGTTGCACAAGCTGCCCTGCGCGAGTGCGGATTCGAGAAGCTCAACCATCCCCCCTACAGTCCAGATATGGCCCCTAGCGACTACTTTTTATTCCGCCAGCTCAAGGCTGTACTGCGTGGACGCCGGTTTGGTGATAATGAAGATGTCCAGCTCACCGTCCAGGAGTGGATTGAACAGCAGTCGGGAGATTTCTGGTTGTTGGGAATTCGAAGCCTCACGGACAAGTGGCGCAATTGCATTGAAGTCGAGGGTAGTTATATTAAAAAATACCAAATTAATTTTCCTCATATCTCGTTTCCTTATATCCGAATTGCAAAACTTATTGATCGCCCCTCGTATATATATATATATATATATATATATATATATATATATATATATATATATATATATATATATATATATATATATATATATATATATATATATATATATATATATATATATATATATATATATATATATATATATATATATATTTATATATATTTTAGAGGAATTATAACATAACGCCACCCAGAGGGCGAAGCGGACATATATGTTAAAGTCCCTCTTGGAAGAGAGCGAGAGAAACGTAACAGAAGATGAGGGGCGTGAGAACGTTACTCGTCTGACTAACAGTCAAACTGCCAAAGGGCTCTGATCTCCCTGCCGAGTGAGTAGTCGAGTCGAGCTGCAGGACCAAGGTAGCCGTAAAAGTGCATTAAGCAGCTCTCAAAAGATCCGATTACCTACGAGGTCAGGAGGCCCGCGGTTAGAGCGCCCAAAGAGCGGTGCCAGATCAAAAAGACCACCGAAGAGAAATAATTTGTCGGTTGGCGATGCCTCTCATTAAGGACGAGACCTGGGCTCCGCTGTGGCACCCCCTTCCCTCTCGTGCTCCTCTCAGTGGCATTACCCCGTCCCACTTCGGTGGGGCGGTCTCCGGTCTATAAATAAGCCACTTAAGGAAAGAAAGATTATTATTCTGGCAGAGCGGATAGAGGACTAGATATTGTGATCAGTGTTTCGCCCAGTTCCGAACTCGACTTCTAAGACTTAGAAGTTCGTCTCATTTTCTTATCGGTGCCATACCGAGTTATCTTTCACAAACTTAGCAAGAAGTTTGGTTGGATCACAATTCCTAAGTGCCACCCGGAATTTCTAGAGCGTGATAAAAGAAGATCCGCTCACCCTTGAGGGACTCTCAAATCGCAATCTTAGTAATTTTGAGAAAAGAAGTATTAATCCCTAAATAAGTCCCTGTTATTACTTTCTGGATCACCTCGTATACCAAAGCCCAGTTTGGTAGCCATGCGAAGAAGACGAGGATACTAGAAGGACTCAAGAGCTACCAAAAGGAGTACTCTTTGAGCCAGAGAGCACAATTCCTCTCTCCGTCTTTTTGACTTATAACCGGATAGATAAAGTTATAAGAAGAATTAGACATCGTTTTCTACCTTCTCTGGGACAACCAACCTCCGTCCACTGCAACGCGAAGCCTCGTGAAAAATCCAATATAGCGACATCCTTCAACCCCTGTTGCTTTCAAGGTCATGTAAGTCCAAATGTCTATATATATTTGTTTTGATTATGTAGGATTTTAATGCTGTACCCAAGCTAACTAAATGAGATATAATATTTAGTGACTCCTGTCATATTTTTAGTTAGATTAGTAGAACGTAAATTGTGGCTTAACGATGTAACTTAAAGGTCTCCATAAATTAGCTGTCTGGCAATTGGTTTGTTCGTAACGCCTACTTTGTTTAGATCAGGACTCGCGTCAGGAGTAGGTCAATATTAGATTCGTGCGAACCACGATAAACTTATAGAATTTAGTGTATATATTTGAGTTAATTGATAAATTAAAAGATATATAGTTAATTCTTTGTGTTCCACTGGATCCTTACGTGTTGACCGGCTCTTACCTTAAAACGGATTAAACGCTGTGGTACTCTCTTAATTCAGTAGATAGACTCCTATAGAAGAGTCGGAGTCCACTCAGCCAATAGAGGAATTATTTTCCTTAGTAAGTGGTGTCAGACTGACTCGCTAAAAGTCATTACATATATAAATACTTGGAAAAAGAGGTATAGGATCGGAGTAATTGTTAAACGGCTAACAGTTGAAGAATAATTCTTCAACAAAAAAAAAGAGGGAGCCCCAATTCCTCGACATATATATATCGTTGGCAAAATAGATCAGGCTGAGGGAAAGGTGAATTTTCCAGTCCTCTGTCACTCGGAGTAAATTCCTCTTTAGCTTACTTGGCTTATGAACTTCTCGCATTTTCCTTCTCCTTAACTTTACCACTTTCTTTACGAAATTTATTAAACATGATGAAAAGGCCCCGTTGTTAGTAAATAAATAAATCGCCTCTCAAAATAAGACTTATACTCTAAATTATTGATTCATTTTTCACTCTCTGCGACCGTTTATCAATATCCAAAATCCGACGTCCCGTCATTATAAATAATTGACCTTAAAAATTCCTGATTAAAACCCCATAAAACCTTAATAACAAATAAAAACGACATAATCTGAATTTTAACAAGCAGGTATCAAGAAATAGACTTAAAAACAACCGAAATTTCGAATCTAGAAAAACGTGAGATTAGAAAAGAAAATATTAAAAAGAATTTGGGGAAACATTAAATCTAAATGACTAAGATTGAAAGAAATATTAAGTTGCTTAAAATTTGATGGTTTTTTTACAAAATGGGAAAGGTAAATTCAATTTTTATAAAAAAAAACATTTATTCAGACAAATAGTTTCCATCGGTTAAAATTGTAACCATGAATCCCTCAATTGCAGAATTCCTTCGGTTTTGATCAAAAATAGGATTTGATATCCACTTTCCAGCTCCTTCATATAAGAATAAATTTTGCCATTTAGGTGATGTAATGATTGAAATAAATGGCAATAAGATGGTTCCAGGTCCTGGGAATATGGAAGATTAGGAAGAACTTAACATAACGCAATAATTTGGGGTCTAACAAGCTACGTTTAGGACACCCTCTCAGTTGACCATTGTAGGGAGTTTTTTTTTTCAACTGCTGCATTTAAACGTTGCAATTGTTGAACAGTTAAGTCTAACAGTAACTTTTTTGGTATTATTGTGGAAGTCACAATATAAAATTTCCTTCACAACCCAACAAATGCAAAGCATAGTCTTCCCCTATTACAACCACGTCTAGTAGTAAGAAAGAGGTTCCTGTTTGCAATCGAACTGCTTAATATTGCAGTGCTGAGCCTATTTTCAACTCTCTAAACCTTTCGAGCCAATAGAGATGAAGCAATATTCAAACGTTGTACACGTTTTCGTTCAGACATTTCATGTAGCACCGAAACAAAATGTAGCTTAAAATATTTCTAGGCATTACTAGCTTCAAGTGCCTATATAGGTTTATTAAATGCCTATACAATTGATTGATTTATATTTTTATAGTGGATGTCAACCGCATGGATTATGGGGACTGCCTAGGCAATTACTACCGTTATATTTAATAATTATTTACGACCACATGTCGAATTAATTACGCTTTATAAATGTATGGCAAGAATTTTACTTAATGCTCAATTTAGCGCTTATATAACTTGGCAAAGATGATACATATATATATATATATATAGAGTGATGATGTTTATACATAGATAAATTGAACTCTGGAGACATACAATTTTAAGATTTATTAGAAAGGACAGTTTCTACAACAACTTCGTACATTTTCAGCAATGTGTGACTGAGAAAATATTTATATAACATACATCGTACAAAGATAGAAAAATAGAAGTTAATGCGATAATCAATACTGGAAAAGGGTAACAAATACAAACAGTAAGACCAGTCGTAGATAATCGAATGGCAGAAACGATGGAGGTGATAAAAGAGATTTGGAATTCATGAATCGATTTCAGGAGAAACAAAGTGAGATGAAACAATCCACGAGCGCAACAGAACAAGGAACTATGCGAAAGAAACAGAAAACAAAGAACAGTGAAACCACAAAAATTGTCCCTGTTTTTAATCTCTTATTACTCATTCATTATTACATCTTCACAAATGAAATAAAATTATGCGAAAGAGAACGTTTTAAAGTTTTATTATATTATACATGTGTTCAAAGCGACGTCCCTGGACATTCTTACATTCCACACAACGAAAAAGGAAGTTATTTATTACATTTTCAAAAACGCTGCATTGAATGGACGGTACACTCTCTACCACTGTTTTCTTTAATTCTTCGATAGAGGCTCGTTCATTCCTGAATACTTTGTCATTGACAAATCCCCAGAGAAAAAAAGTCCATAGGTGATATATCAGGAGATCTTGCGAGTCAGAGAAACTGCGAGTGATGAGAGATGATTCTTTGTTCAAAAAATCTTGTTAAACATTCTAGTGATTGTCTAGTTATGTGAGCTGTTACTCCGTCTTGCCGAAACCATTTGTCACTGCAGTTTTCTTGTTCAAAATTAATGTTAAGCATTTCTACATATATTTCTGAAGTTACTAAAGGCGGGCTTCTTATCTCCCCCCCCCCCAAAAAAAAAGGACTATAAACTTTGCTGCTACTCAAACCACCACAGACAGTAACTTTCGAAGAATGCGGAGGTTTCTCCACGTGTATATTCGGCTTGTTTTGTGACCAACACCGGTAATTTTGTCTGTTGATGACCCCATTGAGATAGATGTGGCATTCATCAATGAATATTATGTCACTTAATATTAGCTGGTTTTGTGCAATTATTTTTCATTGCTTTCATTAAATATCAAACGACGCTGGTTATCTTGTTAACTAAGCTGTTGCAAACACATAACAAGAAATCACAAATGAGGAAGACGGAAGGGGGAAGGTAAAGATTCACATTAAGAATTACAAGAAGCAGGTAGTAAGGTCAAACTGAGAAGACAGAAAGGGTAACAGATTAAAAGAAATGGAAATAGCCTAACGAGGGAGAGTATAAGACACGAGGAGCATAAAGTGGGGAAAATACAATGTACATAACAGAGCAGTGACAATTAAAAAAAAAATGGGGCCACATAACTAAAGATTGTATATAAAAAACTAAGAACAAAAGTCAGAACTAATTTCTTTAAGTATTAATCTTTTAATTATAGCATCTATTTTATATAAGCCAGGGGAAAGGTTAAAATTATCACATTGGCTTATAAAAGCACATTCAATGATATTCCTTTTAATAGGGTCATTGGAACGATAAATAAATTTTGCCGAGTTCCAGTTAATTAGATGGTCCTTATCTGACATAGGGACAAAGACAGCACTGTTATCTTCCCCTCTTCGGACATTATATTTATGTTGATTTATGCGAACAGAAAGTTGTTTACCTATTTGTCCATAATATTTACTTAGACAACCAGAACACTCAACTGAATAAATGCCCCCATCCCAAACTATTACAATTATTACGTACTAATAAATTCTTAATGGTCGTAGTTTAAAAAAAATAATTTAGTAATCTTGTCAACAAAGGGAGAGAAGGAATTAAAAGGAAATAAATACTGGGATCCTGTATTTTATACATAAATTATTTGATAATCTTTTTAAAAACACGAGAGAAGTAATTAAATGGAAAGGTTTTGCAGGGAGCCTGTAGTTTATACAGAAATTATTTGATAATATTGTCAAGAAGGGGAGAGAAGGAAATAAATGGAAAGAAACTTTACTGGGATCCTGTATTTTATACAGATTATTTGATAATCTTTTCAAAAGGACGAGATAAGTAATTAAATGGAAAATTATTTGCAGGGAGCCAGTAGTTTTATACATAAAACATTTAGGAATCTTGTCAAAAAGGGGAGGGAAGTAATTAAATAAAAAGAAATTTTGCCGGGAACCTGTAGTTTATACAGAAATTATTTGGAAATATTGTCAAGAAGTGGAAATAAGTAATTAATTGGAGAGAAATATAATCGGGAACCTGTAGTTTAGGCAGAAATTATTTGGTAATCTTGACAGGAAGGGGAGAGAAGTAATCACTGGAGAGAAATTTTGCCTGTAACCTGTAGTTTAATACATAAATTAATTGATAATGTTGTCAAGAAGGGGAGAGAAGTAATTAAATGGAAAGAAATATTGCTGGGAGCCTGTAGTTTATACAGAAATTATTTGATAATCTTATCAAGAAGGGTAAAGAAGTAATTAAATGGAAAGAATTTGTCCGGAAGCCTCTTGTAAATACAGAAATTACTTGGTAATCCCTTCAGGAAGGGAAAAGAAGTAATTAAAAGGAAAGAAGTTTTACCGGGAGCCTGTAGTTTCTACAGAAATTAATTGAAAATTTTGTCCACGAGGGGAGAGAAGTAATTAAATCTTAGAAATTTTGCTGAGTGTGAGAGGGGGTTCGACATGTAGATTAAAGCTTTTGAAAGGAGGGGGTGGGGTGATATAAAAAAAACACCCTGCGCCTCTCTTCCAGAAAGTATGTAAGGAGAGATCTGTAAAGTAAGAATTGGAAATATGTGGTACTGGTATGAGACCCAGTGGCTTCTTGGGGGCCTGGGGGTGACGCAATAATTTAGATGGTGATGTTTGGGAATGTGGTCTGATATTAGAGTCCGTTATGTGGCCTCTTTAGTCTGTGCAATCTTGTAGGTATCTAGGGTGTATTGTGAATTGTAATGGTAGGAATGAGGTTGATTGCGACCACAAGAGGAATGGGAAGAGAGTATAAGGACGATCACAATGGTAGTGGATGATAAAGTTTTGAGTGTGGACTGTGTTAGAACGTTTCATGAGTGTTCTGGTGGTAGCGTTAGTGTGTGAAACTGAGACTATGGTATGGAAAGAAATTGAAAGATCAAGAGGGCAGTGCAAATGGACAATTTAAGAGAGCTGCTGAGTGTAAGAAAGGTGGATTTTCTTTATCTAAGGCATCCATCTGGTGATTACCACCAAGAGGAGAGCCCCATAGTTACCTTTAGCCTATTATTAGGTTATTTAAATAAAAACGGGTGGAAAAAGGGTATTTAAATGGGGTTAGGCCTTTGAAATAACTCTGTTCACACCTTTGAGGAGGGGAGAAAAAGTGAGGGATAAACACTTCTTATTACTAAATTTGTTTTTATCCT
Organism: Ceratothoa steindachneri; assembly: GCA_963969495.1. Taxonomy (NCBI): domain Eukaryota; kingdom Metazoa; phylum Arthropoda; class Malacostraca; order Isopoda; family Cymothoidae; genus Ceratothoa; species Ceratothoa steindachneri. The sequence continues at coordinate 152,643,831 of OZ018325.1, forward strand.
TGGGACGATAATGAGTAGATTTTGCTTTAGATAAACTTTCATTGATCACGTGCCCTCAAATTACTTAATTCTAACAAAAATATCATCCTAAAAATATCGGACAAAACTAACCAAATCTTGGTGTCAGACAAAAATTCTTATACTGAAAAATTACAGGATTTACTCAATGATATGAACATTTACGAGAAATTATCTTCCAACCCATTGAAAAGTAAAGCCGAGATCTTCAACAAAACTCTCACAAAATTGCTCAAACGATCCAACCCAGACCTTCTTCATCGTTTAAAGCCTACCAAACCATCATTTTCCCGTATGTATGGTCTGCCCTAACCCACAAAAGAGGAACACCACTTCGACTTATTATATCGTGTATCGACTCTCACGCATACAAACTCTCGAAGTAGTTAACCTTCCTTACTGACGCTGTTGGATTGACCTCTCCTTCACACATAATCCACTCCTCTGATTTCCTCGAAAAATTTAGGAAAATCAACATAAGAGGGAGCCGGCTAGTAAGCTTTGATGTAGACAGCCCGTTCACTAATGTCCCAGTCAACGGAGCTCTTAATGTTCTATCTAAGATATTAGATAATCAAAAATTAAACCTCCCTCTAGGCAAAAATAAAAATATAAATCTTGTTAAACTTTGTGTTACTGACAATGTATTTATCAGCGATATGGTTTTTTTTCGTCAAAAATATGGTATTACCATGAGTGATTCTTTATCGCCCATATTATGTAACCTTTTTATGAAACATTTCGAAGTATCATTACTCCCTTCTGTGATTCCCCATCATAATTTTGTATGGTATAGGTATGTAGATGATGTCATATCGATTTGGCCTAAAAATAGTTTAAACATATTTGACAATTTCCTTAAAAATCTTAACGACCTCCATCCCACTATCAATTTTAAAGTAGAGTGGGAAAAAGATAATTGTTTGCCAAAAATAGCATTTTAACCGCATAATTAATTGCGTTACTGCAATGATTTTTCTTAATTTATAAGTCGTGGCAAAAATTGCGAATAATAAATTTTCCATTCTCTTCGAAAAGAAGAGGTAACACTTGAAAAAGCCAATCGAAAGATAGTTTTTTTGCTATCTGAGAGAACGCTTATTTTAAGTGTTTCCTTCTCATGTATGTGACAAGAGCTCCTTCCGAGGGCTTTGAGGAAGACTGTGTTTGCCAAAAAATGCCTTTATATATATATATATATATATATATATATATATATATATATATATATATATATATATATATATATATATATATATATATATATAGAAACTCACAAAGTAGCGCGTGAGAAGAACTATAAATGCCAAAAATTACACAGAAAAATGAAAGGCGGATTCCAAGTACTTTCGAACTTGTTCAGTTCATTATCATGAACTGAACAAGTTCGAAAGTACTTGGAATCCGCCTTTCATTTTCCTGTGGGATATTTTGTATATATATATATATATATATATATATATATATATATATATATATTCAAAGATTAATTCAACTACATGAATTCAAATTCTATTTTTGCCTAACTATAATTTAAGCTTTAATAGGTTGTCCTGTTGTCCCGTTCATAGAGTCCTTGGCCCCCTCTAAATCTTAACATTTAATGTGGACCCCTTCAAATGTGCCTTGACCCCGGTTGGGAAACGCTGGACTCTAACCCACCCTAAGAATTATCTGCCCCTGCCAAAAACCCGAGTCTAAATCGGGACGAAGCCTTTGATTGACCTCTCAGTGGTAATAGCAACGACACGATCAAATTGACTAGTGGCAATACCAGTATGTAACCGCATTGTGGTGGTAACATTCCAAAACGAACAATTAAATTGGTTTCTGAAAATCAGTTGAAAGGAAAGTAGTCCCCGCACCCCCCAACCGCTCCACTCTTTTCCTGCTTGAATTTGTGTGTGCACGGCCGTTATACTCCATTATAAATGAATTCGATGGGTGAAGAGCCGCAAGAACATGCGATATTTTCTCGTTTTCTGTCAAAGTTTCAAACCCCAACTCGTTCAAAAAGGCTTCTTACAATTTCTCTTTTAGAGAAATAGATGATAGCACTCCTGAAGAGGGTTGAGGAACTCTAGGAGAGAGCATATAGGATTGAAGAAAGAAGAACCACCTTAAAAGAAAAAGAATGGCTGTTCTTTACTAGGTCATCTTAGAGGGAGTTTATCTTTACTAGTGTTTAAGTGAGCTAGTTTTTTTTGTTTCATGACTTTTTCAGTGACGTTATAAAGGTTGACCCAAAAGTCGCGTTACCATTTAACAGGTGTTTATATTGTTTTATTTGAATATCCGCAGATTAGCGACTCCAATGTTTTTGCTGAAAATTTACTTTTAATCTATTCTAAAAGCCTATCTGAATTGTCTGTTGCTATTTATGCGGCGCAGAAATTTTTGGGAGTTATTAGTGCTTGAATATAATATTTTCCGTGCCATCAAGCTAATATTTGCCGCTATTAGCACAGGTGGTATGACGTCATAAGCCTCGGGGGGGGAAAAGAGATGAGTGCACTGATTCAATAAATACCCATTCCTTACCATGATGATTAGCATCACATTTATAAGGTTAGGGTAGTAGGTTATTTAAACAGGATTACTTTTAATAATTATATAAATTAACGACCAATATTCCTTGTATCACCACAGTCACAAAGTTCAGCCGGCCGTTTTAGCCTGTGCCACGGCAAGTTACCTAGAATAGGCTTCTTCTTTGATTCCATTCCTGAAGGAAATACAGCACACAAAACCTAACAGAACTTAGTAATAGAAACTAAACGAACTAGCAAACACTAACCAAGCCTAAACACAAACCACCAACTGACACTAACATTTGGGAGGGGGGGCGGAGGTCAAAACAAGCTATCAATGAGAAGATGGCCGCCAATCTATTTTTCTTTATAGCAACAGAAGTGTAAATTTCCGCGGCATCATTATAAACAAAGTACCTTCGATCGCGTTGGAACCGTTAATCTGTAGAATTAGCTTATCTTTACTAGTCGTATCTTTACTTGTTATCAGTGAGATGGTTTATCTTAACCAGCTCAAGTTATTGGTGGCTTATCTCTACTAGCCATTGCCATGTTGTCTTTTCTTTCTTAGATTAATTTAAATATAGCTCATCTTTACTATCTAAATTTAAAAATTGCTTATCTTTACGAGTTATCACTGAGATAGTTTTTCTTTATTATTAATCACTGGCTTGGCTTATCTTTACTAGGTCAATTTTAAAATGGCTTAGCTTTATTAGGAGGCATCATCAAGATGGCTCTTCTTTACTATCATCACTGGGATGTCTTATCTTTACTTGTTCCGGCGTCTACACGGAGACGAGACGGAGTATGTGGTGTGAGAATGGATGTTTTTATGTTTGTGTCTGTGTCTGTTTGTGTGCGCAAACCCGACACACTTCTCAATTCTGGATTTTTGTCTAGAACTAGGAATTAAATCTCTCCTGTAGCAAATTTGCTCAAATATTGAAAGGTCATCAGAGAACAAAAGTAATGAAGGTAATTTAAATAATCAATGAAATTGAAGAATAAATGGAATCAATATGATTACAGTATTCTAGGTAACCAAATGATAAAGATAATCAAGATCGTTAATGCAAACAAGGTAATCAATGTTAGCCAAAGATGAAAAGTCAATAAGGCAAACAAAATAGTAAACGGATCTCTTTGCCTTGTTTGAACGGGATGGAGAGCTTGACCTAAATATGTATATTTGAACAACAAGGTGAGCTTGACGAAAATGGGTTGGGATGACTAGTGGTCTTGCCAAAGGAATCCGTTTAACAACCAGGTGAGCTTCCCGAAATGGAGAGCTTGAGAGACTGGTGGTCTTGGCAGATGGATCCGTTTAAACAACCAGGTGAGCTTTCCGAAATGGGGAATTAGACAGCCTAGTGGCCTTATCAAATGGATCCGTTCAACCACCAGTTGAGCTCGCTGAAATGGGGAGTTGGAAAGCCCATTGGCCCTGGCAAACGGATCCGTTTAACAACAAGTGGGTTTACATAATGAGCCAGTTGGATAATCATAGTAGGAGTTGGGCTATTTATTTAGTCCATAAAACCTATCCACTTGGTTCAAGGAGAAGCTTTATAAACATTAACACTACAAACATGTACTTTTGGGCTACAGTTAATCTACCTGAAACAAACAAGGAAACAAAGAAATAAGCCTAGTACTAATACAACCCAACTTACCAAACTAATGAGTTTATGTAAAAGATGAGTTTAGTGAAATGATAAGCTTATTAAGGAAGCAAATTTATTAAAAAACAGGTAATGGCTTTGCCCCCCCCCCCTACGGGGGAAGCTTGCGCTTCGCTACTAAGATTAAAATTTAAAATCTAAAACTTTTCTAAATTTTCCGAACTTCGCCAATTATAATAATTTTAAAAAGGAACTTCAAACTAAATTCTCCCCTTTCAAAATATCACGTTGCTAAAATATAGTTATAGAAGATATATAAAAATAAATTTCCTGAACTTCACCATTTGTAATTCTTTGGGTTTTAAAAATTCACAAAATTTCGATACTTGTATTTATTTCTGAACTTCACCATTTTTTTTTTGATATTATAAAAGAATTATTAGAAATAACTTTGATAAAAAAACATAAGTCATAACCAAACTAAGATAAAATTAGTATTCAAATACTCAAAAAAAGTCTCCTTCTTAAATAGAGTTAGTGACTAAGCTTGGACACAATTTGAACTTTGTTGAATATAAAGCTTGATAAAATAAACAAAAATAGCCAAAATAATAAGCATGTGAAACAAACAGGTGGGCTTATACAATAGATAAGCTTAATAGAGACAATGAGTCCTAGAACGTAAATAAGCTTGGCAAGTAGATGAGTTTGGTGAAATATTAAGCTTAGTAAACGGGTAGATTCAGAAAACATTTAAGCATAGGCAAAAGGTGAGCTTGCTGATGAGGTAAACTTTGTCGCACCCCCCTCCCCCCCCAATTTTTTAAAATAGAATTTTACCACAGATTTGAACTTGTTTTGATGCCTTTTATTTCTCAGTGGAAACCTACAGCTTAAGGGGCGGGGGGTCGTTGAACCACGGGACTCCATCCATCGACTTACTACACCAGATGTGGCTTAACTTCGTTGTATCGAAAGCGAGTTCCCACTCAGCTATCTGGCTTGGTAACGAGAAGAGCTTTGTAAATACTTAAGTTTACTAAAAAAAATAAGTTTAGTACGGAGGTGAACTTGACATGAAAGGGCTTAGTCAAGAAGAACCTTATTAAACAAATAAGCTTGGCAAGAAAGTGAGCTTTTAGAAGAGATAAGCTTGATAAACATATAAATTTGGCAGAGTCTTAGTATGAGCTTAGTAAACAGTCAGACCGGACAATCCAGTAAGCTTAGCGAATGGGTGGATCGTGGGGGGGCTGGGAGGATGCCCCCAAAGATGACGTTGGGAGATAGAGGTTACACTCCGAGGAACAGGTGCGACTCAGAGTCGAGCGATACTCCCACATCTGTTTCCCGCCTGTCTCAGATCACGCCCCATCGCCGCTCGAATCGCTTTGAAATCTCGAAATCACATTAATTAGTTGCGAAATCCAACGGAGGGTGATTTTCCCAGCCGGGCTCTATGGCAGATCGGTCGGGGAACGCAGCACCTGTACGTGGTCCCCTCCTTCCGGTACTGGTGTGGCGAACGCGCTTTCCTTTTCAGTGTGTAAGTGTGGGTTCGTGCGTGTAAGAGAGGGGAAGTGGAAGATCAAATGCTGAGTTACGCAATTCACCGGTCAATTGGGTGAAAAATATGGCGAAGGAATCTTTGGATGGTGGGGTGAAGTGAGAGAAAGAGGGAGGGAGAGGAGAAGAAAGTGCGGCAGGAGGAAGAGGAAGAAGGAGAGGATGAAGAAATTATATATGAAGACATTTGCTTTCTTCTTCATTCTCATTAATATAGGCTTCCAAACACAGTCAGACAGAGAAATAGACAGTGATAATGGTTGTGCCAACGCAGGGCAGAAACAATGAGGTGAACAGACAACTAACCTTAAACAGATAAACTCATCGAGCTTTTAACAGCTCAAACATGAGATACACGGACCAAAAATCCTTCGAAGAGACCGACAAACTCCCAAACAGACTAAACAGAACGAACATAGATAAACCTTAACCAAAGAGGCAATTTGATAGACAATAAATCAAAGAAAGCTACGTTCACAAACAATCGTATACAGATACACAGCCAAAGATCAAACAGACCGAGGATCAGAGACTAACAGACCCTCAACCACACAGACAGGCCCTCCCCCTTCTTACCACAAACCCTAAAAGTGAAAGTGTCCAGACGAAGAGAAAGGGTTTAGACTGGTTTCAATTCAACAGAGATTTTTTTTCCCTCTTTTTTTTAAGCCTTAAATCAGACTGTGCTCTTAAGTCCACCGCACTATCCCTTCAAGGTGATTATCCCCCTGATACACGATCAATGTAATTTCGCGTTCCTCGGCCGATCGAAACACGAGTACGTTTAGCAGATTACGTCAGTTGCCAACCCACAACCATTTTTACTCTTTCTTATTAGCTTGTTCCTTTTATTGTTGTCGTTGTTTTTCTTGCTTAGCAACCAAGGCTGAGTTTTGCGTAGGCGCACAACAACAGCGAAAGAGTAAAAGTATTTTAGGGAGCATATGTCCTGCCCTCTCTACTATTTGGGGGCACAGACCAATATGATTTACAAACCATAAACGACACAACTTCCTCTAACCTAACCTAACCTAACCTGACATAACATAACATAACCTGCACAATTCATCATAAGTTGCATGCGAAGTGTGTGTTGTCAAGTGTAACATAGGCAAACCTGCTGGAGCTGACATCTAGAGAATTGCTTGCCCTCCAGTCCAAGCAACCGCAGGGCGATCTACCTTAATTGCTAAAGTTGGGTCGGTTCTAGAGCATTGCACACCCTTCCGGACTCAACCCCGTCTAGTAGTCTCCTCTTTAGACAATTCGAGCTATTTGCTCCCAACATTTTAACTTCTTCCAACTTCACCACTTTCTTTACGAAGAACCTTCTGGTGAAATACCCTCGTTTGTTTCCGTTTCTTGGGTTTTAGTGGCTAAAATTTAACATCGAATCCAACCTACGATACCAATCTTCCATAACACAACATCACTCACGCTCATCTACCTCCCTTTGTAATGAAATGTAACCTCAAAAACTAACCTCACCTTAACAACCTATCCAAACCAACGTCAGCTTAACCTAAATAACTTAACCCAACTCATTCGAACCAAACCCGACCAAATATAACCCAACCCAATCCAATAAAACCAACCTAACCTAACTTAACCCGCACTAACCAAATTCAACTAAACCTCCTTCACCATACCTAAAAGTCGGTACTTTGGGGAGGCTTTGCCAAATAAGATCATTATTTTTTTTTAATGTATAATCCAACGAAGGCGCGTCCCGAGAAATAACGGGGAGGCGGGAGATGAGAGACAAAAGAAGCTTGCTAATTGCCCCCACCCACCGAATCCATTTAAATCCTAGACAAGTTCTGAACAAACCGCATAATGAAATTTGTATGAAGATCAAAATAACAGTTATTGGTAAGCACGTAGGCACCAGTGGCCAACCAGTAGTATTGTAGCCGGTCTCCTATAGTGATGACGTCAGTGAATTTCGGCATTTTAGCTGATTCCTTTGACGTCTAACATACACAGATACACGCACGCGCCCACACATATTAATGATTCGCTGCTTGGTTTTACGTCCAACACACACAGACGCCCAAGCGCACACACACACACACACACACACACACACACATATATATATATATATATATATATATATATATATATATATATATATATATATATATATATATATATATATATATATATATATTTGATTCGCTGTTTCTTCTAACGTACACACACACACACACGCACACACACACTCACTCATCACGCGCGCATTTTATTTAATGAGTCTGTCTAGATATTGGATGAGGGATTCTATCATTTCTCCCAATGATTTATTGGGGCAGACAGAATTCTTCCCGAGCAATTGGATGCCAATTGTAGTTAATGAGACGATGGAGGCTTCTCAAGAATTGTTGTTTTCTTCTTGACCTTTACCCTTAAATCTTCAACTGTGTCCGCCGGCCATCTCTCATTAAAAACCTTCTGGCAGATGTGCTCTCGTTGGTTTTTTCTTTGCAGTTTAAATAATAAAAATATCCTTTTTAAACCTGTAGCTCTCTTTCAAATACACACACACACACACACACACACACACACACACACACACACACACGTAATCCCGATCTGTTCTACAGCTAATTTTAGTTAATGAGGTGTTTTCATGAATCCTGTCCATCAACAAGAATTGTTTTTTTTTCGTTTTGATCTTTGTCCTTAACTCTTTTGCTTTCATTTGGAAATATTCCGGTCCGTAAGCTAAATCGTATGTATAGAGAGTATTCCCCCTGTGATTTATTGAAGCAGATTCTAACATTCCAACCAAATTTGAATTAAGACAATAAAGGCTCCTCTCATTCCGACCTTCGGCTATAGACTTTTCAGCATTTTCAATTCTTTCGTATTCATCACATTCTTTCTGGGGATGTCATAGTTGATTTTTGCGTTGCATTTTTAATTAAATACTAAATATATTCATTTTTAACCTCTAGCTCATCTACACACACATACATTTAACCTGTATCGATTCTATAGCCAAGTTTAGTTGAGATATTTTCAGAAATCCTGACGAATTGTTTTGTTTTCGTTTTGATCTTTGTTCCCTCAATAAAGATAACTCGTACGAGTATATATAGACAGTATCCCTCCGTTATTTATTTGAGCAGACATACTTAATCCACCTCATTTTTACACCAAATTTTAGGGCATGAGATGTCTAGACCCTCCATCGAAAAAATATTGTCGAGATATCCTTGTCTTTGTAATTAAAACAGTCTGATAGGGGTATTTAAGGCACTATTTTTGTGTGAGACACATGGAAACATATACAAGTGTTTAATAACGCATAAAAATACAGCATTATTGACAAAATAAGGCAGACTAGCATTTTATTTTATTTAATTAATGGAAATAAAAATGGCCGTATCACGCTAACGTACTTGTAGCATACAGCGAGACTTGTTGTGAGCAGGATAGTTTTCCTCACAGCCCATCTTCTCATACCAGAAGAATCTAAATTAAAATGCTATTTGTGCTCTTTTATTTCTAAGTATGGAATCCCTATCAAGCCCTGAATGGGAGGTATTTGAGGAGATAAGCAATCCTATAGAACATCCGTCGCTCAGTTCATCGCAGCGTTTACAGAGTAAGTAATTTTCACGTGTTTTAAGTTGGTATTAAAATAATCAAGGTAATAGAAATCATTTATTTTACATTTCTTACTTACATAATACTTTTTCAAATTACATTACCCACATAGTCTACAGTCATGGCTAAAGGTTTTGAGACTAATATATATATTTTTTTTTCATTCGTTTTTAATATTTACATGATAGGAATAATTATTCTAATATTTAAATTATTTCAGGTTTCTTAAAAGTCAGCATTTCAAAAATGGATCACAAAAGAATCTATTCCTTGCTGAATTCAAAATTGCGCCTTGGTCCTGTTCCTGGAGCTTTGCTATTAGATCAAAAGGGTAAAATTACAAATATGGTTTAAATGAATGGTGTTTTGTAAATATACTCTGTTTTGTACTATTTCTTTTTGTAAAAATAATTTTTTTAATCGTTTTCAATTCCAGAAATGGTTCTTTCCAAATAAGGGCGTGCAACCATTGTTGCTCTGTACCAAGGTGGAGTAAAATGCAAGGAGATAGTTGCTAAGATTATTGCATCAAAGAGCAGCATCTTTAGTATAATTAATGACTTTAAAAAATTGCTTACATTACTGTGGAAAAATTTCTAGACGCCAAAGAGCTTCAAATGAACGAAAATATCGCATCCTGGTAAGGTTAAATTTAGCTCAAGGATCGAGTTACTTCCATTGCAATGCTCACTCACCACTTGAAAGAAGCAGGTGTGGACGCTTCAACACGCACAGAGACTTTTCAACAAAGGTTTCATTTCGAGAAGAGCTATGAATAAGCCTCATTTCACCAAAAAGAACCTTATGGATAGGCTCCACTTTGGGAGGAAAAATAAATAATGGACTGGTGAAGACTAGAGCAAAGTGATATTTTCTCATGACGCTCCTTTCCCTCGTTAAGAGGAGAAAAGGGGAGTGCTTTCGCGAGTTCTGTGTCGTGCCCAGAGTGAAGCATCTTAGCACTATCCATGTGTATGGCTACTTCTCATCTATTTTCAGCATGATGGCGCGCCTTGTCACAAAGCAAAAGCAATAAAAAAGTTCTAGCTAAAAATAACATCGAATATTTGTGACCTTGGGCCCAGAATTCGCCAGATTTAAACCCAATAGAGAATTTGCGGGCGATAATTAAAGTGGCAGTTGATAAACAGAACCCATTCAATTGGGAGCAGTTGCAATATCAGTCATTATATCATCATAAATTTAGTCCCCAGCATGCCAAAACGAATTGGTGCATGCTGAACAACAAGGGACCTCATTGGAAATAGTGACTGCGTGCAACAAGTAACTATATTTATTAAAAAAATGGCTTTGGGCTCTGAGTTTTTATATATTACACCTTCAAATTATGATACAAAGATACTAAAAGAAAATACAGCGTTTGATTAGTTCTGTTAATTTTCTTATATGAGAAAATTTAGATTACATCTAAAAACATCTATTTCAATCTGTCAGTTAATATCATATTTAGCTTATTATTTTAAATTTCTTATATTCTAAGTCTTATTTTGTACAATCTCTTTGTCTCATTACACCAATCAAACTTTTATAGAAATGCTCGATACGTTTTATCAATTATCATATCGCGAATAGAGTAGATAAAAAGCAAGCCACAAGATTTTGAAAAGTAACTCTGAACTCGAAATAGATTGACGATAATAACCTCATTCATTTTTACTATTTTTTATAAATATAAACATCGTTTTGGATCCCCAGATATAGGCTATCAAAATAATACACAATTATTTTCTGCAAACACAGATAACCAATGTGACCCAGGTCGTTGACCGTTATTCCAGATTTATCATATAAGCTACTGGGAGGGTCATAGGTGGGCATAAATAACTGACTCTTGCAAAACATCCACGAAAAACTAGCTTCGTACTCTTATTTCGATATATTAGTTCCTTTATTTCTACTCCATTATTTTTTCTAAGAAACCAATAGGTTGCTAGTCTTATCTATCACAATAATAGACTGAAACTGCGTATATAACAAGAGACCGAAGCTATTAATGAAGATATAATTGTAGCTCAAGAGATAATTTACCATGTTATATAGACAAGTAACATTAAGCAACGCAAGTAGTGCTCTTGTCCTGATTTATATCTATGCAATATTTTTATTATTGATAAATTGTCCACACGTGATCTCAACACTCTGTCCACCTCAAACACAGCCTGCATCATTATATAACGAGTAAAAGGTCCAAGTAAGCACGGGATCTGCCTCTTCCGAGTAGTTCAATTCGAAGGATCTTTCAACTTCATTTCCGTTCATATAGGTAGTGATACGCCTCACATTAAAAGGTTTATATTCAAAAGTTGGTGCAGCATAACTACAAAAAAGTACAGAATTGCCGACTATTGCAATCACTATCAATGTAGGTATCCTTCCCTTGAAAATATTATCCGCACTCTTCATTGATATTCCAATCGCAATTGTGAAATTTCGGATTCGAATTTGTGTGACAGGGTACCTAGCGGTTGGTCTTATCAGCCCTTTTTCCATCTCCAGTTGAGTAAATTGTGATAGGTGTATTTTTCTTATGTGAAGAAAAGTCTAATAATTCTATTTTTGCTTCTAAATCAGTTTTAGTTCGAAATAGTGTAAAGTCATGTGTTGCTTTGGATAACTTTAGCTATGAGGAGACAACATTCATCAACAGCTTATATTTTGAAAATAAATCGGAATGCAGTTTTTCATATGCATCAATTAGCTTTTTCTTTGCTTTACGATTTTTTGTTTTATTCTTTCTCTATAAGAGTAATACTTTGGTGTATAAAAAAAACTAGATTTATCTTCTGTATAGTTCAACAAGGTCTCTAAATATGTACGGTAGGGATAATTACTTCCTATGGAGCTTACAGAGGTCTCATTCAAAATAAATGTCGACAATACTGAACAATGTTTGAAGAATATTATTTTGAGAATAAACATCTTCTCGATCATTTAGTTCGCTGAAGTTTGCATTCACAATTCTTGCTTTGATGTAAACATAAACTTCACTCGGATCTAACAAATACTACTCGCTCCCCGATACATAATATTCAACAGGTGTGAGATTGGATGAAATATTACTAAGTAGGGAGAAAGACTGATAATTACTCTCCATGATGGAAATCTTGGTTGGCGAAACAGTAAATAAGTTGAGTTCTGTCTTCTAACAGATCGAAATAATAAATCTTGAGATGATAATTTTTGCCCCATTTTTCAGATTCAATTCTTTGTGAATTCTTTATCATTCTTTTTATCCTGCTTCAATCCAGATACTTTCATAACTATAGCTAATTCCTTATCCCCCCCCTCCCCTCCTCTTCCTTTTCTTATCGTTAATGAGCTATTTGATGCATAATTATTCACTTCTTTCATTTTCCGATTGAGTGTGAATGCATACATAGGCTTCGTAATATTGTAGATATATCCTGCAAAAGTTGAAACTCGCTGACCCCTACTTCATACTGACTCTGGTATGCTATAATGGATTTATGCATCTCTACTTTATAGTCAGACATGTTATTTTGCGACCGAACTTCGAGAGAGGATGAAGAAAGAAGGATGACGTAAAAACTCTTTGATTCCATCTTCACGACTGGTAAATTCCCTTCTCTTATCTTTATATACCATCCCACGAATGTAGATGGGTAATATCACATGATTCGACATAGGAGTTAAATGAATCAGGGTACCCTCTCCATTTTACTAGAGATAACTCCTGTTTTTTATCATCTTTTTATTCAACTCGTTTCTTCATTATATCGTTCTTTTTACATGAATCAAACTTTATTTTCTATAGATCTTGATAAATTCCCATTCAATATATCCTCCATTTAAATCTTCAATATAATATAGGCAGAATAATATTGAAATTCTATAAATAATTTAAATTTCTTGACTCTACCTCGACTCGTACCCATTTTAAACTTATTGGAAACGCGTGAGATGCGCACATAATCACCAATCTTATACAGTAACCTCATTTTTTTACCTTCAGTTGTCAGATTTAGTTTCACCTTATCATGCGTACCTTTGAATAGAGTGTTCCCAATCATTCTATGCTGAGAATTATTATACGCATTTGAAAGATCATGCCAGACGTCGGTATATTTCTATTATTGAAGGCAAAAGATATCTGAAAAGTCTTCTTTTATTGTTTAGGTTAATGCTTTGCAAGACTAGCTTTGTTTAGTAAATGAACATGATACACTCCGATATTATAATCACTCATTATGATTTTCGCTTTCTTTCTTTTAAATTATCCATCTTCAACCGAGCATACATTACCTGGAATCACTCCAGTTTGTTTCATAATACATTATTATAGCATTGGAGACTTCTACTTTAAAGGAATTAACCATAGATATCTAGAATATACATTAATTACAAAAATATTTAATGTACACCATAATCCAGAGTCTTAAACCTTTGCATCTCCGCGATATCCACTCGCCAAATATCATTTACTATCTTGTGCTTTTACACTTTTTGTCCTGAAACCTTTTCAACATAGAATCATTTAGTATCCTTTTTCACATATTAAAATAGTCAATTCACTTTGAAGTGGATAATTGACTCGTTTACACTCTGTCGTAGAATGGACTCTCGACGATATACCATATATACCTATTCATTGAGGGAACTTATTTAATTATCTTTAGAGTGCGTGGATGTCTGGGTTGACCGATATTATGTATCTTCGATATGCTTAAGAAGTGGAACTGAGCTCAAGGATAATAATATTGCTATCATTAATAAAATAGAGTTTTATTAATAAAAACTATCAACAACACACAAAACGGAAAATATTGACATAAACAGAGAATGAAAAGGGTCCTGGGGAATCTAGCTAATCCGAGGATTAAGAGCGATTTAAAAAGGTAAAACAAATATAAAGTTAAAAGGATGGGATGGTTCGCTAAACCATTTAAAGCACAGGATAGGGTTGATAAAAGGGTTAAAATACTCAAAGGTAACGTTCAGCTTACGTAAATACACTTGTTGTGCAGAGGAAGGCGACGTGAAGGAATTTTCAGGCCGCTGGCAAGTTCCAGCCGGAAGATGGGAATTAAATGATCCTGACGTGGCGTCTTGGGAATGAGAACCGTTTCTTCACGAACGGGCTTGAAGAACAATGGCTGTTCTACGTCGTTCTCTTCTCAACAACAGGGGGGGGGGGATGAGAACCGTCTCTTGTCTACGGGTTCGAGAACAATGGCTGTTCTAATGTTGTTCTTTTCTGAACAATAAGGGGGAAGGGTGAGAACCGTTTCTTGGCAAATGGGCTGGAAGAACAATGGTTGTTCTACGTTGTTCTCTTCTGAACAACAAGGATGGGGGGGGTGAGAACCGTTTCTTGTCAACGGGCTCAAAAGAACAATGGCTGTTCTAACGTTGTTCTCTTTCTGAACAACAGGGAAAGCCTTGTGGTCTTGGCGTCATGAAGGCTCGAACCTTGGCACTCAAGGGATATTTTCCTTCTTCTGGACAAGTGATGGTGAATCTCGAGGTTTAGGTCCCTTGGTGCACAAGGTGAGAGTGGATCGTAGTGATGTTTCGCGACGAAAATCTAGGTCTCCCTCTGATCTTAGTGGTAAAGTTTCCAAAAAAATAGTCGGGACATTCCCTTGGCGTGGGGGACAATGGAGTGGAGGCTTCGAGGGAATGCACAGCCGAGCCTGAGATCAATATCTTATCTGCCCATAAGCCTAACTCAATCTGGCGAGGGCGGCGCATGGGGCGTCGGGGGAAGATACACCTCCTTGTTTAAACATTGACTCAGGTGGCTGCGATAAGGCAGCCGGCTTCAAAGCAAAGATGCACGTGAGTAGCATCGTTGTTTTAAATAACATGTGATAGTGGTTGAAATAAAGTGGCCTCAACCCGTTCTACCATACCCCTCCATTCCGGGGCAAGTTGTCACTTCGAAAAAAAAGAGAGAAGGGACAACGATAGAGCTCCGTTGTGGGGAACTCGTTTTCTTGTACCATTGTACCTTCATGCACCTAACTAGTATTACCTCAATACATATGATTATTTTGATCTTTTGATTATAGGGGAAAATATCCTTTAATACAAACTTAATAAAAAAAAGGCGCATGGAACAATGAAATGATATAAAATTAGTACATATGGGCCAAAATAATTTATACGTAATTTAATGGGTACAAATATATATACATACAAAAAAAATAGACATTGAGCGTTACAAAATTCAGACATATACATTAACTAATTATATTACAAGAGAATCTAATTTAAGTCGTACAAGACGGTATATACATACATGGAGATCCTAATCCTACGAATACAATTACTCTACGCTATTTGGTAACGCATTCCTACTGAGTGCGTCAGCGACCTGGTTATCAGAACCTTTTATATAATTTATTTTTAATTGATACTCTTGCAAGAGTAAACTCCAGCGCATAATTCGGCCGTTGGAGTGTCGCACATTCCTAATATAGGCTAACGGACGGTGGTCGGTTCCTATCTGAAATTCTTTTCCTATCAAGTACATTTTGAATTTGTCTATAACCCAGATAATTGATAGAGCTTTCTTCTCTATAGTGGCATATCTCTTTTCGCGTGGTAATAATTGGCGACTAGCATATGCAACAGGATGACTCGTTCCGTCATCCTCATATTGAAGGAGTACACCTCCAATGCCCTCGTTGCTCGCGTCGGTCTTAATCCCAAAGGATTTTTCCAGGTTGGGCAACTTTAAAATGGGGGCAGAAATGAGCTTACTCTTAAGCTGATTAAAATGGAAAACAGCGGCATCATTTCAACGTAGACGATCGGAGGAATTCTTTTTTAAAAAGGAGCTGAGGGGCACCGAAATTGCAGAGAAATTCGGGACAAATCGCCGGTAGTAAGAAGCTGATCCTAGGAATTATCTTAATTGCTTCTTAGTATTCGGGAGGGGCATGTCGGCGATTGCCTTAATCTTGTCCTCTTGGGGACCTAACTGGCTTTGTCCTATTTTGAAACCCAAGTATTTTATGGTTTCGTGGGCAAAATGGCATTTGCTGGGGCCAATGGTGAGGTCATTTTCGCGCAGTCGCTTGAAGAGAGCTAATAGGGTGGTTAAATGGTGACTCCATTCGCGAGTAGCGACGTAGACATTATCGAAGTAAAAGGATACATTCGGAAGTTCATCCAACAACCTTCTCATGAGACGGTTATAGTTGCTACAAGCAGTGACGAGGCCAAAAGGAAGGCGCTTGAATTGCATAAGGCCTTTCTCCGTTGCAAAGGCGACATATGCTTTCACCTCGGGCCGGAGGGGGATTTGATAATACGCCTTGCACAAATCGCGTTCTGAGATGAACTTGGCGTTTTCAAAAAGGTGGAGGTTTTGGTCTACCAACGGGATGGGCTCAGCGTCGAACACAGTTACCGAATTTAACTTCCGGAAGTCGATGCGCATCCGATAAGAGCCATCAGGTTTCTTCACCATGACGATTGGGGAACAATAACTAGAGGTGGAAGGTTCTATTATGTCTAAAGGCTTGGCGTAAATGAATCGGCATGGGATAGGGTTTTGAACGGACGGGTTCTAAGGTTGTTAATTTTATATCATGCTCGAAACTAGTAGCGCATCCAGGCTTCTCTGAAATAACGTCGTCGAACTGACATAATAGTTCTTGTAGCTGACTCTTTTGATGTGGTGTCAGCTGCGCGTCGATATCCAGTTCAGAGGGTTCAAAAGGCTCGCCTGGTAGGGAAGGAAGAGGGTAATCGGCATCAGGTTGGATGCACACTGTCTGTATTACATTAAGGGACTCCGCGGGGTAATCCTCTTCAAGCGCCGATGTTTCGTCAAGTGCTACGAAGGTATCTCCATGGGCGCGTCGGTGATACTTTTTCAATAAGTTGACGTGATAGAGCTTATCGCCTGCTGAGGTACCAATGAGGTAATCTACCGGTCCTCGTACCTCGCGGACCACGTACGGACCTTTCCATTGGCTCTGTAATTTATTACTGGCTGTGGGAAGGAGCAGGAGTACTTCATCACCGGGCTGAAATTTACGATCTTCGGACCTAACATCAAAATAGGTTTTGTATTTCTCCAAATTGACATCGGCATTTTCATAGGCGATGTTTGTGCATTTCTCGAGCCTCTGGCGTAGGTCCAAGACATGGGCGTAAGATGACTGGAGTTCTTGATCCAGTTGGGGCTTGATTAACAACTCCTTTAAAATACTGAGTGGCCCGCGTACATTACGCCCATAAATGAGCTCGAACGGGGTGAAGCCTAATGTACGGTGAGGAATTTCCCGATAGGCGAATAGGGCTACCGGGAGATATCGGTGCCATTCGCGGGGCTGCTCGGCACAGATCTTCTTAATAATGGATTTTAAATTTCCATTTAATTTCTCGCACATCCCGTTTGTCTGTGGCCGGAAGGGGGTGGTAAAAAGGGGCTTTACCATGAGCAGCTTCCCTACGTACTCCATCAACTCAGAGGTGAATTGTCGGCCTCTATCGGAGAGTATTTTCCTGGGGACGCCTACCCTTGAAAAGATGGAAATGAGGGCCTCGGCGCAAGAAATACTGTCGATTCGGCGAAAGGAAACAGCCTCGGGAAAACGGGTAGCAAAGTCTACCAAGGTGAAAATGTAGCTGTGCCCTTCGCTCGAAGGGGGGTGGATAGGGCCAACCAGGTCGATGGCCACTCTGAAGAAGGGTTCAGTAATGACTGTTCCCCTTTGTAAGGGAGCAGGTTTGACCCGCCCCTTAGCGGGCGTCTTCTGACACACATCGCACTATCGACAATGCTTTAAGATGTCAGCTGCAGTACCCGGCCAATAAAAATATTTAAAAATGCGCTGGCCCGTTTTAGTGTGACTAAAATGACCGGAAAAAATGCTGTCATGAGCCACTTTGAGCACTATAGGGACATGGGATCGTGGAAGGCATAAGACAGTAGTAACAGCGTTATTACTGTCCTCGGTGGATCGATAAAGTAAGCCACCTTGCTCCGGGTACCTGATGACTTTGGGTCCACGGACAGTCTCCGTGTCCTGGTTTTGGGCCTTATCCCATAAGGGTGTTAGGGCTTCACACTACTTTTGTGCCGTCCTAAAGTCCTGGTTAAGGATCTCAGAGAATTTGGACGGTATCGGGGTTCTGAGGGGGACGGACTCCTGGGCTTCCTTCTTAGCTCGACCTCGAGTAAGGGCGGCCTGGGACACAGGGTCGGATCTTACTTGAGGGCTCTGTCCTATAAGTACAGAACAGAATTTTATGTGTGCTGAAATGACATCAGCCCAGCCATCATAATATTGACACTGCAGGTAACATCTAACGACGGGGAATCGGTTCGCCCGCCCAAGGTTGTTATGTACCACCGCAAATTTTTCGTGGTTAGGGTCCACTGGGATGAGGAGCTCGTCGGACACGATGAAACACGTGCATCCTGTGTCCCTGACGATAGTCGATACTCGGCAGCCGTTCACGCTGCCCTCCTCAAATTTCAAAGTTTTCGGTGAACTTTTGTCAAAAATAAAATTTACCTGGTGGCCTGACGGAGGGGGGGGAAGTTGCTGCTTGGGTCTGCACCACCGGGGAAGCCGGGGTGGCATTAATCTGGTGAACCTGGTGGGCTGGTCTGATTTTAAGCCTAGAATTTTGGGGGCAATTCCAGCTCATGTGGTTTTCTACACCACAGGTGAAGCATATGATTGGTCGCTTCGGGAAGAGAGATGGAGGAGAAATCTTAACGGGAGGTTTGGAGTCCCGTTGTTGGTTTTGGGGTATGAAGTTTTAGGGTTTTACGGGGCCCGGAAACTTCGTCAGCTTTCCTGGGAAGGAACGCGAATCCTTCCTTCTTTCCTTGTTGAGGGGTTGGTGAGAAGTTCGATTCTCCTTTGAGTATAAATTATGGCTTGCGGCATAAACATCCGCTTCTTCGGTACATTCCTTAAAGGTCTGGCACCGAAGATCCTTGACGAACGCGCGGATCTCCGTCGGGAGAGACGCCAAAAATTGATCCCGCAACACGAAGTCTGTTAAGGACTCGTAGTTAGGATCAACCTTTGAGGATTCTAACCAAAATTTAAAATTCCTCTGAAGAATGTATCCGAATTGACGGAACGTCTGTCCGGGTTTAATACGACCTCCTCGAAATTCTTGGCGGTAGAAATCGGGAGTCATATTATGAGCGGTCAATAACTCAGCTTTTAAGGTGCTGTAGTTAATTGTACATTCAGATGGTAAAGATATAAAAATTTCGCGCAATTTACAATTTAACAAGGGAAGTAATCTGGCTACACCTTCAGCCTCCAGATCCATGTTATTGATTTCGAGGATCTTTTCGAAGTGGGCTAAAAATGCTCCTAAATCCTCTCCATCCCTGAAATTGGGGAGCTTTAGTGGGAGATTGGAGGGGGCTTCTGAACGTGAACTGGCTCACTGTATCTCTGCTTCAACACGAGCTAATTCAATCTGATGGTGAAGCTCAGCTTGTCTTTTCCGTTCCTCTCTTTCTCTTTCTTTTTCTTCTCGTTGGAATTCTCTTTCTCTTTCTTCTCGTTGGATTTCTTTTTCTTCTCTTTCTGTTTCTGTTATTTGCTCCTCTTGAACGTACTCAATTAGTTCTTTTCCGGAAAGTCCCAAGGATTCTCCTTGCGCTTTAAAGATTTCGAACTGAGTCATCTTTGCACTTGCGGGCGCAATAGTCAACCAACTAAAATTCCTTGCAACAAGAATTATGCATTCTAGAGAATTAGCCTACCTAAATATGGGCACTGACCTATTCGTACTTGGTTTCTCGATCTAAATAACCACTGACTAAAATCCCCCCCCCCAAAACACAAACAAATTATTATAACAGTTCCTTGAGCTACTCCAGCTTCTTAAATTTCCAAAAAAGGGGATAGCAATCGTTAAAACAAAAGGGAACTACTATACTCTATTATTATAACGAATAACACTATGCTTTACTCGACTGAGACCAGTGTTTGCAAAGATATAGCGTTAAACCTTACACACTTGATACCAAATTTAAATAGTATATATATATATATATATATATGTCGTAGAATGGACTCTCGACGATATACCATATATAACTATTCGTTGAGGGAACTTATTTAATTATCTTTAGAGTGCGTGGATGTCTGGGTTGACCGATATTATGTATCTTCGATATGCTTAAGAAGTGGAACTGAGCTCAAGGATAATAATATTGCTATCATTAATAAAATAGAGTTTTATTAATAAAAACTATAAACAACACACAAAACGGAAAATATTGACATAAACAGAGAATGAAAAGGGTCGTGGGGAATCTAGCTAATCCGAGGATTAAGAGTGATTCAAAAAGGTAAAACAAATATAAAGTTAAAGGGATGGGATGGTTCGCTAAACCATTTAAAGCACAGGATAGGGTTGATAAAAGGGTTAAAATACTCAAAGGTAACGTTCAGCTTACGTAAATACACTTGTTGTGCAGAGGAAGGCGACGTGAAGGAATTTTCGGTCCGCTGGCGATTTCCAGCCGAAGGGGGGGAATTAAATGATCCTAACGTGGCGTCTTGGGAATGAGAACCGTTTCTTCACGAACGGGCTTGAAGAACAATGGTTGTTCTACGTTGTTCTCTTCTGAACAACAGACGGGGGGGGGATGAGAACCGTCTCTTGTCTACGGGTTCGAGAACAGTGGCTGTTCTAATGTTGTTCTTTTCTGAACAACAAGGGGGAAGATGAGAACCGTTTCTTGGCGAACGGGCTGGAAGAACAATGGTTGTTCTACGTTGTTCTCTTCTGAACAACAAGGAGGGGGGGGGGTGAGAACCGTTTCTTGTCAACGGCCTTAAAAGAACAATGGCTGTTCTAACGTTGTTCTCTTTCTGGACTTGGCGACACGAAAGCTTGAACCTTGGCACTCAAGGGATATTTTCCTTCTTCTGGACAAGTGATGGTGAATCTCGAGGTCGAGGTGCCTTGGCGCACAAGGTGAGAGTGGATCGTAGTGATGTTTCGCGACGAAAATCTGGATCTCCAATCTGATCTTAGTGGTAAAGTTTCCAAATAAATTGTCGGGACATCCCCTTGGCGTGGGGGACAATGGACTGGGGGCTTCGAGTGAATGCACAGCTGAGCCTGAGCTCAATACCTTATCTGCCCATAAGCCTAACTCAATCTGGCGAAGGCAACGCATGGGGCGTATGGGGGAAGATAAACCTCCTTGTTTAAACATTGACTCAGGTGGCTGCGATAAGGCACCCGGCTTCAAAGCGAAGATGGACGTGGGTAGCATCGTGGTTTTAAATAACATGTGATAGTGGTTGAAATTAAGTGGCCTCAACCCGTTCCATCACACATTCTTATGAGAATAAAAATAATGAAGGACATATGTTAAAATCATATTTCTTTTGCATCCAGACTAAATACATAGCTTCAATTAAAGTTTTATGGGTATTTTGAAATCTTATTACACATTTACTCCTTCTCTGAATCAAGAGAGATGAATTAAGTATATTTGGAGAGAGATATGCTATTTAGAATTGATAAAAGTTATCAATACGAAATTTTAATTCAACATTATACTTTTAAAAATTAATATCAGAACGGTTTTTAAAGAACGAACCAGAATCTAAAAAAATATCTTTAATTAATGTGAACTTGAACTTCTTTCTTACAAGTCTTGATGATTTAGGCTGGTGGGATTCCATCCTCTGGACTTTCATGGTGAGAGTGATTGATAGATATATAAATATATCCTATTAAATATCCTTGAGCACAAATTATTTCACCAGTTCGACAGTGTCTCTTCTCATGTTCAGAAAACAATGAAACCAATCGATACATTTTTACTCGCGTGCGACTCTATATTTCATTATGTCGGTCGGTCGATCGGTCCCCGTTTTGCTTTTTTATGTTTTGGTAATAACATCGTAACTATTGAGCCAATTCTAACGAAATTTGAAACCCTAATTTTGTTTTACATTCTCTTTCGTTGATATAATTGCCAAAGTCCTCGCATTGTTTGTCCGGGAATTATTGTAAGTTTTGAAGGTCATAAATCTGAATAAGTGAGAGCACGCGACTTTGCTCAGCATACCTTTTTATGTACTTAGTTTCATTGATATTAGGGTGAACCTTTTGACATTTATCGAGACCATCGATTAATGCAAGATAACAAGTATCAATCGCATTTTGCAATACTTAATTTGACGAAAACCTCGATAAAATTCGCCTTCAATTCAAGTATTGGTTTCTTATTTGTTGTAAAGTGTGTTTTTAAATCGTGTAGGAATAAACCCTTCTTCCATTTCCAGTAAATACCAAAATGAATATTGGGAAATACATTTTATGGCTTTGTCTCACTACGCACTTTAGCTGTTTGGCACCATAGTCTTTCACCAACCGATCTTAACCTGTGTATTTACTAAAACACCAGCAGAAACTCATCCTCACTAAGGAATAGTTTATCGTTATAACCAGATCTAACATAGCCAGTTTTTGTTCTAGTAATCTTCAAAAGGCTGAAGGTATTAATTTTATATTTTTGTTGTCTGATCTGCTTCACGTGGAATATAGCCATATTTTCTTAGACGTGAGTACTCGAGCGAGATTGGGCAAACGATATGAGAGGCCAGCAGCTATCATTATGGGACTCGGTCGTAGTCTGATTATTGATATATTCTTTCCTCTAAACACATGGGCAAAGTTGCCAGTTTGCTCTATCCACATTTTTTATTGGAACGAGTAAAGTTTCCATTTCATCGATATAATTTATCGATAGTTCAACTACTTCCCTAGTTTTCTCAAAGTGGAATGACGAGGAATATTACGTGTGTTGTTGCGAACCATTGAATTTAATTTTATTTTATTATTATTTATTACAAACTCATTAGCTAATATCTCAGACGAAATATCAACATTAATATCTTTCATTATCGCAACTAGTTCGTTTTTTTATGTAGAAAATAACGCCCTTTCCTTTTCCCCAGAACCTATCGCTAATAAACCTTTTGTAGTCTGGTAAGTTAAACTCTCTAATAAAGTCCTTGCTATAACTTTTGAGCTAATTCTCCGTGACTGAGATAATATCAATATCTTCGGACGCAACGAAGACCTTCAATTCATCAATCTTGCTTATCAAACTCTGCGCATTTGTACAAAATGAAGAAAAAGTTGCGTTAGATTTCTAGAATTTTTAATGGATACATTATTATTACTACGTCGGTTGGAAGTACTTTCACCTCCGTGCTCTTCAGTCTCTGACGTAGTTCTATTTGAAAATCCATAAGAGAATTGATCATTAGTCTTCCTAGTCCTGCTACTCCTACTCCCCTCAGGTGAAACCTGCCTCACCAGACTAGCTCGCCATGCTCTTAGAACTCGGTCCATAAATCGATGTAGTGCACTCCCTCTTTCTGAGAAAGAACTTTAAGAGAGTTCTTAATTTTAGGATGCTTTTCCTTAGAATGAATTTGCCGCACTTATTCTCGGAAGGATGCTTGTAAACTTTGCCCTGCCACGCCTTTCTGTGAGCTTCTTCATCATTTGACGGTATTTTGCTTGGAGTTCTTCGGACCTTGCAGATAAAATAATATTATTACCTATATGCATAATATAAACTGGTTTGAGGCGCTCCACTTGTAAAGTCGTCCATGGAATAAACAAGATCCTCAACTTTTCCTCCAGAATATCAGTATCTTCTGCGTTGAGCTCTTCTTCTTATTCCTCCAATTGGGCCTTAATAATTCAACCGCCACAGTCTAAGTTCGAACTCATCGCCTTATTTCGAACCTAAAACAGAAATCCCTTTAAAAACTAATCATGGAGAGACCAGAAGAAGTTGGGTTTAGTGGAGCTTTTGAAGTTTACATTGAATCTGTGATGAATTCAGGGAGTAATTATCGTTTAAATGTAAGTTTTGAAATTACTGAAGTTACCTTTCAGTCTGCGGAAACAATTGAATTTGGAACCTTCAATCTCCTGAGTTGTCATCATCATCATCATCATCATCATCATCATCACTAACTCTATAATTTAAGAAGGGGATTTTTTTGAGTATTTGAATAATAATTTCATCTTAGTTTGGTTATGACTTATGTTTTTTATCAAAGTTATTTCTAATAATTATTTTATAATATCAAAAAACAAAATGGTGAAGTTCAGAAATAAATATAAGTATCGAAATTTTTTTAATTTTTTAAAACCCAAAGAATTACAAATGGTGAAAAGTTCAGAAAATTTTGTTTAGAGTTCCTTTTTAAAATTATTATAATTGGCAAAGTTCAGAAAATTTAGTTTAGTGTTCCTTTTTAAAATTATTATAATTGGCGAAGTTCAGAAAATTTCTAAAAATTTAACCATGGCTGTTTTTTTTTAGATTTTAAATTTTAATCTTAGTAGCGAAGCCATTGCCTGGTATATATAGATTTTCGGCGAGAGGTGAGATAGTGCCATCTAATCTTCGATTTAATCGCCATAAAATCTAGGAGGTGATATTATTTCTGCAGTTCTCTCGAAGATGAAGGAAGATTTTTCTTCAGAAAAAAGTTCAGGCATCATTCAATACTACAAGAAACACGGGAATTGGCGAGAAAGTGTAATTTCTGGTATGAAGACGCTTTCGCTCTAGATCGGTTCTCACTGATAAAACGGGAACAGAAATGTAAAATCCTCGTATTCACGGCTAAATGGGAACAACGCCAATTTCACTTACTTCGCCGACCAACCTATCTTGGGAAATCAGCTCAATTCCTTTACATTGGCCTGAAAGGTGAGACCTACTACGCAATTCGAAACATCCATGATGCGTCCAGGAAAAAGAAGGTACTTCCTTTCAACCATGGCGTGTCTTTTCCATGCTATACGCTCCATGACAACATTACAGCACATCTTAAAGAACGAGGAGTGCAATTGATCATTCTATAGCCAATCATTTTTAAAAACCACAGGGAGTTCCATACTTGTACGAAGATTTGGATGTGAAGTAGATATTATAACATCATCATTCAAGGTGCAAATGTAATCATGTGACGCGACTGTGGAGTATCATCTTATAACGTCACACACGTAAAGGAGGAAAATGGATCCAATGTTGGGTAATAATAAAGGAATTGGTAATGACGTCATCACCATTAGATGAGTGAAATTCAGGAGCGTACAGGATATAACAATGATGTCTATACTACTAGTGGTAGTGTGTGCGGCATGGGGCATGGACGGTACGTAACTCCCAAACCTTACCAGCAATTACAATTAACTCAGATTCTCCTCCGGGATTTAGAGCTGGAGGGAGGGGGGGGCACGCGACTCTCCAAGACACAACCCATCGTCTGCAATGAAAGCATATTCTCCTGCGGCGTTGGGGCATGTGGGGCACATACACTCGCCCGAAACTGTCCAACTTGACAATTAATGAAAATTTCAATGCAGGACGTTGAGGTCTGAAGGGCAAGTAGCCATCCAGGTGTCAGCTGTAGTACGGTTACCCTGCACCCCTCCCACCTTGTGGCGCTTTCATTTCTCCTCCCAGGAATGCTATGTTTGGGCTGGGTGGAGTGGAGTGGAGGCAGGATTGGTACACCTGTTCACTCTGTTGCTGCAGATGTAACATTTATTTCCATCATCAATAATTATCATTAATTATTTTTTCCATCTATTTACACCTTCATCTTCTCTCACTCTATTCCGTCGAGTATTTCTACTCATGCCAATTATAATTTACGCCAGTGGGAAGGGAATTATTGCACTGTCTACGGAATCGAAACCAGCCTGTAGCTACAAAAAGGCCCCTCTCTTTTAGAATACTTCCAAAACTACCCTCGTTTTTTTAGTTAAAAGAAAACTATCCTAAAAAAGAACACCCTTTTATCAGTATTTAAAAGTTCGCCTGTGGCTATTATGTGTACCACCTGCATTGACCACCTACTCACCCAGATGGTCGTGATGGCTTGCCTACCATCAGCAAGGCGGGGTAGTAATAAAATTACATGTCAAAATGTCGTGACATTTTGCAACCAAATGTCAAATTACTTTCTAAAGGATTAAAATTATTTTATTCATTATAAAGTCTCATCAAATTTGCAATAATTTAAGAGTTCTTCTTCTGGTCTAAGAAAGTTTAACATCTGTCTTTGAAATTTAACTTCTACATCTTTTAAATGCCTTTGGACTCACACCTGCATCTTAGAAAAAAACCTTTGATTGATAAATGTATCTTTTAATACTTTGTTGTTCATACTTTTAGCTGTAAATACCTTTTGATTCACAGTTTTTAGTGGACAAATGTATATATTAAACGACCTTTTAATTGACAACTCTATCACTTAGAAACCTTTTAGTTGGCACTGTAGTTTTTACATATCTTTTAGCTAGTTATATTTAGCTTTAACGTACCTTTTGTTTAATAATATTACTTTTTAGGTGGTTTTCAGTTGGCACAAACAGATTTATTTTAATAAATATTTTTGGCTAATAACTTTATATTTTTAGTGACTTTTGGCTGTTCCATCTCTATTTGAAATGCCTTTTGGTTGACAACTATAAATTTTAAATAATTTTGAGTTCATAAATATTTTTTTAAAACATTTTGGGTGATTGCTGTATCGTTAAAACTTTGTTGGATAGACAACTGCATCTATTGTTAAATGGCTGGTGGGTACTTGTATCTTTTAAATACCTCTTGGTCCACACTTGTATCTTTTAAATACCTCTTGGTTCACACTTGTATCTTTTAAATACCTCTTGGTTCACACTTGTATCTTTTAAATACCTCTTGGTTCACACTTGTATCTTTTAAATACCTCTTGGTTCACACTTGTATTTTTAAATACCTCTTGGTTCACACTTGTATCTTTTAAATACCTCTTGGTTCACACTTGTATCTTTTAAATACCATTTGATTTTGTTAAACACCTGTATTTTTTTAATACATTTCAGTTGACATATGTAGTATTTAAATACCCTTTGCCAGATACCTGTATATTTTTTTAAAGCCCTTTTGGTAGACAACAGTATTTTAGCTAGCTTTTGGTGGGCACCTGTATTCTCAAATACCACTTGATGGACACCTGTAGACTTAAAATTCCTTTTATTTGACACAGGTAACTTTGAAATACCTTTTACCTGTACTTCTAAATACCTTTTATGTTCTGCACGTATTCATATGCCATAAAATTCCTTGTATATGCAAGGCTAGAGATAAATACCGCCCCCTTACCTCACCGATTTTACTAAAACTTTACTGAATTTTTCGGTGTTCTCTAAAATCGTTCTTCCTCAAAGTATGTCCAACACTACTCAAACATTCGAACGTTACGATAATCATGTTTTACGTGACTCAAACTTCGCTGTTGCATATTTTGATGTCATATTCATTGGAAGCGAAACGAAGGTCAACAGTTGCAAAATTTGGAGCAATTTTTTCCAAAGTTGAAATTGCATAGTTTGAAAACCAACATTGCAAAATATATACTTTTTTAGTAGCATCACGCAATTTGGGGGCGAGAGATAAAGTTCTCTCAAAGTATATCCACAAAAGAGGATAAGATAACCACAATCAAGTATTATCCTAGACGGAAAACATTGCAAGGGAGAGAGAGAGATTATTGAGTTTAGGCAATTTTCTTCCTAAATTTATTAAAAATGTTGCCATCAATCTCATTCCTCCCACGAGATTGTTAAAGAACTCAAATAAGAGACTCCAAAAATCAATATTGAAATGTGATGACAACGCTGAATTCGATTTTAACACTATAAAAAAAATATATTAAATACCACCCTTTTACACAACCAATTACTCTAACCCATTGCATCAACACCACCAACTACATAACAAGAAGACAATCTAATCTCCTTATGTCATTCTATTAAATTAACCATTCCTTCATTCACTAATATCGACTAAGAAGTTTTAGACAATTCTTAGTTAATCGATTTGCAATTGAAAACCGTAAATGAGAACGCCTCCACCTTGCTTCAGTTTCATAAGATTGTCCTACCTTCTTCCTTCGATTCTATCATTTATGATCCATCGAAATGTTTTGTTTTTTACATTACCTCTGATTTCTGAAAGCTAATATTCAACTCTTACAACGACTTAGGTCGTTTCACCAAACTCCCTGCCCTCAAATCAATCTCAGAGACAAATTTCTGTGGTGTGAGATGAGAAAAACATACGTGAGTGGGTTAGAAAGTGTGTTCTTTCTGAGATTTGTCAACTGAGTCTATATAAATTGACATCGCTAAACACGAAAATGATACTAGCTTTCATCTATCAGGTCAATATTTCCTTCTATGGAAGATATGGGCAATACCCTTTATTAGGTTTTCTCCGTAGTACATTTTTGTGTACATCATGTGTTGATAGCTAGATACAAGGAGGCCTAACTGGACCACAAGCTACAAAACTAAACTAAAATTGAGTAAAACATAAGAAACTTTGGGTAAAACCTTTTAAAATGAAAAAAACACCCCCTACATTAGAAAAAAAGAAGTCAAGGGGTTTTCTTTTATGTGTGCCTCCAGCAGGTTCATCCGATTCCAAATACAAACAACAATAATTGGCCATCATGTTGAGGTCCCCACGCCCTTAATACCTTTCTTCCATTGACCGCATATCATGATGTAACCTTTTTCTTTGCTCTTCACTGTAATCTCGATAGTTTTCTGGAAAATAATCCAGGTAAGAGCTCAAAAGCTGCAATTTTATGGATCTCCCAATTTCATGAAGCTTTCCAAAAGACTACTAACTATGACTTCATATCCGGGACTTAGTTGCGTTCCAAGGAAGTTACTAACAATTAACTTTAAATCAATCCAAGCTTTCTTTTCTGTCTAGTCCATAGTCTTCTCAAACTCAGGATCCTTTATTAAGCTTCTAATTTTGGGACCATCAAAAATACCCGCATTCAATTTTACATTACTTATATGTGCAAACTTGCTCTGGATGTAAAGAAAAGCAAGTTTCTGTTTATTCATTGCTTCCACAAGGTTTTACATCAAACCCAGCTTAATGTAGCGATGGGAGCAGAATTTCCTTAGGATCAATCAATGGGTTGGCAAGGATATTTGGGAATCCAGGTGTAAAAGGTTTTCGAGCTGGCCATTCATGCTGTTCAAAATGATGAACTTTGTTTGCCGTCTGCCCGGCTATGCCTAAAGCAAAGAGAGCAGGGATGCTTGGTGTAATCTATTTGAATTCTCAATGTTGGCATAACTTTTAATCAACTGGATTGAATGACCAACTGGAACAGAGGCAATATGTTTACCATTATTTAAGAGCACAGATTTGAGACTTCTACTCGATTAGTCTATAAATAGTCTCCATTTCGATAATTTATACACAATTCCTAACACTTCGATTAAGCCCTTAATCTCCGAACCGTACACAAAAGAGGAATTCTGATGAGGAGGAAAAACTTCCTTAATTCTTCATTCCTGCTTTTGTACCAGTAATATGTTGTTTCTGGTGCCAATACGAGTATATTGCCTGATCTAAGGCAAGAGCCAAAGAACTGCAACGAGTCTGGATAGTCCTAAATCTCTTGTGAGATCATTAAGCTGTGCTTGAGTTAGTGGTTTTGGTTTATTGAAGCTAGATGATGGTATACTGAATGTTTCAAGGTTGCCCTCATTGTTTATCTAATCATCACTGACTTTATCCAGATCTACGCTTTCAGGAAATTCTGGAAGTGGAATACCTGGTTCGTGGAGGATTGGTTTTATGGCAGAGGGCATATCTTGGCATTTAACAGAGTGTTTGTTTTTCTTGTTTACTCCCGAAAAAAAAATAGACATTTAACGTAATTTTTACCTTGTTTAAATAAAAATCGCAGGAGAATACTAGTTTCCTGACTTTTGGAGACAGGATGCATAAAGTCTAGCAAAAATAATAACTGTTCTTTAAGTTATTAACCATTAAAAGTTCCTACATTTCATTTGGTAACCAAGTTTCAACCAGAATTTGCACCTTTTTTACAATATAACTTCCCTAAGCCATTATAAGCATTGGCTTGGAAACGATTTTCACTTATATACGCCAAGTATTTTTTAAATCTGGATAACCTTCGAATGCTCACAACTTGTGCATCGCTGTTGGAAAATTAGCAAAAAAATTGCACGAAGTTACCTACCTTGTAAGTTCGTCATGAAGAAGTAGCAACCCGTCACATGCCCCTTCTTTCTTTCCTCCACACTAAAAGGAATACCGAAAGGTAATGCCTTCAAGCTTTTCTTGCTCTAGCCTCTAAATTATTCGAAACATGCTCGCCAGCATATGTGAGGCTCAAAAGCCTTATCCTGATCTCTCATCTTAATGCCAAAATAGGCATGATGGCAGATCTTTACAAATGCTGTGAAGTTCGATTGTTGCCCAGGTAGCGCAACTTTGCGGTATTCATAGCGAAACTTATTGGGTTCATTTTTAAATTTTTTATTCATGTTAAATAGCTCTAAAATTCTGCAATGAAAGGTAAAAAATGCCTAAAAAATTTATTTTAGGAATAATACTAGACGTAATCTGCAAAGACGGATTGTAGAGTTGAATTCAGCACCACAATTTCATATAGAGTCATTTAAAACATCTCAGGAGTCAATTAAACTTGCAAATCTCTGAGATAAGTGAGTTGTAGGTGGAAGATAACCCAGTTCGGGCAAATTCTGTAAGTTTGAAAGAGCTTAATTTGAAGAAAGTAAGAGTGATAAAAATTATCTCAAGGAATGTGGTCGTGGGTCTACGGTATACTGAAGTGGATAAATGATTAATTATAATTGGTGCTGGGAATCTGTATAACTAAAACGATAACTTTTCTTTGTACTCGATTCCAACAGTGAATTTTGTTCGGATCTTAACTTTTTAAATAATTCTTAAGTTGTATTAAGTGGCTTTCATCTATGAATAAAATAAAACGGTCGTCAACGTAGCGTTCATAAACTGGTTTAAATGATTCTGGGAAACTCTTCATCCATTTTTTGTGATAACACAAAAAATGACGTAAATGTAAGGCCTAAGTGAGAGAACCATTTGATTGTATAGAGGTATTATTGAAAAATAAAATGAAAAATAGTGTCTGCAACTGCAATTTTCATAAAATATTTTTAATAAATGTTTCTCTCCGTTGGTCTCGTTTATATATATATATATATATATATATATATATATATATATATATATATATATATATATATATATATATATGTATGTTGCTTGGGGGGATGTCGGGATGCGTATTACCTTTATTCTCATAGCAGTCGCATCCTTCGGGATGGCTATGGAACACTCCTCAACTCTCACTTGCGGCTCCAAGCGTCCCACCCCGGTACACCATCTCGACTGATGGGTCAAACCAAGAGAGTGGGGGCCTACAGTTATGTGGGCTTTTAGCCAGGAAGATGGGCTAAGAGGCATTTCTTCCTTTAGGAGATTATAACAATCATATGTAGCCCTTCACTGATCCCAATCGTCTTGAGTTCCCCTCATACCACTGGAAACATATGTGGTGGGCCAAGATGGTGTGATTAAAGAATGCACATCCATAGTATCACCTTAAACAAATCATCGTGCAGGTTTCTCCCATTAAATCTCTCGATATTTGCAGAAGACTCGCGGCGACTAGCTACTACTGACAGGGGCAGGTTTGGTGAACGGGAGGCCTCCAGGCGGGACCTTGCACGTTGCGTGGCACAGGCAAGATGGTTGCTGCAAGTGAAAACTTAGAACTAACGCTTGCTTTGGTCCTACCTGTGGGACTAGGCAGCCCTGTTTTAGGGTCAGCACTGCCTACCCTCGGAAGGAGGAGGAGACAAGAAAATGAGGCTTAAAAACTGATGGTACTCTCTATATCTGACTGGACAACCACATCCAGTGGGATACCCATAAGGCGGTCGTAATGAACAGAGAAGCACATGACAGTTGCTACTTGGAATTTCAGAACCATGATGGACTCCAACACTCAAGAAAGCCCCGAATGAAGAACTGCTCTCATAGCAGCGGAATTACAAAGGTATAATATAGATATCGCTGCGCTCCAAGAAACAAAAGATTACAATTAGAAAGATCTATGACAGAACAATTTTCAGGATATATGTTCTTCTGGAAAGGGCTCAGGGCAGAAGATCCACGAATTCATGGAGTGGGTTTTGCCATAAAAAGGAAATGGTAAAAAGTCCTTACAGAAACGCCTGTAGGACACAATGAACGTCTTATGTCTCTCAGAATCCCTCTAACTAAAGGTGCTTTTACCGCAATTATAAGTGCTTAAAGACCAACCTTGGTTTCCGAGGAAGCAACCAAAGACATATTTTATAATGACCTGCAAAGTATCATTGAAAATATTCCAAACTCTGACAAAATCATTTTACTGGGCGACTTTAACTCCTGAGTTGGTTCAGACTCTGAAGTATGGGAAGGTACACTAAGGAAGCTTGGAATAGGAAAAATAAACAACAATGGGCTACGACTCCTATCTTTTTGTGCAGAAAATCCATTGACTGTCACCAACACAATCTTTCAAATGAAAACCAAATTCAAGACAACGTGGATGCACCCAAGGTCTAAGCATTGGCACCAGCTAGATTTTATCATAGTAAGACGCAGAGACATCGAGGAAGTTCAAGTTACAAGATTAAAAAGAGGTGCTGAGTGCTGGACAGACCACCGTCTACTAATATAAAAAATGAACCGCAATATTCGGAAGAGGACCCGAGGAAGACAAACCACCTGCAAACGCATTAACTGTGCACATCTTGCAAACGCAGAAAAACGCGAGTAACTACAGGAACAAATATCAAATGGACTCGAAGATATGGTTATAGAATCCGGGCCTCAATCACAGGAATAAATAGATTATATGTGGGACAAACTTATTAGTGAAGTGTATCAACGTTCCTTAGATTGCCTTGGAACTATTAAAAAACGTAACCGGGACTGGTTTGATGAATCAGACGAAACCATAAAGGATTTTTTAAAAGAAAAGAATAAAGCTCATGGTGCCTATTTAGCCAACTCAGCATTTATCACTCGGAAGAGGAAATGGTAAGAGAAACGAGCAGAGGCACAAAGAAAGTTAAGAGAACTAAAAGATGAGTGGTGGATAGCAAAAGTTAAAGAAATACAAAGCTATGCAGACGGAAATAGAACATACGATTTCTATGACGCAATTAAATGCCTGTATGGACCATCAAAAAACTCCGTAACCCTGGTCCGGTCTGAAGACGAGAACACACTCATAAAAGACAAACAGAGAATATTACAACGATGGGTAGAGCATTTCAATGTTCTACTCAACACCATTAATGAATGTGCCAGACTCCCACAGATACCTGAAACGGACGCACCATCTTCGCTGGTCGAGGTGGAAAAAGCAGCTAAACAACTGAAGAACACAAAGGCTGCAGGATCTGATAGTGACCCTCAGAAATATACAAAAATGGAGGGGAATCGTTAATTAATGTTCTTCATAATGTTTTTACAACTTGCTGGTCAAGTTCTAAGATTCCCTCTCAATGGCGCAAAGGAAACATCGTTAAGATATTCAAAAGAAAAGAGGATAAGGCGGTCTGTGGAAATACCAGAGGATGTTGTTGGTAAAATCTTGGGATAAATACTCTTTTCAAGACTATTTGCATTCATAGTTGATAGAGTTCATCCCGAGTCCCAATCTGGCTTTCGAACTGACAAGAGTACGGTCGACATGATCTCCGTCTGCAGTCAACTTATCGAAAAATGACTTGGCAACAACAATCTTTCAGTGCAGCTTTCGTCGACCAACTAAAGCTTTCGATACAATAAACCGGGACCTATTATTCAGAATACTCAGCAGGCTTTGATGCCCACCAAAATTTACAGAGATAATCCGCCAATTTCATGAAAACATGTAAGTTCGAGTGCTAACAGACGGTCGGCGATTGTTCGGACTACTTTCTTGTGCACGTCTGAGTGAAACAGGGCTGTGTTCTTGCACCTGTTTTGTTCAATATATACCTTGTTGCTATTACTTACCACTATTATAACCATTCTACACCGGAGAATTGCATCACACTTAAGTATAGGTTCGATAACGGGCTTTCCACATATGTAGCCTCCATAAAATATTAAGAATCACACGGAGGGATAAAATCACCCCCACAATGAGATCCTACTAAAAACAAACTGCGACTGTATAGAGGCGCACATCGCTAAAAGATCACTTAGGTGGGTGGGACATGTGATCAGAATGCCAGATAACCTCTCCCAAAGAGATTATTATTTAGTGAACTCGAGAAAGGCACCAGACCAGCAGGTGGACAGAAAAAGCAGTACAAGGATCACATATAACGCACCCTCAAATCTTACAATTTCGACCATCGCCAACTGAAAGAACTAGCTGAAGAACGGGCAACTTGGCGACATACTGTTAAACATGGTGTCCATGAACTAGAAAGTGTAAGATGTGACAGGAGAGATTGAGTTCGTGCAGAGGGGCACCGACTGCAACAGCATCCTGTCAACAATGAGGACACACCCCATAACTGCGACTCTGCTAGAGGGCTTTCTGGACCAGGACAGGATTGCTGAGCCACCTTAGAACACACTAGAGAAGAAATGGGAAAGGTCGTCGTAGAGCTGACGGACAATCTTTAGCAAGTAAGCATATATATATATATATATATATATATATATATATATATATATATATATATATATATATATATATATATATATATATATTAGCCTCCCGGCTAGTATAGTACTTAGCGAGCTTGCCCGGCAATCGCTGGGTCGGCAGTTCGCATCTCAGTCCGGATTCTTTTTAAGCTGATACTATTTACTAAGGAGGTCATCGCCGCGACTGGGCATCACAGTAGGGAGTTGGGCTTGCCCTGACTAACGTCCGCCGGAGAAGCAACATAGCTTGATAGGGGGACTGAAACTAGCAAACTTTAACTTATATATAGGACAGTACTCCTATCCCAACTACAAATTCGCCCCTTACCCATACTACAAAAATACAAACACAAAATAAAGCTCGGACCAAAACTAACAGGCACTAGGTGCAATCCAGCCCCAGGCAACACAAAACACCTTCTCCTCGATTGCCCTAACTTCACACTCTCACGCAAAGCACACTCTATTAAATCACTAAGGGATCTTTGGACCTGCTCAGGAACCATTTTGGCGTTTCTGGGGGCTGCTCACCTCACTAAAGAGAAGTAGGGGAGGCAAACAAGAAAGTAATTTCTGCCTTTCAAAAACCTTTTGAAAAAAGAAAGAAAATTGACGTGGATGAACACATATTTCCAAGCAGGTTGGATATTTAGTATAAGCATTCCTTAGAATACCTTCTATCCTGGAGAGATAGGGTGGCGTTTTAGGTAAGTTTGATTTTTTTCCCTCATAGCTTAAGGTAAAACAACATGACCGGCAGCCGGGTGACCCAGGTTTGAGTCCCTTCATAATATTTCTGTTTTGCCTTATCGTTATTCTTCTCTTCTCAGTATGGATTGCCTTCAATGAGGTGGCATATGCTCTCCTTGATGTTTGTCTTCCAATTTTCTTTTCTCTTGCCTTAAATAAACTCCAGTTTCTTGTCTCATATGATCATTCCCGTTCAATTTTCTTTCCTTTTTACATATACATGGAAATAATGTGAACCCCATGTTATATTCCGTACATTTCCTTATGTTTGCAACAGTGCGTACATCTGAATGGTGCGATGTTCATTTGTTTCTTATGTAACTTTTTATGCTAGTATTTTCCACTTCAGTGTGCACCCCGTTGTTGTGAATGATGGTCACGGTTGACGACGGAATAATGCGTGACCTATCAGACTTCCAAAGAGGACGAATCGTTAGATCTTGAGTAGCGTGAGCGTCTGTAACTGAAAGAGCTGAACTGTTTAATGTGTCGCAAGCAACAGTGTCCACGGTTCTGGCAGCATACGCAAAAAGGTTAAAAAATAATCTACGAAGAACAACATTAGGCGAAATCTGAAGTTAATGACAGTAGATGTCGAACACTAAAAAAGATTGTGGCCAAACAAAACAAAACTAATGCAGCAACGGTGACAGTAGAACTCAATAGCCATCTAAAGGGCACTGGTTCGCTAAAAACTGTGTGTCAGGAACTTCACAAAGCAAACATTCATAGAAGGTCAGCAATTCCAAAACCGCTCCTAACGGAAACCAACACCAAATTGCGAAATAATTGGTGTCACAATTATAAGTATGGACACTTGATAACTGAAAGAACGTATGTTGGTCCGTCGAGTCACCGTTTACATTATTTCCCACAAATGGCCCTCCTTATGTATTGAGAACCCCCAAAGAAGCCTACAATCTGGACTGCTTGCTTCCAACCTTCAAACATTGGGGCGGATGCGTAATGGTTTTGTTGGCTGTATCTTGGTATTCAGCTGGTCTCATCATTACCATCATTGGTCGGGTTATTGCAAACAAATATCGAAACATTTCCGATGCTGAGTTTCTCAGTATGACTAGTTTACTGTTTTCAAACACCGACATTTTACAAGATGATAATGCGCCTGTACACACAGCTAAAAAGGTTATCTTGGTTTGAGGAGCATTGTAATGTAACCCAACATCTTCCTTGGCTACCATATTCACCTGATTTAAACATCATCGAACCATTATGGACAGTTTTAGACCAACGTGCGCGAAGCAGATTTCCACCTCTGGCATCATTGAAGCAATTGGAAGACATTGGGATAAAAGAATGGGACAAAATTCCACTGGAAACTATACAGGGGTTGGATGATTCTACTCCACGAAGGACTGCAGCTGTAGTAAAGGCAAATGGTCGCCCAACACCTTAGTGATAACTAACTAACTGTCTATCTATCTATTTCTCTCTCTCTTTCTCTCTAATATATATATATATATATATATATATATATATATATATATATATATATATATATATATATATATATATATATATATATATATATATATATATATGCAGGAAATAGACCACAGTGTTAGGATAAATTTTATTTAATTCAAATATTGTGGTTTATTTCCAGCATTTACATGTACGTTACTGTACTTCTTTGGATATATATATATATATATATATATATATATATATATATATATATATATATATATATATATATATATATATATATATATATATATACTGTCTTCCGGAGTCCACGTAGAGTATCAATACAGTTAGGAAATATGAGGCATACGCGGCTTAAATACGTGGTATCCAGAGTAATAATTATATTTTTCTGTAGAATTCCTACTATGAGACGTAAATGCATACATTGTCAAACATAGAGAATAATCAGGAGAAGAAAGGTGAATGAATAACAACAACACAGATGACAATATAACAACCACACAAGAATAATGAGCGAATGACGAGAGATTGTATTTTATTTTACAAAATTGTGTCCGTTTAATAATACAACTGTATCAACAGGTGTAAGAACTCAGAATAAAGAATTGTCCATAAAAATGTCCCAGATAAATGATGGTTTCAGTCTTATATGTCTTATAATCGTTCGCCTTGGGCTTATTTGCACTCAAACTAAGAATATTACGTGGAAATTCACTTTTAAATTGGCCCTCAAACTGTTTTTAACCAATGGGGTTATTACTAACGTTTCGAAAATACCTCGGCGTTAAGACAAATGGTTTACCGAGGAATTTCAATTACCAATTACTGGAATTATTACTAAGTAATTAAACACCCATTAAGGTAGATTAATGTTCCTCGTGACGTCATATCTTCACAGAAGTTGATATCTAGAGAAGAATAGCGAAACTTTTGTGGAATAATGAAGTCATGGAAGAAAAGGAAT
Source organism: Ceratothoa steindachneri (assembly GCA_963969495.1). Classification (NCBI taxonomy): domain Eukaryota; kingdom Metazoa; phylum Arthropoda; class Malacostraca; order Isopoda; family Cymothoidae; genus Ceratothoa; species Ceratothoa steindachneri. Next base: position 152,681,964 of record OZ018325.1, read on the forward strand.
GGTATACTCGTAAACCCGAAATGAATTATAATGAATGGCTAATAAAGAAAGGTAATAATGAAAAACATTCTAAATTACAACCTAGGAGTAATGACGTAGCCAACCATTTAATGCATTTGGTAACATATAAGACTCAGAAGTATGAACAAAGATCTCTTAAAGCGATTAAATAAATAAGGAAGGACAAAGAAGCACTTACGAGTAAAGTAAGAGTGAAATTGAAGATAAGCTGTTCTATGCGCAGTGTAGGCTTATGTGAGGTTTGAGGGAAGAAAATATTAAGTGGTTGGCCAAGAGACAAACAGAGGAACTACAAAACCAAAAATACTTAAAAGCCATAGGCCTGATCACCAGGCTCTAGCATCACTTTGCACCCTTCCACACTTCTTTCTCTTTTCACCACTGGTCTACTTTCCGCTATCTGTCCACACACCCTTACTCTATCCTCTACCTACATCTACTCTTACAACATACAAGACAGCCATAATATTCCCGATGTTGGCCTATTTGCGACACAAGGGAAGGGTGATAGCCATATACTCTAGAAGTAAGCCTATTTGTAACACGAGGCCTATTTCCTCCAGAAATAGGCTTATATGTAATACTTGGGAAGCAGAAAATATTAAGTCGTAGGCAAGGGCAGAAATGCCCTTAAAAACTAGACCTATGTGTTAAACGCGGGAATGAAATTTGCATAAGACCACAATGAAGAAAGAATGAAACGGTAGGACAGGTGGGCTTCATCCTCCACGCTGCTTAGGTACTGTTGTATAAGGAGTGAATTAACAAGAGTCTCAAAGCAACGGCGGTTCCAGGACGGTGTTTCAATTCTAATCAACTTTTTAGGGTGGAGTTCTCGCTAGCGTACTGGACCGCCCGTTGGGCATCAGATATGCAGATACTTCACACACATCATCTTTCACATAACTAATCACAATACCGCTATCATTTACCTATAGAGACACCCATACCCAAATACATCTGACGCGGAAAGGGTACGCCGCGCCCCTTGGGGTTCACAATTGGTCTCGCCATTGATAGTTTGTGTCAAAAACACAATACGTGTGATCCCCATCCCACGCACACAAGGATTGTCCCCTGTTGCCGTCAGGCTAAACAGTGATCGTGTCCACCTGATCTTAATGTGCATTCCATTAGCCAGTTGGTGGATCTCGTTCACAAAACCGCTTTGACTAGAACGTTATTGTTCATTTATGAAAAAAAATAGAGAGGGCGAAGATCCGCGGATAAGTTCACATTCCCCGTTTTCTATTAAAGTTAAACCTTAGCTTATACAAAAGGCTGCTTGAAATTTCTCTTTTTAGAGAAATGGATGGTTGCCTATTCGTATATGTAACCCTCTTAAAGAGGGTTGAGGAACTCCAGGAGAATTTTCTAGCGGATTAAGGAATTCTTATTATTACCCTTACCTAACCGAATTGATTAGAACGTTATTATTCATTTATAATATATATATATATATATATATATATATATATATATATATATATATATATATATATATATATATATATATATATATATATATATATATATATTGATCTCGTTTTGTTCAGTTATCTTCTTTTAGATCAACAAGCTCCGTCGCCACAAAACCGTCATTTAACCTTTTTTGTTTATTAATGCCAGTTTGTAACACTGATATTCCTGCCTTCCAACTTTGTTATCTTATTTGGTGAACACGCTCAAGCGAACTTAAATTCCCGAAGCTGGAACTATATAGCAGAGAAGAAATATTTGTAATAGTTGTTCCGCCTTGGAACTGATGACGCCGCCACAATCAATCAATCCCTTCTCCCACAATCAAGCATCAACGACTTCTCTCGTAACATCAGTGACAGAGAGGTTATCAAGTAACTGTCCGCATCTTATTTTTCTCTTATCCTTAACAGTACCATTTTTTTAAAGATACTATTCTTTTGAAGGCTTTTAGCTTTGGTGTCTTAATTATTCGCTGTCCAGAACTCCTTCCAATATTCAAATTTTAGCAATTGTTCTTTGCGATAAATAACTTCCTGGTTTATCTTCTTGAAAAGATAATAGAGAATTTAACTATGAAATGGATGGGCATTGGCTGAGCTCAGTAGAGGATGAGAAAGATCTAGGAGTAGTAATAGATAAGTCATTAAGGTTTTCTAAGCAGTGTATTGAAGCAAGAAATAGGGCAAATAGAGTGCTGGCTTTCATTAAGAGAAATGTCAGTTACAAAAGTAAGGAGGTTGTTCTTAAACTCTATAACTCTTATGTTAGGCCACATCTAGAGTACTGTATACAGGCATGGTCCCCACATTTTAGACATGATATTAACCTTCTCGAGTCAGTGCAACGGAGGGCAACAAAGATTATTCCTTCCCTGAGGCACCTTGAATATATAGATAGACTGAGGGTATTAAATATGTTCTCGTTCGAAAGGTGGTGTGTGAGAGGGAAAATGATTGAGCTGTTTAAAAATTTTTCCGGGATAGATAAGTTGGATGTTAGCAAGTTATTTGAGTTAGATGATGGAAATCGGACTAGAGGTCACCACTTGAAAATTAAAAAGCAAGGGTGTAGGTTGGATTTAAGAAAATATTTTTTCCCTAATAGAGTGGTAGACTTCTGGAACAAATTGCCGCGGAGGGTAGTAGGTAGTCCAAATCTAAATGTATTTAAGAGTAGGTTGGATGAGTTTATGGGGAGGGAAGTTTGTGATGGTTCCTAAGTTTTGTATATATTAATATTGTTTGTATATATCTATAGCTGCATGATTTAGTTCTTGACAAGCCTTGATTGGTGATACCCTTGTTTCTGGACGCAATCCTTTGGATGTAGTTTTCCTGGGAGTTTGGGTGCCTTAAAAAAGAGGCCATCTGACTCGGATGACCTATGATGAGCCCTTGTGGCTTTCATCATCTGTTATATTATATTGTGGGGGACTTTGATTTTGTCTTTCCCTGGTGATGGTGCTTTTTGTGGGTGGGTTTTGACGGAGGCGGATGACCTTTGATAGGCCCTTGTGGCTTTTGTCATCCGTGAAATTATGTTATGTTATGTTATGTTAATGAAATTAACATTTCCCGGTTCTGAAACTGTTTTAGTTCGACCGCTTCCTTGTTTTCTGTTAGCGCTTCCCGTTTTGCTCTATTCTTTTTTAAGAGTCTTTCCACATCACGTCTTCCACATTTTTCCAGGAAATTCTCTCTATACTCTTCCAGTCTCCCATCTTTTATCACAGTAGAGAGCTTTAATGAGAATGCGATCTTCTTTTGACACCGTCATTATGGGTACTGAGGAAGTGTAAATATAGATATCCATAACATGACATGTTCGTTCCTGTAGGCTTTTGTAAGAACGTGAAAATTCCTGTATAATATTGCACAATAAAATAATATTTTATCTAGATATTCGTGTTTTTTACCCATGTTGTTATTTTTTGTAAAATGCAAGAAAACTATAAAAGGTATCTAAATTCTGTTTTTGCATTCGAAAGAGGAAGATTGAAAGTATCTTGCATACGATGGGCGGTCAATAAGTTTTGGGAATCGGTAGGGAAAAACAGAGGAAGTGGGATAGCTGTTTGTGGGGGTGTTAGGACACGCAGCCGCACGCTCTTGCCTCGTCTATTTAAGAAGCAGTAGCTGATCACAGATCGTCAGGGCAGCTTGTGCAATTGTGGCCTTGTGGACTTTGACGACGTTGAAGTCGATCATGGGGCGTGAGGTTTCTAGGGACCCAACAGGCAGAGACCTTGGTCATGGCCAAATTGTCGTGGATGATGTTGATAACACTTCCATGTGATATTCCAAGTTCTCGCTCTATTTCTTCGACCTTCATCCGTCGATTTTCGAGGATCATCCTTTCCACACGGGCCACATTGTCCTCGTTGGTCACGTCTGACGGGCGTCATCTTCAAGGGACTCACGACCATGGTGGAACTCCCTATTCCAGCGGGCAATGGTTGCATAGGAAGGGGCGGTGTCAGTGTACACTGCAACCATGCGTTCATGGATCTCTTTTGCATTCTTGCCTTCCTTGGTCAAAAATTTGATCACTGCGTGGTGCTCAACCTTCTCCATTGTTCAAAAATTTGTGACTGACGATCTGTGATCAGCTACTGCTTTTTAAATAGACGAGGCAAGAGCGTGCGGCTGCAGGTCCTGACTTGTCATAACTTGTCCTAACACCCCCACAAACAGCCATCCCCCTTCCTCTGTTTTGCCCTACCGATTCGCAAAACTTATTGACCGCCTCTCGTATATAAAAATCCATATGTAAATTGGGGCATCGTACAAAATCATGGCACATAGCCTAATTGTTCGATTTCACTGTTTCTGGTAACGTCGAGTTCTGCTTGCGAACGACCGAAGCGTGGTGAAATTCCATCCCCCTAACGAGGGATTTAGCAGCCACGTCATCGAAGATTGAGAGTGACCTCAGCCGGTTGAAACTGCAGCAAGGGACACAGAGCGAGCGGAGGCAGGGATATGGTGAGCAAAGAGATATGATCCGTTCGAATTAACGTAAAAGAAACCAACGAGGGAACCTCAGCAAAAGACGGGAGACGCAGTAATTTTTACAATCTTCTTCCTCCTATTCCTACCATAACCTTTCACAACAAAAGGGTCTTTGCTGGTACTATCAAAGGTATGGTAGCAACGTTGTACGCTGTGCACAGCCTTAAAACCACCATTGTGCTTTTTCGCATACTGCGCCTAGTAGTCGCCCAAAGCATAATGTAGCATTCACTCAATCAACTCAATGGTGTACAAGCTGTAAAATACTTGCAACCGTGCACATATTTACAACCGGTACCTCATTCTTCACCTAATCTCAACTCCCCACTCTCCTCACACCACTCATCTCAACCAAACTTAAATCTTCAAATTCCACCTCAAATTTTCTTTCTTGAAACTAGAAAGGCATGAGACAAAATGTTCTACATGCACTGCTCTCACATCACTTACTCGGGTAGGTCCTCCCTTTCGCACTGTTTACCCACTTTTTGGTTTCTCATTCCTGGTGGACACTGTTGCAGAATGCAGTGTCATACCAACTTCTGAGGGCGACAAGGCTTGTATTCCTTCAGATTTAATTTTAAAGGCAGCTAATTCGACCAATATTAGGGTCTATAGAAGGCGTAACTTTCAAGTCTCACCCGGTCTCCGTCGAGTTTTTCGATGAACCTTCGTCATGGTCGAGGTAAATTGGCCAATATTGGGCCTTGATTTTCTTTCGGCTCACGACTTCTTGGTCGATTCTCGTCACTGCAAGCCTGTCGATCGCAAAACTTTAATCACTGTTTCAGATTCGTACTCACCTTAACAGAGTTCCCTACTTTATATTCGTCTCCCACCCAACGATCCCCCATTCTAGCACTTTCTGCATGACTTCTCCGACCTTACCCCTCCACCTTCAAAGGATAGGCCTATCAAACATTATCTTGTGCATCGAATCGAGACAACAGGAGGACCTGTATTCTCCCGACCTCGTTGCCTAGCTCATATAGACTTTCTGCAATGCGCGATGAATTCCAATTAATGATGGATGCTAGCATTTGTAGGCCTTCCTCTTCACCTTACGACTCCCCACTCCATATCGTTCCCAAATCTACGCCGAGGGAATTTAGAGCCGTTGGGGATTACAGAGCCTTAAACGCGATAACAACCCCTGACCACTATTCATTGACGTACATAACCGATTTCACCTCATTTCTCTCCGGCTGTACAATCTTTCCTCGCCTGGATCTGCTACGTGCTTTCAACCAGATCCCTATTTACCCGGAAGATATTTCCAAGACTAACATCACCTCTCTGTTTGGCTCCTTTGAAATTATCAAAATGCCCTATGGTTTGAGAAATTCTGGCCAGACCTTCCAGCGTTTCATGGACCAAATTCTGAGAGGTTTTAACTTTGTCTTTTGCTACATTGATGATCAGCTAATAGCATCTTCCTCGCTTGATAAACACCTTTCTCACCTTCGTCCAGACTTTTCTCGCCTTCAAGAGTAAGGTATCGTACATAACACTTCTAAGTGTCTTTTTGGTGTCTCACAACTCTCCTTCTTGGGACACCATATCTCGAATGTTGGGATTAGCCCACTCGAAGACAAAGTTACCCCGATGTGCAATTTTGCTTAACCCACATCACGTAAGCAACTCAGACGTTTTTGTGGCATGGTCAACTTCTACCATAGACGCATTCCAAATTGTGCTCAGGTCATGCAACCTATCAACTTAATGGTATCAAAGCCTAAAAAGAACTATCCTCTCGAGTGGTCTACTGAGGCGTGCGAGTCATCTTTCTCGCACAAAGAGGCTATTGCTCGCGCTGTGGAATTGACTCATCCTTGTCCAGGAGCCCCCATCAGCGTCGCCTCAAACGCATCCTCAACTCACGTAGGTGCAAACTTGCAGCAGGATATTGGCGACATATGGCAACCTCTTGCTTTCTTCTCTCGCTCTCTTTCTGACTTTCAAAAAAACCTATAGTAATTTCTCACCTGACCAACTTGGTATATACCTCTCAATCCGTCACTTCCGCCCATATTTAGAAGGGCGAGACTTCACTATTTTTACTGACCATAAACCTTCGGTCAGTACTTGTTCGTCTTGTTCGATGTCTTCAGTGCACACTGCAGTTGATACTCGTCGCCTTGATTTTATCCTGAGGATGAGCGATATTCGCTATGTTCCTGTCTCTTCAAACGTCGTACCAGACGCGCTTTCCCGGATTTTCGTGATTTCTGGCATGCAACTCTCTCATAATGCGCCCATCAATCATTTGACAATAGCGCTAGCCGAGGAACAGGATGAAGACACGCTAACACCGCATCACTCTTTTCAACTCGTTCCCTAGGTCGAATTACCAGACAGTCCTTCCAGGTGCATCCTGGTTGACTATTCATTGCCTATTAACTATTTATTTTATATGTAACCACACAAATGTAACTACATTTGCTAATTCAAAGGGCTAAGTGATTATAGGAGATTCATTTACACAAAAGTTGCACACTCATGTACACGTTCTTTCCCAGACTCACGTTCCGACAGAAGCGACCATTGATTTCACCTTAGTCACGTTATCTTCATTTGGGTGACAACAGACTCGTTTCCACAAAACTGTCATTGTGCCATTTCATTTCATTTGTTTAGTAACTTCTGTCTGCTACACTGAAATCCTATTTCCTAAACTTTGTTATCGTTTTCTTACAATAAATTCCTTTTCTCACCACTTATCTATAAAATTCCTTTGAGAGACAATTTCTGCCCCCATCCCTTCTCTCTCTCTCTCTCTCTCTCTCGAACAAACATTGATTTCAAACAAAGCCCCTTTCGAGAAACCTCATTGGTCACCCCCACCTTCTCTACACATATACATAAAACAATCGGCCATTAAACATACCTACCCAACATTCTCCTTATTCACTTCGTCTTCGTCGTTGCGATCCATCTACCTTGGTGGATAGGATTCACAAGCTCCAGCTATTCATCTTATGAAACCTCAAGTTTAAAATAAAGGTATTTTTCATCAAGTTGTTTACAAAATCCTGATAGGAATTTATTTGGTGGACACCCTCAAAAAATGAACTCGAATCTCGAACTTGGATTCATGTAGTAGAGAAGGAATATTTGTTCCAACTTGGAACTGGTGATCTCCGCCACAATCAATCATCAACCACTTCTCTCACTACGAGCATCAACTCTCTTCTTTCGCTGAACACACACACACACACACACGCATATATATATATATATATATATATATATATATATATATATATATATATATATATATATATATATATATATATATATATATATGAGGAATTAAACCACACTTCCTGAAGACATATTTATTCCAGAACAGTTTCGATGTATCACACACCTTTGTCAACTGGCAACTGAGTAGAAAATTACAGAGAACAGAACTCCATATACACCTCTGACCTGATAGACAAAGATCATATTACTTGACCCACTTCCCTGCTCGGGCTAATCCCAAGGGGAACATAATTTACTACCTTATTAGGGCTAGCCAATTTTACAATTTTGTTTATCTGCTTATATATCAGACTATTAAAAGAAAATTGACCTTCAGAAAAATTGAAATTAGGAATGGATGTGATCAAACTTGATTCTACATTTCTTCTTTTAACATAATTTTTTTATTTAAAAACCAATTTACTTCCTGGAAAATCGATGGAATGATTAGAATCTCTGACATGACAAAATACTCCTCTACTTTCATTGCAAATTCTGATGTCCCTCTTATATTCAAACAATCTCTTACTTAAATTTTTTCCCGTTTCCCTAACTTAAACATTTTCACAATCTTTACATGGAATTACATATACCCCTTTATCCTGTTAATCTTTAGGATTCCCGGAAATCATAATTTGGTTAATAGAATTATTATATTTAAAAGCTGTTTTATTCGTGTTTGCTGAAATAAGTGCTTTAACTTATTTAGTTTGACATTAAATGGCAATGTTATATATTTGCTGAAGTCATTAGAACGTGCAGGCTTATTACAATAATAAATTTTCCTAGCTGCAAAATGAGCTAATGTTATAAACTAATCTGGATAATACAGTTCTGAAAAAATAAACTTGATTTTAACAATTTGTTCGTCTAAATAAGAAGGATGACATATTCTCTATGCTTTAAGAAACAGGGTAGATATTACAGATTTTTTTAACAGGATTATCATGGCATGAAAAATAATGTATATATGCATTTGTGTGAGTTTTCTTCCTCTATACAGATAATTTTATATCATGGTAATCTTTATTGATAAAGACATCTAAAAGGGTAATTTGTTGTCTTTTTCACACTCATTTAAATTTAATTGAAGCATACAAATTATTTAAGTTATTGAAAAATGGTCAAAATCAAGATCATCAGGCAATACTGAAAAAACATCATCAATATACCTTAACCCTATGAAGTTAGAGGGAGAAATTCTGGCTAGGAGTTCTGTCTCAAAATACTCCATGGAGAGATAAACTAATATCGGTGATAAACTATTCCTCATACTTAACACAAACTTCTGTTTATAAAACCCATTATTAACTCGAAACACATTATCTGAGAGAAATAATTCCACTAAATCATCAAATTTTTTAACTGCGATGGAAAGATCCAAGTTGAGGTTGAGGATAACTCTTCTAAGAAGGCTGATGGCTTCATCCACTGGAACCTTGGTAAATGTAGAAGAATAAGGAGAGTGAAAAGGAAATTCGTTTTCCTCTTCCCGCCTTCTCTAGTACCCCGGTTCTCCGTTTGCCTCTTTACTGCGAAAATTAGAACAATGGAAAGACCATTAAGGGGTCATCGCGACTTCCCGTTATGGACCCATATAGCGACCCAAGGCAATTAAGGAAGTCTGTTGGCGATGAATCTCTCTCCCCGTCTAGATAATTTCGGAGTATATATTCGATACTTGAGAGTTCACAAGCAGATTGTGTCTGAAGCCGCCGTCCAGTACGTTAGCCGTTAACGTTTTTGTTAGTCGAGAGGGAATCGACTACATTCTCGTCCAGAGAAGAATTGAGTGATTTTCGAAGAGCCAATGAAGAGCTAGTCGTCACTCAGTGTTGTTCGTGGAGATAGTTTTAAGCGCGCTTCAACCCTTCTCACCACGTATTTGGATTTTAAGGATCAGAAAAGCCTTCCCCGAAGTATCCTCCGTTTGTCTCTTAAGGATAAGAGGCCCCCATCTTCAATTTCCAGAAGTTGGATTGAGCGTCTCGCGAGACACCCACAAGTTCAAGGTCGAACTTACCTCCCCGGTCCTATTCACTGCACATCAAGGTAAAAGGGATTTAACCCCCGCTTCGTCACGCTACTTCCCCCCGCCTTTACCGTGTCGAACCTCAAGGGTTCCCTTTGCTCTAAAACTTTCATAATTGTAAGATAATTTTACTTGTCCTATATGTGTATGTAAGATTTAGTCCTAATAAAGTATACTTTTGTAGCTGTGTTTGAATATTCCTTGGCCTAGCAACTGTGTATTTAAAGCACTCTTAGAACCATCTCTGGGTGGAGCCTTAATTTCGGTCGGCCAGTAGGCCAGTGGGCTTATAACAGCGTACACCTGGTCATACCACGACTGTAAACGAAGGGTTTACGTCAAAGCTCACAAGTTTGCCGTCTGGAAGTTGAAGATGATTAAGGCGATCCACGAAGTCTTGAGTATTCTTAATGTGTGCTGCTGAAATTCTTCCAACTGCTGGAGATAAATGTTTGGCGAGCCATTTTGAGGGCTTATATGTGGGAGCATTAATATTGGATATAAATGGACGCAAATGACATCCCTCTTTATGGGTCTTGGGAAGCCCGTACATGAGGGGAGTAAAGAGTTGATAGTCTTGAACTGCTTAATTAATTCTGGGTTCTTTAATATTATCTTTAATTTGGTATTGGAATTACTTACTGTGTTACTAAGAGGGTCACTACTTAGCTTTTCATACGTGTTCACATCATTAAGAAGTTCACTAAGTTTATCATTATAACTTGGTTGCTCCAGAATGATTACTTGATTGGTTTTGTCTGATTCGGTTACAACAATACTGCTTTTTTGTTTAAGGTTTTTTAACGCTATCAGGAACCTCTTAGAAAAACCACTGTTGTCTGATTTTTCTGAATTTAGGGCACTATAAATGCAACCACTAAGAAATTCACCGCTTATATTGTTGTGATATTCTGATTTCGCTATGGTAACTAAATGATCAAGTGAGAACTCATCACATGGCTTAGTTGCAAATCTCAGACCATATCTCAGAGCAAATTTCTCATCCTTAGTCAGTTCATATGACGACATATTCAGAATTTTCTTAATCCAGAGAATCTTCATAAAATTTCGGATAAGTTTCCTCTTCAGATATTTAATATGATGAAAAATTTTGTATTGGACGCTTCTTTCTATCAGGTCAGTTTTCATGTAGATTCTTTCTTGCCTGTCTCACTTTATATAATAATGTGTTCACTTCTCGTTTTTATTTCTCCACATGTTCTTTTTATATGCAGTTATGTACACTGTTAGGCGGAACATCACTGTACTCTCTCAAGGATTTGGTAAGCAGGCTTCTAGGTGTGATTTTTTCTTGTAAACAGTTAGTTAAAAAGTCCCACTGAAGTTTTGTCTTCTTTCCACGGAGTAGGGTTCTCTCATATTCTCGAAACAGTAGAATATGTTCAGGATGTTGGTGGAATAGATTCCTGAGCTGATCATGTCTTCTCGTGGTATTCATGATGAAAGTTAATGCACTATCGCAAGGTTGATAATGAATTAAACCACACTTCCCGAAGACATATTTATTCCAGAACAGTTTCGGTGTATCACACACCCTTGTCAACTGACAATTGAGTAGAAAATTACAGAGAACTCCATATACACCTCTAACCTGATAGACAAAGACCATGTTAATACCTGACCCACTCCCCTGCTCGGGCTAATCCCAGGAGGATACATAATTTATTTCCTGATTAGGGCTGGGCAGTTTTACAATTTTGTTTATCTGCTTAAATATCAAACTATTAAAAAAAAATTGACTTTCAGAAAAATTGAAATTAGGAATGGATGTGATCAAATTTGATTCTATTCTTCTTCTTTTGACATATTTTTTTATTTAAAAACCAATTGAAATTAGGAATGGTTTTGATCAAACTTGATTACAAAAATTATGTCAAAAGAAGAATTGTAGAATCAAGTTTGATCACATCCATTCCTAGATAATAATAATAATAATGATAATAATAAATAATAATAATAAATCCATTTTATATGCTAAATATGAGCAATTAATCGGTGATCATCTCAAATGATCGATTATGGAATATTATTTTTGCCACCACCGCTTCTACCAATTAATTGCAGGCGACAATCTTTCAAACGCAGAGTATGTGTGGTAGTTCCTGGTTGTCTGGTCATTCCTGTGTTATTCCCTGATCTTACATAATTTTCAAAGGGGTGGTTCTTGTTGTCGAGCTGGTTTAGGAGAGTTACCGACATCTCGACCATAAACCCTCAATTTGGAAATGTCCCTATTTGTTTTTCCTTCATTTTATTTAAATAAATCTGCCTCTTTTATATTTTTATCAGAAAAAAACACACAAAATCTTTACAGAACTGAAAGAAACTGATTTGTCCATTAAATATTAAATTTTACCTCACATTTTCATCTTTCTATTTTAATTTCTCAATTAATGATAACTATCACTAACTCCCCCCGTCCCCTCCGACAAATTTCCAGATCTCTTCTGTACCATAGAAATATCCATATAATTTGGGAGTTATTTGTTCGCCTTCCTCAAAGAAGTCCCGAGGACGAAGAAGGATGCTTCATCATCCGTTTATTACGACCATAAAGCGTCCATCGTAATTTCATATTTATGAGCCAACAACTGCTTATAGATAAACAACTGCTTATGGATAAACCTCATTAAGTTTCCTATGGTTCGCTGAATTGACGGGAATTATTTATCAAAAGCCCGCGAATTTAAGCACGCGTCATAAATTCTGAAGATACATCTATACACCTTTTATCGATCTTCAAAACTCTTTGCTAAAATTCGCCATCTAACTTTCTCTTACGGTGAGAAAGAGAATTTGGCAGTTAGGAATATAACGAAGACACACACACACAAAATAGAGACTGGAATAAGAGAATGGCTGTCACTTAGCTATGGTGCGAATAATGGTATAAACCAACACACAAATCTTTAAAAGTTTTACCAGAAAATACTTGGGGCTGAGCAGCCAATACCAGGGGACGTGGATCAATTAAATATAAGACTGAGAACTCGCGATTTTCGCAAATTATGAGAATCAGTGGCGAGAAATGATTTCATAACTCTCATGGCTGCAGGGGAAAATGGTTTCGGTAACCCTCATGCTTGCAGGGGAAAATGGATTCCGTGACTCTCATGGATGCAGGATGGGGGGGGGGGTGTTTTCGTAACTCACATGGTTGCAGGATCAATGATTTCCGTAACTCCCATGGCTGATGGGAGAAATATTTCCGTAACTCTCATGACTGCAGGGGAGAATGTTTTTCGTAACTCTCATAGCTGATGAGGAGAATGGTTTCCGTAACTCTCATTGCTGCAGAGGAGAATGCTTTCCGTAACTCTCATGGCTGCAGGGGAAAATGGTTTCCGTAACTTTCTTCTTTGCAAGGGAGAATAGTTTTCGTAATTCTCATGGTTGCAGGGGAGAATGGTTTTCTGTAACTCTCATTGTTGAAGTGGAGAATGGTTTCCGTTACTGTCCTCGTTGTAGGAGAGAGTCGTTTCCGTAAATAACATCTTTGCGGTGTAGAATAATTTTCCCAACTTTCATGGCTGCAAGAGAGAATAGTTTCTGTAACTCTCATGGCTGCAAAAGAGAATAGTTTCTGTAACTCTCATGGATGCAAGGGAGAATGGTTTCCATAACTCTCATGGTTGAATGGGAGAATGATTTCTGTAACTCTCATGGTTGAAGGGAAGAATGCTTTCTCTAACTTTCATGGTTGCAAGGTGAATGGTTTCCGTATCTCTCATGTTTACAGAGGGAAGGGGTGCTTAGCATAATTCCCATGTTACAGGGAAGAATTGTTTCTATATGTATCATGGTTGAAGGGGCGAATAGTTTTTGTAACTCTCATGGTAGCAGGGAAGAATGGTTTCCGTAACTCTCTTGTATGCAGGGGAGAATAGTTTCCGTATTTCTCATGGTTGCATGGGAGAATTGTTTCTGTCTCTCATTTTTGCAAGGGAGAATGGCTTCCGTAAATGTTCTGCTTGTATGGGAGAATGGTTTCAGTAACTCTCATGGTTGCAGGGAAGAATGATTTTCGTAACTCTCATGGTGGCATAGGAGAATTGTTTCCGTAACTCTCATGGTGGCATGGGAGAATTGTTTCCGTAACTCTCATGGTGGCATAGGAGAATTGTTTCCGTAACTCTCATGGTGGCATAGGAGAATTGTTTCCGTAACTCTCATGGTGGCATAGGAGAATTGTTTCCGTAACTCTCATGGTGGCATGGGAGAATTGTTTCCGTAACTCTCATGGTGGCATAGGAGAATTGTTTCCGTAACTCTCATGGTGGCATAGGAGAATTGTTTCCGTAACTCTCATGGTGGCATAGGAGAATTGTTTCCGTAACTCTCATGGTGGCATAGGAGAATTGTTTCCGTAACTCTCATGGTGCCATAGGAGAATTGTTTCCGTAACTCTCATGGTGGCATAGGAGAATTGTTTCCGTAACTCTCATGGTGGCATGGGAGAATTGTTTCCGTAACTCTCATGGTGGCATGGGAGAATTGTTTGCGTAACTCTCAAGGTTGCAGAGATTAAACGGATAACTATTGAATTACGGTGACATCAACTCCTTCCTTACGAAATAGAACAGAAAGTTAATTTTTGATCGAAAATCGTACTTTTATGGATCTTGTATCGATCAGTCCATATGCGATGGTTTTCGACTTAAAGTTCTCTCCACAACAAATTACTTCACTCATTACCCTCTAATATTTATTTTTTTCCAGATGAATGAACTTGTCCTACTTTTCCATACATTTGAATTTAAAACTACTAACCAACTTGTCCTTTCTATGGGAGCAAATAGAGGACAATTATTGTCGAAAGTGAAGCCATTCTACCCTGACCCTTAGTAAATACATACCACAAATTAATATACTACTCATCACAATCATGGTCGGTAGGTAGCTAGTACCATTCGTTTCTCGCATCGTGGAAGAGATCCCCCAACCAGATAATGAAATGCACATAAAGATCAGATTGGCAATCACTGATGAGTCCGAAGGCACCAAGGCGCTGTCATTTTAAGAAGAAAGGTCTCGAGGTCGTATTGTGTTGTTGTTTTATTTACACATACCAACGATGGATGTGTAAATACCCTCATTCCCCTTTGTGACCTCAGGGGAATGAGGGCCCCCGTTTCGCGCCAGGGGTATGTGGATATGCTGCCCCTTTGGTAGATACTAGGTTCCGGGGCAGATGAGAGGGAGAGAGAGAGAGAGAGAGTGGTTAGGTTGGGCTGATTTATAGTAGTGTTGTGATTGGCGGCTATGTGCATAATTATGTGTGCAGAACTACTTAGCCGCGCGGAGTATCAGAGTATCTGCCCGATGGGCGGCCAGCTAATGGCGCCGCTCAAAGTTTTGTGCCCGCGCTCACTGAGATTATAACTCTGCCTTGACATCAGAAAGCCAACACCGTATTCACTAGGACTGTGAGGTTTATATTTGTCTTACCCAATTTTGCTTAAAATCCCAACAGCATCCCATAAATTTGCTTACCACTTCCTATCCAAACAAACTCTGTGTTTAAGCGAACCTTTTGATCTTTGTTAACCGGAGCTTCTTATAAATTTAGGAAGTACTCATGTAAACATCGCCCCCCCTTCTGTTTTATCTAATTTAATTAACAAGTATCATAACACTGCATAATTTTGTCGGGATTTCAACATAAACTCCAACACTACTACAGCACTACACCTGTCGAGGAGAGTTTCCCCAAGCTCTTCTTTCCTTCCCATATTCCTTAGGGCGCCCTTAACGCACCTTTCCTCTGACCTTTCGATCTCTCCCTCTCCCCCCCCTTAATAAAAGAATAGGTTACGATGCTTTCGATGCTGAAGCAAATTCCTTCTTTTCTGAATCTAATAATCGCATATCAACAAAAAAATATCGAAGTGAACATGTTTGCTTCAAGTTTGCTTAATGGTTATCGCCAGACACTGAATCGTTTCCTTTTACGGCTTTACTGGAAACAATTTTGTCTACTTTCTCAATTTTTTGCTTAATGATGTCAAATAATTTCGTGTCCTTATTCACCTTAGCTGCAAAAATCATCTAAACCTGTAGTTAAAGAGGGCTTTCACCCAATTCATTTTATTCCCTATCGAACCATGACATTTTAAACATAAAATCCTAATTTCTACTTTCCTTCGGAAATAAATATTTGGTCTGTCTCGCAATTCTCGCTCTGCACCTGCACATCCGCTGTTCAGTTGTAAAAAGAGATAAAATTACAAATTACCCCCAAAGTGAATCGAAAAGTAGTTAGATAAATTACAGCAACATGAAGCATTATTTTTTAACATTTCAAAAAGTAATAAAATAAATCAATCTAACCTAACAGAAACCTAGATTAACTAACCTAACCTTACCTTAACTAGTGAATAGGTGCAGTGTACACGCTGATAAATAATTAATGAACAACAAAAGCTTTGAGTAAATAAACAAGGTCTGCTGACCAAAAGGTCGCGTGCTCACTTCAAAACATTCAATAATTCCTGTACCAACCTTGGAAGGACTTTGGCAATTATATTATTCGAAAGTAAATGTAAAACAACGAAAGGGTTTCAAATTTTGTTAGAATCGGCCGAATAGTTATGATGTTATTACAAAAAATATAAAAAGCAAAACGGGAACCGACCGACTGACATAGAGTCGCTCACGACTAAAAAGTCGTTCTCTCTCAAAGCCTTTGTTTTTCATTACCTTAACTAGTATAAGCTAACCCGACCTGTCGTTACCTAGCATGAACTAATCTAATCTGATCTTCCCTAGCATAATCAAGCCTTACCTTACCTAGCCTTAACTAACCTATCATTACCACATGTAGCCAAAACCAATCTAAATTACTCCTTCTTAACATAAACACATTAACCAAACCTTAACTAGCATAAGATACAATCTAAATTACCAACTATATACTAAACCAGCCTAACTTGCTCTGCATAAACTAACCTAACCTAACGTTACGTAGAATACATACACTGACCATGGCCACGTAAATGAATAGTTCCTCGCCCTTTTTTCTGCCCCCGTCATCGACGTTAAAATAAACAAGGTCAACAGACATAAGTCACGTGCTCTCAATTATTCTGACATTTGACCTTATGACCTCACGACCTTCAAAACTTTCAACAAAGGGGGCGATCCGACCCATAGTTAGTTTTCTTTTAATAATTCCAGGGCTAACCTTAGGAGGACATTGACAATTATATCATTTGA
Organism: Ceratothoa steindachneri; assembly: GCA_963969495.1. Taxonomy (NCBI): domain Eukaryota; kingdom Metazoa; phylum Arthropoda; class Malacostraca; order Isopoda; family Cymothoidae; genus Ceratothoa; species Ceratothoa steindachneri. The sequence goes on from OZ018325.1 coordinate 152,698,992, forward strand.
AAGAGAATTAAATCAATATATAGTGCTTCAGATTTTGTTAGAATCGGCTGCAAAGTTACGATGTTATTGCAAAAAAACTCATTGAGAAGTAAAATGGTTACCATCCAACCGATGACCTACGGACCGACATAGTAACATAGTAAAGGGACAGGAACATTAGTCGCGTGCATGCCACTAATAAGAAAGAAATAACATTTTGATTAACGTAATTAAACGTAGCAACCCGTTGATCACTTTAACAGCCCTAAAAATACTGTATCAATTGGCAATTTTAACTTTCACTCTTGCAATAATAAGGCAAACTGCACTTACGCAGTGATGATATTCAGTTGTATAGCAATAAATAGCAGCACCTTCATACTGCATCGGGCACGAGTGGAGCTGGGTGAAAGCGACCCCGTGTACTGCGACAGCAAAAGTAAAGGTTAAAACACCTAGCAACTTTGGACAAGAAATAATACGAAAAAAAATGAGACTGAGTCTACCCAAATGTACTCGTCACATTCATTGACGCAAGAACTGAAAAGCAGTGAGAATACCCTGATCCAGAATCTCCCCACCCCACCAAAAATACCCTACGATCACACCCGCACACAAGCACACACATACTTTATGTCGTGCGATATCCACTGTGAGTAACTCAAACAGATAAGAAAGTCACATAAAGATAAGAATCGTAACAATACCCGATGGTAATGGTAACAGGAGGCAGTGCTAGTTTGGGAGCGAGATGCAGGAAGTGCTTGAGTACCGTACAGAGATGAGAACGTCTTGTGGCTCAAGGGGGGCCCATTAACTCTATTGTTCTCCACATCTATAGCGTGAGCAGTATCAATAAAGGTGGGGTTTCAGGCGATCCATAAAAACAGTATCCTGCTTTGTGCCAAGTTGTAGTAGAAAGAAGTTGGGCTTCCGAGAGATGACGATAAAGGATTTATCATAAACGGGTTGCATTGAGGAACGAGTTGAGGCGCGACAGACAAAAACATGAGAACAAGTTGACATCTCTTTGGGCGCGAAAGGTTTCTGGTTAGTAGACAATCTTGGAGAGGTCGGCCTAAATTTGGCCATCAACCGTACTAAATTGTGTATGTATGAAGCAGGATCGCGATAAGAAGGTAGAGTGTGGTCATTAGAAGAAAAAAATTGATTGGGAAGACGTAGCTGGGTACCATAGTCAAGTTGCGCTGCCGGATCATATTTCAAAGATGAACGAATACCCAGAAGAATCAAAGGCAGCTCGTCCACCCAAGTGACGTTTGTATCTGTGGAACGTAAGCTTGCTTTGACCCTGTCGGTATAGACGTTCTACAGCAGCGTTGCTTTAAGGTTGGTATCTAGCGGTATGAAGTTGAAAGGAGCCAAGCACTGACATGATTGCATCCCATTGATGACACTCAAACTGACTACCACGATCAGTCATAATTTTGGATAGACACCAAAGCGAGTAACCCAACCTGAGACGAAGGTTCGAGCGACGGTGGTGGTTCGAATGTTTGGAATAGCGACCGCCTCTGGCCAACGTGTAAAACGTTCGATCATGCTGAGAAGATTGGTGCAACCACGCGAATGAAGTAGAGGTCCTATAAGATGAACGTGAACTGCGTCAAAATGCGACAAGGGAAGAGAAAAAGAAGCCAGAGGATTATTTGTGTGGCGCTGAACTTTGGAACATTGACAAGGAAACATGAACAAGTCCATTTTGTCACGTCGTCATTCATTCCTGGCCACACGAAACATTGTGTCATGAGCTTGCGTGTTTCTCTAATACCAGGTTGGGAAAGACTGTGAGTTTGGTCGAAAATATGCCTAAAGTGAGCAAGGGGAATAAGAGGACGAGGACAGTCAGGTAATGAAAAATCGACCAGGACGCGCAGGATAGGATTGTCCGGTAATTCGATCTCACGAACACTGAGTCGACAAGTCGAGAAGAGTGACGTAGTGTTTGCCTACTTCGTCTCAAGCAAGCCTCACGACCGCAACATGATGCAACTCTTCATCGGCACTGATCGTGCACACATCACCTTACGTGCATGGTGTACGTTTGCCGAGCACATATCCATTAACTTGCTTTAGTGGTGCCCTGGGACTCATTTTAATTAAATAAATTGATTCTCTAATTACGAGAAATTCATACAATTGTATTCACGTGTTAGTTTCAGCCCGCGTGTATTTGAAAATTCGCTGCCACAGCAACCTCGCTCTGATTAGTCGCAGCACGAGGGAGTAGTGGCATTACCTCTTGTATGACGTTTGAAGTTGCGTTCGTTGTCTTCATTTCTTCAAAATATGCTACCCTTCTAAGAGGTGGATGAGTAGCATTGTAAAGAGAGAAGTGTAGTGAAAGGAGCGATGAAAAATGAAGAACGAAAGTAGCGTGATGTGAGTTGCGAACGGTTTCTTGCGTCGCCAGATCACGGTTAATGAGAGGCGAATCGACTGCACCATCCTGAGTCTAAAAAAAAGACTTATTCAAGCGAAACTTTTAAACCGCTCGCGTGCACTTTCTTACACACCTCTATCTACACCTCTACCCGCAACCATGCTGCGGCTGACATCTGGAGGCTTGTGTATCCTCCCAACCCCATACCTGCAAGAATGTCGGTCGCTATATATCTTCCACACATTCTCGCTTCCTCCATCTTCAACGCTTCCTTTACAAACGTCTCCTTGCAAACTTTCTGCTGTAAATGCCCTCGTTGGTTGTCGCTGTAAAGAGGGGGATTCATTTATCTCGGGTTGACGATGATCCGATCCTAGGCTCTTTGCGGCTATTCATTCTCTGGGTAGCCCTGGTTGCCTCTGATCTCACTAATCGTGGGCTAAATCATCCTTACCGATAATGAAATGCACATAAAGATTAGAATGACAATAACTGTTGAAACCAGGAGCCGGTACTCGTTGGGGAAGGGGAAGGTGTTCGGGTCGTAGTGTGAGTTTTTTCACATCAATCAACGATGGAACCCTTTGCACCACCCTCCCCTCGTCACCCGTTCCGTGTCAAGGGTATGCGGATAAGAATACCACACGGAGACCCTAGTGGGTAGGTTGTGGTCTGAAGCCTGGAAGGGAAATGGTAGCGGTGTTGTGCATGGTCATGCGTGTGGAGCTCCTTACCCCCGTATGCGTTTGGAGCTGCTTACTCGTTCATGACGCCATTGAAGTTTTTGTGACCGCGCTCGTTCGACTCGAACCAGTGCCTCGACGCTAGAAATCCAACGTCGTATCCACTAAGCTAACGAAAGCTCCGGCCTTCATTCTTCATTTGTATAATAAATTCATATTTATCTATCAATTACTTATTATTATTCTCTATTATTTTTATTTAACCTTTCAAAATGAATTAAACTCAAATATTCCTTCGCTTCGCCCCGAAATATAAGCTCGCCATAATGTTTCTCGGGGAAAGCGAGAAATGGCGAGATAACGCGAGAATCGCAATTTATTAATAATTATTAATAAATTGCGATTTTCAAGTACCAATTGCTGTACATAAAAAGCTTTCCTATGAACTGGAACAATTCATTAGCATTTTCTAACAATAAAACCACTCTGCTTAACCCCTTATTCCATCCATGCGATACATATCAAAAGAACTTTCTTTTAATCACTGCTGCACGGCCGAACAGAAAAAAACAACTTCTAGCTTGAGGAACTTACTTGGTGTTATGGTAGAAATCTCAATTTTAGTCTTCACTTATACATCTTTATGTGCCATGTATAAATTTGTATCTTTCGTAATAGGGAAATCCTTTTAAAGTTTCTTTTTGTGCGTATAAAAGGACGTTGTGGGTATCCATTTAATTTACATCAAAAGGCAACGAAAATTACTTTCAGTTGCGAAAAAAAAGGTGCGTGGAAAGTATTTTTTTTATTTATATTAAAAAGGGGACTGATCACTGAACAAAAAAACTATTTTGCTTTGGCATAGAGCAATCTATTTATTTTTAGTTTACATAAAAAGATAACTATAAAAAAATAGTACTTTTTAGTAAAAAAACATATATCACCCTTGGAGACCAGTCCAAGTAACTAATTACTGAATTACAGAGAAGCTAAGTATTAAGCTCCCTTGAAGATTAGTCCAAGAAAGGAATTGCTAAATTACGGACGACTAGCCAAGATCCGAAGAGCCCTTTGAGAAAGAAAGGAACTACGGATATATGGGTAGCCAAAGTTCTCTCGAGGTCTACAAGAAAGGAATTACAAGCAAGCTATGAACCTGAAATCTCCCAGAGGACCATCTTAGATTGTTAGATCCCCTCGGTAGATCCCTTCTAAGTGGGTCAAAACCATTCAGAGGATGGAACTAAAGCACTAAGGGTCCAGCCAAGACCTTAAAATCCTCTCGAGGAAATCCAGAGCTAAGGACGAGCTAAGATCCAACATTCCCTCAAGCCTATCTAAGCAAGCCTATCTAAGAAAGGAATTACAGAACTACGGCCAGAACTGAGATTATTGGAGGCCTTAAACCAATCGCCCATTTCAAAGCCCCCCAAAAAGCGAAGTTGAAACAGAGCCTATAAACCACTCGTTTCGCACTTGCCACGCTACAAGGGATATAAATCAAGTAGTAGTTATACGCACTATTGTTAATTGAAGGGGAATTAATAAGTTACATTGAGATTTATCCTTTTTTTTTCTCAAACCTACTGGCTGGAAGTACCTTACACGACTTGCGAGGGGAAAGTATTCCATATTTGTGAAATTTTATAGATGAAAAAATTCGCTGTTGTCGCGGGGTTAAATCTTCTGTTGTCAACTTTGTGAATAAGGTTTTTTATATACTAGAGGATGTTGGTAAATCTTCAGTTTTGGTCTCATACCAGGTCATAAAACCTCACAAGGAGACTCAGTTTCCTTGAAAAACGGGGACGGAAGAGTTACGCACACTTAATCTCAGGCACACCTTTAGTCTCCTCTTTTGCAGACATTTTCGCCTCCCCTAATTAAACCACTTTCTTTACAATCATGCCCTGAGGCGAAGATACCGACTTTGGTTTTAGTTAGAAATATTTGAATTACTTTTACCTAAAGATCTACATATGACGGCAATTATACTGCATGTACATGTATCTCTAAAACAAATGGTAGAGGTTTACAACCTATGTGAAACCTTGTATATGTATTTTACCATCGACCTCAACCCACGGTAGGGTGTTACCACCGTTCTGCACATTTGATAGTTTTTACCAATCATATCACTATTATTAAGGGTTTTTCAACGGGCGTCATCCATAGTGTGTTTTACCACCGGTCTGTTCTATGTTAGAGTTTTAACCACTGATCTTCAACCCTGGTGGGAGTTCTAATCTGTTAATTCCGATCTGTTCTGTGCTAGGGCTTCTACCACTGATCTGCGACCACGGTAGATGATTCTAATCTGTTGATTCCTATATGTTCTATGGTGGTATTTTTATCACTAATCTACCAACTTGGTAAGTAGTTCTGATCTTTTAATTCCGATCTTGTCTGTGCTAGGATTTTTACCACTGACCTGCCCCATCGATAGGGGAGCCTAATCTGTTAACTCTGACCTGTTATGGTTAGGGTTTTTACCACTGATCTTCGACCACGGTAAAGGGTTCTAATCTATTGATTACTATATGTTCTGTGCTAGGGTTTTAACACTTATCTGCCACCTTGGTAGGAGGTTCTAATATGTTAAATGCTATGTTTTTTTACCATTAATATGCTACTTTGGTAGGGGGTTTTAATCTGTTATTTACGATCTGTTCAATGTTATGTTTATTACCACCAATCTCCCGCATCAATAGGGAGTTCTAATCTGTTAATTCCGATCTGTCTTGTGTTAGGGTTTTTACCACTGATCTTCCACCTTGGTAGTGGGGTCTAATCTGTTAATTCCGATATGTTCTCTGCTAGGGTTTCACCACTGATCTGTGATCTAGTTAGGGTGTTCTAACATGTTAATTCCGATATGTTCTATGCTATGGTTTTTACCATTGGTCTGCCTACCTGGTGGGGTGTTTTAATCTGTTAATTCTGACATGTTCTATACTATGTTTTTTACCATTGATCTGCAACCTTGTAAGGTGTTCTAATCTGTTAATTCTGAACTGTTTTATGTTAAGGTTTTTACCCTTGTCGTCCACCTTGGTATGGGGTTCCATTCTGTAAATCCGTTATGTTCTATGTTAGGGTTTTACTACTTAGCTGCCACCTTGGTATTGGGTTATAATCTGTTAATTCCGAACTGTTTTATGTTAAGGTTTTTACCCTTGTCGGCCACCTTGGTATGGGGTTCCATTCTGTTAAATCCGTTATGTTCTATGTTAGGGTTTTACTAATGATCTGCCACCTTGGTATGGAGTTCTAATCTGATCATTTCTACCTATTATATTCTAAGGTTTTATCACTGATCTGCTATATTGCATGGGGTTCTAATATTTTAATTCCGATCGGTTTTATGTTACCATTTTTACTACTGATCTGTCACCTTGGTATGGGGTTCCATTCTGTTAATTTCGTTATGTTCCATATTAGGGTTTTTTTTTTACCAGTGATCTGCCACCTTGGCAGGCTGTTCTAATGTGTTCGTTAAGATCTCTTTTATGTTATGGTTTTACCACTGATCTGCCATGTTATTACATGTTAATTCGCAGTGAATTTGTGCTAGGGATTTACCAATGATATACCACCTAATTTGTTAATTCAAATCTGTCCTATGCTATGTTTTTTACCATTACTCTGCCACCTTGTTATCATTTTCTAAGCTGTAAATTCTTATATGTTTTACGTTATGGTTTTACCACTGATTTGGCACATTGATAGGGGGTTCTAATCTGTAAATTCCAATCTTTTCTTTGTTAGGGGTTTACCACTTATTTGCCACCTCGGTATGAGGTTCTAATCTTCTAATTCCGATATGTTATATAAAAGGTGTTTTACAACTGATCGTGAATTTGTTAAGGGTTCTACTCTGTTTATATTGATGTGTTCTATTCTAGGATTTTTACCACTGATTTTCCACCTAGTTAGGGGGCCTAATATGTTAATTCCGATCCGTTATGTGCTAGGGTTTTTACCACTCATCTATCACCTTGTTACGGGGGTCTAATCTGTTAATTCCCAGATACGTACAACGCTACTTTCTTTCCCCCACCACAGCTATTTCCATTTCTACCAAATGCACAACTTAGGCCCCCCCCTCTCCCCTAAAATGGAATAACGAGGGCATTTTCGTCTATAGCAAATCTCCCCTTTGTGTTCGGGTATCAAGCAAGCCCTTCCCCCGACATTTCCCAAACTCTCGTTATGCCCGCCACACATCTTTGCCCTGCATGAGTACCCAAGCGTTCCAGGGCTTCCTTCCGCCCGCAATAGTCTTCCCTTGTTGTACCCTCCCCCCCCCATCCTACCCCCGCGTTTACCACAAGTCATCGGCTCAAGTTTCACCGTTAGAAGAAAGTGGGCGTGGCGAGTAGAGAGAAGGTATCAGATGAGTATGTGCGGAAGAGCCCGGACTAGAATCACTACTGAGAGGGAAAGTAAAGTTTCCCCGCAATGTTCGCCTGCAAATGTCTATGATTTAGACTGAAAACGTCTATGATTAACAGAGAACAAGTCTATGATTTGCCTGAAGAGGCCTATGATTTAGGCTGAAAAGGTCTATCATTTAGACTGAAAATGTCTATGAGTTAGATTTAGACTGAAGAGGTGTATGATTTAGATTAAAAAGGTCTATCATTCAGACTAAAAATGTCTATGATTTAGAATGAAAACTTCTATGATTTAGATTGAAGAGGTCTATGATTTATACTGAAATGGCCAATCATTTAGACTGAAAATGTCTATCATTTAGAGTGAAAACGCCTATGGTTTAGACTGAAGAGATCTATGATTTAGTCTGAAAAGGTCTATGATTTAGAGTGAAAATGTCTATCATTTAGACTGAAAACGTTTATGATTTAGACTGAAAGCCATTATGATTTAGACTGAAAACGTTTATGATTTACACTGAAGAAGCCTATGATTTAGACTGATAATGTCTATGATTTAGACTGAAAACATCCATGGTTTAATTTGAATCTGTTTGATTTAGTTGAATTGTTCGAAATATCAAGTCGGGATTGAGTTTATTTTAACCATTTAGAATTTTAAACAGTTTAACACCAAACAGTGAGCAGCCTTCCCTTCCCCTCCCATCCCTCCGGCGGAGGGCGAAATGGTGATGGACGTGTATGCCCGTGCGAATGGGCAAGGAAGAGACAGCGGTGTTGCGATTGGCTGTGTTTTTCCGTGTGAATAAAAAAAAAAGCGTCTTCCTTCACCGATTATTAAGTTTACCCAGGCAAGCGTGTGTGAATGGAGCTGCCTTCGCTCATATGTCAGACAACGCACCTCCAATGGGCGACTAGCTCCCTTCAAGCGCCGAAATTTCGGGTGTCCTTTCTCACTGGCATTGACTCCGACACCTAGGCGCTAGAAATCCAACGGGTTACTCTCTAGGTTGGCGAGAGCTGCATAATCGGAGTTAGGAGCAATTAGATCAAGAATTCCTTTGCCTCTTCAAGGCTTCAACCCCGCTGAAATCTGTCTAACGTAACAGTAACTAAAATCACTCACATTGTCGGGTCTTCTCCACAATTGCGTAGCATTTCGCGAAAAAGAAGAAGAAGAATAACAACTCTTCTTTTAAACTAGTTTCCTCAGTACCAGGTTGAGACCAAGTATCTTATTAACAAAACCTTACCAGTTTCTCCTCCCTAAGTACTACAAAAGGCAAGTCTTATTTTGGCGACTTAGTTAATTTAAATTTTCGTCCTTGTTGCCGTCTCACCTCTCGTGTGTCCATGTCCGAAACTTATTGCCATCATAATCGAAGTGGTAACATGAAACCAGTACATTCTTTTACAATTAAAAGGATGAGTACGTGGCAGTAAATGATACACTATGTAGATTAACCATTTAACTTTCCCAGTGGGCAAGTCTAATATGGAGCTACGACCAAACATTAGTTTAAGCTCATAATTCCACCTTGGAGAACCCCAAGAGAGTCCCAAATAGCCCTTACTATTCCTTTAATTTACATTATTTTGATCCGTTCCTGTGTGTATGTGTGTGTGTGTACTTAGATGCGAAGAAAAGCACACAAGTGATAAGTAGTGAAAATACTTTGACCAACCCAGTAACACCTATAAAAGCTTAAACATAATGGGTACTTTCAAACTTAGCGTAAAATTATCACAGGAACTTGTGAAAACATTCAGGCTTGTCAACATGTGCGCGAAAAAACATACATAGACCCTAACATATCCACGAGTGAAGCAGAACAGCAGTGAACCATCTGGATGCAAGAAACATCTTATCAGTAAGAGGATGTTGTTGCCACCGATGCGCGGCAACGAATATTAAATAGCCCGTCTTCCTTCACATATCCTTATACTACGATAGTCTACAAAGAAAGGAGATGGAAAAATAAAAGAAGAGATAGAGAAAGAGCACTTTCTGTCGGCTGTTCCTGCTCCATCCAGTTTCGTGGAATCTCATAATTAAGAAGGCAAGTGTTCAAATTAGGCCTTGCTCTGGGCGGTTTGAGGTGGAGAGCCAATGATGGATTGCAGTTTTGGAGTTGAGGGAGGTGGGGTAGGGGAATGTCAGCGACGGGAGAAGACGTCTGTTTCTACGTAACAAGAAAAAAGAGAGGGTCTCAAATAGACAAACAGAAAACGAAAATTTCGAAGAATTTCTTAAATGAAATATCTGTTACATCGGCTCTCCGTAGGGACCAAAAGAGGGTCTTGGAATTTCACAGACGTGACTGGCATAGCAAAATCTATCTCAAAATACGTCCCGATACTTTTTCTAAACATGAATATCATCCACGTAAGTAGGATTGAAGCGTTGTTTTCAACGCACTGGTCCGTGCGTATATGTACTTGTGTGTTTGTTCATGTGGAAGAAACCCAGTAATTATGTGTAATGTGAATGTGTGTGGAGTAGACGATCCCCTGAGGTGTAAGTTCACAACGTTGGTTGCATTAGTTCGCCTCGATCTGAGACGCCGCGAAACAACTTTCTCTTTCCGAGCAACAACAGACATACGGGCAGAAAAGCGGATAGACCAACAGACGAGCGATGGCTAGATAGATTGCAAGGAAGCTAGACAAACAACTAAATACAAATTTTGAAATACCCTTCCTCAATTAGCGATAAAGTAAACATATTTTTAGGTTGTTTCATCTTGATGTGGTGTTCCCCTTTCCACTGCAACTACGCCTTCGACTTTAGTTTGCAACTTGTGTTGATTTCTCTCGCTAGAATGATGAAAGCCCTGACAGAAATAGGTTGCATTTTCACTCTCATACTACATTCCTCCATAATCCAAGTAGATTCCATACTGTGGTGGATAAAATTGGGCGTACCGGAACTACACCAATTCCTACATAAGACCACGGATTCATAGATGCTAGCACATCCATTTATGTGGGAAAATGAATCTGTCCGGTTGCAATCCGCAACCAATTAAACAATTGCGCGTTCGGTTCGGAATAAACTTTGAGGAATGGTAGCAAGGGGGAGCTTTTCTTAACCATTTGGACTAGTTTGTCTTCTTTTTTCACAGTCGGTATGGCTTTAGTGCGCTGAAGTGTGAGAGAAGTGGAGAATAAGTGTGAAAAACGAGTCACAATTTTAATTAGGGGTTCTTAGAAGCACAAAGGACTAGTTAAGGTAGGAATATTATCCAAGTCGAATGCAAGCTATATATTGGAGATGGATCTTTCAAACTGGGGGTGACAAAAAAAACAAGAAGCAATTGGCGATGTAGGAAAAATATTTTTTAGGGAAACAACTAGAAGTGGTGATTAGAGAATAGAAGCTGTGTAGAACATTCATAGCCAGAGTAAACAAAAGAGGAAACTTCATGGCTACTAGGGAGCATAAATTCGCACATGTCTTCCCAGTTTACGACTGTTCTTCATCGAAAACAAGTCTCATTTCATGGCTAGGAAGAGGGGGCAAATTCGTGGCAGTTATTAGACCTGAGAAAGACGACAACAACAGAAATCGGTGCCTATAAGGATTCCCTCATTCAATTAGGCACTGCCAATTTGAAAGATCCCATCTCCAATATATAGCTTGCATCGGACTTGGATAATATTCCTACCTTAACTAATCATTTGTGCCTCTAAGGAAACCTAATTAAAATTGCGACTCGTTTTTCACATTTATTTTCCACTTCTCTCACACTTCGGCGCACTAAAGCCCTACGGACTGGGAAAAAAAGAAGAAGACAAACGAGTCCAAGTTGTTAAGAAAAGTTCCCCGTTGCTACCATGTCTCAAATTTCATTCCGAACCGAACGCGCAATTGTTAAAGTGGTTCGGATTCCACCTGGACAGATTCATTTTCCCACACAAATGCATGGGATGCGGTGGCGGATCCAGGATATAAATTGGGGGCGGGGGGCCCTAAGTTGAATTCCTCCCTCTGAGGAGTCTGAGAAAAGGGCATTGATGATTAATTATGGTTATCTTACACACCATTCATAATAAATAACAGCATTTCATAGAGGAGGGAGCATAACTCCCTCAGATCCGAATTTTTTCCATATATCAGAAAATTATGAATTATAGCTTTGGGACGTCAGCTAAGGTAAAATACTAAATTAAATAATTATTTTTTAGATTTACCTTTATTTTAGACATGTATCATATAAGATACATTCCATCACAATGGTTTAGAAAACTTTTTATATATCATCTTCAATCAATAACTCTATAATTTAAGAAGGGGAATTTTTTAAGTATTTGAATAATAATTTCATCTTAGTTTGGTTATGACTTATATTTTTTATCAAAGTTATTTCTAATAATTCTTTTATAATATAAAAAAACAAAATGGTGAAGTTCAGAAATAAATATAAGTATTGAAATTTTGTGAATTTTTTAAAACCCAAAGAATTACAAATGGTGAAGTGTAGAAAAATTATTATTAGATATCTTCTTCTATAACTATATTTTAGCAACGTGATATTTTGAAAGGGGGGAAATTTAGTTTAGAGTTCCTTTTTAAAATTATTATAATTGGCGAAATTCAGAAAATTTATATATAAAAATTTAACCATGGCTGCTTTTTTTTTAGATTTTAAATTTTAATCTTGGTAGCGAAGCGCAAGCTCTCCCCGTACGGGGGAGTAGCGAAGCCATTGCCTGGTATTCTATATTATTACATAACTCTTTCTGAATATCAGAATATAGGTATGGCTTAAAAAAGAAATATAAACATAAATGGGTTTGAAATTTGGGGGGCTAGCTCCCTCACCTGGATCCGCGCCTCATGTGATGGCATCTATGAAGCAATTTTATTATGTAAGAATTGGTGTAGTCTCAGGTACACAGAATTTTATACATTACAGTATGGAGTCGGCTTGGATAATAGAGGAATGTAGTAACAGAGTGAAGATGCAACGTGAGACTCTAATCTCGATCCCAACGAGTGCAAGCGGATCTACGGCGATTTATCTTCCATACATTTTCATTTAATCCAACTTGAAGAGTCATGTAAGGTGTAGCTTGAGTGACCATGTTCCACCTGCATCTGGAGGATTGCGGGCCCTACTAACCTCAACACTGGTAGGTGGATCTACGTCTAAAATATCTTCAACGCATTTTCACTTCTTCTATCTTCGCTACCTTAATAGATCTCTCCTTACAAAGTTTCTGGGGGAAGATTCCCTCGTTGATCTTTGCTTTTTAGCTTTAAGTAAGTCTACATTTGCCCCATGGTCTCCTGAAATAAAGGAGGGGGGGAGTGGCCCTTATGTCAGATGATTTTGAAGCCCAAATTTGGAGTAACTTCTAAATTTACCCCCAAATCTACAATTTTGGTGGAGTTTCTACTCGAGTTTAACGTCACACCTACATTCGCGGCAATTCCTTTAGTGAGAGTGAAGGTTTGAACGAATTCGCTATAGAAATGGACTAAGATTTATAGAAATTAGAATGCAATGAGAGGAAGATATTGAAAAATGTGTTATTTCCTTCGATACCAAAAACTCTGGCTTGTTTTCCAAACCAGAGGGGATTCAAAGGTCGTGGATTTGAGAACCCGTGGTCTTATCGCAAATTATTCTGTGTGGTTCGGGAATATCTTCTTACTGGGCCAGTGTATAAGATTAATGTAATTTTTATTTTTGTAGTTCTTAACATACCGATCTTTTTTTATTGCTGTTCATTTCTTTCTTCTTCTTCAAGTGGATTCTGTAGTTATTCTTATAAACGTGTTTTTATTATCAATGGTGTCTCCCAGGTTTCAGTGTTGGGTCAGGTCCTATTTATTTATAAATAACAGCAACGACGTTCTATTACATAGAATTATAAATTTGTGACTAGAAAATATGTATATCAAGCGATGAAGAGTTAGATATTGAAGAAATGTCATTAGATCTGGGTATGGTAACTAATTAGTCTCTTAAATGACAACTAAAGCTTAATGTCACGATATAAAAAGTTATGCGTATTTATATTGGTAGTTATACTTGTTAAAGAGCTGAGCATGAAAGGAACAAGTTTAGATAGAGCTGCTAAAGGATGAGAGGTCGGAGTGCCATCTACATATGATGAGTGAAAAAAAAATGCTAAACAGTTCATTAAACCTACACAAATAGCGAATACAACCAATTCGTTTAATCATAACTTTGATTAATAATCTAAAAATGTCATTGGCTTACTCTAGAAATCGTTGGTTCGCCCACATCTGGACTACTTTGGTAACTTGTCCTTTTGACAGACATAAAACTCCAGAAAGAGTTCAGCATCGTACCACAAATACTAGTAGACACGAACTATGGACATTGCTGAACGAAGAATAGTAAACGACTCGGTCTTTTGCGAAACCCAAGGGTTCGCCAGTAACATAGAAATAAATAAAAGCTTTATCTAAGCTAAATCCCGAATTGCTTTAAGAACTGGAAAATGAAAGTCATTCAAACGAAATCATGAACATTTTCATTCTAATATTACATGCGATATTAGACCACTAAGCACCATTTACGTACATAATTTCAAATATCGATTGAAAGAGAATTATGAAATAAAAATATTATTAGAATTCACAAAAGAGAACATTTTTAATTAACGGATAAATAGAAATAGGTGCACTTAGCAAGAGCCAAAAATAATGACAGCTATTGGTCAATCTATCCACTCTCTCCACCCTCAAGAAGGATGTGTACAATGGGGTTTTCATTCTTTTTCCCCATTAGCTGGAGGTGTTCGACACCCGGTGCGATGTCCTCAATCCTTTCCCTTGTTGCGAATACCTCGTTTGAGAAAGGGGACCTAATGATCAATGGTAGAATTTTAGTAACATGTAACTTACATAAATCTTTGTTTCACATAAAGATTAGTGTGTATCAATTACCCCAGATGTACAGCTATTGATGTCGACAGATATAGAATTTACTCTTAATTATGTATTTTTTCCTGCAATAACTACTCTAGAGTAGACTTAATGATCTTTCCTAGTCTAAAATTATGTTGTTATCCATTTTTTTAACAATATCAAATATTCCATCTCATCTGTGACTTTGATGGTGTTATTCCAGCCCTTATACTCTTCGAATGACACTGTTTGACCCAACAAGCTAAGCAAATACAAACAAACACACACACAAAAGCCACGTCCGGCAAGAGAAGAACATTTGATGAAAATATATGAAATTCGAAAGGAAAACGATAAACAATTTACGCATTTTGCGGTTAACCTCAGTTTCTTTCTTTTTTTTCTAATCCTCACAAGCGTAAATACCGCGACATGAAAAGGAAATTACACTGAGGTAATGGCCATTCTAATATGACGTCATCAAGTAGATCTTGTTTTAAAAGTGAGAGGAGCAAGAATACGAAATAACAAGCTTCCGGAAAAGGATTGGAAACATGGCAATAACAATAAGAAAATTAGCCAATTGTTTACGTTTCATTTTTTTAGGATCAAAGATTTCTCTATTTTGCAGTAAATCCTTTCTATCTGCAAACATTTAATAAGGATTGTATCTATGAAACATTTCTTCGAGCAGTTGACGTTGTTTTTGTCACGAATATCTTTGTAAAAGAATTATTATAAGATAGGAAAGGATGAATATATTCATGCAGTGAACTCTAACATGTATAAACATTGGCTAAATCGCCATATAACAGCTTTTAAGTTGTTAATGGAGCTTGTGGTGTTGGAACCACGTCAAAGTAAAATTTAAATTCCTAATGTTTCACAATTTAAACGCCAGTTAAAATACTTCAAGTGTTTCTCATTTTACTTAACAAAGTTACGTTTTGTATGAGTAACTAAATAATCTTTTATCAATTAACACAAAGGAACCTTTAAAATAAACTCTAAAAATTAACAAAATACTGGAATTTAGTAATATTGAGTTAATATATTTAATATATAAATCGAGTTGAATTGACGATAAAATAGAATATGTTTCTGAGCTTTGGAAAATAGGACAAATTGGTATATCTAGCAATCGTACAACGGAGATCTCGGATTAAAGTAGAAACAATTTTACTATAACAATGCAATTGATTTCTTTTGCTTTTGTAATAGGTATATATTGGTGATTATATCAAAACAATGTACTGTAAATTAATCTCTAAAAACTTCTATTTTTATAGTTCATAAACACTTTAAAATGAAACCCAATCCTAGAAGAGGAAAATATTAAATCAAACTTATTAGATCTTTAAATTGTTAATGATTTACCGATCCAGCAATTGAAAGATCGAATAAATATATAAACCTTAAAAATGAACTGAGTTAAATAAAGTGAAGAGACATGTTAGTATCTTCCATTACTATTTAATGTATTGAGCGGTCATATACGAATTTTTGTTTATTCGAGAGCTTTAAAGGGAAAGGATTCTTTCGTCCTGAAACTGTGGAATATAGTAATCTTTAGTTAATAATTATAAAAAATAGAGTAAAAGTCTATAGGAAGTCATTACAATCTTATCATTTTAATATATTTATTATAAATCGGGTTTGATTGATGAAAACAAAGAGCATTTATAGGTTAGATCGCCTAAATAAGAGAAACGGTGGCATTTTGCAACAATACAAGGCACATGAAGCAAGTCATTCTTTATTCTAGTTTTAATGAAATTGTTGTATTAATTCCTTGTATTATTATATAGTATTTATAAGATTTAATAGTTATGTAAGAATTGATAAAATAAGTTAATGTAAATTGAGATAACCAATTTTATGTTATTGGAGCCGATTAAATATGCAAATTTATTATAAATGGTTCTTAAAAAGAACGCATTCATGTATTCGTATTCGAGCTGTTATCTAAAAATGGGAGATGGACTGCGTTTAAGAATGAATCCTTTTATCAAGAAAAGACCATCTGAAGACGATTCCAAGCTCCCAACGAATAAAGAATATTGAAACCAGCTCCAAGATTCCTTTTACCCTTTGAGGAAATCTCCAATCACCAATTTACCCAGCCTACCAAGCAAGAAGAGAGCTTTCCACTTTTGGAGTCATAACCTTGTGAATACACAGAATTGACAGAGGAATCGACCAGACAGCCGCTCAACCTAATTAAGAAACCCATTTGGCTGCCCCAAGAGTAGTACCAAAATTCGGTGACTATCACCCCTGGTAATTACACCACTTTCCAAGAGGCTTACCTCAGTTACCTTATGACTACCACCTATAACTGGTGACCCTCATTCCGTCGAACAAGAAGAGTGATCAAACAGAAATGGATCAACAAAGCGGGCAACAAGCTGCTCATTTTCCTCCCCAAGAAGTGGAGCTTGCCAACTCGATTACGATCAAACCTCCTGTCTTCAATGAAGCAGCTGTAACAGATTTGTATAAAATAGTGAAAGCACAATTCCCCATTTCAAGCATAACTCGGGAGGACACAAACTTTTACAATATGCTTGCTGCTTTACCTCCGGAGACAGTCAACCGCCTTCCTGCTGCGATCCTTTCATTGCAGAGCTACCCTCTCCTACGAACAGAAGTCGTTGGACTTTTTGAGAGTACGAAGCCTGAACTCTTCGAGAAATTAATAGCATCTTTCCCGCTTACCGGACGACTATAAGTTAGTCTCGAAGAGCTACAAAAGACAGCACTGCAAGTCGGAGTTGGTGAGGATCTTGTGAGACACAAGTTCGTCCAGTCCTTACCTCCGAACATCGCGCCCATGATCGCCACGCAGATAAATTTGACTCTGGCTTAATTAGGGAAACTGGCACACGAGCTAATGCCATTTACAGGGCACAGTGTTTTAGTGTAAATAATAGTGAAACAATTGAAAGTGGTGCCACATCTTTTCCCGATATACTCGTAATATACTCGCAATATACAAATAGTGCGCGTTTAGTGCCTATCGACGCGTACCCAGTGTTGGTAGACTTACCAATATTGATAGTCCAAACACCCTCAGTCTTCACCTGCAACATAAAGCAATGATTTACATTAACATTAGCATTGGTGACTGTGGTTACTGGAATACAGGTTGTATTTTCCGTCATACCTTCGAACAGGCCGAGTACTAATCGGCCTTAAGTGCAAACCCAACCCACGCTGTTGGAAAGTACTCGAGCTAACTGCTCCTATCTATCGTGCTCCTCTCGAGCAGCCGAATCTTTGGGTGGCAGATCCACTTGGAATTGGAATCCCCTTTTGTCGGTCATATGTGGCCGAGTGTGTATACTTTGATTTATCTTTCATGGCCATTATCTTATTTTTTCATTTGTCTTTCATATCCTATTTTTTATTTTGATTTCTCTTTCATGGCCAGGATCTTATTTTTGTTTGTACAGTAGTAAAGTTTATTTTGTTTCTCCCAGTTTGATATACAGAACCCTCTAGATAGTTGAATTAATTCTGCTAAGTATAACTGGTTGCTCTTAGAAATTTATTGAAACCCCATATTCAATGGCATTATTCGAGGCAAGGCTCAACTGCAGAGTTTCCCTGCGTGCTATCCGTCAACTGTTCCGAGCCACAGAAAGCAAACGGAGGCCAGAAGATCTAACCTAACCTACGACGGAGAGTATCCATTCTTTCTTAACATTTGGAAATAACTTTGTTCTGATCTGATCCCCTTCTACGCGTGCATATGTACCTACACACTTATTTCCTATCTTTCAAATTTAGTAACTATTTACAATATGTACACGTTCAAATTCACCTAAAAGTTTGATGAGCTAAGAAGATCTAACTGTGTAACTGTTGATGTTCCACGTTTTGTTAAAGCATCGGCTAACTGTTTTCTTCCTTCCACCCATGATGTATTTATTCACCTTCAGTAATCATTTCTCTTAGTCTTCAAATGTCTACTCTTAGTCGTGTATCAGCAGTTAGCTTAGAAGTTTTCGAGGTTTTTATTAACGAGGCATTGTCATTAAAACATTCAACTATAGGAAGAGAAGGCAATCTAAATATCTATTGTACCATACATGCAATCAAAAATCAAACATCTGCAGCCTCACCCAAAGCCAAGGTTTCGGAGGCTAACGGACTCTTGGTGACTAACCAATTTCTTTGATTGCCACCTAATGGGAGCAACTACACCATTTCTCCCCATAAGGGAAGACCATATAACCACCTTGAATAGATCCAAGCTATTAGAAAGTTCTAACTTTTTAGTCGCAGGCGAGTCTACATCTCACTATGTCGGTCGGTTCTAACGAAATTTGAAACTCTTATGTTGTTTTACATTCTCTTTCTAATGATCTACTAAGGTATGGTACACTAGGCTAGTCTTCGCTATACTAAGCTAGAATAAGTGAGGCTTTGCTAGTGTAGGATAGAATATGTTATGCATACTATGCAACCCTAGGCTAAGATCTAATAGTCTAGTGTAAGTTAGGCAATACTAAGATATACTATACCATACTAACTAGGGTAGGGTAGGGTAAGGTAGGCTATTATATACTATACTATGCTAGGCTAGGCTAGGCAGGATTTAATATTTTAGTCAATCTAGGCTAGTCTATACTATGCTAGCCTTTATTATGCTAGTTGATGTAATACTATGGAGTGTTCTGGGGTGTTTGAAGGCGTAGTAACTCTTGTTTCAGAACAGTCGGATCCCAAGGGGTGGTTATGGACAATTGTCCGCCTCAGCCACCCTAAATCTCTCTCTTGTGGCTCCCAGCGCCACACCCTGGTACACCATCTGACTGATAGACCAAACCAAGTGAGGGGGCCTGCTGTCTTGTGTGTTAGCTTCTTTTGAGCAAAATACTGCGGGAGCATAACTCTGAGGAAAAAGCATGCCCCGAAGGTAGGCATAAAGACGACGCAAGGATACTTACTTCCTTGGCTATCGGCAACCTTTTGCAACTACTAGTTCATCACAATTGTCTTGGTTCTCCTGGCCATTGGTGCCATGGGCTGGTGGACAAGATAGTGGGTCTGAAGATTGCACGCCTCCTTACCCACTCAAACTTTTAGTGCAGGTGCTTGTGCCTTACATGAGTAGTTCGGCGGCGATGGGTGACTGGTGACGGAAACAGGTTGTGGCTGCGACTGGCGTTCCTTAGCTGGTAGTCTACAGTCTACACGTTTGGTGGCGTAGAACTAATGGTCGCTCACTATCTGGGACGAGGCAGCAGATGTGTTTGGCGTCTCTCTGCGCGACTAAGTAGCCCTCTTTAGGACCACACTGCTCACCCCTACACGGAAAAGAGGCATAGAAAAGGTTGCCCAAAGATTGTCTTCTTCACCCTTAACCGGGCGGGTGGCCACGCTCGTCAGGTCACCCCATAAATGTGGCTGAATAATAAGAAACAAAATTGTAAAACTCACTTTTTATGGAGGACAAGATGTCGTGAAGAAATAAACAACTTTGAACAACGACGGAGGAATGTACTTATTAGACGTCGAGAGGAGAGACATGAGAGGGCTACATCGCCTCCACCGTGCGACCCTGACAGCTGGTGCAACATCTGTGGATGGCAGTGCAGATCTCGTATTGGTCTTCTCAGTCATCGTCACTCCCATCAAAGAAGATTACGCTGAGACACAAGGTCATCATCGGATTACGATGGAGTCCCTTAAGCAAGAAGTAAGCATGGTAGGCTAACCTACGGTAATCTAGGTTTTGCCAGGCTACTATTCGAGACTATATTAGGCTATGCTATAAAATGTTATACTATTCTAGAGGATAATAGGCTATACTAGGATGTGCTATGCTAGGCTATATTATGCTAGGAGATACTGTACTACATATACTAAATTATATTATACTTTACTATATTATGTTTTCTATGCTATGCTATACGATACTATACTATGTTATGCTATAATATAATATGCTATAATATAAAAAGCAATATTATGCTGTCATACTATGCTATGCTATACTATTCTAGACTATGCAATTAGGGTGTGACCATTTTTTCGCCTTTCCAATTCCATAAATGAGGTGTGACAAAAAGCTAAGACTCGCCATTTTAATTAAAAAAATATATATTTTAATATAATTTAGTTCTGTTTTTTAATAAACTTTGAGAAAGTTGACTTTTTAGTCGCTGGCGACTCTACATCTCACTATGTCAGTCGGTCGATCCACGTTTTGTTTCTTTTTTTTGAATAGCATTGTAACAGTTAGGCCAATTCTAACTATATTTGAAACCCTTATGTTGTTTTATATTCTCTTTCGAATGATAGAATTGCCAAGGTCCTCCCAAGGTCATTCCGGGAATTATTGAAAGTTTTCAAAACCGTAAGGACATAAATCAGAATAAGTGAGGGCACGCGATTTTTTGGTTAGCAGACCTTGTTTAATATATATATATATATATATATATATATATATATATATATATATATATATATATATATATATATTTATATATATATATATATGTGTGTGTGTGTGTGTGTGTGTGTGTGTTTAAAAACAATTGTTTTTTAATGTAGACAATGTTTTTTTTGTGCAAATTAAAAAAAGTGCTTTGGGCGGGTTATGCAATTGCAATCGCATCATTTTGTATTATATATAATTTTTAACTTAGTTTAAAAAAGAGGGGTTCGTCCACCCTACCCCCCCTTAATTGAGGGTTACACCCCCCCACACCCACACACAAATAATAGGGCGCATAGGGATATTAAGTTAATAACTCTATGCGCCCTATTATTAGTTTTGTTGGCTCACTTCATACCTCATTCCTCTTGTTAGTACCATTTTTAATTCTCATATTAAAAACAGTTATGAGCTTATTGAAAAACTCAATTCCATCCCTTACTCTAATAACCTCTCCCTTGTTAGTTTCGATGATTGTTCTCTTTTTACTAAAGTGCCTGTAAACGAGCTTTTTCCCTTCCTTAGTGATAAATTGCATAACTTTGATATTCCTTCGCCAGTTAATACTTTCATTGAACTAATCTCAATGTGACTAAAAACTGTAACTTTTCTTTTAATGGTAAATTTTACATTCAAAAGTTTGGTTTGGCTATGGGAAAATTGCTTATTCCCTGTTCTTTCTAACATATATATGGAATTTTTTGAAACTACCTTCCTCCCCACCACTACCGATTTTCCCCTTGTTTGATTCCGATATATAGACGATATTATTTGTTTGTGGTCTTCTTCTAAGCATGTTAATAGTTTTCTAACTGGACTTAATTCTCTGGTTCCCTCTATTTAATTTACCCTTGCACTCGAACAAAATGGTGTCCTTCCGTTCTTAGATCTACTTATTCATAGGACTCCATCTGGATTTAAATTTTCCGTCTATCGTAAGCCTACCAACGCCGGTTTTTATATTCATTTTTACTCAGGTCATAATGATGAAGTCAAACGGTCTGTATTTATTTCAATGTTTCTTCGAGAGAGGTGGGTCACCAACCCGGAATTCTTGGATCTTGAGATTTCCAAGATCTTTGAAATAGGTAACAATCTTTGCTACCCTCAAAATTTTCTTGCAGGATGCCTAGATTTAGCAAAAAAAAAATCCTTTTATAGAACGGAAATCCCTCCCGCATACAATAACCCTCTTGAATAAATTAAATATTTTCGTCATATTCAAGTATCAGTCTACCATGTACAAAATGTTGATTCAAAATAATAACAATAGTATAGGGAGGGGGGAGGTACTCTATCGATTGTTCAGTTTGCCCTAAGCAATACCTTGGGCAAACCAGTAAATCATTAAGTGTACGCTTGACGCAACATAAATACAATATTGGGAGGGGCGAAAGCAGTAGTGCTTTCCTTGTCCATTTATCTGAAAATAGTTACCCTATCAATTGGAATTCGGCTAAATTTATTTACAAATCTGATGACTTTGTTTAAAGAAATATTGTTTAATGCTCATTCATTAATTCATCGCCTAATTTGATTATATCCCCCGGTCCCTTTAAACTGGACCCTGTTATTAAAAGGCTTATTTATAACGAAATTGTCCCTTTTAAATCATAGCCCTTTGATTTATTAATTTAGTTATGTTTCTCTCGTTTATTTTTATGCATTCACAATTACGTGTGTATGTATTATTTTTGTGACCTAAATATCTACATTCTTTGCTCATAGTTGGAATTTCTGGAAGTAGACCTGATCTATTTGGCTTTATGCTTCATATCCGTCTTTGATAATATATTCTATTCTGTGTCCTTTCGTTGTACATGGGTGGGGCATTACTCTGTTGTTTCTCATATATATACCACCTTTGTCAAATTTTTCGTTAATTCCTTGAGAATGAACTGAACAAGTTCGAAAGTACTTGGAATCAGCCTTTCATTTTCCTGTGGGATTTTTTGCATTTATTACTCTACTCACGCCCTACTTTGGGAGTTTCTCAAAACAAATATATATATATATATATATATATATATATATATATATATATATATATATATATATATATATATATATAATCTGATTAAAAATACTGGATGTGGTACTGCCTCGTCTGACATCACCTTTATGCTCATAAATTCGTTTTGTTAAGGTTCTTCCGGTCTCTCCTATGTAAAATGAAGGACGGTTTGTAGAGCTACACGGGATTAAATTTACACCTGTTTCATTTGGCTGATCCACGGGCTTAGCCCGTATATATATATATATATATATATATATATATATATATATATATATATATATATATATATATATATATATATATATATATATATATATATATATATATATATATATATATATATATATATATATAAATATGAATGCAATATGCCGCAGGAAAAAATGAAAAGGTGTTTCCAAGTACTTTCGAACTTTATTAATTCCTTATCAAGGATAACTACAAGAAATAGTATTATATTAGAGGTATATATACGAAAGAAAAGTATGAAAGACCGACTCAAAAACAAGAAATCACCAATGAGGAAGAGGGAAGGGGGAAGGTAAAAAAACACATTAAGGATTACAAGAAGCAGGTAGTAAGGTCAAACTAAGTCGAAGGAAAGGGTAACAGATTAAAAGAAATGGAGATAACCTAACGAGGGAGATTATAAGACACGATGAGCAAAAGGGGGAAAAATACAAAGTACAAAACAGAGCAGTGACAATTAAAAAATAAAAATGAATAATAATAAAAAAAAATAAAAAAAATAAAATAGGGGCCACATAACTAAATAATGTATATATATAAAAAAAACCCACTAGGAACGCAAGACAAAACTAATTTCTTTGAGTATTAATCTTTTAATTATAGCATCTATTTTATATAAGCCAGGGGAAAGGTTAAAATTATCACATTGGCTTATAAAAGCACATTCAATGATGTTCCTTTTTATATGGTCATTGGAACGATAAATAAATTTGGCCGAGTTCCAGTTAATTAAATGGTCCTTATCTGACATATGGACAAAGAAAGCACTGTTATCTTCCCCTCTTCGGACATTATATTTATGTTGATTTATGCGAACAGAAAGTTGTTTACCTGTTTGTCCGTAATATTTACTTAGACAACCAGAACACTCAACTGAATAAACTCCCCCTCCTCCCAAACTATTACAATTATTACGTACTAATAAATTCTTAATGGTCGTCTCATATTTAAAAGCAACAGAAATGTTAAAGTTATTCAAAAGACGGGGAAGATCACTAAAACAAAGAGAAAAAGGTAGAACTAAATTGTTATTACTATTAAAAGGTTGGCTAGTTCAGCCTTAACTTCTCTCGATTTGAAAAACTTAGAGTCACTATATATCATTAAAATAAATCCAAAGTTAAATAATCACGCCTCCTCAATTAAATTATTCACAATATAACCAACCAACACTTCACTAGATTAACTAGCCAACCAACCAACCGAATAAATTTCGTCAGTAATTTTATGTTTAGTTAGTTGATTTCTTTTTTTTGGTGTGCGTTTTTAAAATTTAATATAATGTTATTTTGTTTACTTAAGTAACTTTTAATACGTAATAATCAAGTCAGTTTGTTATAATTTCACTTTCTATTTTTTTTTTAAATACCACTGGGTAATATTATTTAATTCTATATATTATTAGTGTTTTTACTTTAATTTTAATTATTGTCAATTTTATTATTTTAACTTACCTTCTTCCGCTTTTTTTTTAATGCATTCTTTTAAGTGTTATCAATTAACGGTCCTTCCCCTTCTCATTAGACGATATAGTCGCTGAAGATGGTCCTAGAAAAGGTCCGAAACGTCCGGCCAATAAATGATTAGTATAATCACCTGGGTCCTCATATTCCTGCTATATATATATATATATATATATATATATATATATATATATATATATATATATATATATATATATATATATATATATATATATATATATATATAAATAATAAAAGACGAGATATAGAATGAAGATAAAGACAAACTTAATATTAATATCATATTTTATCGTGAATGAGACATTTTTTTTTTTATGTAACTACAAAATTAATAAGTACATATGAAAGGAATGAAACCCGCGATAAATTTGAATGGCTAAAATGATTGAATTAATATAGGTTAAAAATAATTTTAAATTTATAAATAATTTCCTAATATGTCAATAGCTGAAACAGCAGGGCAACATTAAATTAGGGAGCGCGCGGAAACATAACTTAGAAAACACATGGAGCAGAGTAATTGAGCTTGGATTCATGCAGCGCTCAGAGCCAAAAGGCGACGCTGCGATTGAAGCGCCATCTATATCATTCATTTGGGGGGTTAAAATTTACGTGCTATAATAAAATACAGTAAATTAATTGTATTATAATAATAATAATTCAAGGCGTTGTTATAAATAGTATCAATTGTGTTGTAGAGAGCGCAAATATTTTAATGCCAAGTGTTAGTGAGTTGCAGATGATTCACTACAATGACATTAAAAACGAAAAAAAGTAGACAATAATAACAGCTAAAAGGTAATTAAAATGGCGGTTCCCTAAATCATAACCCAAATCATACACGTATACGGCCATGTATATACGTAAGTTACATTTAAACGTGACTTCAAGAAGCGCTATTTTAAGCTATTTTGACTATTCTTATTTAATCTATCAGACCTGTCTATCTGTTTATAAATAATATTTATAATTAAATATCTATAAATACAGAAACCTATTAGGATTTTCACAATAGTGATTAAGAAGCAAAATAGCTTAATTAAGAATGAGACTACCTTGGCTTTATTCCTTTAAGAAAACTATTTTACCCTTTTTCCGCCACCTTTTTTATAGGCTTCGTCTCACCTATTTATTCGGCGGCTAATATCGTAGGCTAGTCGCCAACCAGCTTTCCTCCATTTAACCCTATTCTCTTGTTGTGGTCCTGGAGGAGGAGGTTGATATACCTCTCCCTCCTGTCTCTTGTTGGGATAGTGGGTTTTTACATGCCTGTAATCTATCCACTATTTGGCCTGCAATAGTTTCTAAAGCTATAGTTTTTTCACCTACCCTATCTTCATCACTTTCTTTATAGATCTCTCCTTACAAACTTTCTTCTTGATACGGCCTCGTTGCTATTGCGCTTGGAGTCGTTGAGTCCCCATAATGATCTAATGGGTCTTTTTCAGAACAGCCCGTCAGCGAATTAGGCGGTCGAGGCTATCGCGAGGTTAAGGTTAGGCTATGGCATTCAAGGCTCGTAGTGCGAGTACAGCCTGTCACTCAGTCAGTCAGTCGATCATGTCGATTGATAGCTCAATAGTTGGTGTCTCATTCATTCATTGTTTCTTGCCACTTTAAATCTTTAAAAATTGATGACAATTTACGAACTTGCATCAGAAGTTAAAAACACAGAAAACGCTGTGGAGTATTAGCATAAAGGGGGGTGAGTGTTTTGCATGAACAGCGACTTCGAAAAAATCCACATTTATGAAACTTTCATTAGAATTTTCTCGTTGCCGTTGACGCTGTGGTATTAATAAGCGTGAATGCAATCTTAGTGTTAGGCCAAATACATTTGTAAAAATTTGTTGTTATTTTGCCTTTCCTAAACATCCTTTACCTAACCTAACCTTAGCCTCGCGATAGCCTCGAACGCCTAATTGCGTCGTGCCGGGCCTGTTCTGAAAAAGACTCGATCTATTTATTGCTAATAAACTTTATTATTGCATTTCATATTTTTGCCATACGAAAAAATCACAATTTATGGGGGAGGGGAAGGCGTTCCATCTATACATCTCTCCTCTAAAATAAGAACTGAAAAGTTTCACAAAAATGTAAAAAAAGAACGTTGCTTTTTCGCACTTTTTTCCTTTCGTGAATCGCTCCATTTTACATCTAAAATGATGGATATCCTCTAAAAAGGAGGTGCAGGTAAGTGAAATGAAGAAAATGGTGATCGATTCATCCATCCAAGCAATCAAAGATAGCAATGACCCCAAAGGTGATGACAAATTTATCATCATCAGCACCTTTCCCGCCGCAGAGAGCGGGATTAGCACGCATGAAAGGGTATTCTATTGTTTTTTGTTTAATTTCCACAGAAGACCTTTACTTTCATATACTTTTTCAATGAATAGAGGGATTAAAAAAAAATCGTTTTATGTGTTAGAAACTCGTTATTATCGTGGGCATTGTAGTCATGGTTAAATGTGAATAACAGTTAAAGTTATATAGTGAAAGGTTGTTGTTTTTTTTTACACCAACGGCAAATTAATGGAAAACATAATATTCAGTCTTAAAATATTCTACGATGGATTATTTGTGAGAGAGAAAATTTATAATAACTAATTTAAGCTTTAATATTTGGGGGAAGACATTTTAAGAATTTACCAAACACTTTTGAAATATATATATATATATATATATATATATATATATATATATATATATATATATATATATATATATATGGAAGATAATGGTAAACCACAATATTTGAATCAAGATTTTATTTATAACTATCGGACTAGTTTCGGTAACATGCCATTTTTAACTAATAATGAAGACGCTAGACAAAGAGCATAGTATATACAAGGTAAAACACATCCTAAACAAAATGAAACAGCAGGAAACAATCTGGAAAAAAATATATACTCGAGTAAATCTGGCGTGAATGACAAGCTAAACAAAATGAAATGGAACCGGAAACAATCTGGAGAGTTGCTAATCGCCCAAACGCATTGCGTCCGGGAGCTTATAGATATGATTGGCGATATTCGTTATATATTTGTTAAATTTGTATTTCCCTTCAGATAAATTGAAATTATCAACTTTGTGGGTGATGATGGATTCCGCAATTCTCCTTTCCACGGATATAAATCACACCAATGTGATATCCTCCATTCTCTTTCTCTCTCTCTCTTGCTATATATATATATATATATATATATATATATATATATATATATATATATATATATATATATATATATATATATATATATATATATATATATATATATATATATATATATATATATATATATATATATATGGAAAATGTCTCGCCCATTTAAATAGAGGTATGCTGAGGTCATGACATGACCTGACCAGCTGACTATCTCAGCCTCTTTTTGTCTTTTTGTTGACATAATGATACATAAACTTCTCGGGGGTGGGGGTCTGGTTGAGCTAAAATTCAAACCGAACGACCACGACCAAAAGGATGCTTGAATCTTGACCTGTTAAGATCCTAAAGTTGCCTCACCAGTTTTCCCTGCGTTCGTCAACGGACGACGAGGAACGAAATTTAAAGCCTTTTTTTCGAAAGTATGGACGGGGCTTCCACAGGGTCATGACTTTTCCCACGTCTGTGTTTCTTTGTTGGAGGATTCCTTATTAAAGATGGAAAGCCTTAACTCGTACTTTGTATTCGGTTAATCTCATACTTCAACCTAACCTCCACCCCTAAATAATAATTGATAAAGGAATAATAATTTATATATATATATATATATATATATATATATATATATATATATATATATATATATATATATATATATATATATATATATATATACATATATATCCAGCGTTCTTATGGAAATTATTGAAATGAGAATTTGGACATATTTTAACGGGTTACTTTGATTTAATAGGCAATAAAGTCTTTGATTAACGGGGTCACAGCCATTTGATGAAACAACAAAAGAGAAATATGAGTAAGGTAAACGAAAAATTAATGATGATAAATAAATAAATAATAAAATAAGTTTACATGAAATTTAGCCCCCTTCTTTCGCAACAGGAGTTACCTGAATTAAAGAAAACATAAAAGTATTACTCATTAAAAACAATGTGGAAAATAATTAAAAGATACGAATATATCGAACGTACGAACGGATAACAAATACATATAAAAAAACCCTATAAGAATGAAAGAGAACTAATCAATCTACAAGAATAAATAATTGGCCCCCAAAACAAATCCAATTTTTCAACATCCAAAAGGGCGTGGGTAAATATGAGAAAACCCTCAATGAGCCTCGAGTACGAACTTATGACCTTCGAATACGAACTTATAACCCTCTGATGAAGAGAGAGAGAGAAAAGGGAGGGAAGTAATCAAGCAAAGATAACCTGAAAATTATCCAACCATGAAAATGATAACACACCCTCCAGCGAAAGTGACCCCCTCCCCTTAAAACAGCGAAAGTGATCCCTCCCCCTAAAACAAAACAGGATTTCTGCTCTTGGGTGGTCCTTATCCCGCTTGCACAAGCTTGTTGTTGGATGTAAAGTGTTTAAGTGCTTATTCTTCATCCTTGCTCTATTTCAGCTGTTTGATCCTTGTGTTCTTGATCTTATTAGAACTTTAAGCCCATCGCCACTGGGGAGGGTGCAGTGGTCTAAGGCAGTGTTTCTCAACCGGGGGCCATATAGCCAACTGGGGGCCATCGCCACTGGGGCGAGTGCAGTGGTCTAAAGCAGTGTTTCTCAACCGGGGGCCATATAGCCAACTGGGGGCCATCGCGACTGGGGCGGGTGCAGTGGTCTAAGGCAGTGTTTCTCAACCGGGGGGCCATATAGCCAACTGGGGGCCATCGCCACTGGGGCGGGTGCAGTGGTCTAAGGCAGTGTTTCTCAACCGGAGGCCATATAGCCAACTGGGGGCCATCGCAAATTTGAAGCGGGACGCCGGAAAATGTTAAGATTTAGAGGGGTCACAGATCAATGGAGGGAATCACAGGACTCAACATATTGAAGTCAAAATTATAGTTAAGCCAATAGATAATTTTAATTATGTAGTTGAAATGGATTTTACAAATAATATATATTTTACTTTTTTAGATTTTATAATGGAATTTGTATTTATCTGTAAACAAATATTTTTCATTTTATAAATTTAGTATGTAAAATAATCTAAATATTCCTACTGAAAATGCTTAAGGGGGCCATAATGAAAAATAAGGGTCCTAATGAGGCCATAAGCCAAACCCAGTTGGGAACCACTGCTCTAAGGGCACTCCTCTTTTTGTTAATCGGACTATGCAGCTTCCACTCCTTTTAATTTTCCTTTACATCATCGCTTTCAACACCAAACACTTTTTAAATTTTTTTAATTGATCACCTTGTTGGTTTTCGTCTTTTCAATATCTCTTTTAAAGAATTTTTATGAGTGGGGAGAAGAGGGATAGGAATGTCTGCGTTTGAAAGACTTGGGGGGGGGGGAAAGGGATGATCCGAGATGTAAAATAGCTGAAAGTACCTGTTCGTCCCGAGTTGCCGGGGGATTGTTGTGAATATTAAGTTGCATTGCTTTTGCAATCTCTCAACTTGAGAAAAAAAAGTTTCACTTGCGTCCACTAACCGGGTCACTGTAACAAATATAGTTAAAAAGAACAACGGGGGTAATTTTGTTTGGTTTTGACAGAGGAGGTCCATAGTGAAAGGTCGAAATGGTGAAAGTGAAGATGTGTGGATGGTATCCAGCACAGCAGTCAAAGGAGGAAACTACTTGGAGAATCAAAAGTAGAAGAGGGTGAGGAAAATAAATAAATAATGTATCCCAAAGCCATGTCTGCATTTGATTAAAACTTATAGCAGGCGAATGCACCAATGGATTCAGATGATTTGTATTTCTTTTCATAGGTCAAATATTAAATATATCAACATAACAGATAGATTTGTTCTAAACCCGTAAGTGATTGAACTGTTTACGTTCGACGGGCAAAACTACTACTAATTTCGACTTTGGCATTCTTTAGGCTGGTCAAGGCTGTTAGCAATTCCTGTTGTTGTATCTCATTAGGCTAGGCGAGGCTGTGAACAATTCCGCTGTTATATCTCTCTAGGCTTGGCGAGGCTGTTGATCATTCTGCTGTTGTATCTCCTTAGGCTAGTCAAGGCTGTTAACAATTCCAATGTTGTATCTCTTTAAGCTAGTCAAGGCTGTTGACAATTCCTGCTATTGTATCTCTTTAGGCTAGGGGAGGCTGTTAATAATTCGACTGTCGCATCTCTTTAGGCTAGGAGAGGCTGTTGACAAAAAGCCCAACCTCAAATCAAACAAAAACACAACCTAATCCAACAAAAAACAAGAAGCCAAATAAAAGCGAGAAGAAGAAGGCAGCACGCTTCGGCTTTTGGGGGAGAGGCCCGTTACTCCACGGCGCAGGAGCTTGCGACCAACACGAAAGAGAGTGCAATAAAATTGAGGAAGCCAGCCTCATCCAAGAAGTCAAATAGTCCACAAGTATGAGTGCAAGATCCCGTTTAGGGTTCAAGGGAAAATAATGTACGTTTGGCACTGACAGAAGTGAATGCAATTGCACCACAATAAATGCGAAGAAATAAAAAAAAAGAGAGAATGTAATAACCTATTATGTTTAACGATTTAAGAAGGGAACGACTGAAGCTTAACGAGACGGGATTTTGCCGTTGTGTGGCTATCAAATGAAAAATACGGCCTTCGTGTCAGAGCGCCAATGATGCCACAGACGGCCGAAGGTTTAGATTTAGATTGCCTGACTATCTTGACACGAGTTACGTGAAGATTCTGTCACACCTGTGTAAGTAAGCGGGAAAGCATTCCTGCGTAAGTACAAAAGTGTTTATCGCCCTCTTTCACCCATTATTTGATCTATCCATGTGATCTTAAGCAGGATGGATCTCCCTCCGACAGCATCGCGTCTTTCTTGTTGAATGTAGTGCGACAGAAGGAGAGCTGCATTTATATGGGAGAGACGGCTAGCCTACCGCATATGTATGTTAACACAGGCTCTATGTTGGGTGGGCGCAAATATATATTATACACAATATGACTGGCTACCATTCCTTTAATGTAGAGCCTTACTTAGTTCGTACATACAGATTCCCCATCAGACTTTTGGTGAAGATCCATCAACTCAGTTCTCGCGGGATGACATCGATCCACATTGGGCAACTTTTCAACGGAGATCAAAGATCCCCACAGGGTGATCGGGTGGTATAATTACTAACCAGGAAGACCCTAGTTCGATTCTAAAAAGGGGATAACGAAACAACAGAGAAAGGTTGAGTTCGAAGCCAAAAACAAGGTGAGAATCTCACCCCGAATGTATTTCTAGCGGTTTATAAAGTGGTAAGTTGGTGAAAGTGAGAATGCGTAAAGGATAAATAGATCAAGTAATATAAATTAGAGACTACTTTAAAGGTTTGGGATAGGGAAAAAGCACGCAACTCTCCTATTCGAGGGCTAAAGCGTTATACGGGTCTGGCGCGTTAGAGTTGCCTAACTTGGAGATCACAACTGTATTAGGTTGTTTTGTATGAAGGAGTGGGAAGGAGAGAAAGAGAGAATAGGAGGGAGGAGGAGTATGAAGTGGATGATGGAGAAAAACGAAGAGTTTTTTCGTATGAAGGAGGTGGAGGGGGAGGAAAAGAGAGTAGGAGGGAGAACGAAGAAGGAAGAGGAGAATGAAGAGAAAGAGGAAGCAAAATAGAGGTGTAGGAGGAAGGAAGAAAATGAAGAGGGAGGAGGAAGAGGAAATATAGTAGAATCAGGAACAGGAAAAAAGAGAGGAAGAGGGATGATGAGAGTTGAAGAAGGAAGAAGAGGGATGGAGAGGAATACGAGGGAAGAATAAAAATAAGAATGAGCGAAGAGGAAGAGGCAGGAAGAGGAGCGAGGAGGAGGAGGAGGAAGAAAGACGAAGAGCGAGAAAGAAGAAAGAGAAAGACCTAGGAGGAGGAGGGGGGAATAGAGAAGAAGATTAAGATGGAAGACATGGGAGAACTAGGTGGAACATGGAGAGGATGACGGACGATGATGATGGGGAGGGGGAGGGAGAGAAGGGTGAGATAGAAGGACGAGGAGCAAGGGAGCCTGTAGGAAGAAATAGAAGAAAGGAGGAGAATTAAGGAGGATTTTTTCTTACGAGACGCTCATCTGGCGACTGCCTTTAAGAGGAGGAGTAAGGAGAATGATTAGGAAGAAGGAGAAGTGAGGAGGAGAAAGATGGAGGAGGAGGAGGAGGAGGGATTTTGTAAATATTATGTTATCTTCTAGCGGCCGACAGCGAGGACACAGCCGCCCAAATTACAAAGAACCTAAATTCAGTCCAGTTTATTCTAAACTCAAGATAAAATAAAAACTAACAACAACAAAACAACGACAATAGCACACAACTCTGCAACACTCAACAATCACAAAATATCTACTAGTCATGCAGCCAATAATTTAAATATGTATTAGGTCAGCTCCAAGTAAGGCAGCAATGAGCGGGGTAGACCCATGGAAAAAGTCAGGTTGCAATGGCAAACCCCTTTAAATTCACGCGGCTGTTTCCAATCTCCTTAGCCATGCAACCAAAGGGGCCGTCCAGAATCCTGCCATCAACTCGAAGTGGAGAAGAGAAAAACGCCGGGTCGGTCGCTGAGTCTGTGCACAATGTACGGAGTCCTCCTGAGCTAATTTCCCGCAACACGGATAGAAATAATCGAAAGCAGGTTTGTTTTCAGACTTGCCTCTTTTACTAAAGTCAAAGCAGGTTTGTTTTCATACTTGCCTCTTTTACCAAAGTCAAAGCAGGTTTGTTTTCATACTTGCCTCTTTTACCAAAGTCAAAGCAGGTTTGTTTTCATACTTGCCTCTTTTACCAAAGTCAAAGCCTGTACCTGTATGCATTGGCTTAATGCAAGGATTATATACCTTAGATGTCATTTTATGGGTTATTAATTTTATATTATTATTGTTAACTTCAAGTGCATTATCGTTAAATGATGAATGTTATGGAAGGGTCAAAAACCAGATTCTCAATGTTATGTTGTGAGAGTTTAGAAAAGGCAACAATGCTTAGTTAAGACCAAAAGTTTGTGTTAAGTATACAGTGAAAGCAATTAGTGAGAGGCAGTGCCAAAGATGGATTCAGAATTTTTGCTCGAGAAACGTTAGTGTCAAAGATGAACCCAGTTCAGTATGACCAGTAGAATTTGATCAAGATCTTTTAAAAATAACAATGGAATAAAATCCGATTGTAACTGTTGAACAGTGGATGAAAAATTTTATTCAAATTATTCCACCTCGCATCGTCATTTAAAGGAGAGAGAGAAGGTTTCAAGGGTCACTGAATTCGTCATGCCTTGTCAGAAGGACAATTGCAACAAAGAATCAACATTTGTTCATCTCGATTCTCTCATTTCTCGACCGAAATATTACTATTTTTGAGTGGGAATGTTACAGGAGAAGAAAAATGAGTTATACTCAATAATATTAAACATTTTAGACAATGGATTAGTCTTGAGGAAAAAACAATACCCTAGCCGAAAGTGAGGCATCATTTACAGAAAATTCTCGTGTGCCGTTTGGTGGGATATGAATGTCATAATCCATTTTGAACTCAACCCAAATAAGCCTAGCACCAAAAAGGTTTACTGTGCCCAGCTGCCTCTTGATACGAGGCTTCATTTGGAGATTGCGTTTCACCTATTAACGGCGTATTACAGCCTTCTGTTGTCACCTCGGCATACAGTAGATTTGACAAGAAAACTGACGTGGATGAAAACAAGATAATATGGCCTCTCAGTGCTTTAGGAGGTATAGAAAAAAAACTTAAAGGTTCAGCAATATCCAGGATTAATTACACATACAAGAGCTTGGTTTTGGGCTAAGATGTACCTTGTGAACCCGGACAATTTGTCCTCAAGTATTTCCCATGAACAATGGTGCCGGCCAACCACTCTGTACGTGCACTGGAAGCGGCGAAGAGTGTAGGAAGCCCAGTACACTCGCTGCCTTATACAGTCCACGACCATCGAGTTCAGGCCCTCACAGTGTATAGGGACCTCGCGGTGGATCCCGCCACTGGGCTGGGTTCATATATAAGGTAGGAAGAGCTCCCAACCAGCAGAACGTCTCTAAATAGCAAGAGAAAAGTTGGGGGATGTTGAGTGGGTTAGAAAACAAAGAAAATAGTGATGGATGGGTCCACCAATAAGAGGAGTGATTGATTACCTACCTATTACCTAACCTCTGGCGAACTGGGGACAGTAGAACTTACCTGTCCTTCAGGTGCAAACTATAGTGTCCTATACGGGGTATTTCCTTGTGGGGTCTTTAAAATTACATTCATGGTCAAATGTCTTGGCATAAATCTATTTTTATTCGACATAATTATATAAATATCTACAATAAAAAGAAACTCACAACTTGCACGTGAGTCAAAATTATGATAAATAACACCCACAAGGAAAATGGAAAAACGATTCCAATCGCTTTCGTCTTTATTCTAAAAGACCTCTTTATGGAATAACGTAGGTCAGGACAGACAATGTTTTAAATAGTAAGGAGTGGGGGGGTTAAAACGGCTACCTGCATCAAAACCCTAACTAGGGGTACAAATTCTTTAAACACTTTAATTTGTGATTTAATATAATTAGATATGATAGAATCGATAGGATATATACACTATATGTATAATCTATATTACAATGGATAAACTACAAGAACAGGTCAAACAGACTCTGGAAATGTTTCTGCAGAAATTGCAGTTAAAACCATAAACAAAATAAAAGAAAAAACTTAAAAGGATGAGGATTCAAAGAAACATTCAAAATAAAATTTAACTGGCATTTCTGGGAACCGTAGATATCAGAGAAGAATTTAGTCATGCTTACTAACTCTAGATTATCAAACATAATAAAGTTACTAAAAATCGCCAAATTTTGTCAAAAATAATATACTATTAAATTTTGTGGAAAATATTAAATCACTTTATGTGGACATGATGAGATGATTTAACAAATCCTGGAGTATTTAGGGGTTTACTCGATTTTGTATTAAATTCCGATTCCATTTTTTAAAAAAATCATCTACAAACTAGCATAGTTTTGAAAGGGGTTTCTAAAACTATTCAGAATGATATATTTGATTGTGTGTTACAAATATCGCGCGAACAAATATGACTGATGTTGCGAGTATAGCTGATGACACAAATGATATCTCAGAATATACACAAATGATTATTGTTTTGAGATAAAAGATGAATGGTGAAATTTGTGAGCCTTCTTTGGGTTTAGTTACTCCAAAAATAGCAAATGGCAGATGGACAATCAAAATGTACTCTTGAACAGCTAGACATTCTTCTCGAAGGAAATACACGGAAACTAATTTGTCAGGCGTTTGATGGTGCAAATATCATAAAAGGCAAAAAAGGCAATTTTCCTCCCAATATAATCATTATTTATAAATCAAAGGATTATATTGTGAGGAAAATTACTGAATCACTATTCATCAACAAAGTCGATAATTTCAATTTATTGGAAGGGCAATACAAATTTAACAAATATATCGAATTATGTTGCCAAACCTATTTATAAACTGCCCGAACTATCTTAGCATCTTTGCCCCTGGTTTCACGAAAATACTTATTTTTCCAGTTTGTTTCCTCTGATTTCATTATGTCCAATCTTTGCCCCGGAACCACGCCTAATATTTATATTTATGTTTTCCCGTTTTGCTTCCTCTGGTTTCACTTTGTTTAGTCTTTTAATTCGCTCCGGAAACACCCCAAATGTTTATGTTTTCCCCCGTTTTGTTTTCTCTGATTTTTTTTTGTTTCGTCTTTTAATTCGCCTTTATATACTGGAAGGGTGCTGTCTTCATTTTCCATTACACATTTGGAATGGCTGCTGACAGCTGAAAATAGTCCTGTGCTTTAAAAATATATTCAGATTCATATATTGTGGTTTATTATTACTCTTTTGCATATATATAAGAATTTCTCTATATTTTAAAATCCGTTTATTAAAGACCAAATTGGGTACCAGTTCTGACTCCCGCAGAGGAGATCTGTTTTGAGTTTTCATTACAGAAGTTAACCAGGTTCAGGAGAGTTGTATCTCATTTTAGTCTCAGCCCTTCCAATTAGTCTCAGCTTTATCCCCCTCAGTTTATTTAATTTTGCTTCTTAGCTATAAGTCAGCTAAAATAGCAATTCTACGAATTAACGACCTCATTGCATCTGAAGACGCGGAAATCTATACTTGTGCTGTTATAAAGAAAAATCGATTCGCCACCTTCTTGTCATTTATACCTTGTTTATAGCCTTTGTTTTTGGTTAAGTTAGGTTCTGTCGGTTCGTTTTTGTCTTTTTCGTAGAAGGTGGAACTATCAAATGAAGGCTACTTTTTAAAAATCAATTTAAATATGTTTACATACAAAGTCATTACATTGAATATTAGTTCCATTATGTCGTAGCATATATTTTTTACTTCATTTTATTCTAGGAATTATGTAATAATGCAGTGTGTTCTGAAAATAATTAAATAAATATCAGTCTACACTTCGTATTTCCACCCTGTAGGGTTATGTAAATTTTGCGGTGTAGTTTTCTTTCTGGTGGATTCTAATGCACTCAGAAATACAAGTAAGAGCCTCAAAAGAGTAAACTGGGAAGTTTATTCTAGTTAAATTTGTCGACGTCATAAGCGCAAGGTCTTCAGGTTCAAAATGAATGATCTTGGTGACGGTTATGATACAACGGTGCTTGCGATTTCGTGGGAATATTATGGCTGCTTCGATGCAATAATAGAGTTTTGCCCCCAAAATGACTAATCAGAAAAGAACAGGTTTTTAAACAATCCGGTAATAAGGCTGATATAAATTTAATGCAAATGAGATGGATATGTCAAAAATATTTGTAGAATTGAAAACCTCCCACGCTTCTAACTTACTGTCGTAGAATTCAGATAGTCCGAACCTGACCCTTTTGGCTTCCCTCCAAAGATGCAGGGGAGGGGAGACGACAGACCGAATTAGGAAAAGATTTCCTCTTCGAGTGCGATGGGATTTTAAATGGCGAGAGTGAATTAATCGTTGGCCGGTATTGCTGCTATTTAATAAGGCTTTGATGGTTGGAAGATTTAAACAGGAGAAACAAAAATAATCTTTTAATCCTATACAAACAACAATAGATATTCACAGAATAATATACAGGCGATTTAGTTAACACAGTTTACTAAATGAATGAAATTGAAATAACAAATATGAATCGTCTTAGCCCTACTAGGTTCAATATGTACCCTAATTACCCGAGTCTTAGCCGTACGAGGCTCAATAATTATTACAATAATTACCCGAGAGGGATCGGGAGGATATCACGAGGTGAGTCGCTCCGTCGCAGAGCGTCACTCCTCTTCAACGATGAAAGAAAATGTAAGTCTTACGATTTTCTGGAGATGACCAGGAGTATGTGTACTCGGTGGAAGGTATTCTTCGAGGAAACGGAGTAGAGCGCGATATTCCAGACGTAGTCTTCGTCGTTCCGAATATAGATTTCTGCTGCAAGACCGAATAACACCGGGGTTTGTCGCTCGAGGATTGCGCGTCATCGATGAATGATTCTAAAGACCTCTTATGATGCCGCCTGAATAACTTCTGTATTGCGTGGGGTTGCTTACTTGGAAGCAACGTGGGGACAGCTCGCGACCCGTAAGCTCTAAGAATACTTCCTCGATTATTCTCGGAGTGGAGAATATATATTACTAGGCCAGAAGTTCCAAATGTTTGCCGAAGGAAGCGTTATAGGTTCGGTCCCACAGCCTCGATGGCGGGAATCGGCGGTGAAGGTCGTAACACCATAAACTGGACGGGGTTCTGGCGTGTTATCACTCTGGAAGTTTGCCGACGGTCTGGAAGCAGGGCTCCTTCGCTCGAAATCTCTTTCTCATGACTCGATCACACCCGCTCTCTCTCTCTCTCTCTCTCTCTTTCTCTCTCTCTCTCTCTCTCTCTCTCTCTCTCTCCCTCTCTCTTTCTCTCTCTCTCTCATTTTCTGACACTTATGTTCCGATAGCGCGATTCTATCTCGGAAAAGAGTACTTTCCGTGGCCAATAAAAGACAACAGACATATTCAGATATCACTTGAATATGATTGTGAGATCGTAGCCTCGAGGAACTAAGCTTAACCCTGCTATTGGTACTAGTTTAAACAATTGGTTTGGAGGAATGAATATAACAAGGACAAGCAGACGCTAGTTTGTTTATACAGCGTCAACTTTTACGCTACGCATTAAACCAAGACTTTACCCCTTCCCCCTTCCCCGCTGCGCAAAGACCTTTCGAAGTCGCTCACAAAGACTGATTTTGGTCAGCAGATTTCGTAATTAACGAGACTGGTGGTGTAGTCCGTTAATATAAACATAGGAGGGTGTGAGAGCCTTTAGAATGAAAATCTTGCTACATAAGGCTTCATCAGCAGAAAATATATGAACAGGCTCACTATCCCCTCCCATTGTTTATATCTATTTTTCGCTAAATAGACGAAATCTTACCTTTCCGTGCGTAAACCTGAAGGGGCGAAGTGTCACAGCGTAGAAAATTTATGCCCTAGGAAAGGGACTTTACTGTAAGTGTAGAGAAATGGCTACATTAAGCATCCCAGATGAGGAGATGTACATTAAAGCACACCCCGCCTTGTGGAGAAAGCCGGAGGAGCGAGACCCCCTCCCCCATTAGGAGAAGCGTGGGAACGGTAGCCGGCGAATTACAGTAACTGCCTACCCGGTTTTATCTCCCCACCGCTTTGGGCAGTTGGAGCTAACATCTGTTTTGAGGCGACCACATAAGGCCCTTTAACGACGCTCTAACGATCCAAGTACCTACGAAACCCATAAACCCGTGGTTAAATCACAATAAAAAAGCGGTGCTAGTCAAAAGGCACGCCAAGTAGTGGTGCGGTTGAGAGTCTCTCTAATTAGCAAGCTGACTTGGGCACCTCAGTGCCAACCTCTGCACTTCTCACTCTGACCATTCGCGTTCCCCTCCCTGTGGCCTGGTCACTTTCCCCTTAGATGGGGCGGTGATCCGCCTATAAATAAGCCCCGGAAAAAAAGACAAGAGATTAGAAGTCGATACGGAAGAAGAAGGATCAGTTCGTGAAGATCAATCCTTCAGCCAGACAAGAAGATTAAAATTCGATAAGAGAGAAGAAGGTTCAGTTCGTGAAGATCGATCTTTCAGTCATACAAGACTATTTCCGTGAGAAACGATAGGATCAGATTGTGAAAATCAATCCCCCCTTCTCGGGCCGAATTAACATAAATAGTCAATCTTGATATCGGTGCCATACCGAAGAATCCTTGACAGACTAGAGAAAAGTCTGACTGAAGAAAAGTAAACCCGCTCACACTCGAGTGACTCTCACATCTCAAGCTCCGTAAGAGTGAGAGGAGAAGAACCCAGCCCCAACGAGCTCCCGTTCTTTAATTAGAAGTTACATCGTCTCATCTCTCTCCCGCCATACTACCTCTACGGAATTCAAGGATTTGCCAAGACAACACTCCAAAGTGATAGATAAGCCCTCCAGCGACATCCGGCAATCCCTAGTACCTCCTGTCATGTAAGTTAGATAGAACATTTATATTCATATTGTGATAGTAAAAGTTTAGTACATCTCACGTTTTAAGGGGAGTATAAACCATTGTTCGTGAACCTCGGTCATATTTGCTTGTAGACGAGAGTACGTTAATTTAATGTTTAACGCTAATCAAATAGAGTCGTGATAAAAATACTAATCGGCAATTGGTGTGTTTACGTGTAGCCTATTTGTTTATTTTTGTCATCGCACCCTTGCGATAGGCCTAGATGCCAACAGGAATA
This sequence comes from Ceratothoa steindachneri, assembly GCA_963969495.1. Taxonomy (NCBI): domain Eukaryota; kingdom Metazoa; phylum Arthropoda; class Malacostraca; order Isopoda; family Cymothoidae; genus Ceratothoa; species Ceratothoa steindachneri. The sequence goes on from OZ018325.1 coordinate 152,739,444, forward strand.
GTCGAGTTTAGCTTTGAGACAAGGATAGAAATGTGTTAACTGTTTGTTTGTCATAGTTAAGTGTTTCATTTAAAATATATGTTTATTTTGGTATAAATCATGTGTTTCCTCTTATCCTTACGTGTAGAAATAGCTCTTCCTTAAGAACAAAACTACCGAATTAGCACTTTTAGATCAAAGCCTACTTCATCAAAGAAGTACATCACGTACCACAAATCATACCGCGACAAAAGTGGTGTCAAAGTGTGGAGTGATCAGAAAAGGGCATCCTGCTACAGTAGGCTAGTGATGGTTCACCCCACTCAAACTCCCTCGTCTCCCCTCCCCCCAGGGGATAATCGACGTATATAACTCGATCCTGAGAACTTTGGAGGAGATTCCGCGTAGGCATCGAGAGAAGAAGGCGAGTCTCTGAGTCAAACAGGGAATAAAGAAGATAGTTGGAACTAAGCGGGCCTTTCCTCCCGAGACGGTTCCTTTGGTCGCTTAGAAGAGCAGACCAGTGGTATCGAGACCAACTCTCCTACCATTCTTGTCCAGAGAAAATCACGTATCTCAGTTTGCTGAAAAAGCAAACTGAAAAAGTGAAGTGAATTCCCATTCGAGAAGAGATTTATATTTTGGTTAAGTCTCATCGTCGAGAAACCAGAATTGGTAACACAGGGATCGAGATAACTCCATTCATCCAAGATCCCCTCACTTACATCTTCAAGTCGAGAGAAGCATCGTCACCCGCCTCCACCTCCCTGGGACAAGCATCAGCTGTTTTCACGACTCATCCCACCACGCTCGTCTCACCTCAGCGAAGACGTCTCCAGTCAAACCCACCCAAACCAATTCAGCGATGAGGCTCACTTTCAAGGTCACCCAACTGTCGACACATGCCGAGTTAAAGGTAAAACGAATACAAAAAATATTCATTTTTGTTATTTCCCATTTCGTGCGGAAGTGTATTCGTAACAAAAACCATTTCAACCTGGTAACCTTAACCAAACTATTTCCATTTCAAATAACTTAAAAACTCGCATTAATTGAGCTTAAAGCTGGTGTATTAGAAGTGATTTTTGCGTCAACCATCTCGTAGTACTCATTTGTAGTGTTAACTTTTATTAGACCCTCTTACTATAGAATTAGTACATTTAAAGATTTAAAATTTCGTTCTTTGATGTGATTAAAAGTATATTTTGTCTGAGTTGTTTAATTAGATCCTCGAACGCAGCACTGGCAATAGATATATCATAATACGAAACCTCCCTGGTTAAAGAATTAAATTAGAGCACTTTTAGAGAAAAGTGGAACGAATTCACTCAGGTACGAATCAACCATACATCCTTACTTGACCCTAAACTACGACAGTCGGATTGGACAAGTATTCAGTTTTTGTGGGTGTTTTGTGTCGCTTCTGGGAAATGGGTGTGTCGAGGAATTGGGATTTCTTACTTTTTGTCAGAGTATTATATATTTAATGACTTTAGCGCGCCAGTCTAACACTACTACTTAGGAAGGAAAACAATCCTTCTATTGGCTGAGTGGACTTTTTAATTACTGTATTACGATAGTACCACAGCGTTTAATCCATTTTTAAGGAAAGAGCCGGTCAACACCTAAGGATCCAGTGAAACACCAAAGATTAACTCAATATATATATATATTTTAAATTTATTAATTAACTTAAAATATTTACACTAAATTTTCAAAGTTTAATAGGGTTCGCAAGATTTGAATAAGGGTCTATTCCTGATGTGAATCCTGATCGCAGCAAAGTAGGCTCCACGTAAATAAACCAATTGCTAGTTAGTTAATTTATGGAGACCTTTTAGTACAACATTTAGCCACAATTTACATTCATCTAATCTAACTAAAAATATGATAGGAGTCACTAAATATTATCTCTCCTTTAGTTAGTTTGGGTACAGCATTAAAATCCTACTTAATCAAAACAAATATATATAGTCATTCGGATTACATGACCTTGAAAGGAACAGGGGTGGACGGATGTCGCTATAATGGATTTTTCACGATTCTTTGCGTTGCAGCTGGCGGATGGTGGTTTGTCTCGGAGATGGTGGAAAACGATGTTTAATTCTTCTAATAACTTTATCTATCTGGTTATTCGTCTAAAAGACGGAGAGAGGAGTTGTGCTTTCTGGCTCAAGGAGTGCTCTTCTTGGTAGCCCTTGAGTCCTTCTAGTATCCTCGTCTTTTTCGCAGGGTTACTAAATTAGGTTTTGGTATACGAGGTGATCCCGAAAGTAATAACAGGGACTTACTTAGGGACTAATACTTCTTTTCTCAAAATTACTGAGATTGCGATTTGAGAGGTCCCCAAGGGTGAGTGGATCTTCTTTTGTCTTTCTCCCGAAATTCCTGTTTGGCACTTAGGAATTGTGATCCAGTCAGACTTCTTTCTAAGTCTGTGAAGGATAACTCGGTATGGCATCGATAAGGAAAAGCGACGAACTTCTAAGTCTTAAAAGTTGATTTTGGAACTGGGCGAGGGATTGATCCCATTGATCTAGTCCTCTATCGTCTCTAACAGAATAATCAAAAACCTCTTTTCTTTCCTCCCGGATTATTTATAGACCGGAAACCGCCCCACCTAAGCAAGAAGGAGTAATGCCACTGAGGGAAACGCGAGGGGTGAGGGGAAGGGGGAAGGGCTTGGCACCGTGGAGCCCAGGTCTGCTTCTTAATGAGCGGTACCGACAACCATCACTCTATTTCTCCTCGGTGTTTTTTTTTGTTTATCTGACACCGCTTTTTGGCTCTCTGACCGCGGGCCTCCTGACCTCGTAGGTAATCGGATCTTTTGAGAGGTGCTTAATGGCCTTTTACGGCTACCTTGGTCTTGCAGCTCGATTCGACTACCCCTTCGGCAGCGTGACTGTTAGTCAGACGACTAACGTTCGCACGCCCCTCATCTTCTGGTACGTTTCTCTCGCTCTCTCCGAAGAGGGACTTTAACATATATTTACGCTTGGCGCTCTGGGTGTAGTTATGTTATAATTCTTCTACAGGGTGAATCCTTTGACATTCTCTGAATGTCATCACGGTAGTAGGCTTTTATTCATGACAGATGAGACTACTATCAGCAAGCATAATTTTCCAATTATGAAAGTAACGAGTAATTATGACGCAAGGAAGCTTTCTTTAGCAACAGGAGAGTCCTGGGAGAGAGCGCCTTCTAAAGTTACTTCGCAAGTCGCGTCGTTCCATTAAAATTCCTCTCTTTTTCATCTCTATTCGTCTTTGTTTATCTCTTTTATCTCCATTCGTCTTTATTTATCTTTTTTTATCTTCATTCATCTTTGTTTATCTCGCTGAGCTGTTGAACGGGGCGAAAATATTGCTGAACTTGTAGAATAATAATACCGCAAGGGAGGACGGGGTAAGGGTTAGCATGGGCAATTAGGCTACACTTGATTACTGGAGCATTGATTCCCTACTGGCCTACGGCCATTCCGGTACGGATCTCCTTCTCGAAGATGATCCTAACGGGACCTAAATACACATAGCTAGATGGCATATTACTTTAATGGAATTGCCATATACTTTGAGTTAATGGGTATTGAGTCTCCTGCAAGTGTGTGGGTGGTGTAAAAGGATAATTCTACTCCTAAAAGTGGACCCCTGCCTCAGTCTATTTGTAACTTATTGTCGGTTATTATATTGTTAAATTATAATTAGAGGTTTATATGGCGGCTGTGCTCACGCGTGCGGCGGCCGGATGGGTTCTATGAAATTAAAAATAAACTCCAGGGTCCAATTCCTGCAGGATGCACACATTTTCCCTTTCCCTATCTTCACCACTTACTGTACAGATATTTCCTTCCAGACTTCCTGGCGAAGACCCAACTTCTACTACTCCCTTCTATTCCTTCACTTTTATTACTGCCTTCTATTCCCCCTTCTTACCCTTTATTTTTCTACTCCACCTCTCGTATCATCCTCCCTTCCTTATCACCATGCTTCTTCTCCATACGCCTCCCTCATCCTCATCTTACATCATCTCCCTACTTCCTCCTCATTTTGCCTCCCTCCACCTCCAACCTCGTCCGTTCTCCATCACCCACCTCCGTCCTCATCATCATCTTTAAACTTATCCTCTCCACTCTTCCTCCTCCCTCCTTCCTCCTCCCTTTCCCCTTCTCCTCTTTCCTACTATTCCGCCCCTTCTCTCCTTCTCCTCTTTTCTCCTATTTCGCCTCTTCTCTTCTTCCCCTCTTCCATCCTTTATTATTCCTTCCCCCCTTCTCCTCCTATTCCGCCTCTTCTCTCATTCTTCTCCTCCCTCCTTTATTCTCCCTTCCCCTCTCTCCTCTTTTCTCCTATTCCGCCTATTCTCTCCTTCTCCTTCTCCTTATCCTTCCACCTTTACTCTCTTCCATCCTCCGCCATTTATCTCCTGCTCTTCCTTTTCTCCTTTTTTCTCCTCATCTTCATACTCATACTCCTCCTCTTACCTCTTCTCTCCGCACTCTTCGTCCTCCCTTTCTCCTTCACCATCCTCAATCTCTTTCCTTATCCATCCTCTCCCTCCCTCTGCCTTATCCCTCATCTTCCATCTAGAGGTGAGATAGACCCCCCCTCCCCTCAGCGCTATTGCCCAGCGTAGTCTCGAAATGGGTTTGAAGAACCAGGGTTGTATTTTTTCGAGACCTCCTCATTTAATCCTCTTTTCACCCCATGCCTTCCAAACCCTCTTCTCAACTATCTCTTCTGTTGAATCAGGTGCAGCATAGACAGCCCTATCATGGTTGTTATTTGGAGGTTTGAATGCCCTCACTGCTCCAAGCCTACAGCAAGACCTATACGATGATGGTAACAGTACCAATAAGATCACTGCCAACAAAAACTGGTGCACTCTTTCAGGTCCTCAATGGCTCCTCCTCTATTCCTCTGTTCTTCTTATATCTATGTACAGTCATGGGCAAACGTTAGGGCAGTCAAATAAATTTTGTGTTTTATAAGCTTCTTTGCTTTATATTTCTCCCCAATAACAAGTGCACGATTATACATATAGTAGAAGAGAAGACAACCAAAATATGTACAGATATCAAAAGTTGAATTCATAAGGGTAGTATTTAATGTGTTGGTCCTTTCCCTTCATTGGCTTCTGTAACTATATCTGGCGTACAGGATATCAAATTGGGGAGAATATGCTTATCTTAAGAATCGTCCACAGGTTACCATTTGGTTTAAGATCAGGGATGTTTTCAGGACAAAGACATAATATTTTAATGCGCTGTTTATTGCTAAAGCCAATTTGTTAAGACTCCAGCTCTATGACCCGGTGCTTCTCATATTGAAATACACAGGGTTTTTTTCAAAACCATTCCATTCATTAAAAAGAGAGATGAATATATTAAAGAGTGACGTCAATGTGTTGTTTCATGAAAATAAACAAACATGACTCAAGTTAGAACTGATATCTACAAATTTAAAAGCTATTTTTTTATTTTACATTAGACCTGATCTAATTTAATTAAGTTATTATTAAAATGTATTTATTTTTGTTTCATTATTTTTATGAGGTTAATAATGTACGATAATTATTTATTTAATAATATGAAAAACGTTCTGTTTATATATAACGCAGAGTGAGCGAGTGTGCTGTGCATGAGGTAGGAAATTTTCTAAAGATTATTATTATTATTCGAGTAAAGTAGCAAAAAAGAACTATTTGAAGTCATTTTCTCACGTCATCGCTCTGTCATAATTAGCTACGAAGAAAGTATCCAATTGGTTACACTATTTTATCCACTGTACCGGATACGTTACTGTGGGTACCGGATACGTTACTCTAGGTACCAGATCCGCACACCATTAGCATGCATAGGGACTACTGCGAATTTCAGCTTTCATCATCACTAATAATAATTTAAGAAGGGGATATTTTTGAGTATTTGAATATTAATTTCATCTTAGTTTGGTTATGATTTATGTTTTTTATCAAAGTTATTTCTAATAATTCTTTTATAATATCAAAAACAAAATGGTGAAGTTCAGAAATAAATATAAATATCGAAATTTTGTGGATTTTTAAAACCCAAAGAATTACAAATGGTGAAGTTCAGAAAAATGATTTTTATATATCTTCTATAACTCTATATTTTAGCAACGTGATATTTTGAAAGGGGAGGGAAATTTAGTTGAGAGTTCCTTTTTAAAATTATTATAATTGGCGAAGTCCAGAAAATTGCTAAAAATTTAACCATGGCTGCTTTTTTTTAGATTTTAAATTTTAATCTTAAGTAGCAAGCGCAAGCTCCCCCCGTAGGAGGGAGTGGCGAAGCCATTACCTAGACTTACTTAGACTTACTTCAATTTTGGGCAACTCTTAGCTCTCTACCAATCATACTTTCTAACATTTGGCTGTATAATATTCAAGGAAATCCAAAATTTGGTGAAAAGAAATCTGTTTTCTTTGAGAAATACGCTGAAAACATTAAATGAACCAAACTAACAAGATTTTAATAAAACTATCGTAAATTGTTGTTTAATAGTATGCCAAAAGGTTATAATATGGGAAGGTAAAAGAGGGTGACTCGAACGAGGATTGAGGTGGTCGACTCTTCATTTTTGGTGAATACAATCATCTCGACTTTTATTCTTCGTCCTTCGAGGGGTCACTGGTCACAGAGAGGTGCACTCCATACCCGGTGACAAGACCTACGAGGGGTGGTCAATAAGTTTTGCGAATTGGTAGGGCAAAACAGAGGAAGGGGGAGGCTGTTTGTGGGAGTGTTAGGACAAGTTATGACAAGTCAGGACCTGCAGCCGCACGCTCTTGCCTCGTCTATTTAAGAAGCAGTAGCTGATCGCAGATCGTTAGTCACAAATTTTTCAACAATGGAGAAGGTTGAGCACCGCGCAGTGATCAAATTTTTGACCAAGGAAGGCACGAATGCAAAAGAGATCCATGAACGCATGGTTGCAGTCTACACCGACGCCGCCCCTTCCTATGCAACAATTGCTCGCTGGAATAGGGAGTTCCGCCATGGTCGTGAGTCCCTTGAAGATGATCCCCGTCCAGGGCGCCCGTCAAACGTGAACAACGTGTGGCCCGTGTGGAGAGGATGATCCTCAAAAATCGAAGGGTAAAGGTCGAAAAAATTGAGCGAGAATTTGGAATATCACATGGAAGTGTTATCAACATCATCCACGACAATTTGGCCATGACTAGGGTCTCTGCCCGTTGGGTCCCTAGAAACCTCACGCCCCATGATCGACTTCAACGTCATCAAAGTCCACAAGGCCAGAGTGTCACAAGCTGCCCTGCGCGAGTGAGGATTCGAGGAGCTCAACCATCCTCCCTACAATCCAGATCTGGCCCTTAGCGACTACTTTTGATTCCGCCAGCTCAAGGCTGCACTGCGTGGACGCTGGTTTGGGGAAGATGAAGATGTCCAGCTCGCCGTCCAGAAGTGGATTGAACAGCAGTCGGGAGATTTCCGGTTGTCGGGAATTCGAAGCCTCAGGGACAAGTGGCGCAAGTGCATTGAAGTCGAGGGTAATTATATTGAAACATAATAAAACACTTTTCCTCATATCTCGTTTCTTTATATCCGAATTGCAAAACTTATTGACCGCCCCTCATACTTCTTCGGGCTTACTTAACGTTCAGGTGGACTTCACGGCGGATGGACGAGAGGAGGGATTGATGCTAATAATAGCAATACTGCTGCCAATCGACGAGATGACTAATGTCCTTATCCTGACTCTCTCTGCCTAAGTCCTTTTCTGTGTGTGTGCCTATATATATATATATATATATATATATATATATATATATATATATATATATATATATATATATATATATATATATATCAGCGACTGATCTCCAAGGGTGGTGATCCTTCTTTACTTCACCTGGATGCGGGGCGGAACCAACGATCAGGAAAATTCGCTGGGTCCCTTTTGGGTGGAGCTATAATTTTTTTTTGTGTGATTATTCAATTTACATATTTTCACGTTATGGACCTATTCGTATCACACAGAGAGATCACTTACTTTCGCAGTCCTTGAGGAATTTCAACTGGTCAAAGCATACATTGCCCTGTATTTGTTCAGCTTGTCCAGGCCTATCTGTCACCGAGACCTTTTTGACTTGCAGTTGCGTCTTAGTGTGCGTAAATATGTGTCCGCGTGATATTCTAGCGGGTTGTTTGTCACATGCATATAAATATACAATTGTGATATATATATATATATATATATATATATATATATATATATATATATATATATATATATATATATATATATATATATATATATTATTTTTCTCGTTTTATTTGGTTCCTTTTTTATTACATGACCTAATATTTCATTAATTCATGCAAGTACCCATTTTAAGGATTTGATAGATCCACCGAGCATCGATTTGTTGGGGTTCCTCGCCGGGTCTACCTACCCTTCAAATTGGGTGTCACAAGCCTACTTTAATTTGGATTTGCGTGCTACCCATATCCTTAATAAATATACAATTGTGATATATATAGTTTCTCTGATTTTCATTTGTTCTTTGTCTATTACATGAAACACTATTTCATTAATTTATGCGAGTACCTATTTTTACGATTTCATACATCCACCGAGCATCCATTTGTGGAGGTTCCTCGCTGGGCCTACCTATCCTTTAATTTAATTGCGATTTTAAGCCATACAATAAATTTATCCCGAATCTTGAGTACTAAGTTTATGTACATAGCTTCTACACATTTGCATATCTCGAAATCTGTCCACTGTTCAAATATTTTCCCGTAACATCTCCGTTGGTTCTTGTATTTTTCACTAACTCTATAATTTAAGAAGGGGATTTTTCTTTTAGTATTTGAATAATAATTTCATCTTAGTTTGGTTATGACTTATGTTTTTTATCAAAGTTATTCCTAATAATTCTTTTATAATATCAAAAAACAAATTGGTGAAGTTCAGAAATAAATATAAGTATCGGAATACAAAAAAAAAATTAAACCCTAAAGAATTACAAATGGTGAAGTTCAGAAAATTTATTTTTATATATCTTCTTTTATAACTATATTTTAGCAACGTGATATTTTGAAAGGAGGGAATTTAGTTTAGAGTTCCTTTTTAAAATTATTATAATTGGCGAAGTTCAGAAAATTTATAAAAATTTAACCATGGCTGCTTTTTTTTAAATTTTCAATTTTAATCTTAGTAGCGAAGCGCAAGCTCCCCCCCCCCCTCGAGTGGCGAAGCCATTGCCTGGTTTTCCTAATAGTTAATGTACCTGATTTTTGCCTCCTTCAAGTGAATCTACCACCTCTCGTGACAGTCTGGTCTAACGATGGGGTCCTCCTCGTCATCATTAATACATTATCTTCTTTACCTATCAAAGATGATGCTAGAGAAATTGAATAAAATTGAGAAATTCTTTGCAACTCATTTTATTGCTTAGAATATATTGTACATATTTAATTATATCATGTTCAATTATTATTTGTATACCTAATATATTTATACTATCCATTAAAATTAATTTTCTTTTTAACTAAAGAAAACGAAATCGATCCCTAACTATTTAATTTCTAAAATTCTTCTTTTTTTTTATTAGATTTGGAAGTCGGTGAATTCCGTGAGCTGTATGAACAAGCGCAGGACCGACTTAAAAAACGGACACAATAACTATAAATTTGCTATTACACCCTAAGCGGTTGGTGGTAAAATCCTGGAACTGCGGACAAAAGCAATTATATATGGTTGGGGTAAGACTCTTGGAGACGCTTTCCCAGTGTACCTAAGGGCTTTAATGCATAGCGACAGCAATCTGCAATTTTTCCCAAGCTACGTGTCTCACCTATCGTCAGTCCGGGAAGAATATGCTCTCGCGTGGCTCTCATGAATATTTCATTCAAAAACGGTTTAAACCACTCACAACTGGCTCATGCGGCATTAAGTTCGTTAGAACTTAGTGGTGGGTGAAATAAGAGAGCAATCTGAGAGCAAGTCTCGAGGGCTTGGACAAAAGCATGTTGGTGTTCGGAGGTGACCCCACTACCATGGCTCAATTGTTACCGGACCACACCTAAATAGCAAAGAGTATACAATGAAAACATGATGAGACACTACGTCGTTGGCTTATACAGGAAAATGATTTAGATTAGAAACCGAAATCGAGGAAAACTGTTCACTTCTTCTTTTTTATTTGTCATCCATAATCCATAACTATATTTTTAAAACAGGATTTTTTGGAAAGAAGTTAATAAATAGTGAAAAAAAATTGCTTAGTTAATGAATGACCTGGTATTTTTTTGCAGTTTTCTAAAATCAAGATATCATCATCATCATCTTCATTCGTAACTATAATTTAAGAAGGGGATTTTGTTGAGTATTTGAATAATAATTTCATCTTAGTTTGGTTATGACTTATGTTTTTATCAAAATTATTTCTAATCATTCTTTTATAGTATCAAAAAACAAAATGGTAAAGTTCAGAAATAAATATAAGTATCGAAATTTTGTGAATTTTTTTAAACCCCAAAGAATTACAAATGGTGAAGTTCAGAAAATTTATTTTTATATATCTTCTATAACTCTATATTTTAGCAACGTGATATTTTGAAAGGGGGGAAATTTAGTTTAGAGGTCCTTTTCAAAATTATTAGAATTGGCGAAGTTCAGAAAATGTATAACAATTAACCATGGCTGCTTTTTTTAGATTTTAAATTTGAAGGAAACTTCAAGGAAACCGGATATCCAATTTAGGTTGTTGACAGGTAAATTCTTCAAGTTGATTATCAGAGAACGTCTTCGTCAGCGTGGGTTCGGTCACAACGGCCTGCTGCCAATTAATTAGGTGGATGTAGTAGTCAGCTTCAAAGTTTATATCTGGGATCTTGAAAGTGCGTATTGATTTCCCTTTATAATCTTTCGTGCTTTCATAATTCTTCTCCATGCGAGTTCCCGAATATGATTTCTTTCATCTTTCAGCATACAGTGAAGAACGTTTTCCGCATGTGCAAAATAAGCATTCCTTTGAATCACTGGGGCAACTATGTCTTTAATCTGTTTGTTCATCCCTTGCAGTGATTGCAATGTTTTGAAGATCTTGAGTGCTCATTCTTGCGAAGAAGACTTAGCTTTTATTTCAAACCAGCATGGTGAATACACCTTCACGATGAACAAGACAATGGATTTCAGCGTGTCAGAAGGGTCGGAAGTCGAAACATATAATCGAATTATCCGATTTGCCGTTGTAAGCCATCGTGCATGCGATATTTTTCCAGGACTCTTACGAGCCACTTCAGCAGAACATTTACTTTGCGAGATAGATAGAAGGATATCAAACAGATACTCTTGATCGGTGCTCAGATTTCATCTGTCAGCAGACGGCAATTTAGTCGACATTGGCTCGAATTCAACAACGCTTAGACAAATCCACGAGGCCCAGTTGTTTTCTCGTCCAAATTGTTGATGAGATGGCGCAATGAGAGCTCATTTGCATGGAACTGGCAAATAAACCAATGCAGTAGTCTATTAAGTTTTTCTTCTAACATTCTGATCACACCTCCTTTTGTTCCTGCATTCACTGCCGTTCCGTCGCATCCCACAGCAACGAGTTCATCAGTATCGATGTTATTTGCTTCTAGATACGAGAATATTGCGTCGCATATAGTTTTTGCAGAATCTGTCTTCATTGTGAGGTGTCCAAGGTATTCAGAACCAGGTTCTTCTATCATAGAGATGTGCTTTTCCATTATCTTCTTCTTGTGATGAGTTCCCTACATCGTCTCAACAACAAATGTGCTATCTTTTCTACCAACAAAATAGTGTAGTACGTTCTTTGAAACGCTTTCTTCTAACTTTTGACCTGTCAACTACTACAGAAGCTTTTTTGCCTTCAATTGACGATAAGTCCTTAAGAATTGAACTTGCTATTAAAGCTGAAGCTCGATCAGACACACCAGTGCGGTCACATGCCAACGCAAATTCTGACAATTTTATTCGTTTAGATGGAGTCTTGGATGCAAATTTTTTGTTTACTTATTTATAGTCGCTACCTTCGTCAGCAGATTCTGTTTCTGTGCTGGATGAAGGAAGAATCACTTCGATATTATCTGATTTAAGAGACAATATTCACGATTCTTCCTAACTGCACTCTGAATATTCTTCTTTGATTGAATTTGATCGATATTACCTATTGCCATTTTCCTAGTTGTTCGTTGGTCTTTCAGAAACGTTTGCTCCAATGGCGACACCTTCCTTTCTTTGCTATATACAAGAACAGTTTTCCAAGCTATCGCATTTACAACACGAAATATCAAACAATTGTTCTGCATTCTTTGTAAGATCGTCGCATTTCTGTTTGAATGATGTCACATTTTCCATGCTAATATTTGCCTTTAAAGACTGATACTTTGAATAATAATTTAATTCTGCTTCTAACTGACTCTATTGACACACAAGGGATTGATGCCGTTTTCCAAATAGAAATTAACTTCTCCGCTACTAATGTGATAATTTGTTTAATTGGCGGGTCTTTTCTTTTTTTTTTATCAAACAAAACATATTTTATAACATATTTATAAGTTGGCAACACTCGTTCACTAATGGCGCAAAGGGCTTTCAATTTCATGACGCGTTCTAGATTTAAATGCCAAAATTAAATATTGTTTTCATTTTTTTCTTGCATATTATTTAGATCTGAAATATAATAAAACGTGTAAAATATTTATTGAACACTATAAATAACTGTTCTTAAATACAAATAGAAGAATATGATCAAAACAAAAGCCACTAGACAGAGCCACACACGCACACACACATCGACTCTCAACGACATCCTCCGTGCTACTGAAACATAATTGTTACGTACGCCGCTATAATATGTCATTGAGGAACCTCTAAATATCAATCGATTACTTTCAAATTTCGTTTACTTGTTCTTTAAAATACAATAACTATTTGTTTAGGGGTATTAATTCAAAATTTGAATTTAATTTTCAGATATAATCCACGAAAGTCAAAATTTAGTTCAAAATCGCATTATTTTCAATTTTGAATGGCTTTGAAGAACCTTTAAAAATTATTATATCAAAAAATCCTTTTAGGAAGTTTAATTTGACAGATAACTCCATAAAAAAATCGTGGTGGGAAAATAAATTCCCTAAAAAAATATTTTTCGCTCCACCCATAGTATAGTGTTTATATTTTTTTCGTATATTTGAATCTTTTATCGAATTTCTTTCTAAAATAGATTTTTCATTTTAATATCTATCAGGAGGAAATAGCTACCATATACAAAATAAAGCAAAATGAAAATATTAAATAAAGATTTAGATTCTTTTTTCCGTATTTCAAAAGAATTCCGGTGGGGTTTTTTTTTTACTTTAGGCCTAGAAAATAAGGATGGATATAAAAAACAGACCAATAGTAAATTATTAGGAGAAAAGAGATGGTTTTTCGTATATTAAATGTTTTTATCCAAGATATTTCTAAGAGTTTATTCTGGCTCGAATAATTAGAGCTTCGGCTGTTTTTGTGGAAATTCAAAGCTTTTATTAAAGTTATAGCTAAAAGTTGATTTAGAGTTGGCGGGGCAGGGGGGGTGGGAGAGACCTGAGGGCTGGTTTTTCATATATTTGTAATTTTTATCCAGGTAATTACTAAGGGGTGCCATTTTTCTCACCTTATACTTTTTACATACTCACTGAATCTAAGAATAAAAAATATATAAATCGTGTTCATAGAAGGATTTAAAATTAAAGCATGGCGGTTTTGGGTGGTTGTATTTTTAGTATATAAAAGAAAATTTAGATTGAAAAAAAAAGAAGTGTGGATTGTTTTTACAGAATATGAAAAGAATTCAGCTAATTTTTATTTAATTTAAGCCTATAAACCAAGTATGGACATGGGAATAAAAATACATCAAGAGAAAATTACACTGCACAACAATAATAACAAAAAAAAGAAATGAGAATACACTTTTCTAGGGGTACTTTTTGCGTAAATCACGACTATAGTATCCGTCTCTTTCTGCGACCCTCGTTTCTCTTAAATTAGCATCTTACGTTAAATACACTGATGGTTCCGTAGGGATTGAACGCAAACAGGAATGGGTTGAAACTGACAATTCTAAAAGATATAAGCGAATTTTGATATCATTTTAATGAGATGTTCCTAAGGTAGTTGTCAACCTAACCTATGAAATTTATGAAAGTATACTAAATATATTTTTAGTTATATGGGTCCAAATCCATGGGAACACTTACGTAACGCCTGATAATTTTTTAACTTACTATAAATGGTTCCTATTTTTACTTTTTTATTTAATATTTATATTATTTTCACATACTACTGTTTTTCTTCACAGGAGACAGAGCTAAAATGCAAAAATTCCCCAGACTATTTCGGTTAGATATATATATATATATATATATATATATATATATATATATATATATATATATATATATATATATATATATATATGAATCATTTACATTAAGACAATACAAGAGGCAGTTGACTAAACATTTGAAGATACTTTATGAGGTGTACTTTAGATGTAAAGTGGATGACCAGGGCAAACGATAGGCACGTCACATATGTTATGTCAGGTGCACAGGTTCCCTTTCTGCCTTAGTGAATGTCAAAGGGCCTGGCCTCAAGTTTAGCGTACTAATGGTCTGGAGAAGGCCAAATGACCATTCAACGGATTGCTACTTCCGGTAAACAGATATTAAGGGTGGGTATTCAATATGTTTTCCTGGTTTTTAATATAATTCCCAGAGATGCATCATTAAAATGATTAAAATGCATATTTTGTTGTACTTCCACTATTTCTACAAGTGATCACAGCCAGTAATATCAATTTTTCGTCAGATTTTATTTTATTTCACTGCGGGTCGCAACAGCAAAGGCAAGAAATCTATCATGTATCCAGATCAATCATTTTGTCACCATTTCATGTAAAACTAAGTCTAATGAAGCAATTTACCAAAGCACTTCAATATAACAAGCCATGTTTTCAGTATCTCAAAACAAACTTCTCTAAAATATGTGATGCCAAGATTAAAGAAGACATATTCGTAGGCGCTCAGATTTGTCAACTTATAGCTGATGAGGACTTCGATGCGACAATGAATGAATCTGAGCTAGCGGCCTAGCATGCATTCAAAGATATATGCAAAGGACTTCTAGGAAAACATCAAAGGGCCCAGCGAGACCGTATAGTTGAGAACCTAATCAAATGCTACCAAGATACAATTTTTTCATTCTCATCTGTCCTTCACAGAGAATGCAGGACATGTGAGTGATGAACATGGAGAGGTGTTCCATCAAAATATAGCGTCAATGGAAAGCAGGTATAAGGGAAAATGGAGCTCTGGTATGCTGGCTGATTTCTGCTGGAACTTGAAGCGCGACACACCTGAGACGTCTTACAAACGAAGAAGTGAATACTAAAATGTCGGTTAATGCGTTATATAATGCTAACAAACATGCTGATTTATTATATATTCGTGAATTAATTATCTTAGGCACATTTAAACCGACTTTGCGAGCGAAATACATTTATGATATCGTGGAAATCGGTATCAATTGCATAATTATTAAATCGGCAATTTTCAAGAAAATGTTATGTGATGGGAAATTTTATTAGCAAATTCGAATTCAGCACACTCAACTTCATAATTAAATGCACACGAAATCTATTTTACCTTGACACTGAAATTTGTTGTACAGTGTTTTAGGGAATAATGTAATGGAAATATTTTAATTTTTCTTAGACCAAACAAAGCCCGTTGCTAGAGCGAGATAGATCGTAGGGCACAGACCGAAAGTCTGCCTGCGAAGAAGAAGTGGACGAGAAAACCAAAATTTGACTATTTTTAGTAAATATTTCATCGTACAAGCCATAAAAGCAAAGTTTAAAACAAATAAGGGCGATTTACTATTGTTATGCGATAAAAGGAATTGGAAAATAACACTTACTGGCCAGGAACAAAAATTTTGTTACATAGTATAATTTGATAACTATATTCCAATGGAATTTGTTTCCGTTGTTCGGATTATTTTAGACACTTCCATTTTTATAAAAATTGCTTATTTGATGATAACTTTGTTTTATTTATCCAAATCTGCCTAATATTTACCCCTACCTAGTTTGTAATCATACACCAATTTTGAAAAACTTGGAGTTTTCTCTGGCAAGTTACGCAGGATGCTTTAGTTCAGGGAGGTCCCACACTACATTACTGTCCCACCCCATGATGGGCACGGCGATTTGCTCTCCTGGCTGCCGTGACTAAGCACCCCGTCCAGCCCCAGCTTGGCATCTTTTTTAACCTTCTGCTAACCCCTATTTCGTCTTCTGTACCAATTCTCTTTCACCCTGCATCGTCCTTCAATCTACGTTTGTTTGTCGATCTCGGTGTATCAAAGCTATCCGTCAGGGGGCGCGACCCTTCAGCTGGTTTTGCCTGTGTTGGGAGGCGGGTGCCTGAGCCGCCGTGGCGCTCTTGAAGGTCTTTGCTTCACCAACCGGTAAGTTTCCGAGGCTGGCCGGTCATTTTTAAAACGATGGTTGGGTCAGGGGTCGACGGGCTTGCCCTCCTGGTTGGGCCGGCGCTCCGACTAGGTGTCTCGACGGTAGACAGTGACTTCGCTGCGCGAATTCGCACCCCATCCCCTTTTATACTCTACTTCATATGGGTAATAATAAAAAAAAATTCCCCCAGAAGTCTGCATTCTCGTACTACACCTGTCAATAAGTTATCTTTTCCGCGCTTGTGAGATCCCTTCGCAGAAGAGATAGATCCTGATTTCGATTATCCTCGTTTCCTGGTGTTGAATTCCAGTTCCGGGTCCCCGCTTTCTATATAACACGTGTTTGATTTGAATGAGGAGTTTGAGTCATGCTGTAGTGCGCCCGGCCGTATGTGGGCCCGTGATAGTGGTGATTTAGTGGTTGAAGTCATCTTCGCGAGAGCAGTGTGGTGCCGTGCGGGATTTTTCCTCCATTTCGAAGGGCCCGGTTTCGGTTGTGCCCCACCCTCGCCTTAATTTTGTTAAGGGAGTGATTTGCTTTATCGGATTATTGCAATATGATGTTTCAAGACCTAAAAGATAAACTTTCGTCCCAGAGGGTTACGTACGTTTATAGGGTTTCTAAGTCGGTTGGTCCCACTAAGGTTCCTACGAGTACACTCATCATTACTTTGACCGTCAGGATCTGCCCCAGTTTCGTGCTGGTTATCTTCATGGCTCTGTGTCCCGTTATATTGAGCTCCCCAAACGTTGTTATAATTGCCACCAGTTTAGCCATATGAGCAGCAATTGTAGGCAGGCTCGTCGCTGTGTGTCCTGTGCGTTGGCGTATCATGGCTCCTCTTGTGGGAATCATGAATGTTGCGCCAATTGTGGAGGTTCCCATTGCGCGGCTTCGCGTTCAGGTCCCGTATTACTTTTTGAGAAGGAGGTCCTGGCCCTTCGGGACACCCTTAGGTTGGACTTCCGTGAAGCCCGCAGTAGGGTGAGAGCGCAGCTCGTCTCTACTGGCCGTCTCTTCTCTAACATTTTCCGGGATTCGGCGCGCCGCCGTCCTCCTCCCGGTCGTCCCACTCCTCCTTTGTCTTATCGTTGTCCCTCTGTTGCTCCTTCTCCTCTGCCTTTGGTCCCTCCTTGCGGTTCCTCCATTGCGCCCTCTACTTTGTCATTGGTCTCCTCTCGTGTTTCTCCCTCTGTCGCGGACCGTGAGACCGACTAAGCTAAGACGCTGGAGATATCCGGCAGCTCCTCCAGGCTTCTGCCGCTGCTGTTCCTCCCGTTCCTTTGCCTCAACGCAAAAGGAAGAATTTACTCCTCACCCCGTTCGGAATCCAAGCGCGCTGCCTCTGATGAGGCTGGTTTGGCCATCGACTCGGTTGTTGAGGCGTCCTATGTTTTGATGTCTTCTCCTCCCCGGACTTCGCTGGCCTTCTAGGTGGTATCACCGATGTCATTGTCCGGGCGGAAGTTCCCCCGGTTCCGTCTTCTTTGCCTTTTACCCCGGTCCCTTCTTCCTTGCCCTTTACCTATGTGAAGTCTTCTATGTCTCCTACCCCAGTTTCGTCTCCCTTGCCTCCTACCCCTGTTCCTTCATCTCCTTCGGAACACGTTCCCTCCTCACCCTCTGACCCTACTCCTTCCTCTCGATCTGATCCTATTCCCTCCTTACCCTTTGACCCTGTTCCCTTCCCACCCTCTGTCCATGTTCCGACTTCTGTTCTATCTTCTTCGCATCTTAGTTCTCCTCTGTCTCTGATCGATCTCCCTTTCCCTCCGGGCCATGAGCCCTCCACGTTGGGGATTCAGTCCGGCTCTCAGCTGTCGCCTCCCGCCGTTCACGCTGCCAAGTCCGTTCCGGGTTCGTCCCCGGCTCATCGCCATTTCTTGCTTGGTCCTTCTGGGCCTTCTAATAGTCGGGAACATTCGACGGTTTTCGTCACTAGAATCCCGACGTTGGTGTCGAGACGACAGTAATATCTGTCATCCTACAGTGGAATTGCCAAGGGGGTCTCCTCAAGTGGGAGGAACTCCAGCTCTTGCTTTCTAGCGTTCGGCCCTCGGTGGTGTTTGCAAGAAAATAAGCTTGGGGCTCGCCCCTTACAGGAACTTCCGCGTGTTTAATTGCACCCTCCCAGGCGGAGGCGTGTCCCATGGTGGTGCTTCGCTTTTAATTTCCTCTTCGCTATTATCTGCGCCACTTTCCCGTTCGTACTACCTTACAGGCTGCTACTGCGAGGGTTTTTACTTCGAAGCTTTTAACAGTTTGTTTTGTATACATCCCCCTCCGGATTTTATTTTGAGTCGGTCTGCACTTTTAGAGCTTACAAGTCAGTTACCTACTCCGTCTTTATCCCTTGGTGATTTTAATGCTCGCCACTATCTTGGGGTGATACTGCCCGTAATCACCGGGGCGGAGTTGTTGAGTCTCTCTTATTATCTGATTCCCTTTTCTTTTAAATTCCAGCGACTTTACTTCTTACCATGTTTAAACGGATTCGTTTAGTGCTGTAGACTTGTCATTATGTTCGCCCGATTGTTTCCTCGACTTCCGGTGGTCGATTCGGGACGAGCTTTCCGTGAGTGATCACTTCCCGAGAGTCCTGTCGGCCGCATTTTCTTGCCCGTGCCTTTCCCTCCATCCTTGTTGGGATCTGCGGAGCGAAATTGGGTTGGGTTCCGGGAGGTTTCATTTATTGATGCCTCCCGGGTTTCCTTCGATACCGTAGATTCAGCGGTCTCATATTTTACTAGTCATATTTTAGAGGCTGCTGGGGGCTTCGTTCCGCGGAGGTGCCCTGTTGTGGGACGCTCCACCGTGCCCTGGTGGTCTAAGGATTGCGCGTCTGCAATTTCTGCCTATCAGTTGTCCCATGCCCGTTATAGGCGGAACCCGACCGTCTCGAATAGGGTCGATCGGAACCAAGCTCGTGCCCAACGGGAGTTTTGGCGCCGGTACGTAGCTTCCATTTCTTCGTCCAAGTCATTGACTCGGGTTTGGAAGTGGGTCAAAAAGATCTGTGGTCGCTACGCTGGTCATGCTATCCCCACTCTGGACATCGGAGGCTCGCTCGTTTCCGATGATCGGTTGGTCAGTGAAGCTCTGACTGACCATTTTGCTTCGGTAAGTAGCGCTGGTAGCTATTCTCGACGGTTTCTCGATCATAAGGTCGCCATAGGATATCGCCTTTAAGATTTTACCACGTGCGCCACCTACTCTTATAATGCTCTCTTTTCCGTCTATGAGCTGCAGGATGCTTTGTCTCAATGTTGCTCCACCTCTCCCGGTGATGATTGCATCCACTACGACTTTCTTCCTCGTCTCCATCCACATTCGGAGTTATTTTTGGTTAATCTGTACAACCTGTTTTGGGTGAAACGAATCTATCCGTCCTCCTGACGTGTGGGGGTTGTTCTACCCTTTCTCAAGCCAGGTAGGGACGGTTTGGACCCCAGTCACTATCGCCCGATTGCTCTTACGAGCTGCCTCAGTAGGTTGTTCGAGATGATGGTCCAAGTTCGCCTTACTTAGTTTTTGGAGTCCAACTACCTCCTTTCTCCATTTCACTGCGGTTTTCGCAGTGGTCGTAGTACTATTGACCACCTCATTCGTTTGGAGGACTCCGTTTAACGGGCCTTTTCCTCCAGGCTTCAGGTTTTAGCCGTGTTATTCGACATTCAGAAGGCCTACGATACCACCTGGAGATATGGTGTTTTACATCAATTATATGATTAGGGTATGAGAGGCTTTTTATCAGTTTTTATTCAAGAATTTTTATCGTCCCGTAATTTTAAGGTCCGTATTGGCGATGCTTTCTCAGGCTTGTGGATTCAAAAGGAGGGTGTTCCCCATTGGTGTGTTCTGAGTGTGACATGTTTCGCCGCTGCCATTAATAGTCTTATGTCCACTCTTCCGGAGGGGGTTTTGGCTTCCTTCTTCGTGGATGACTTGGCGTCGTTTTCTTCATCTCCCCGCTTGCCTTCTGCGGCCCATCGATTTCAGCTGGCAATTGATGCCGTGTTGCGTCGTGCTGTCTCAAAGAGTTACCGTTTTTTGGTCACCAAAACAAAGCCATGCATTTGTATCGGGATCGTGGTGTCCTTGGTCCCCAAGCCCTCTTCTTGGATGGAACGGCGATTAAATATGTCCCCGTTTTTAAGTCTTGGGTTTAACGCTTGATAGCAAGCCACTTGGGTACCCCATTTGCATCGCTTGAGGGCGTCCTGTTCAAAGGCTATGTATTAGCTTCGGGTTTTATCCCACACCACCTGAGGGGGTGAGGGGCGTACCTTGTGGTCGCTTTATTCAGCACTAGTCCAATCCCGGCTGGACTACGGTTGCCAGGTGTATTCTTCAGCGTCTACTTCGGCCTTAAAGATACTCGACTCTGTTCGTGGAGCCTTTCGCACCTTGCCTATCCATAGTCTCTTTTTTTAGGGTGGCGTGCTTCCGTTGCGATACCACCGGCTGCAGGTGTGACTAAGATTCCTGTTTCGTGTTCAGAAATACCCTTCATCCCCAGTCCATGAGAGACTTTTTACTCCGTCCTCTTCGGCATATTTTGATCGGCGGCCATCTCTACGCTGGCCTCAGGGGCTCCGGGTTGGGGACCAGCTCTCCTACCTAGATGTTCCCGGGATGTTGGCCCTCCTATTCCCGCCGTCTCCGTGTTGGGGCGTCCGCCCTCCTGAGGTCTATACCACTTTTTAGGATTTCGAGAAAGCGGTCTACTGACTCTCGTTTATTAAAGGGCCTATTTCTTGAACCTGCGTGTTCTCATACTCACCAGCGTCCCATCTATACTGACGGCTCTAAGTCGGACAACTGTGCTGGGGCAGCCGCGGTGTCCTCTATTGAGTCTCTTCGGTCCGCCCTCCCTCCTGTAACATCCGTTTTTCGCCGCAGAGTTGACGGCCTTCTATTGGCTTTTAATTTGATTTTATCCCTCAATTCTTCAGATTTTATTGTTTTTAGCGATCCCCGTCCTGCTTTGTAGGCAGTTCGTTTTTTTTTTTTTGTTACGTCTACACACCCTTTGGTTTCACAGATTCGTTCCTGGCTGGTCAGAAATGCTTCCCATAACAGGGTGGCGTTCTGTTGGGCTTGGGCTCATGTTGGGGTCCCGGGCAACGAGGCGGCTGATCAGCTGGCCCGCTCGGCCGCCTAAGAGGTGCCGGATGCAGCCCCTCTGCCTTTTAGGGATTCCTACCCCGCAATCAGGGCGCATGTCTTTTGTTTGTGGCAGAGAGACTGGGATTCGTTCTTCCTCTTCTATGTTGTCCCTTATTAAACGCTCTATCCGTTCCTAGTCCTCTAGCTCTCAGCGACTCCGGTCTTGGGAGGTTGCTATTTGCCGGTTGCGAATTAGGCATACGCAACTCCCCCATGGCCATTTAGTTTTGGGTGGAGGCCGAGTTGCTCCTGGTTGTCCCTTTTGCTGAGGCTCACATTTTAGTAATTTGTCCCCGCCTTGCTTCTCTTGGAAATTCTTGCATTCCCTGCCCTTTCTGGCGTTGACTTCGCTTTATTTTATCAGAGGACTCCCTTCTGTTGTCCTCCCTCCTTATATTTCTATCACGAAGTGACGTTTAATCCCTTTTATAAATTCTTTCTCCAGCGCTCCGTCCGGCCCCAGCTTAGCCTCTCTTCCTTCCTTCAGATAGCCCGATTTCTCCCCTACCTCGTCGCTTTTCATTCAACTTCTCCCACAACTTTCTCTGGTCAGCCTCTAATTTCACAGGGTAGATGCTGACCTTCCTCTCAGCCAACCGTCCCGCATCGGGGCTGAGGGGGTGGGGGACAATGTTCCCTAACCCCTGAGCTCAGGTCTGGGGTGGCTGGTTTTTAACAACCTGCTTCATCCCCGCCCATACCTTCCACACATCCCTTTTCCTCTCTTCTTCACAACCTATATTTTTTACGCCGTGTCTAAGGTGGAGCCGCCATGCCAATGGACTGCCAGGCCACCAGGCGGGAGGGGTGGTCCCAAATGGCGGCGCCTGGCTCTGCCAGGCCTGTAAGCACCTCTTGCAGTGCGGGCAACTGCAAGAGGTGATGAGCTATTGCGTCCCGTGGCAAAAATAGGGTCACCATGCCCATGGATGAATCAATACAACCTCAAACCCCTTTAACTCCCCCTTGCTCATCGACGGAGCCGCCCTCGGGCAGCTCCACCAAAAAAATGGAGGTCCCCCCCCCTGTGCTTGCACAGGGGACCCTCCATATTTCTCTAACCGGAGAGGAGGATTACTCCTCTCCTTCGCCTACGGGTGCAGGGGACTCCCCCTCACCCCCTTTTCTGGTGGTGCTTTCGGGCACCTCCCTTTTCCCAGCGGCAGTTCCCTCTTTTCTTTCCAAGGGGACTGCCAAGAAAGCCAGCAGGCAGCCCTTAGCCAGCCGCTCCCCATCGAAGCGGCTCGGTAGGGCAAACCCCCTTAGGAGGGAGAGGGAAGCCAGGCCCCTTCGGTCGCTTCCCTCAAAAGACCTACTGGCAAGAATTTTAAATCTTGCCGGGGTCAAGGCCTGTGCCTCCCCATACAAGACTGGCGACACTGCCAAGGGGACCTGCGATGTCCTGGGAGGGGATGGCCAACTGGAGGCCCCTCCTGTGATAGACATGGTCCTTGAGGAGACCCAGCCTCAGACGGTAGGGCCTTCCATGGGGGGGAATTCGGGCTCGGCGCCAAGCACCGAACCCGAATCCGCCCCTATGCAAGGTCCTCCTCAAATGGCTGAGGGCTCCGAGGCAGTAAAAGGAGGGGAGGGATCTCCTCCGACAGATGCCCCTACGACAACCGGGACCTTCTCCATTTCGGAGAGGGACCTGGCTGAGGCCGGTCCATCTGGCCTGGGGGCTTCTGCCGGCGGAGGTGAGAAGCGGGTTCGTTCCCCGCCCTCCTCTCCAAAAAAGAAAAGGACTAAAAAGACGAAAAAGACTCGGGGCTCCTCTCCATCCGCGGGGGCTGCGGGGACGGATGGGTCTGCTGCCACTTTGGTAGGCGACCAAGCCAAGATCGGCAAATCCGGCCCCTCTACCTCCTCGCGTCCGGAGCCCCTGACCAAGACTAAGACCAAGACATCGGGGCCCCTCATTCAGAGGTTATCTGGCGTTTTCGAGCCCGCTGGCTTCAAACGCTTCCTCGTTATTCGCTCCACTGATGGCACCATGTTGTCCAAGGGCAACATGATCCATCAGAGGAGAGGATTAGCTAGTGCAATTGGTAGAGAGCCGAAGGTGAGCCGTTTCTCGGACGGCAGCCTTCTGGCGAATGCGGCGAATCCCGCCGAGGCGGCCAAGATAAGTGCTCTTCGGACACTTCATGGCACCCCGGTGAGTGTGACGCCGCACTCTACCATGAACTTTGTTAAAGGAGTAGTTTATGCGAGGGAACTCGTTGACTACTCCATTGAGGACATCACCCTAGAGCTGGCCGACCATGGGGCGGTCAAAGTCGAACGTGTGATGAGAAAACAGGGAGGGGCTTCGAGACCCATCCCTACACTCTTCGTCACGTTCGACTGTGACAAGCTCCCTGAGTCGGTGCGTGCCGGTTGGTATCGCTACCGCGTGAAGGCATTCGTGCCACTGCCGCGGCGGTGCTATTACTGTCACCGCTTCGGCCATACGAATTGCTCATGTAGACGTGCAAAGTCGGGGTCACCCGAAGTCTGTGTAAATTGCTCCAAGGTCGCACACGATAAGTCCAAATCGTGTGTGGCCAAGTGTGTCAATTGCGGAGAGCCGCACCCTGCTTCTTCGAAGCAATGTGGTGCATATCTCCTGGAGAAAGAAATCCTGGCCGTTCAGGCCCAGGATAGACTCTCATTCCGCGAGGCTAAGGACTTGGTCCTAGCGCCCAGCTCTGCCTGGGACGTCATATGCCTCAGTAGTTCGAAAGACACCCTCTGCTACTGGCCCATCCAGGCCAACGAGCACGGTTGTTTCCGCGCCCATTCGGAGCCTTTCTGCGGGCTCTACCCAACCCGGGCGCTCCCCTGGTAAAGCTGGCGGCAAAAAGGGTTCATACCCAGCCCCAGCTAAAACCAGGGATCCTCCCTCTTCCCCCAGCGTGACCGTTTCCCGCAAGGCGAAATAGCCACGCGCCTCCACAGAGTCGTTAGACTCACAGGAGGCAACACCCTTAAAGATGGTCTCTAGGCCATCTTTGGGGATTCCTAAAGCTGTCCCCCGAAAGGAGGACAGCAACAAAGGAGCTTCGGCTCCTTCGCCCACGCCCCGAGGTGGAGCGAGTGGCTCGGAGACGGTGGTTCCTCGAAAAGAGGGCCCCCCGCCTCCTAAGCCGCAGCGCCCGCCTAAGGTTTCGAGGCGGAGGGAGGAAAAGACTCACATGGCGAGCCTAACCTCCCCCAATAAGTCCTCGAAGGCGACAGCGCCTCCAGCGCTTTGTCCGGCCAACAGCGCCAGGGGTTCTGCCCCCGGGAAGCGTACGGCCATTCCCGTGAGGGTCTTCAATTCGAGGAGGGCCCCCGCGTCTCCTCTGAGCTAGGCCTGGAGGGCATATTCCTTCAATGGAATTGCCGTGGACTCCGGGCCAACTGGGAGGAGGTGCGGAGGCTCGCCTCGTCCCGCTCCCCGTTAGCTATTTTTTTGCAGGAGACCATGCTAGGCGCGTGCCCCCTGCCTGCCCTCCCGGGGTATAAGGGTCTTGCGACCCCACCACCGCGGGACGGCCGGGCTGGGGGATGCGCGGTTTACACCCGGAATGATGTCTCCGTTCTTCCTTTCTCTTTAGATACCTCCTTTCAGGCAGTGGCTGTGCAGCTGCACCTGGATAGGAGGTATACTATCATTTCTGCGTACATTCCACCGTCAGCTGACTTCGACGCGGGGGCCTTCCGCCGCGTCGTGGCACGGTTGCCGAGGCCCTATCTCTTGCTTGGAGATCTGAACGGCAGGCATCCTCTCTGGGGAGATTACACCATAAATCCCAGGGGACAAGTCCTTGCCGATCTGATCGAAGAGCTTGAGATGGGTGTCCTAAACGTGGATGAGTTTACGCATCACTGTCCGAGAACCGCTTCATTTTCTTGCCTTGACCTATCTTTGTGCTCTTCGGATGCACAGCCTGATTTTGATTGGGGGGTGGTCGATGACCTCCATGGTAGTGATCACTTTCCCATTCAAATATCATTTTCAGGGCAACTGCCGCCTGAGAGACCACCACGGTGGTGCTTGGCGCGGGCGTGGTGGCCTGCATTTCAGGAAATGACTGAATTCTCTATCTCAGTCGAGGAGTTTAGGTCGGTAGATGAGGCCGTTGAGTTCTTCTCCGGCAACCTCATCGCCGTGGGCCTGACTACTATTCCTAGGACGTCTGGCCGTTTTGCACGCCGACCACTCCCATGGTGGTCGGCCGAGTGTGAGACGGCCCTCAAACAGAAGCGTTATGCCTACATGCGCTATAAGCGCCGCCTGAACGATTTCACTGTCGCTGAATTTCGTCGGGCTAGGGCTAGGTTCCGGTATATTTCGAAGCACGCCCGCCGCTCTTCTTGGCGGGCATACGTGTCTTCACTTAACGGGAAGACCCCTTTAGCTGAGGTGTGGAAGCGAGTCAAAAGGATTCGGGGCAAGTTCTCGCAGGACCCCCCTCCCGTTCTCCAGGAGAATGGGACCGCAATCTCGGACCCCACGTCCGTGGCGGAATCCTTAGCGACCGCTTTTTCCGCATTCTCTAGCCGTGATGCTGCTCCGCCAGCATTCAATGCACGTCGTGATGTCGCGGAAGGCCGCCGGCTGGACATTACCTCCAGAGGCGGAGAACCCTTCAACGACAAGTTTACTGTGAGTGAGTTGCGTTCCACTCTCGCTTCGTGCACGGACACCGCCCATGGTCCGGACGATGTCCCGTACGCCATGCTTCGACACCTGGGTGAGCGAGGCATGGCCTTTCTGTTAGATTTGTTCAACAGGATCTGGGTGGAATGCCCCCCCTCAGACTCCTGGCGAATCGCTACTGTGCTCGCCTTTCGCAAGCCGGGGAGAGATCACTCTGCTCCGACCGGTTTCCGCCCAATATCTCTAACCTCTCGCGTGTGCAAGTTGATGGAGAAATTGGTAAATGTTAGATTAGCCTATTTCCTGGACAGCGGAGGCCATCTGTCTTCTGCACAGTGCGGCTTCCGTAAGTTCCACTCCACGTCGGATACTCTGCTCCGACTGGAAAATGCCGTCTGCGAGGCTTTCCTTTGTAGACAGCACTACGCCACGGTGTTTTTTGATCTGGAGAAGGCCTATGATACCGCATGGCGATACGGTATCATGGAGACTCTTCACACGATGGGGGCGAGGGGACGCCTCCCAATGTTTATATCTGGATTTTTGCAAAATCGGCGATTCCGCGTACGGGTGGGGGGAGCCCTCTCCGGCCCAAAGGAGCAGGAAGAGGGTGTCCCGCAGGGAAGTGTCCTCAGTGTCACACTCTTTGCCCTGAGCATTAACGGCATCACCTCGGTGCTGCCGGAAGATGTTCTCGCTACGCTCTACGTGGACGACCTTTCGATCTCTTTTGGCGCGGCCCAGATGCCAACTCTGGAGCGTGGACTCCAACAGGCATTGAACCGCGTCTCTCGCTATGCCGAAGCGCACAGGTTTCGGTTTTCTTTGGCCAAGACTAAGGTGGTGCACTTGTGCCGCCATCCACGGCTTCACCCCGACCCAGATTTGTTTCTTAATGGGGTGCGCCTGGATGTGGTTGAGTCGCACCGTTTCCTTGGTCTTGTATTCGACCGACGCCTCACTTGGGAGGCTTATATTCGCAGCCTTAGGGTCTCTTGTACCCGCGCCATGGACATTCTCCGTTCCGTGACGTTATAATTTTTTTTTAAATTTTTTTTTTAAGAGCTCATCTGGCGACTGCCTACTTGGGCATTAGTCGCCGTATTAAAACTGGCCTAGTTCTAGGCTACTTTAAAATAAAATTAAAGAGAGAAAAAAAAAACAACACCCCAAAAGGGGGAAAGGAAGCAAGCTGGTGCGTCGGGGAGAGGTCCCCCCGGCGCAGGAGCGTTCAACTAAAGGAGAAAAAAAACAAAAAAAACAAAACAAACCTTGCTTAAATAATAGGGAGAAGGCCGGCCTCCCCCAAGAAGTCAACAAGTCCACAAGTCAGTGTGCACGAATCTGTCCCAAGCACAAGGGACAGGCGGTAGCGACCCCGCCCATCCCGGTACTGGGACAGGTATCGTGCGCGAAGATCACCCAGACTGGGACATTCGACAAGAATGTGCCGAACAGTCTGGGGGACGACGCAGTCGTTGCAATAGGGCGCAGGCGAGCGCTCCATCAGATAGCGATGCGTCACACGAGTGTGTCCGATTCGGAGACGACAGAAAGCAACCTGAAGCCGCCGCGGCATTGGGGGATAGGTCCATGGGAACAGTCGCGGCGCAATGGCACGCAACTTTAAGTTCCCTTCGACCGTCTCCCATCTTCTTTGCCAAGCAGTCCGAAGAGCTGCCCGTATTCCTGCCATGTAGTCGGTGTGAGCAAGAGCGAAACGCTGGTCCGGTCGCAGAGTTCTCGCGGACTCTTTGGCGCCCTCATCGGCGCGCTCATTCCCCGCAATTCCTACATGTCCAGGAACCCAGCAGAAGATAATCTCGACATCTGCCCGGCTCGCCAAAACCGTGGCGTCACGGATATCGCGAACCAGGGGATGCGGAGATTCCAATGCCCCGAGAGCACTCAGGGCGCTTTGTGAGTCGCTATAGATCACAATCCGGTCTCCGAACCGGGCACGTCGCGTAATCTCCCGTACCGAGTGGTGTATTGCCACCAGCTCGGCCGTGAAGACAGACGCAGCGCCTGGTAGAGCCCCGCTGACTTCAAACAGAGGGGATACGGCGTGGAAGCCGATCCCCTCTTGGGACTTGGAGCCATCCGTATACACTGGCACGGTACCAGCGTGACACGATGTGTGCTCCAAAAAGGTCGAACGCAATACTCCCGGCGCAGTACAAGCTTTGGGAGCAGAGGCGTGGCGACAAATAGCCAAATGTGGTACCCTCCAGGGTGGCGTCCTGGGCAGAACCAGGGGCGCCACCGGCCCGAGAGCTATATCTAGCTCTCGAAGGAGTTTCCTGGCCCTAAACCCAAAGGGCTTAGGGTATGACTGGCGTCTCTCGGCGGCATAGGCACCATCGAGATCAGCTGCGGATGCAGTGAGAGCTGTTGGCGACTGAGGGAGGCGCCGGGCTCGCGCGTACAGGCGAGTGATGCACTGCACGCGGCGCAGAGCGAGTGGCATCTCCCCAGCATCGACCAACAGGCTCTCAATGGGGGAAGTGCGGAAGGCACCGGTCGCAAGGCGAAGGCCGGTGTGGTGGATCGAATCCACCTTCCGCAATAAACGCTCGGCTGCGGATGCATAAAACTCGCATCCGTAGTCGAGCTTCGAGCGAACAAAGGATCGATAAAAAAGTAAGGCGGTAGCCCTATCAGCGCCCCAAGCGCTGAACGTCACGGAACGGAGAATGTCCATGGCGCGGGTACAAGAGACCCTAAGGCTGCGAATATGAGCCTCCCAGGTGAGGCGTCGGTCGAATACAAGACCAAGGAAACGGTGCGACTCAACCACATCCAGGCGCACCCCATTAAGAAACAAATCTGGGTCGGGGTGAAGCCGTGGATGGCGGCAGAAGTGCACCACCTTAGTCTTGGCCAAAGAAAACCGAAACCTGTGCGCTTCGGCATAGTGAGAGACGCGGTTCAATGCCTGTTGGAGTCGACGCTCCCGAGTTGGCATCTGGGCCGCGCCAAAAGAGATCGAAAGGTCGTCCACGTAGAGCGTAGCGAGAACATCTTCCGGCAGCACCGAGGTGATGCCGTTGATGCTCAGGGCAAAGAGTGTGACACTGAGGACACTTCCCTGCGGGACACCCTCTTCCTGCTCCTTTGGGCCGGAGAGGGCTCCCCCCACCCGTACGCGGAATCGACGATCTCGCAAAAATTCAGATATAAAAATTGGGAGGCGTCCCCTCGCCCCCATCGTGTGGAGAGTCCCCATGATACCGTATCGCCATGCGGTATCATAGGCCTTCTCCAGATCAAAAAACACCGTGGCGTAGTGCTGTCTACGAAGGAAAGCCTCGCAGACGGCACTTTCCAGTCGGAGCAGAGCATCCGACGTGGAGTGGAACTTACGGAAGCCGCACTGTGCAGAAGACAGATGGCCTCCGCTGTCCAGGAAATAGGCTAATCTAACATTTACCAATTTCTCCATCAACTTGCACACGCAAGAGGTTAGAGAGATTGGGCGGAAACCGGTCGGAGTAGAGTGATCTCTCCCCGGCTTGCGAAAGGCGAGCACAGTAGCGATTCGCCAGGAGTCTGGGAGAAGACCTTCCACCCAGATCCTGTTGAACAAATCTAACAGAAAGGCCATGCCTCGCTCACCCAGGTGTCGAAGCATGGCGTACGGGACATCGTCCGGACCATGGGCGGTGTCCGCGCACGAAGCGAGAGCGGAACGCAACTCACTCACAGTAAACTTGTCGTTGAAGGGTTCTCCGCCTCTGGAGGTAAAGTCCAGCCGGCGGCCTTCCGCGGACATCACGACGTGCATTGAATGCTGGCGGAGCAGCATCACGGCTAGAGAATGCGGAAAAAGCGGTCGCTAAGGATTCCGCCACGGACGCGGGGTCCGAGATTGCGGTCCCATTCTCCTGGAGAACGGGAGGGGGGTCCTGCGAGAACTTGCCCCGAATCCTTTTGACTCGCTTCCACACCTCAGCTAAAGGGGTCTTCCCGTTAAGTGAAGACACGTATGCCCGCCAAGAAGAGCGGCGGGCGTGCTTCGAAATATACCGGAACCTAGCCCTAGCCCGAAGAAATTCAGCGACAGTGAAATCGTTCGGGCGGCGCTTATAGCGCATGTAGGCATAACGCTTCTGCTTGAGGGCCGTCTCACATTCGGCCAACTACCATGGTGGTGGTCGGCGTGCAAAACGGCCAGACGTTCTGGGAATAGTAGTCAGGCCCGCGGCGATGATGTTGCCGGAGAAGTACGCAACAGCGTAATCCACCGACATAAACTCCTCGCCTGAGATAGAGAATTCAGTCATTTCCTGAAATGCAGGCCACCGCACCCGCGCCAAGCACCACCTAGGTGGGCTCTCAGGCGGCAATTGCCCTTTAAATGATATTTGAATGGGAAAGTGATCACCCTCATGGAAGTAATCAACCACCCCTCAATCAAAATCAGGCTTTGCATCAGAAGAGCACAAGGATAGATCAAGGCAAGAAAATGAAGCGGTTCTCGGGCAGTGATGCGTAAACTCATCCACATTTAGGACATCTATCTCAATCTCTCCGATCATATTGGCAAGGACTTGTCCCCTGGGATTAATTGAGTAATCCCCCCAGAGAGGATGTCTGCCGTTCAGATCTGAGAGCAAGAGAAGAGGCCTCAGCAACACTGCCACGACGCGGCCAAAGTCCCCCTCGTCGAAGTCAGCACGGTGGAATGTACGCAGAAATAACGGTATACCTCCTATTCGGGTGAAGCTGCACAGCCACTGCCTGAAAGGAGTTATCTAAAGTGAAAGGAAGAACCGAGACATCATGCCGGGTGTAAACAAAGCATCCCCCAGTCAGGCCATCTCAAGGTGGCGGGGTCACAAAACTCTTATGCCCTGGAAGGGCGGGAAGGGGGTACGCGCCTAGCATGGTCTCTTGCAGAAAAATAGTTAACGGGGAATGGGACGAGACGAGCCTCCGCAGCTCCTCCCAGTTGGCCGGGAGTCCACTGCAATTCCATTGAAGTAATATGCCATCCATACCTAGCTCCGAGGAGACGCGGGGGCCCTCTTCGAAGAGAAGCCCCTCACGGGAATGAGCGTACGCTTCCCGCAGTCATAACCCAGGGCGCTGTTGGCCGGACAAAGCACTGTCGCCTTCGAGGACTTATTGGGCGAGGTTGGGCTCGCCATGCGAGTCTTGTCCTTCCTCCGCCTCGAAACCTTAGGCGGGCGTTGCGGCTTCGGAGGCGGTGGGCCCTCTTTTCGAGGATCCACCGTCTCCGAGGCACTCAGCCCACCACTAGGCGTGGGCGAAGCTCCTTTGTTGCTGTCCTCTTTTCGGGGAACACCTTTAGGAACCCCAGAAGATGGCCTGGCGACCAACTTTAGGGGTGTTGCTGCCTGTGAATCTAACGACTCGGTGGAGGCACGTGGCTGTTTCGCCTTACGGGAAACGGTCACACTGGGAGAAGCCCTGGTTGTAGCCGGGGCTAGGTGTGACTTCTTTTTTTTTAAGAGCTCATCTGGCGACTGCCTATTTGGGCATTAGTCGCCGTATTAAAACTGGCCTAGTTCTAGGCTACTTAAAAATAAAATTAAAGAGAAAAAAAAACAACACCCCAAAAGGGGGAAAGGAAGCAAGCTGGTGCGTCGGGGAGAGGTCCCCCCGGCGCAGGAGCGTGCAACTAAAGGAAAAAAACAAATGCAAAAAAATACAAAACAAAACAAAAAACAAACAAACCTTGCTTAAATAATAGGAAGAAGGCCGGCCTTCATCAAGAAGTCAACAAGTCTACAAGTCAATGTGCACGAATCTGTCCCGAAAACAAGGGACAGGCGGTAGCAACCCCGGTACTGAGACAGGTATCGTGCGCGAAGATCACCCAGACTGGGACATTCGACAAGAATGTGCCGAACAGTCTGGGGGACGACGCAGTCGTTGCAATAGGGCGCAGGCGAGCGCTCCATCAAATAGCAATGCGTCACACGAGTGTGTCCGATTCGGAGATGACAAAAAGCAACCTGAAGCCACCGCGGCATTGGGGGATAGGTCCATGGGAACAGTCGCGGCGCAATGGCACGCAACTTTAAGTTCCCTTCGACCGTCTCCCATCTTCTTTGCCAAGCAGTCCGAAGAGCTGCCCGTATTCCTGCCATGTAGCCGGTGTGAGGAAGAGCAAAACGCTGGTCCGGTCGCAGAGTCCTCGCGGACTCTTTGGCGCTCTCATTCCCCACAATTCCTACATGTCCAGGAACCCAGCAGAAGATAATCTCGACATCTACCCGGCTCGCCAAAATCGTGGCGTCACGGATATCGCGAACCAGGGGATGCGGAGATTCCAGTGCCCCGAGAGCACTGAGGGCACTTTGTGAGTCGCTTTCGATCACAATCCGGTCTCCGAACCGGGCACGTCGCGTAATCTCCCGTACCGAATGGCGTATTGCCACCACCTCGGCCGTGAAGACAGACGCAGCGCCTGGTAGAGCCCCGCTGACTTCAAACAGAGGGGATACGGCGTGGAAGCCGATCCCCTCTTGGGTCTTGGAGACATTCGTATACACTGGCACGGTTCCAGCGTGACACGATGTGTGCTCCAAAAAGGTCGAACGCAATACAAGCTTTACAAGCAGAGGCGTGGCGACAAATAGCCAAATGTGGTACCATCCAGGGTGGCGTCCTGGGCAGAACCAGGGGCGCCACCGGCCTGAAGGCTATATCTACCTCTCGAAGGAGTTTCCTGGACCTAAACCCAAAGGGCTTAGGGTATGACTGGCGTCTCTCGGCGGCATAGGCACCATCGAGATCAGCTGCGGATGCAGTGAGAGCTGTTAGCGACTGAGGGAGGCGCTGGGCTCGCGCGTACAGGCGAGTGATGCACTGCACGCGGCGCAGAGCGAGTGGCATCTCCCCAGCATCGACCAACAGGCTCTCAATGGGGAAAGTGCGGAAGGCACCGGTCGCAAGGCGAAGGCCGGTGTGGTGGATCGAATCCACCTTCCGCAATACACGATCGGCTGCGGATGCATAAAACTCGCATCCGTAGTCGAACTTCGAGCGAACAAAGGATCGATAAAAAAGTAGGGCAGTAGCCCTAATCAGCGCCCCAAGCGCTAAACGTCACGGAACGGAGAATGTCTATGGCGCGGGTACAAGCGACCCTAAGGCTGCGAATATGAGCCTCCCAGGTGAGGCGTCGGTCGAATACAAGAACAAGGAAACGGTGCGACTCAACCACATCCAGGCGCACCCCATTAAGAAACAAATCTAGGTCGGGGTGAAGCCGTGGATGGCGGCACAAGTGCACCACCTTAGTCTTGGCCAAAGAAAACCGAAACCTGTGCGCTTCGGCATAGCGAGAGACGCGGTTCAATGCCTGTTGGAGTCGACGCTCCAGAGTTGGCATCTGGGCCGCACCAAAAGTGATCGAAAGGTCGTCCACGTAGAGCGTAGCGAGAACATCTTTCGGCAGCGCCGAGGTGATGCCGATGATGCTCAGGGCAAAGAGTGTGACACTGAGGACACTTCCCTGCGGGACACCCTCTTCCTGCTCCTTTGGGCTGGAGAGGGCTCCCCCCACCCGTAAGCGGAATCGACGATCTCGCAAAAATTCAGATATAAACATTGGGAGGCGTCCCCTCGCCCCCATCGTTTGGAGAGTCTCCATGATACCGTATCGCCATGCGGTATCATAGGCCTTCTCCAGATCGAAAAACACCGTGGCGTAGTGCTGTCTACAAAGGAAAGCCTAGCAGACGGCATTTTCCAGTCGGAGCAGAGCATCCGACGTAGAGTGGAACTTGCGGAAGCCACACTGTGCGGAAGACAGATGGCCTCCGTTGTACAGGAAAAAGGCTAATCTAACATTTACCAATTTCTCCATCAACTTGCACACGCAAGAGGTTAGAGAAATTGGGCGGAAACCGGTCGGAGTAGAGTGATCTCTCCCTGGTTTGGGAAAGGCGAGCACAATAGCGATTCACCAGGAGTCTGGGAGAAGACCTTCCACCCAGATCCTGTTGAACAAATCTAACAGAAAGGCCATGCCTCGCTCACCCAGGTGTAGAAGTATGGCGTACGGGACATCGTCCGGACCATGGGCGGTGTACGCGCACGAAGCGAGAGCGGAACGCAACTCACTCACAGTAAACTTGTCGTTGAAGGGTTCTCCGCCTCTGGAGGTAAAGTCCAGCCGGCGGCCTTCCGCGAAATCACGACGTGCATTGAATGCAGGCGGAGCAGCATCCCGGCTAGAGAATGCGAAAAAAGCGGTCGCTAGGGATTCCGCCACGGACGCGGGGTCCGAGATTGCGGTCCCATTCTCCTGGAGAACGAGAGGGAGGTCCTGCGAGAACTTGACCCGAATCCTTTTGACTCGCTTCCACACCTAAGCTAGAGGGGTCTTCTCGTTAAGTGAAGACACGTATGCCCGCCAAGAAGAGCGGCAAGCGGACTTCGAAATATACCGGAACCTAGCCCTAGCCCGACGAAATTCAGCGACAGTGAAATCGTTCGAGCGGCGCTTATAGCGCATGTAGGCATAACGCTTCTGTTTGAGGGCCGTCTCACACTCGGCCGACCACCATACGAGTGGTCGGCGTGCAAAATGGCCAGACGTTCTAGGAATAGTAGTCAGGCCCACGGCGATGAGGTTGCCGGAGAACTCAATGGCCTCGTCTACTGACCTAAACTCCTCGACTGAGAATTCAGTCATTTCCTGAAATGCAGGCCACCGCGCCCGCGCTAAGCACCAGCGAGGTGGTCTCTCAGGCGGCAGTTGCCCTGAAAATGATATTTGAATGGGAAAGTAATCACTACCATGGAGGTCATCGACCACCCCCCAATCAAAATCAAACTGGGCATCCGAAAAGCACAAAGATAGGTCAAGGCAAGAAAATGAAGCGGTTCTCGGACAGTGATGCGTAAACTCATCCACGTTTAGGACACCCATCTCAAGCTCTTCGATCAGATCAGCAAGGACTTGTCCCCTGGGATTTATGGAGTAATCCCCCCAGAGAGGATGCCTGCCGTTCAGATCTCCAAGCAAGAGATAGGGCCTCGGCAACCGTGACACGACGCGGCGGAAGTCCCTTGTGTTGAAGTCAGCTGACGGTGAAATGTACGGAGAAATGATAGTATACCTCCTATCCAGGTGCAGCTGCACAGCCACTGCCTGAAAGGAGGTATCTAAAGAGAAAGGAAGAACGGCGACATCATGCCCGGTGTAAACCGCGCATCCCCCAGCCCGGCCTACCGCGGTGGTGGGGTCGCAAGACCCTTATACCCCGGGAGGGCAGGCAGGGGGCACGCGCCTAGCATTGTCTCCTGCAAAAAGATAGCTAACGGAGAACGGAACGAGACGAGCCTCCGCAGCTCCTCCCAGTTGGCCGGGAGTCCACGGCAATTCCATTGAAGGAATATGCCCTCCAGGCCTAGCTCGGAGGAGACGCGGGGGCCCTCCTCGAACTGAAGACCCTCACGGGAATGGCCATACGCTTCCCGGGGGGCAGAACCCCGGGCGCTGTTGGCCGGACAAAGCGCTGAAGGCGCTGTCTCTTTCAATAACTTATTGGGGGAGGTTAGGCTCGCCATGCGAGTCTTTTCCTCCCTCCGCCTCGAAACCTTAGGCGGGCGTTGCGGCTTCGGAGGCGGAGGGCCCTCATTTCAAGGAACCACCGTCTCCGAGCCACTCGCTCCACCTCGGGGCGTGGGCGAAGGAGCCGAAGCTCTTTTGTTGCTGTCCTCCTTTCGGGGGACAGCTTTAGGAACCCCCGAACATGGCCTAGCGACCATCTTCAAGGGTGTTGCCTCCTGAGAGTCTAACAACTCGGTGGAGGCGCTTGGCCGTTTCGCCTTGCGGGAAACGGTCACGCTGGGGGAAGTGGGGTGGGCCCTGGTTTTAGCCGGGGCTGGGTATGAACCCCTTTTTGCCGCCAGCTTTACCAGGGGAGAGCCCGGGTTGGGTAGAGCCCGCAGAAGGGCTCCGAAACAACCGTGCTCGTTGGCATGGATGGGCCAGGAGCAGAGGGTGCCTTTCTAACTACTGAGGCATATGACGTCCCAGGCAGAGCCGGGCGCGCCAGGAACAAGTCCTTAGCCTCGCGGAATGAGAGAGTATCCTGGGCCTGAACGGCCAGGATTTCCTTCTCAAGGAGATATGCACCACATTGCTTCGAAGAAGTAGGGTGTGGCTCTCCGCAATTGACACACTTGGCCACACACGATTTGGACTTATAGTGTGCGACCTTGGAGCAATTTACACAGACTTCGGGTGAACCCGACTTGGCACGTCTACATGAGCGATTCGTATGGCCGAAGCGGTGACAGTAATAGCACCGCCGCGGCAGTAGCTCGAA
Source organism: Ceratothoa steindachneri (assembly GCA_963969495.1). Classification (NCBI taxonomy): domain Eukaryota; kingdom Metazoa; phylum Arthropoda; class Malacostraca; order Isopoda; family Cymothoidae; genus Ceratothoa; species Ceratothoa steindachneri. The sequence goes on from OZ018325.1 coordinate 152,776,075, forward strand.
TGCCTTCACGCGGTAGCGGTACCAACCGGCACGCACCGACTCAGGGAGCTTGTCACAGTCGAACGTGACGAAGAGTGTAGGGGTGGGTCTCGAGGCCCCTCCCTGTTTTCTCATCACACGTTCGACCTTGACCGCCCCATGGTCGGCCAGCTCTAGGGTGATGTCGTCAATGGAGTAGTCAACGAGTTCCCTCGCATAAACTACTCCTTTCATAAAGTTCATGGTAGAGTGCGGCGTCACACTCACCGGGGGGCCATGAAGTGTCCGAAGAGCACTTATCTTGGCCACCTCGGCGGGATTCGCCAGAAGGCTCCCGTCCGAGAAACGAGTCACATTCGGCTCTCTACCAATTGCACTAGCTAATCCTCTCCTCTGATGGATCATGTTGCCCTTGGAAACATGGTGCCATCAGTGGAGCGAATAACGAGGAAGCGTTTGAAGCCAGCGGGCTCGAAAACGCCAGGTAACCTCTGAATGAGGGGGCCCCGATGTCATCGAGGCTCCGCCCTGTGCACTCTTGATCTTAGTCTTAGTCAGGGGCTCCGCACACGGAGATGGGGGGTAGAAGGGCCGGATGTGCCGATATTGGCTTGGTCGCCTACCAAAGTGGTAGCGGACCCATCCGTCCCCGCAGCCCCCGCGGATGGAGAGGAGCCCCGAGTCTTCTTTGTCTTTCTAGTCTTTTTCTTTTTGGGAGAGGAGGGCGGGGAATGAACCCGCTTCTCACCTGTGCCGGCAGAAGCCCCCACGCCAGATGGGCCGGCCTCAGCCAGGTCCCTCTCCGAAATGAAGTTCTTGGTAGTCGTAGGGGAACCTGTCGGAGGAGATCCCTCCACTCCTTTTACTGCCTCGGAGCTATCAGCCGTTTGAGGGGGACCTTGCATAGGGGCGGACTCGGGTTCGGTGCTTGGTGCCGAGCCCATATTCCCCCCCCCATGGAAGGCCCTACCGTCTGAGGCTGGGTTCCTCAATGACCATGTCTATCACAGCAGGGGCCTCCAGTTGGCCATCCCCTCCCAGGACATCGCAGGCCCCGTTGGCAGCGTCAAGAGTCATTTGTGGGGAGGCACAAGCCTTAACCCTGGCAAGGTTTAATATCCTTGCCAGCAGGTCTTTTGAGGGAAGCACCTGAAGGGGCCTGGCTTCCCTCTCCCCCCTAATGGGGTTTGCCCTACCAAGCCGCTTCAATGTGGAGCGGCTGGCTTTGCTGGCAGTCCCCTTGGAAAGAAAAGAGGGGACTGCCGCTGGTAAAAGGGAGGTGCCCAAAAGCACCTCCAGAGAAGGGGGTGAGGGGGAGTCTCCTTCACCCGTAGGCGTAGGAGAGGAGTAAGCCTCCTGTCCGGTGGAAGAGATATGGAGGGTTCTCTGCGCAAGCACAAGGGGGGGGACCCTCCATTTTTTGGCTGGAGCTGCCTGAGGGCGGCTCCGTCGCTGTTTCAGGGGAAGTTAGGGGTTGGTTTTTTATTTGTTTTACATACATGGGCATGGTGACCTCTTTTTAATACGGGACGCAATAGCTCATCACCTCTCGCAGTTGCCCGCACTGCGAGAGGTGCTTACAAGCCCGGCAGAGCCAGGCGCCGCCATTCGGGACCACCCCTCCCGCCTGGTAACCTGTCAGTCCATTGGCATGGCGGCTCCACCTTGGACACGGCGTAAAATTGATAGAATGTGAAGAGGAGAGGAAAGGGGATGTGAGGAAGGTATGGGTGGAGATGAAGCAGGTTGTTAAAAAAAAACCCATCCCGAACCGGAGCTCAGGGGTTAAGGAACAATGTCCCCTTTCCCCTCAGCCCCGATCCGGGGTGGTTGGCTTGAGAAGGTCAGCATCTACCCTGTGAAAATGAGGCTGACCAGAGAAAGTTGTGGGAGAGGTTTGTATGAAAACGACGAGGTAAGGGAGAAATCGGGCTATCTGAAGGAAGGAAGAGTAGCTAAGCTGGGGCCGGACGAGGCGCTGGATCCCGTCAGCACGGCGGCCAGGATGGAGGGGGGGCTGGGTGTGAACCCTTTGTGCCTCCAGTTTTACCAGGTGAGCGCCCAGGGTGAGTAGAAACCGCAGAAGGGCTCCGAATGGGCGCGAAAACATCCGTGATCGCTGGCCTGGATGGGGCAGGAGCAGAGAGTGTCTTTCTAAATATTGAGGCATAAGACGTCCCAGGCAGAGCCGGTCGATCCTGGGCCTGAACGGCCACGATTTCTTTCTCAAGGAGATACGCCTCACATTGCTTCGAAGAATCTGGTTGCGGTTCCGCAATTGGCACACTTGGCCACACCCGGCACGCACCGACTCAGGGAGGTGTCACAGTCGAACGTGACGAAGAGTGTAGGGATGGGTCTACAGGGCCCTCGCTGTTTTCTCATCACACGTTTGACCTTGACCGTCCCATGGTCGGCCAGCTCTAAGGTGATGTCCACTATGGAGTAGTCAACGAGTTCCCTCGCATAAACTACTTCTTTTACAAAGTTCATGGTAGAGTGCGGCGTCACACTCACTGGCGTGCCATCAAGTGTCCGAAGAGCACTTATCTTGGCCCCCTCGGAGGGATTCGCCAGAAGGCTCCCGTCCGAGAAACGGGTAACCTTCGGCTCTCTACCAATTACACTTGCCAATGCTTTCCTCTGATGAATCATGTTGCCCTTGGCCAACATGCTGCCATCAGTGGAGCGAATAACGAGGAAGCGTTTAAAGCCAGCGGGCTCGAAAACGCCAGACCTCTGAATGAGGGTCCCCGACGTTATCGAGGCTCTGCCCTGCGCACTTTTGGTCTTAGTCGGGGGTTCCGCACGAGGGGAGACAGAGGGGCCGGATGTGCTGATCTTGACTTGGTCGCTTACCGAAGTAGCAGACCCATCCATCCCCGCAGATGGAGAGGAGCCACGAGTCTTTTTACTTTTGTTTTTCGGAGGAGGGCTGGGGAGAATGAACCCGCTTCTTCCCTCCGCCGGCAGGAGCCCCCAGGCCAGATGAACCGGCCTCAGCCAGGTCCTTCTCCGAAATGGAGAAGGTCCTGGCCATCATAGGGGTACCGGTCGCAGGAGACCCCTCCCCTCCTTGTACTGCCTCGTAAACCCTAGCCGTTTGAGGACCTTGCATATGGGCGGATTCGGGTTCGGTGCTTGGCGCCGAGCCCGGATTCCCTCCCATCTGAGGCTGGGTTGCCTCAAGGATCATATCTATCTCAGGGGGGGCCTCCAGTTGGCCATTCCTTCCTAGGTCCCGTTGACAGAGCCGTCTCTAGTCACGTCTGGGTTAGGCACAGGTCTCGACTCCGGCAAGGTTTAATATTCGTGCCAGCAGGTCTTTTGAGGGAAGCGACTGAAGGGGCCTGGCTTTCCTCTCTCCCCTACCGACCCGCTTTAATGGGGAGCGGTCGGCTATGGGCTGCCTGCTGGCTTTCTTGGCAGTCCCCTTTGAAAGAAAAGGGGGACTGCCGCTGGAATGAGGGAAGTGCCCGAAACACATCCAGAGAATGGGGTGAGGGGGAGTCCCCTACACCCGTAGGCGAAGGATAGGTGTAAGCTTCCTCTCCGGAAATTTGCAGGGTCCCCTGCGCAAACGCGGGGGGAGGGACCTCCATTTTTTTTCTGTGGAGCTGCCTGAGGGTGGCTCCGTCGATGGAACAGGGGGAATTAAAGGGACTTTTTTCTTTGACTCATCATTGGGCATGGTGACCCTCATTTTATTACGGGATGCAATAGCTCATCACCCCGCGCACTAGCCCGCTCTGCAAGGGATGCGTACAGGCCTGGCTGAGCCAGGTGCCGCCATTTAAGGCCACCCCTCCCGCCTGTTGCCTGGCATCCCTTTAGCATGGCAGCTCTACCTTGGGCACGGCGTAAAATTGATACGAGTGTGAAGAGAGAAGTAAAAGGGATGTGAAGAAGGTATGGGTGGGGATGAAGCAGGTTGTTAAAAAAAAACACCATCCCAAACTGGAGCTCAGGGGTGAGGGAACATTGTCCCCTCCCCCCTCAGCCCCGATCCGGGACGACGGTTGGCTGAGAAGGTCATCATCTACCCTGTGAAATTAGAGGCTGACCAGAGAACGTTGTTAGAGAGGTTGTATGAAAAGCGAGCAAACAGTGTGGAAACTTAAGTGTCTGAAGGAAGGAGAAGAGGCTAAGCTGGGGTCGGACTCACCGGATAAAGCCCTGATTAGGCGCGCCTTCACAACGGCTGCCATACGGTGTAGATAACAGTGGTTCGTATCCCACATTAATCAGTAGGTCCGCGTACAGAAATAAAATGAATCTTAATAAGTGAAGATAAGGACAAATCGTGCAAGATCCAACACCACTCAACCTGCATTTCCACATATGTCAACATGGCTAAAATGAAATTATTCAATTGTCCGTCCTTAGTTATTAGGTTGTCCAGAGGGTCTTGACTCACTTGGAAGCGGAAAGAAAGCAAAACATTATGGAGAAACATCAACATTTATTCTTCAAAATAAAATCCCATCATTCTCTACCATCTTCTTCCAGAGATCAGCCAGCATCCCAATCTGTCCCAGATACACTCAGCTGAGAATAAAAAAACTGTAAACAAGCTTCCGCAAGTGAGTCCGGACTTTCTGGCCAACTATATAGTTCGAAAAATTACGCGTGTGAGTAAACATCGCCAAACCACCACACCTCATGTAAGTGAAGGCGGGCATTTTAAAGCCTCCAAGAACAAGCACATACAAAGTAAAAATTGCGACTCGCTTTACAGAAAGCTGAAGGTTTTAAAGAAAAAACATCATTTAGTAAAGTATATTAGAATGAATTACAATTTAGTAATATATTATCGCAAATATATAAAATTGGGCTATTAAATCGGCCTCTAACCTTTTTTCGAAGGACTGCGAAGGATCAATTAACAGTTTAACGAATTATTTTTTGCACTGGAAATGCCGTGAAGAAGATTTGGGTAACAATAACAGCTACTCAACTGATACAGAAATTTCGAAACGAACGGTGTCAATATTAATTCACTGATTACCTTAGTTTGTCTTCCGAAAATTTTATCTTCACTTTGGTCGAGAAGCAGTTGAATTTAACTTCCTGGTGAAACTGTCATTATTGCTTGTGGACAGTGTGAGGTGAAAAGGTTTGGAAATAAACTTTTTTTTTCCTTCGTAAACAATCTTTAAGCCACAAAAGAATTTACCTCCGACCAAGAACAAAAAACCTATTATAAACAAAATCATTATCTAAAAAAAAACCCGAAAAGTAATGGCTATAATAATCTGCACGAAGAAAGCACAAAATGTCTACTAAAAAATTGTACTCAATTAAGGCAATAAAACTGTATAATACACAAGCGAATAAAAATAGGATTAACAACTCATTTTCCCCCTTAAAAAAACAAAACACCATAAAAAAATGTCAACGTGAAATCCTGTCAATCACCCTACCCTTGCTACTTGTCGGAATAATAAATATCATGAGTACTCTTGGAATTGCATTTTTTGTTTGTTACGTGATTCAATTGTGGGTAAAAGCAGACCAATACCAAAATACAAGTCATTGCACAAGAATGACATCGGTAGCTATGACCATCATTAAAATCAGGAAACCAAAATCATTATTTCAAGGTAATTAGATAATTTTAGAAGCTGTAAAGGAAACGTCATGCTTTAAATTTCCAAGGATCAAGTAATGGTTCGTGCACAAAAGAGGATTTCAAAATTCAATGAAGTAGCCGAGCTGTAAGGACCGAATTATTGGAAACCTATCTGGTGCTCGGCAAAACTCATTCTTTATCAAAGGGTCGATAGAAAAAAATCTTGCCAGGGTAGGGTTGTTATAGATATACAGAATTCCTGGAATTCAGTCGTTTGTGAACAAGTCCTTTTTTTTTACCAGTGTTGATGATGTTAGAGAGAACATTTTTGTACCGTTCATAATCGTCTCAAGTGCCGCTATTTCATTCAATTTCATTCTTTACAAATTTCCTATCGACAGAGTTTTAAAATACTAAAAGATCGAACTATAAAGTGGTTTATAGTTCAAGAGTAGAATACCAAAATATTGAATTATAAAGTGGTTTATAGTTCAGGAGTAGAATACCAAAATATTGAACTATAAAGTGGTTTATAGTTCAGGAGTAGAATACCAAAATATTGAACTATAAAGTGGTTTATAGTTCAGGAGTAGAATACCAAAATATTGAACTATAAAGTGGTTTATAGTTCAGGAGTAGAATACCAAAAGATCGAACTATAAAGTGGTTTATAGTTTAGGAGTAGAATACCAAAAGATCGAACTATAAAGTGGTTTATAGTTTAGGAGTAGAATACCAAAAGATCGAACTATAAAGTGGTTTATAGTTTAGGAGTAGAATATCAAAAGATCGAACTATAAAGTGGTTTATAGTTTAGGAGAATCATTCGAAATCTCGCAAGATAAAGTTTTACTCCTTGAGTTTTGGCATTCTTGTGTTCAAATTTTTCTGGGGTATCGTCAAATTCATACCTAGTATTTTCTAGATGCACACTTGTAATGGGGCCGTGATAAAACTTTTTTCTAGATAAATGAACCATTAAAAAAAAAAGACTCGTAAATCGGGAGTCTTTCATTTAATAAAATGATTCTTCGTTTGAACATTCCAATCGGAGATGTAATTATGCATCCAAACAGTTGTCTGTAATTTACTTAGTTCTTTTATACTCGACAAAATCTACATCAAGTCGATCTCATACGGAATCTTATCCAAAATGTATAGTCATGAATGAAGTTTCAGCGTAACTCTTCGATAGTCGAACTTATACATACACACACACACACACATTCTCTCCTGAATTACAAGATACTTGGGAAAACGAGTTTTAGGTATAACAAATGGGATTAATATTTACATTCAAAGCAAATATATCATTAAGAATAAACGTTGTATATGAATAAACCACTAAATATTATGATATATTGTGGTAAGCAAAACCTCCCTATAATAATTTTGAAGGGTTCTCTTAATAATAACTCAGTCAATTGGTAACAGTTAACAGGTGGTGATTTAGTGATGTTATAGAAGCTATCGCTATCAAAAGTCATAAAAAATAATTAAATTAATAAATTCGACAAGAAATATGGCCATGAGAGTCAATGCCTTAGAGAGAGAGAGTTTCACATTTAAATCTCTAGGAACCAATTCCTACAAAGAGAATTAATTTAACTACCCCATACTATACACACACCACAACTTGAAAAACACGACCTGTGGAATATTAACCGAAATTGAATTATCATTTGTTTTATGTTATGATGGATGGTACCAGAAAATGTCACAGATGAGACTAAAAGACCTTTCGAGAACAATTTTGGAGTTTTAAAACGAAAGGTTGGTCGTAACACACCCAAACAGTCTTGCGAGTATTAATTTTTTTTTTTCTTAGTCATTTTGGCTGTTTTAATGAAAGTCGTACCAAAAGTGTCTTCCCTGAGATATGCGCCGGGCGGATCAGTATTAAGAAAATATGAACTTGGTAAACATTCGCTGAGTGACTATAAGCAATAGGGACGGAATAAGCCCAGGGGGGCAGAAACTATATTAGTGGTAAAGAATAGCCCGTGCGAAACCCCTTAACACGCGAGGGGGATGGGGGAGCTGAGTTACACAAGTACGTCCCACTCAGCTAAGTTGATTAGAAATATGAAGAGTTGAGTAAAAAGGAAAACGGGGGTTTTGGGGGGGAAGTGCTACTTACATCAGAAAGAAACGAGTTGGGCAGAGAGAATGGAGAAAAGACCATTCAGGAAGTAATTGGACCATTTAGCCAGAGCTAGACGCAAGTGATCCTAGGTAAGCAAATTTCTCCCCCTCCGTGTCTCGATTAGTATTTTCCCAGATTTCTTTTCAAATTTTCGAACTCGATCATGACAATTTTATACTAATTATTCGATTTTAAAAACGCTGAATGGAGTTTCTCATATTCGAGAGTTCACTAAGAAGAAAAAAAACAATAAAGAAAACGACACCACCCGTTAATCTGCTAATCTAATCGCTCGAAGGAATTCACACACAAATTGACTTAAGTTAAAAACATCAAATAATGACAATGAACTAGTTTTTATTACTAAAAAAAAAAAATACCTAATCTCACGAACAAGTTCCAAGAGACAATACTCAGCTCTCGCTGAACAACATTTCGATAAGTAGAAAATTTGTACTATTATGTTTACGCAATAGGGAGGTTTCTACCCAATTTGAAGGACAAGCGTAAATTAAAATCATCGGATTTAACCTAATTTTAGTAATACATTCAATATATTTTAATGTATAACAAGTACTTACAATTAATCGTTTACATACATTTACGTTATATACCCGTAAAAAGTAGTTAAACTTGAGCTTAGATGAGAGTCGTTATAACAGCACAATTACATACCCATCAGGAAAGGGTTCTGGCTTTCATCTTAAGGGTTCGTTTCTTCTAACGGATTGAAAGACACATTAGGCATTAACATGAACCTTACTACACGCGAGGGTGTTAAGGGAAGGGGGGAAAATCCTCCTTCCCCCGTCAGTGAACTTATCCAGGTGTAAACAGACAGGACGTAAAAAAAAAAAGGTAATTAAAAAGTTGTCTCAGCACACCTCAATGGTGGGGTTGGGCCGGCGCAGTCAATCCGTCCCGTAAAAACTCTCGCTTGGAATACCGTACACATACAGGCATAAATGTGAACCCATTTGCCTGTGTTTGTATAGGTGTGCGGGTGGGGTGTATTCCATTATACCTAACAAATGATTAGGTAGTTAAAATGTTCAAAAATAACGGTAAGAGTAATAGTAGAATGTTTTGACACCGACTAGCCAGCAGAGCCACCCGTGCCACGTCAGGGCTAATTGGATATGGAAACCCCTTCTGCAGATTCCGGTACGTAAGAGTGATATAAGAGGAAGAAAGAAACGGCACTGTCACAATGTGGCGAGCACCGAGTTGTATTCCCGGCACCTCCTTTTAGTCAGGATTCTCAATGTGTCCTAATACTATCTTGTACCAATCGTTGGGTCTATCCAGAGCAGAGAGAAAAAAAGCCTGCAATAGCAAACCACCCGAGGTCGGGGAGGGGGGTCGGGGTCGAAGCCTTTTGGGAAAAAGTACTAGTAAGGTAGCAGTGGCATTCTAAGGCCCAAATTTAAAACTCCCAGCGGGGTGATGACAAGACTTGGCCCCCCCTCTTCTTCGATCAAAAAGCTTCATTGGCTTTTTTAAGTGGAATAAATCCAATCATGTCGATATCAGTGGCGCTTGAGGCAAAGTCACGCCTCTCCCTCTGCCTCATGAATATTATGCAAGGAAAGGACTTTTCTACAATAGGGCTTTTAAAGGGCTCAACCTTCACCATCAGCCACCATCTGGTTCAAAATGTCTGACAGAAGAAAAAGGTAAACATGAATGAAAGTAGCAAAAAATATCATGTACAAAAAAAGGTGCCTCTACAATCCACATCAGCCTAAATACTGGGAACAGTGTATTAAAAGGCATGGGAAATACGTAAAAAAGACCAAGTATTTAAAGAGCAGGAATTCAATTTACTAATCCAAGCACTAATTTACTCCTAGGTGGGTAAATGAGCCGGCAACTAAGTGTTATACCATGAATTTGAAAGGGGGAAAATTACAACCCAAACAAATCAAACCGAGATGTCTTAGCCTGCCACCGATGTAGCTCAATGCCAATCCTATTTAAAGAAAAAAACAAAAACAACTCACGACTGTGATTTGACAATTCCCTGGTAACTGGCATTTATAAAGATCGAATTTAAACAGTGGTTTTATTCTCCGCGAATTAGACTAAAGTATACCTCTTAAAAAGACGAACTCTTAAAGATGAAAGCAGAACTAGCCGACGATTCAGGGCTGCCTTGTGACCACATGCTCAACGCGACCCTCTCATATACAAGTGGATACAAAAGTGGAATAAATGTCTTACTTCTAATAGCACTAAATGCACACGTAACACACCATTACTAACCTAAAATGATGAGGCCACTTAATATACATCCTTGTAAAATTAGGGAACCTCTAAGTATAAGGATGTCGAAGGTCAGTACCAAAAATAAAGGATTAGAAGGCAAGAGTTATATAATAAGGCTGTGTCACTTATCGTATACTATCATCTACGTATAAAAAAAATATATCCAGGTTGAGGTAGAAGCATTTTTCTTTTTAACCACATTACTTTAGGATATTATCTGCTAAAATTAACAAGTGGATACACTTTGATTATTACCACTTGAATTCAAGGCAGGTTTGGGGCTGATTTCCAATACAAGGGCTGCACACAACTAAATATTTATTTTTATCTACAAAGAACTTCTTGAATGTTCGAGAAAGAAGTTTGAACAGACTTTGGTTCTCAGACACATGTCGATAACAATTCTAGCCTTTGCTTCTCTAATTCTGCAGGTTTCATCTCCTAGATTTTTCAGTTCAATATGTGGCTTATTATCCATAAACAGTTTCCAGATGAATGTCAATACTATTACTTGCCTAAATAAACCACGTCTCTATGACCACCTGGCATTTCTTGTTGAGTAAGCAAACATCAAGTGGACTAAATAAACGCCCCTGCCTTTAACCATCTAGATCACCTGTTTATATCCTCATATCTGGCCAAAGGGGGAAAGGAAGCCATCTTGCACCGTCAAGAATTATCCAGAGGTCGAAAGTCTCTGCAACAACTTGATTAATCAAATATTAGCAAACTAAATAGACCCCAAAGTCCCTGAGTATGAAATTGAGCACACACAACTTCTCGGCAACTGTCGTTCATCTCCGATCATTTCGGGATTGAAATCCAGTTTTGTTCAAGACGCGACAAATTTAGATATAAAATCGGATCAGACCTTAATCTAATTAGACCAAAGAGACTATAAAGAAGAAAGAAAAAGAGTTCGTTATCGAAATTGCAACAGAATGATAACGAAATGATTACAAGGCACGAGGGTGAAAGAAGATAATGGTTAATCTAAATTTCCCAAATGCCCATACAAGAAATCTGCTCAAAAAGTAGCGAGAATTTGACTTAAAAACATTAAGATGTTGATAAGCAAGAAATATGGAGCTATATTGCTCATCACGAGCTCTCCTAAATATACACTCGCTCCAACTAAAATGATCGATTGGATTTAAAATTGGATCTAGTAATTTCGTGAGCGCGTGACAACTGACCACACCTTCCACAGAGATATGATCCTGATAATTTTATTGCAGCGATACTTTAATTGTAAGTCTCCAACGGGTTTTCTTTCAGCCCAAAAGGTATTATATAGCTTTTTGTACAAAATTACAGCCAAGTACAGCAATTGATCTCTCGAAAAATAGAACTTAATTCATAACTTACTCAATAATCTAGTGACAAAATGAGCCTCACAGACATTGTTTCTGAATACGTACAAGTTTGAGTCTAGACAATAGTCAGTCCCAATGAACTAAAGGAATGATAAAGTAAATAAAATAATATGGGATGATTTCTGGGCTTACGAGGAAAACAGGTCCCTTTTGTAAACATTCTGAACAAAATAGACATTTGTACACAACGAATCCCTGAGTTTGGCAACATGTACACCCATGTGTGATCTATTTCTGAGTACAAACAAACTTAAAAACAAAACTGAACAAGTTTCACAGAACCAAAAGTTACATTGTAGGTAGTATCACGTAAATGTACAATTCACAACACTCGTTGATTATCGAGAGTTTTTTTTTATTATTAAAAAATAACATGAGCAATATCTACACATCACAGTTGATGAAAAAGTGGACTTATCAATCAGGCTCAATCTCTGTGATGTTGTCCTCTTTAATACAATCCATTTCAAGCTCTAAATCAAATCTCCCAAACAAGTTTACTTCTTCGATTGGTAAATGCCCGCACAATCCACAGGACATTCACTACGTCTGGCTATATTGGGTAAAAGCTGGGAAGGTGTTCATTTTCCTTCCTGCCACAGCAATCTCTTTCTTTTAAAAAAAATATACCCACTCATTCCTTGCCAAACTACATGTAAAATGTTCTGTTAACTTGTCAAAGCAGGGTCGAGAACTCGAGGACGGCCCCACCATACCTGCGTTACTTTCAACATTCCACTAAAAAGCACCTTATTCCTAAAAGATACAAAACAACGGGTTATAAAAAGAATGTAACCATTCAATATATAGTAGTTACTTACTTTTAAAAACAGGCTTCGATTCATGCCATCTTCAGCAATTTCTCGCTAAAATGTCCTGAAAAGTATTCTTGAATGAGACAGAATAATTTGCCGAGTTTGAATCGTTCATTACGAGACTGTAAATAAACTATCCTCTAAAGGTACAACTGGCTCCCAGTAGAGAGAAAAAAAATATTGCACCATCCACTATTTAGCTTAAAAAAAATGGTATTATAAACTGAAGATGAAAATTAACTTTTAAAATTTGTATACAACACAACATGGATAACGTGAACCCTGTCAATCGCTGAAAGATATTCGTTATATCTCTTATGGCTGAAAAAAAAAGGTCTGGTTTGTAAGAAAGAACACATCCTCCCATTAAACACCAAACTCTAAAACTAATTGAACCCTTCATTCAAGCCTCTATAACTACAAAAATTGAGGCACTCTTGAACTTTTTGACAAATTTAGTCGCTGAATAACTTGAGCGAGCATAGTAAAGTAAAACCCCTGGAAACACTAAGGGATGCTATTTTCATTGAGGTGGCGGGGAAGATAAAAGGTTATGTTGTCCAGGTGGTGACGGGAGGATCAAGATCCCGGCTTGAGGCAGCTGGATGTGATCAGTCATCCCCTGCTGCTGTTGGTCATGGGGAGAGAGGGATCCGGCTCCGAGACCTTGCGGGGGCAATCCCCCACCGAGCCCTTGTGGAGAGATCTGCTGGTGGTGATGCTGCTGAAGCCTATCCACCAGGTGGTGTTGCTGCTGACCCAACATGCGATGTTGTTGCTGCTGATGTTGCTGTTGCTGCTGCTGGGGTTGAAGATGTTGAGGCGGACGCTGGTGAACGGCACTTTGATTTGCCTCCACCTGAGCTACGATCAAGGGTCGTGGCGTAAAAGTATCGCAAAACATGTTGTTCTTTTTGTGCATGCGGCGGACGTGGGAGCGCAAGTTGTCGCGTCGTGCCGCGCGGTAAACGCAGTACGGACACAAATGTGGCTTCTCCCCGGTGTGCATGCGGCGATGCTGAATCAACTGGAAAACAAAACATGTACTCGGATTAACATAGGCCGACAAGTGGGATTTAATAACTAATGTCGCAAGAACATAAAGATGATAGCTGGAATTTCATCCGCCATCGGCCAATCTTTTACTTTATTGTGATTTTCCCCAGAAATGCACGAGATCGAGCATTTGCACGATTGCCAAACGAGTGATCACTCACATTTCTGATAAAAGAAAAAAAAACAACCCAGGTGGGGAAGAATAGAGTAGAGTAGATAGATACAATAAAGCCACTCGTGGCCGAGTGGGAGATCAATGGTAGATAAAAATTAAGGTTTGGAAAAAACGATATTAACCAACGCGCATTAGCAAAATGCAATGGTAGTGCGAATAGGACATTTACTAATGCACACATTCGAATAATACATTTCTTTTCTGTAATTTAACATAAATCAATGATTAATTCAACATATACACGAAGGTCGTACCCATAGTTTCACGGCACCACCAAATTCCAGGCACAGCCCCCTCCATGCCAGACCCGTATCCATTCCTAATGGAACCTAGCCACTACTCCAAGGACATACAAGATCAATATACCTTCTTTTTTTTAAGAGACCATCTTGCAAATACATAAAAGCGCAAAAGTAGTCGTAATTAACGCAAAGTCTAATACTCGGCGAAATTACAAAAAACAAAACAAGTAAATAACAAAGATACAAAAAATGAACAAAGTCAAGACACAACAAACAAGACAAGCAAAAAATCAACAAGAAAGAAGCGAGCTCCTGGGGTCCGGGGTAGGCCCGCCTGTTCCCTGCGCAATAACGTGCGACATACAACAAAGAGTCAAATAGAGTGGAGGAGGCCAGCCTCCTCGAAAAAATCATAGTCCGCACTCTGTGTACACGAACCCTTCACGAGTACATGGGAGAAGCAGTAGCGACCCCGCTCGTCCAGGTACCGGGATAGGTAACGTGCCCGAAGATCACCCCGATTTTTACATTCAACAAGAATGTCCCGAACAGTCTGGGCAATAATGCAGTTGTCATAATAAGGCGCAGGCGAACGTTACAGTAAATGGCGGTGCGCCCCACTTTTTTTTTTTTTTTTTAGGAGCCCATCTGGCAACTGCCTACTTGGGTATAAGTCGCCGTACTAGACTATATTTAAAAAACAAAAACAAATATGTAAGTAACAAATAACAACGATAAAAAAGACAAAGGCTAAAAAAACAAGAAAACAAAGCAAAAAGGCAAGAAAGAAGGGCGCTCGGCGTCGGGGGTAGGCCCGCCTCCCCGCGGCATAGGAACATGCGGCCTACAAAAGAACAAAACAAAAAAGACACGAGTCAAATCAAGAGGAGGAAGCCAGCCTCCTCCCAAAAGTCTTAATAGTCCACAAGTATGTGTGGACGAACCCGTCCCGAGTACAAGGGAGAAGCGGTAGCGACCCGCTCGTCCCGGTACCGGGACAGGTAACGCGTGCGAAGATAATTCAGACTCGACGCCCAGTCCTTGCAGACTCGTTGGCGACCTCTTAGACGTGCCCATTCCCCGCAATTCCCAGCAGAAGATAATCTCGACATCCGCCCGGTTCGCCAAAACCGTAGCGTCACAGATATTGCGAACCAAGGGGTGCGGAGATTCCAATGCCCCTAGAGCACTCAGGGCGCTTTATGATCGCTATAAATCACAATCCGGACTCCGAACCGGGCACGTCGCGTTATCTCCCGTACCGAATGGTGTATTACAACCAGCACGGCAGTGAAAACAGACGTAGAGCCTGGCCGAGCCCCGCTTACTTCAAAGAGGGAAGGATACGACGTGGAAACCGAGCCCCTCTTGGTACTTGGAGCAATCTGTATACACTGGCACGGTTCCAGCGGACATGAAGTGCGGTCCAAAAAGGCTGCACGCAATACTCCCGGCGCTATAAAAGCTTTAGGAGCAGAGGCGTGGCAAAAAATAGTCAAAGGTGGTACCATCCAGGGAGGCGCCACCAGGTCGAGAGCTATACCGAGCTCTCGAAGGAGTTTCGTATCCCTAAAGCCAAAGGACTTAAGAGTATGCCTGGGGTTTCTCGGTGGCATAGGCACCGTCGAGATGAGCTGCGGATGCAGTGAGAGCTGTTGGCGACTGAGTGAGGCGCGCCGGGCTCGCGCGTACAGGCGAATAATGCACTGTGCAAGGCGCAGAGCAAATGGCATCGACAAGTAGGCTTTCAATGGGGGAAGTGCGGAAGGCACCGGTCGCCAGGCGAAGGCCGATGTGGTGGATCGAGTAGACCTTCACAATACACGTTCGGATGCGGGTGCATTAAACTCGCACGCGTAGTCGAGCTTTGAACGAACAAAGGATCGATAAAAAAGTAAGGCAATAGCCCTATCAGCGCCAACGTCACGGAACGAAGAATATCCATGGCACAGATACACGAGAACCTAAGGCTAGGAATATGAGCCTCCCAGGTGAGGCGTAGGTCAAATACATGCAAGAAGTGAGAGAGATTGGCGGAAACCGGTCGCGGTGGAGTGATCTCTGCCCGGTTTGCGAAAAGCGAGCACAGTAGCTATTTGCCAGGAATTTGGGAGGATACCCTCTAACCAGATCCTGTTGAATTAATCTACCAACCTAAGCTTCTCGACTGAGACAAAAAAATCAGTCAATTCCTGAAATGCGGACCACCGCGCCAGCAAGAAGCACCACCGACGGGCTCTCGGGTGGCAGCGGCCCAGAAAGAGATCAATACCATGAAGGTCATCGACAATCCCCCGACCCAAAATCAGGCTGCGCATCCGGAGAACACAAAGATAGATCGAGGTAGGAAAATGAGGTGGTTCTCGCGCAGTGATGTGTAAGCTGATCCACATTTACGATACACATCTCCAGCTCTTCAATCAGGTCGGCAAGGACTTGACCCAGGAAATTATTCAAGTAGTTTCCCCAGAGGAGGTGTGTACCATTCAGATCTCCAAGCAAGAGAAAGGGCCTGGGCAACCGTGCCACGACGCAGCGGAAATAACAGTATACTTGCTGCTGCCTCAAAGGAGGTATCTAAAGCAATGAGAAGAACGAAGACATCATGCCGGGTGTAAATCGCGCATCCTACTGACCGGTCCCCATCCCGTGGTGGTGGAGTCTCAAAACCCTTATACCCTGGGAGGAGGGGCAGAGGGCACCCGCCCAACATGATCTGCAAAAAGATAGCTAACGAGAAACGGGAGGAAACGAGCCTCCACAGCTCCCCCAGGTTGGCCCGGAGTCCGCAGCAATTCCAGGCCTAGCTCGGAAGAGATGCGGGGGCCTTCTTCGAAGAGAAGACGCTCACGGGAATGGCCGTATGCTTCCGAGATGCAGAACTCCGGGCGCTGAAGGCGCTGTCGCCTTCGAGGACTTATCGGGGGAGGTTGGGCTCGGCATACAAGTCTTTTCCTCCCTCCGCCTCGAAACCTTAGGCAGGCGGGGGTCCCTCTTTTGGAGGATCCACCGTCTCCGAGCTACCCAGCCTACCAATGGGTGTGAGCGAAGGAGCAGAAGCTCCTTTTGTGCCGTGTTTCTTTCGGGGGGAGGCTTTAGGAGCCCCGGAAGATGGCCTCACGACCAACTTCAGGGGTGTTGCCTCCTGTGAGTCTAACGATCCGGTGGAGGCGTGCGGTGGTTTCACCTTACGGGAAACCGTCACGCTAGGGGAAGGAGGGGGAGCCCTAGTTCTAGCCGGGCCTGGATGTGACCCTTCATGCCGCCAGCTCTACCAAGGTAGCGCCTGGGGTAGGTAGAACCCGCAGAAGTGCTCTGAATGGGCGCTGAAACGACTGTGTTTGTAGGCCTGGAGGGGCCAGGAGCAGATGGTGTCTTTCTTAACATTGAATCATAAGAAGTCCTAGGCAGAGTCGGGCGCGCCAGGACAAAGTCCCCTCGTTCTCTCGCATAAACTACTCATTTCACGAAGTCCTAGGTAGAGTCGGGCGCGCCAGGACAAAGTCCCCTCGTTCTCTTGCATAAACTACTCATTTCACGAAGTTCATGGTAGAGTTCGGCATCAGACTCACCGGCATGCCATCAAGTGTCCGAAGGGCACTAATCATAGCCGCCTCAGAGGGATTCGACGCATTCGCCAGAAGGCTACCGTCCGAGAAACGGGTCACCATCGGCTCTCTACCAATCACGCTACCGATCCTGGATGGTTGGGTGAGAGGAAGCTGGTCGGCGTCTACCTTGTGAAATTCGAAGCGAACCAGAGAAAGTTGTGGGAAAGGTTGTATGGAAAGTGATCAAGCAGGTAAGAAGACAAGTTGTCAGAAAGGAGAAGCTAAACAGGGAGCGGACGGGTCGATTGTGACAAAGACGTCAGTCTTTTCCTGAAACAGACCACCACGTGCGTTCCAAGGACCCTTAGGTGGGAGTTAAGTCGGCAGCGGCACAGAAAATGTGTTAAATGGGAAAGTGATCCCTACCATGCAGGTCATCAACTACAGATCACCCTAAATCAAGCTGTTTATCCAGAGGTAACAGGGATAAATCAACACAGGAAAATGAAGCAGTCTTTGGGCAGTGATGTGCAAGCTCATCCACATTTATGACACCTATCTCCGGCTGGTCGATCAGATCGGTGAGGAGCTGAACCTCGGATTCATTGAGTAGTCTTCCCGGACTGGGTGTCTACTGTTCAAATCTCCGAGCAAGAGAAAGGGCCTTAGCAGATCGGCTGAAGGTGGAATGTACCCAGAAATTAAAGTATACCTCTAGGTGTAGCTGCACTGCCAGTGCCTGAAAGGAGGTATTTAAGGCAAAGATAAGAACGAAGACGACATACGGGGGTAATCGCCCATCCTCTCTCTCGGCACCCAAAACTTGGTTGTTGGGTTGCAAAACCCTTGTACCACGGGAGGGTGGGCAGGGGACACACCCTCAGCATGGTCTCCTACAAAAAAACAACAACCGGGGAACGAGAGGAATGAGCATCCGCAATCCTCTCAGTTACCCCCCTCCCCAAGCCTGGCTCAGAATAGATGCAGAGGCTCTCTTCGAAGAGAAGCCCCTCATGTGAATGGCCGTTGGCTTGCAGGAGGCATTTGGCCGAAAAAGATGCTGAAACCTTCGGGGAGGCGGGGGTCCCTACTTTGGAGGACCCACCGTCTCAGAGAGACCCAGTCCAGCCTTTGGCGAGGACGTTTGAGCCGAAGCTCCTTTGGAGCTGTAGCCCTTTCGGGGGGCAGCTTAAGTAACCCTGAAAGACCGGTTTACGACCACGTTCAGGGGTGTTGCCTTCTGTGAGTCTAACGACTCGGTGGAGGCGCGCGGCCCTTTCTGCTTAAGGGAAACTGGGAGCGCCCGAAGTGATGAGAACCCAGAGACGTGTTCCGAATGGACTTTGAAAAACCATATTCGAAATCCTAGAGTGGACAGGAGCAGAAGGTGCCTTTTTAAAAGATTGATGCACAAGACGTCCCAGGCAGCGCCAGTATAAAGTCTTTAGCGTCGCGAAATGAGAGACGATGCGCAGCCTGAATGGCCAGCATTTCATTTTCCAGGACAATGCACCACATTGTTCGAAGAAGCGGGGTGCGGCTCTCCGCAATTGAAACACTTTGCCACAGACGATAGGGGCTTATTGTGTACGACCTTGGAGCAATTTACACATACTTCGGGTGACCCCGACTTTGCACGTCTACAGGAGCGATTCGTATCTCTGAATCAGTGGGAGTACTAGCACATCCGCGGCAGTGGCACGAATGCATTCTCACTGTAGCAATACAATCCGGCACACACTGATTCATGGAGCTTATCATGGTCGAACGTGACGAAGAGGTAGCGTAGGTCTCTAAGCACCTACCTTTTTTCTCATCACATGTTCGACCTTGACCGCCCTATTCTCGGTTAGGTCTAAGCCTTAGAGCTGGCCGAGCAAAGAGTCTAAGGTGATGTCTTCTATGAAGTATTCCAAGAGTTCCCTCGCATAAACAACTCCTTTCACGAAGTTCATGGTAGATTGCGGAGCAGACTCGGGTTGTGTTTTGCACCCAACTCGACCGACGCCATGGAAGATCCTGTCGTGTATGGTTCGGTCCCCTCCGGGATCATGTCCATCTTAGCGAAGGCCTCCGTATGGCGAGAGCATCACGGATACCATTCGAGGTATCTTCCGTCGCAGTCACGTCTCTGGCCGGTGATCCGACCTCCATCTCAGAAGAGAGGGTGGCAGTCACGTGGACCCCCCCCCGCAATGTCAAGATGCATGATTGCATGAGACACGGCCCGACGATTCCCACTTTTTCTTGGCCCCCTAAGGGGTTGGCCCTATCGAGTTGCTCCCACCGGGAGCGGACGATTTTGGGCTGCCTGCTTACTCTCTTAGCAGTCCCCTGCGATAGAATAGAGGGGACTGCAGTTCGTCGAAAGGAGTCCTCCATGGGTGAATCCACACAAGGGGATGAGGAGAAAATCCCCGCACCCGTAGACCTAGGAGAGCAGTAAGGTTCCTCTCCGGTAGAGATGGTTGGAGAGGCCCCTGAGATCGGAGAGGGAGCGGGCACCTCCTTTTCAGGGATGGAACTGCCCGAGAGTGGCTCCAAAGATGGCAAACGGGAGGAGAGCCCCTCCACCGGTCAAACGGGTGCCTCAATTTTCCTCATCCTCTCCGACCCCTAGGTTGGATGAGGCCACGCTTGGAGGAGGATCTGCCGCGCCTGTGGTCGCCTACTATTACTTTCTGTTGCCGCCATAATCACAATAAAAAACAAAAAGTGGACTGATAGAAAGTAGTGGGGAAGTAAATAAAAGAGTGTTCATAGGAACAGAAATCCAAAATATGATCAATTACACATAAGCGGTCCCGGTTCAGCGTTGATTGGCTTTGCCAACCCAGCCCGCCATTTAGGCAAAATTGTCCTGGAACTTAACTATAGGGAATGGTGCCGCCGTAGATACCATATACAAGTGCACTAGAGCAAGTTGAGCCGAGGTTAGGGTCCAGCATACCCCATACCTAATATTTGCCTTAGCTAGCGGGCTTTCGGCCCCCACAGCAGGTAGGGACCTCACCGTATACACATACACTCGACTAAGGCTCATAAGAGGACGAAAGGGCGTCGGGCAGACAGAACCTCTCTGGATAAGAGAGCAAGTTTGGAAAGGGCATGAGGGTATGTAATAAAGAGTAGGGTGGGTGATCACCTATTATTATCATACCCTGGTGCTAGGAGATCTCAGGATAGCATACAGTCCACCAAGGCACCATGGTTACCATACCGATCTTTAGAGGTGGAAACATTCCTCTTGGTGCAAAGTGCAGGGAGAAAAGGTTGAATGCATAGCCGTAATGATAATAATAAATAATACTTAGAATAAATAATATTAAATAGTAATGATATTAATGACACTAATAATAATTAAAACAAATCATTAATAATGATAATACATAAAGATTAATAAAAGTAGATCAAATACTAATAATAAAATAAAAATTATACTAAATAATAATAATGATAAAATTTCTAGTATTAAATAATATAACATTAATAATTAATACTAATCATCTATAATAAGAATTCCCGTCGTGGAATTTATTATAAATTTTATTTTATGTCGGTAACACTCGAATCAATTTATTTTGAGAAAAATTGTAATTTAGATTTCAACGACTTGGTATTACATGAAAAAAATAAAGATGCTTCACCATCTTCTTTCTTTTATAAATAACGACTATGTATTGTTAAATTATTTAATATAAGACCAGGCAATGGATTCGACACTCCTCCCTACTGGGGGAGCTTGCGCTTCGCTACTAAGATTAAAATTTGAAATCTAAAAAAAGCAGCCATGCTTAAATTTTTAGAAATTTTCTTATAATAATTTTAAAAAGCAACTCTATAATAAATTTCCCTCCTTTCAAAATATCATGTTGCTAAAATATAGAGGTATAGAAGATATATCAAAATAAATTTTTGGAAGTTAACCATTTGTAATTCTTTAGATTTTAAAAAAATTCAAAAAAATTTGTATGCTAAAACAAATGTGAAATCCACATTTGAGCAAAACACCTATTTTTTTTAAGTATTTTACATTTTAGCCTTTTGCATATAATAAATTTGGTAAATATGTAGATTATCGGCGCGAACGATGGGACGTACTATTTCGTCCGTGTTCCAAAATGTTTCATGTTTTTGGAGTACATTTAAGTTGACGGCTCGTGTGGGGGTAAACACAATGGGGAGGACTACACTACGATGATCTTGAGTTTCATTAAATTGAGGGGGGGGGTCTGGGGGGCACAGCCCCCCCCAGTATATAATCCTAATTGTTTATAGAATAATAATTCGAAAAGGACTCAAACGCGCATGAATATTCCGACACGAGTGAACGATAATATTTACACACAAATTTTTTTTTCGGCCGGGCCGCTAATCTACATATTTACCATAAATTTATAAATAATTCTGAAATTACAGTAAATATGATAAAAGTGCATTTCACATTTTTCTTAGCATACGGTCGTTATATTTATTTCTGAACTTCACCATTTTGTTTATTTGATATAAAAGAATTATTAGAAATAACTTTGATAAAAAAAAACATTAAGTCATAACCAAACTAAGATGCAATTATTATTGTAGTCTTTTTTTGTATAATTTTTAATGAAATAATGGCTAAGTAATTATTTTTTTTATATAATATATATATACCTTTTGTGAACCGAAGTAGCGCAAATACCCCTCTGCTCTCTTAAGATATAATATAGTTTAGTTTAAGGGAAAACAAGGTGGCAGCTGCCCAATCCTAATGGATTCTTAATGGCAGCACTGTTAAAACGGGGTCGCCCGAAAAAATGTCAGAAGAGGCGTGGGAGACACTCAATAAAAAGGATTCGAAAAAACAGTACAACACACAGAGACGCACACTTAAATTACGGACATACAGCACGCATCCTAAAAATAAGGGCGGCTGGGGCAATAAACAAATGACATCCGCCAGCCGCAGGGGAGGACACAGAATAAAAGATAAAACAATGAACCTAAAGACAAAAATTAAAAGAATTTATAAAAGGGATAAAACGCCGCTTCGTGATAGAAATGTAAGGAGGGAGGACGACCGAAGGGAATCTTCCGTTAAAATAAAGCCAAGTCGAGCAGAGAAGGCGACGCCAGAAAGGGTAGGGAAGCAGGAATTTCGAATAGAAGCAAGGCGGGGACAAACTACTAAAATGTGAGCCACACACAGCTCGCCACCGCAAAAGAGACAACCATGGGCAACTCCACCTCCACCCGAAACTAAATAGCCATGGGGGAGTCGCGTATGCCCAATTGGCAACCGGCAAAGAGCAACCTCCCAAGACCGGAGTCGCAGAGAGCTAGAGGACCAGGAACGGACAGAGCGTTTAATAAGGGACAGCTTAGAAGAGGGGAATGAATCCCATTCTCTCTGCCACAAACAAAAGATATACGCTCTGATGACGGGGTAGGAATCCCTAGAATGTAGAGGGGCTGCATCCGGCCCCTCGAAGGCGGCCGAGCGGGCAAGCCGATCGGCACCCCAACAGAACGCCACCCTGTAACGGGAGGCATTTCTAACCAGTCAGGAGCGAATTCGTAAAACCAAAGGACGGGTGGACGTAAAAGAACGAACCGCCTCCAAAGCAGGCCAGGAATCGCTAAAAACAATAAAATCTGAAGAATTGAGGGATAAAATCAAATTAAATGCCAAAAGAATGGTCGTCATCTCTGGGTTAAAAACGAATGTTACAGGAGGAAGGGCGGAACGAAGAGACTCAGTAGAGGACACCGTAGCTGACTGAGCACCGAGGTCCGACTTCGAGCCGTCAGTATAGATGGGACGCTGGTGAGCATGAGAACACGCATGTTCAAGAAACGGGCACTTTAATAGACGAGGGTCAGTAGACCATTTCTCGAAATGTCAAAAAGCAGTACAGACCTCAGGAGGGCGAACGCTCCAACAGGAAGCCGGCGGGAATAGGAAGGCCAACACTCAGGGATTCGAGATGGTCCCCAACTCGGAGCCACGGATGCCGTGGTAGAGATAGCCGCCGATCGAAAGATGCCGAAGAGGACGGGGCAAAAAGTCATTCATGGACTGGGGATGGAGGGCATTGCTGAACACGAAACAGGAATCATAGGCACACCTGCAGCCGGTGGTATCGCAAGGGAAGCACGCCACCATCAACAAAGAGGCTAGGGATAGGCGAGGTGCGAAAGGCTCCACTACTAAGACGGGCCCCAAGTGAACGAACAGAGTCAAGTATCTTCAAGGCTGAAGGAGACGCTGAAGAGTACAGCTAGCAACCGTAGTCCAGCCGGGATTGGACCAGTGCCGAATAAAGCAACCGTAAGATGCGCCTATCACCACCCCAAGTAGTGTGGATAAACCCTAAGCAAATCCATAGCCTTTGAACAGGACGCCCTCAAACGACGCAAATGGGGTACCCAGGTGAGCTTGCTATCAAGCGTTAAACCTAAGAACTTAAAAATGGGGACATATTCAATCGCCGTGCCACCCCAGAAGAGGGGAGGGAGACCAAGGACACTACGACCCAGATAAAAATGCATGGTCTTCTTTTTGGTGAACGAAAAACGGAAACCATTTGAGACAGCACGACACGGCAGCAGAAGGCAAGAAGGAAGATGAGCAAAACAACGCCAAATCATCCACGAAGAGGGAAGCTAAAACCCCCTCCGGAAGAGTGGACATCAGACTATTAGTGGCAACGGCGAAACATGTCACATTTAAAACACACCCTTGAATCCGCAAGCCTGAGAAAGCATACCCAATACGGACCTTAAAATTACGGAACGATAAAAATTCCTGAATAAAAACCGGTAAAAAGCCCCTCATACCCCAATCATATAACTGACGGAAAACACCATATCTCCAGGTGGTATCGTAGGCCTTCTGAATTTCGAAGAACAACGCTAACACCTTATGCCTGGAGGAAAAAGACCATAAAACGGAGTTCTCCAAACGAATGAGGTGGTCCAGAGTACTACGCCCGCTTCGAAAACCGCACTGAAATGGAGAGAGGAGCGAGTTGGACTCCAAAACGAAGTGAGGCGAACTTGAACTATCTTCTCGAGTGGATGCAATCATCACCGGGAGAGGTGGCGCCACAATGAGAGAGAGCATCCCGCAGCTCATAGACGGAAAAGAGAGCATTATGAGAGTAGGTGACGCACGTGGTAAAATCTAAAAGGCAATATTCTATGGCGACCTTATGATCGAGAAACCGTCGAGGATAGCTACCAGCGCTACTCACCGAAGCAAAATGGTCAGTCAGAGCTTCGCTGACCAACCGATCATCGGAAACGAGCGAGCCTCCGATGTCCAGAGTGGGGATGGCATGACCAGCGTAGTGACCACGGATCTTAATGACCCGTTTCCAAACCCGAGTCAGTGGCGTGGAGGAAGAAATGGAAGATACGTACTGGCGCCAAGACTCCCGACAGGCACGACAGAGGGTCCTTTGGCGGATGGCACGAGCTTGGTTCCGATCGACCCTATTCGAGACGGTCAGGTTCCGCCTATAACGGGAATGGGACAACTGATAGGCAGAAATAGCCGACGCACAATCCTTCGACCCCCAGGGTAGGGTGGAGCGCCCCGCAACAGGGCACCTCCGCGGAACAAAGCACTCAGCAGCTTCTAAAATATGAGACCGCTGAATCTACGGTATCAAAGGAAACCCGGGAGGCATCAATAAAGGAAGCCCCGCGGAACCCAACCCAATTTGCTCGCCGCAGATCCCAACGAGGAGGGAGGAAAAGGCATAGGCCAGAAAGGGCGGCCGACAGGACTATAGGGAAGTGATCACTCACGGAAAGGTCGTCCCGAATCGATCACCGGAAATCGAGGAAACAGTCGGGAGAACATAAGGACAAGTCTTACCATACCATGTTCAAACGGATGTTTGAACATGGTAAGAAGTAAAGTCGCCGGAATTTAGAAAACAAAGGTAATCAGATAATAAGAGGGACTCAACCAATCCGCCCCGGGGATTACGGGCAGAATCACCCCAAGATGGGTGGCGAGCATTAAAATCACCAAGTAATAAAAACGGGGTAGGTAACTGACTTGTGAGCTCTAAAAGGTCAGACCGACTCAAAATAAAATCCAGGGGGATGTATACAGAACAAACGGTTAAAAGCTTCGAAGTAAAAACCCTCACAGTAACAGCCTGCAAGGTATTACGAACGGGAAGTGGCGCAGATAATAGCAAAGAGGAAATTAAAAGCGAAGCACCACCATGGGACACGCCCCCGGCCGGGGGGATGCAATTAAACACGCGGAAGTGCGGGGAAGGGGCAAGTCCCAAGCTTATTTTCTTGCAAACGGACCACCGAGGGCCGAACGCTAGAAAGCAAGAGCTGGTGTTCCTCCCACTTCGGAAGAACCCATTGACAATTACACTGTAGGATGACAGACATTACTGTCGTCTCAACACCAACGTCGGGATTCTAGTGACGGAGACCGTCGAAGGATCCCGACTACTAGAAGGCCCATAAGGGGAAAGCGACAAATTGCGATGAGCTGGGGACGCACCCGGCACGAACTTGGCAGTGTGAACGGCGGGAGGTGACAGCTGAGAGCCGGACCAAACCCTCAACGTGGAGGGCTCATGGCCCGGAGGAAAAGGGAGATCGAGCAGAGACGGACGAGAACGAAGATGCGAAGATTGAACAGAAGGCGGAACATGGACAAAGGGTGTCAAGGAAACAGGGTCAGAGGGCAAGGAGGAAATAGGATCAGATAGAGAGGAAGGAGCAAGGTCGGAAGGTGAGGAAGAAACAGGTTCAGAAGGAGATGAAGGAACAGGGGTAGGAGACAAGGGAGAAGAAACTGGCGTAGGAGACATAGAAGACTGCACAGAGGTAAGGGGCAAGGAAGGGACGGGGGTAGGAGGCAAAGAAGATGGAACCGGGCGACTTTTGCCCGGACATCGGTGATGCCAACGCGGGCTGGCCAGCGAAGCCCGGGGAGGAGAAGACATCAAAACAGAAGACGCCTTAACAACCGACTCGGGGGACTAAAGCAGCTTCATCAGAGGCAGCGCGCTTGAACTCCGAACGGGGTGAGGAGGAACCCTTCCGTTTGCGCTGAGGTAAAGGAACGGGGGAAGGAGCAGCAGGGGCAGAAGCTTGGAGGATCTGACGGATATCCTCCAGAGTCTCAGCTCGGTCGGTCTCACGGTCTGCGACAGAGCGAGGAACATGAGAAGAGACCAATATCAAAGGAGAGGGCGCACCGGAGGTAACAAAGGCAGGGGAGAAGGGGCAACAGAGGGACTGCGAGAAGACAAAGGAGGAGTGGGACGACCGAGAGGAGGACTGCGGGACGCCGCATCCCGGAGAACATCAGAGAAGAGGCGGCCAGAGGGGACGAGCTGTGCCCGCACCCTACAGCGGGCCTCACGGAAGCAGGCCTGATGGAGTACCGAAGAGCCAGGACCTCCTTCTCAAAAAGGAATACGGGACAAGAACGCGAAGCCGACCTCCTTCTCAAAAAAGGAATACGGAACAAGAATGCGAAGCCGCGCTATGGTAACCTCCACAATTGGCGCAACATTCATGATTCCCACAAGGGAAGCCATGATACGCCAACGCACATGCCACACAGCGACGAGCCTGCCTACAATTGCTGCTCATATGGCTAAACTAGTGGCAATTATAAAAACGTTTGGGGAGCTCGACATAACAGGACACAGGGCCACGAAGATAACCAGCACAAACAAACTGGGGCAGATCCTGACGCTCAAAGGTAACGATGAGCGTACTCGTAGGAACCTTAGCGGGACCAATCGACTTAGAAACCCTATAAACGTACGTAACCCTCTGGGACGAAAGTTTATCTTTTAGTCTCGAAATATATTGCAATAATTCATTGGAGCGAATCACCCCCTTAACATAATTAAGGCGAGGGTGAGGCACAACTGAAATCTGGACCGAAATGGAGGACAAATCCCGCACGCCACCACACTGCTCTCGCGAAGATACCTCAACCACTAAATCGCTACTACCACGGACCCACTTACGGCGGGGTGTACTACAACGGGACTCCTCATTCAAATCAAACGCGTCCAATTTAGAAAGCGGTGACCCGGAACTGGAATTCAGCACCAGGAAACGAGGATAATCGTAATCAGGATCTATCTCTTCTGTGAACCGAGATCGACAAACAAACGTAGATGGAACGACGATGTAGGGTGAAAGAGAATTGGTACAGAAGACCAAGTAGGGGTTAACAGAAGGAGAAAAAGAATGTCGGGCATGGGCCGGATGGGGCGCTGAAACCCGTCAGCCCCCCGAGTGAGCAGCGATAGAGACAGGACGTACTCGGCCTCGAAATGATGGCCAAAATATGGAGATCGTTTGTGGCAGACACAGAGACGGGACACGAGACTTAGCTGCCATGGCAGCAAAGCCCGCCCGTCATAAGTAGTATAGCCTTATGCACCTAAGAAAGGTCGCAGAGAGGTGGTTCGCCCATTGCACACAGGGAAGTGGCTATTCGGACAACATATTATTCGCGATCTAATGCCCAGGAGTCATCGCGAGCTGCGGGCGTGATAGGGCTTGTTAATAGAGGTTCCAAAGACTTTCTTCTGACAAGACTTGGTTAGCTGATTAGGTCATTAAGCTTAGCAAAAGATTGAGAGGATAGTCGTAGAAATAAATTAAAAAAAAAGACGACTGGTGATAGGGAGCGAGGACAAAACGAACCAACACCTCCCCCAGGCTCCGTCAATGTGCAAGTCAACCAAGTGACGGTGCTCCCAAATTTTCACTCGGGCAGGAAGGACATGCAGCTACTCCAGGTACAATGTAACAGGCTACATAGAGTAGCCCCCTGCATGGGGTGGGTGAGGGTGAAGCGCATGAAAAACATCCAAGTACCAAATGAAGAAGATGAGGAGAGTTGGTACAGAAAGGCTGAAATATATTTTAACGGATGGAGAGGCTGCGTTGGTGCCGTTGGAGCGTAGAGTACCGTCAGCACCACGGCCAGGAAAACACATCGCCGTGCCCCTTATAGAGGCAGGGCGATGTGTAGAAGTTAGCCATAGAGTGTCCGAAGAACAGTACCTATGGATGCCTGGGAAGGGTCAATCGCATTCAACAAAAGGAACCCATCGTCTCTTAGAAAGGGGCAACCTTCGGTTCCCTACCAAGATGGCCTCGATAATGCCTGACGTTGAGGAAAGATGCGTCCCTTGATCATGATCCCATCAGTACACTAGCGGCCATAATATAAGGGTCAGTAAGAACAAATGTATTTAAATATTTATTATAGAAGTTTAACAAAACTTTCAGACTATATATTATGCACATATTTAAATATATCTATCCTTCGTGAAAATTCAAGTGAATGCAATAAATATTTCTTAAGTTATGAGGAAATAAAACTCTTCCAAATTGCACGAGCCAAAGTTAAGGGTCACTTAGAAAAACAAGGTAGAATGGAACAAGAACAAAAAAGAAACCCTTTCTATTAATAGTTTGTGAACATCCCTTATTAGCAAATGACCTCCCGACATCGGTTACCACAGGACTGAATTAATTTCTTGCAAAATGATGGGGTAACATTGTTCCATTCGTTAACAGAGTTCATCTTGGTTCTTTGGATTTCTCCGCGCTCCATCTCCAATAATCTTCCAAACGTATTCTATAGAGTTGAAATCGGGACTTTGAGGTGGCTTATCCATGAGATCAACCCCTTTATCACTCAAAAAAATCTCTCTCTTCGCAGTGTGGCAGGAAGCGTTGTCTTGCACGAAGATAGGAGTTTGAATTGACGAGGATGGGACATGTGGAAGGGCATGCTGTCTAAGAATCTACTTGGAGATTTCAGCATTGGTAGTCCCTTGTAGGCAAATAAGTGAACCATGCCTAACAATAGAGATCACTCCCCATACCTTACACTGCCTTCTTCACACATGAACGAGATAACCTTTCACCACATCTTCGTCGGACGTAAATCTCGCTATCGGAACCAATCGCATTAATCTTCGATTCATCGCCAAGATGAACTTGCGCCCACTGTTCTTCTGTCCAAACATGTTCGTGAGCCTAACTAAGACAGGTTCTTTGATTCTTCTTGGAGAACAGAGGTTTCTTTGTCGGTGCTCGAGCAAGCAACTCAGAACATCGTAACCTCCGGGATATCTCAGCAGCACTCTTAAACCTATTCTTCAGTGACATTCTAACCATAATATGATCCTGTCTTGATGACGTTTTACGAGGTATACCAGTTTTGGGTTTAGCATCTGTCGACCTGATGACTTAAAACGAGCTACAATTCTTTGCACAACACTTCTAGACTTTCTTACAGTAGTTACTATCACTTAATTTGACTTCCCTCTTAGTGACTGCGCACAATCCTTTGTTTTTCACCACAGGACACCGGTCGTCTCTCACAAGCCGCCATGTTGACAGTTGAATGTTCCAATAAAATATGATCATAACTAACTGCTAGCCTATCAACAGTCTCCTAAACAAAAATCCTCGGTTGGTTGTTCATTTTTTCTAAGTGACCCTTAACTTTTGCTCGTTGCAATTTGGAAGATAGTTTGTTTATTGCCTCATAACTAACGAAATATTTATTCCATTCACTTGAAATTTTTATGAAAGATAGATATTAGATATATCTAAATATGTGCATAATATATGGTCTTAACGTGTTGTTAACCTTCTATAATAAATATTTAAATACAACTGTTCTTACTGACCCTTATATATGGCCGCTAGTGTAGAGCGAACTACTAAAAAAATAGACAGCGGGGTCGAAGAGGGGCCCTGACGTCGGCCACACTCTACTCACCAAACTTTGGCATTTTTCTGTGAAGCCTTTGCCGAGGGCACGCCGTAGACGAACAAGTCAGCCGTGACCTAATCGACTGCTTAGTGGGCAAGGGTACCCATCCGTTCATGGAACTTCCCAGGAGGGACGGGTAAAACCTGGGAGCTTACATGCTGGTCCCCATGAAATTCATGATTCACGCGTCAAAAAAAATGTAGGGCAAGGCCTAAGGGGGGTGGTCCCAAAGGGCCCCTGATACTTCTTTCGCAGGCGGTTAATCCCCGTGGGATGGTTTATTGGTCGTTTCGGTTGCTCCTGAGAAAAGAATGGAGGAGGTGGGGGGGGGGGGGGGGCAAATCCTAGGCAGAGTCGCTGACGGGCAATTGTGAGAAGTGAAATAGGCAAAGTTCTCCTACCCGGAAACATAGGAAGGGGAGAACACCCCTCTGCGCTAGAAGAGATCGAGAAGGGCTTCACCGAAAGCATGGGGGCGGCAACTCTTCTTGAGGTGGAGCTGCAGGAGGGCGTCTCGGATGTTAAAACGGAAAGACCTTTACCAATGGAGTGTGGTGGGAGATAATCCCACCCATCAGTCGAAATTGGGTTGTGGGGGTCCTCGTTCACCCCAACACCAAGACGGGGAAAATTTATAATTTCTTGTACTGTATTTTGTGTGGGATATCTCGCCTCGAGCTGCTCCCACCAATCCCGTCTCAGATTTGTGGACCATTTATGGGTTCCAACTCTTGCAGTTTTAAAGGGTAATTGCGGGCCTCTGTGAGACATCGCACACCGACGTTACTTACGGGTGGACGGTCGATCACAGGTGCAACAGCCCCCACCTGGGCAGCCAACGAGGGAGGTGCGAGAGTGCATCTCTTACTTAGTCGTACTACCGGTTGACAAGAGGCCAGGATCTGAAGATGTCATATGACAGACGGAGAAAGGACCTGAAACTTTTAGTTGACCTGACAGCCAACAAGGTAGTACAGACTTATGTACACGAGAACGGCCCCATGAAGGTGGTTAGCCCATTAGGCGCAGGAAAAGGGCTATTGGAGGCAAAACGCTACTTCCCATTATTCGCACTCCAACGCCCAGAAGCTCTCAAGCCTAGTTTCTTGCCAAATGTGGGTGTTAAAGGACTTTGTTTATTACAGAAGTTCCAAGGCCTCTCTTCTGTCCGGTCAGCCAAACCTTCCTTACAGGCACTCGGACCCTGCTGGCGCGCCGCTCCTCAAGGTACCTGGTGTAGCTTTCTACACATGTACCAGTCTGCTAGTCAGTAAAGAGAGACGCGTCCATAAAAAAATCTCTTACCTTTTTCAACTGAACAGACTTGAACTTGCAGATGTCACACTTGTAATATTTCCCCTTGCGGTGTTTCTTCATATGAACCCTGAGCGCGGCGTCGGACGGGCGATCTTTTCCTGCGGTGGAAATCAGTTTTACCCTCGGTCATCATTAACGAAATTTACTTAGTCCTTACCACATGCCAGATTCAGGTCGAATTCACAGCGGTTGGCATACACGCTGCAGATAACAGTGATTCCAATCCGAGGTTAATCAGCAGGTGATCACTGAGAAATAAGTAAGGCATCTATCTTAATGAGTGCAGATCCTTACCACATGTCACCCGATACCTAGCGTTAAAAGCCATAAGGAAAGAAAACAAAGACGAGGTAAAATAAAGGCAGGCCAAGACTGAAAATTTCTATTCCCACACATTTCGCCTATGACACCCTGGTAGTTTAT
The DNA here is from genome assembly GCA_963969495.1 of Ceratothoa steindachneri. NCBI lineage: Eukaryota > Metazoa > Arthropoda > Malacostraca > Isopoda > Cymothoidae > Ceratothoa > Ceratothoa steindachneri. The sequence continues at coordinate 152,807,782 of OZ018325.1, forward strand.
CTTTAGTCAACCATTGAAGGTAATTCATTTAAAGCTCGGCACCTATCTCGGTGATAAGACTTAGTGAGGAAAAGAGGGGGCAAGTGTAACTACTTTCAGACTCAAATTTTACAAGAATCACGTCATTTAGCTACCAATCAATGTCTCATAGATGTCACCCACCCCATTATTTCCCGCCAGCGTTTTAACACAGTCTTTCCCTCTATGCTTTAATCGACAGAGGCATTGGAACGAAAAGGAAAACTGAGAGTAAGAAAAGGCGAAGCAGATAAAAATTCAGCAGTGAGAAAACCCCGATTGAAAAGGATCGATACAATCAAACACATTAGCCCTACATCTTGGTGTTGGTTATATCCGATGCATGGTGGCGTTGGGGGGGTTTATTCTGAACTTTTGCAGGATAGAAGAGTGGCCCGAGCTTTGATGGGGTAAGATTGCTTGTGTGCGTCATATGTAGAGATTTCCATGATTTGTCATTTGGGCTAAGCGGTTCAATTAGGATGTTGTTGGGCGGGAGGTTCTAAATGTCTGTGAGTGAGGGTAGTGAGGAAGTGTTTCATGAAGTTGTAGTTTGGAGGGATGGGGGTCAAAAGGCGTCCCCCCCAAAAAAAAACACCACTAAACAAGAGCAACACCAAACTAAATAAACTAAAACAAAAAAAGAGCAAGCAAGAGGAGGCACCTTCCGGCATCGGCCCATCTTTCCCTGTACCGGAGATTGCGACCAACACCAGTCAAATAAAATGGAAGAAGCAGAAAGTTCACAAGTCTGTGCGTACGAACCCATCCCGAGTACATACAGTGGGGAGGGGAAAGGAACTGTGCCCTGTGTTGAGAGGAGTGTGCCTGGGAAGTCTTTTTCGAGTCTGGGTGGGATTTTGTTGTAAGGTGGTTCATGTGGTGGATTGGTTTAGTGTTCTGCTCAAATTTTGGAGTCCAATCATTGTTCAGGTGTGCTCCAATTGGTAGTAGTTTGGTTTCTGCATAATAGTGTTGGGAGTGATAATTTTGAATCCCCTTTTGTTAGTTTGGAGCTTGTCTGCGTTAGTTTTAGACAGTGTTAAGTGTCAAGTTAGTTGATGGAGGTGTGGACGAATTGTTTATATAGTATGATTAGCGACTGTTGTTCGAAGTTACGTTTGCTAGTGCTTTTAATTTGCAGTACATTATTTGTGACCGTTATGTTGTTTGTGTGGTAATGTTCATGAGTGTAAAGTGTGAGCGAGTTCCAAGAAGGTGTAAGTTTTGTTTAAAGGTAAGACGTTGTAGTAGTTTGGTTGTCCGCCTCCCCTCCCCTATGTCTAATCTCTTTCTTCTTTTGCAGTGTGTGTGTGTGTGGATCGTGTGATCACCGTCTTTGCTTTGTGTGGGGGGACTCGATGGATCTCTATCGTGCTCCCCCATTCATCTCCTGTTTTCTTTTTAGGCGGATTCTTTCAGCATAACTATAACGTGTTAGGTAAAAGTTTGGAAGTAAAGTTTGTGACTGAGGAAGGAAGAGCCGCCTAGACGGAGGATAGGTGAGTGAAGATTGTGTGAGAGTGGATATGGTTGAATGTGTTACGAGTAAAGATGTTTGAGTGTGGCAGTGAATAGGTGACTGAATGTGCCTTCTCTTTTCCAGTTCTGTGGTACCGATTGTCGCCGACATCTGGTTTTCGGAGACGGCTGAAGCCAATCTTGACTCTCGTGTGGCAGTAAAGGGACGCATCGATTGGAGCCTGAGCCCTCGCACTTTCCGCTCTGACTGAAACCACCACTTCCCCATCCTTGAGTGCGGATCATTCGCCTTGGCTGGAGCTAGACTCCCAGTCCCTTAAGAAAAAGGAACCTCTCTTCCCTCAAGAAAGCGGGCCCGCCTCCCTTTCCCTGTTCCCGCCTCCCAAACCGGTAATAGCGCTCCCGGTCATGTTGCCCTTTGGCAACATGGTGCCATTAGTGGAGCGAATAACGAGGAAGCGTTTGAAGCCAGCGGGCTCGAAAACGCCAGGTAGCCTCTGAATGAGGGGCCCCGATGTTATCGAGTCTCCGCCCTGTGTACTCTTGGTATTAGTCTTAGTCAGGGGCTCCGCAACCAGGGGGGCAGAGGGGGCGGATGTGCCGATCTTGGCTTGGTCGCTTGCCAGAGTGGCAGCAGACCCATCCGTCCCCGCAGCCCCCGCGGATGGAGAGGAGCCCCGAGTCTTCTTCGTCTTTTTCTTTCTTGGATAGGAGGGCGGGGAATGAACCCGCTTCTCACCTCCGCCGGCAGAAGCCCCCCTGCCAGATTGGCCGGCCTCAGCCAGGTCCCTCTCCGAAATGGAGAAGTTCCTGGTAGTCGTAGGGGCACCTGTCGGAGGAGATCCCTCCCCTCCTTTTACTGCCTCGGAGCCCTCGGCCGTTTGAGGGGGACCTCGCATAGGGGCGGATTCGGGTTCGGTGCTTGGCGCCGAGCCCGGATACCCCCCCATGGAAGGCCCTATCGTCTGAGGCTGGGTCTCCTCAAGGACCATTTCTATCACAGGAGGGGCCTCCAGTTGACCATCCCCTCCCAGGACATCGCAGGTCCCCTTGGCAGTGTCGCCAGTCTTGTGTGGGGAGGCACAGGCCTTGACCACGGCAAGGTTTAAAATTCTTGCCAGCAGGTCTTTTGAGGGAAGCGACCGAAGGGGCCTGGCTTCCCTCTCCCCCCTAAGGGGGTTTGCCCTACCGAGCCGCTTCGATGGGGAGCGGCTGGCTTTCTTGGCAGTCCCCTTAGAAAGAAAAGAGGGGACTGCCGCTGGGAAAAGGGAGGTGCCCGAAAGCACCTCCAGAGAAGGGGGTGAGGGGGAGTCCCCTGCACCCGTAGGCGTAGGAGAGGAGTAAGCCTCCTCTACGGTTAGAGAAATATGGAGGGTCCCCTGCGCAAGCACAGGGAGGGACGACCTCCATTTTTTTCGGTGGAGTTGCACGAGGGCGGCTCCGTCGATGAGCAAGGGGGAATTAGGGGGAGATTTTTTATTTTCTCATCATTGGGCATAGAGACCCTATTTGTGCTACGGGACGCAATAGCTCATCACCTCTCGCAGTTGCCCGCACTGCGAGAGATGCTTACAAGCCCGGCAGAGCCAGGCACCGCCATTCGGGACCACCCCTCCCGCCTGGTGGCCTGGCAGTCCATCGGCATGGCGGCTCCACCTTGGACACGGCGTAAAATTGATAGAATGTGAAGAGGAGAGGGAAAGGGATGTGAGGAAGGTATGGGTGGGGATGAAGCAGGTTGTTAAAAAACCTCCCTCCCGAACCGGAGCTCGGGGGTTAGGGAACAATGTCCCCTACCCCCACAGCCCCGAACTGGGGTGGTTGGCTTGAGAAGGTCAGCATCTACCCTGTGAAATTAGAGGCTGACCAGAGAAAGTTGTAGGAGAGGTTGTATGAAAAGCGACGAGGTAGGGGAGAAATCGGGCTATCTGAAGGAAGGAAGAGAGGCTAAGCTGGGGCCGGACGGAGCGCTGGATCCCGTCAGCACGGCGGCCAGGATGGCAAATCGCCGCGCCCCTTACGGGGTCCCCTACCGTATGGAAGTTCTCCATGATACCAGATCGAAAAACACCCTGGCCAAATGTTGTTTACGAAGGAAGGCCTCGTAGACAGCATTTTCCTGTAGGAGCAGAGCATCCGAAGTGGAGTGGAATTTACGAAAGCTGCACTGTGCTGAAGCCCGGTGTCCTCAGCTGTCCAGAACAAAAGGCTAGTTTAACTAACACTTACTAATTTCTCCAAGTTGCACACGCAGAAGTTGAGTAAGATAAGTTTTTATAATTTCGGCGCCTGCCAAAACCCCCCAAATTGGGACGTCCATAATTAAGGTATTGAAACGGCTTTCAGACAGTGGTTTCAGCCAAAATCTACCCAATTTTCATCAAATTCTGAGAGGCTGTGCTTTCACCCCTTGCCCGATTTGTCAGAGAATCGGCCTCAGGAGTAGTCCACGAGTTCCCTAGTATAAAAATCTGTTTTCACGAAGTTCATACGAGAGTGCGCGCAGTCACACTCACCGACGATCCATTGAATGTACGAAGGGCACTAATAATGGCCACCTCGGGAGTGTCCGACGCATTAGCCAGAAGGCTCCCGCTAGAGAAAAGGGACACATTCGGTTCTTTATCAGGCAAACAAGATAATGCTCTCATCTGATGGAGCATGTTGCCCTTGGCCAACAAGCTGCCACCAGTGGAGCGAATACCCAGAAAGAGTTTGAAGCGAGCAGGCTCGAAAACGCCAAGTAGTCTCTCAATTAGGGGCCCCGACGTAATTGAGGCTCCACCCGCCATATTTTGTCAGTTTGGTCTTTGTCTTCGCTTCCTCGTACACGGAGGGAGAGGAACCCCTACTCCTCTTTGACCTGCTTCTCTCCAACCCCAGAAGAACCCCAAGCCTGGATGGAACGGCCTAGGCAAGATTCATCTCGGAAATGGATACGGACCTGGCTGTGAAATGGGCACTAGTCGTGGAAGATGTCCTCCCTCTCATTGAGGTCTTTGTGGGCCAGACACCCGAGGATAAGATCGCACAGGAGCAGACTCAAGTTAGCTGTTTTGCATCAATCCCAGATTCTTCACCATGGAAGTTCCTGCCATCTGGGGCGGGGTCACCTTGAGGACAATACCAGATCGGGAGGGGAGGGGGGAATCTAAGTGGCCATCTCCCCCCAAGGTGTCACAGATCCCTATCTAGTACTTTAGAGTCTAGTTATCTTGGGCCGGTGAACCGACCTGCATCGGGGAAGAGAGGGATGCATGCACACTGACCACCTGTAAACTTAAGATGCATGACTGCACAACAATAAGGGGCAATGCGGCCGATGGGCTCCGCCAACCCTTGCCCCTATCAAGCCACTCCCACCTGGAGCGGCCGATTCTGGACCACCTGCCTGCTTGCTTGGCATTCCCTTGTGAAATGACAGGGTAGACTGACGCTAGTGCGAAGATGAAGTCGCCAAAGGGCGACTTTGATGGTGGTGGTGAGGTGGAAGTAATCTCACGCGTAGACATGCGAGAAGGGCAAACCTCCACTCCAATTGAAGAAGAGCTGGAGCTGCCTGAATGAAACTCGGAAAATGGCAAAGAGGAAGACCCTTTGCCCCATATAAATCGTGAGAGGAGAGCTCCTCCATCGGTTGAAGGCGTTGTCTCATTTTCGCTCGTCATTACCGACACCTAGGGAGGGCGAGGCCGCGCTTGGAGCCGGATCTCCATGCGCCTGCGTTCGTCCACTATTCTCATCTATAAACAGAGTTGCATAGAAGATAGATACTATGAGCTAATAATGCCTTGGGAGGTTAAGAAGAGTCTCTATAGGATCTGAAAATTCCAGAATGTGATCATTTACACATACTCGGTCCATGGGTTCGAGCTATGATAGGCCTCGACAATCCGGCCCGCCATTCAGATGAATTTGTCCTCGAGCTTTGACCAGAAATTATGGCGCCGACCTTATATGTGTACTTGAGAAGGGGAATAGAGTCGACGGCTCAGCATACCCTATGCCTAATACAGCCATCGGCCAGCGGGCTTTCGGCCTCGCAGCAGGTAAGGACTTTACGGTATACACTGCCACTAGGCTAAGTTCTGGTAAGAGGACGAAAGTGGGGCGAGCAACCAGAACGTCTGTGGAAGGGATAGATGGGTATGTATTTGGTTGAGGAATAAGTTCTTGGGATTTTATCAAATTTATTCATTACCATTAACAATTTTAGAAAAACTTCATTTTTAATTGATAACAATATGCAATTTAATCAATAATGTATTCTCCGTTGTTATTTACTTCTTCCCAACGTTCAACTAGTTTTTTGATGCCTCTGCAATAAAAATCTCTGGATTTTGACTCGGAAGAATTTGTCTAACCAGGTTCTTGATTCCACATCAGTATTAAACGAAACGCCGCGCAAATTGTTGGAGAGCGATCGGAACAGATGGAGCCAAGTCTGACGAATATGGAGGATGCGGCAGGATTTCCCAATTAAGCGTTTGGATGGCGTCTTTTGTCATATTGGCAATGTGAGGACGAACATTGTCGTGTTGCAGAAGGACTCCATAACGTCGATGAGGTAGCTTTTCACGAATAGCTTCGGTGAGTCGATACATTTGTTGAACGTAGAGTTCTGCATTGACGATCTCGTTGTTCGCAAGCTCATAAAGAATTATGCTTTCACAATCCCACCACACACACAGCATCGTCTTTCGTGGATGAAGTCCTTGCTTTAATCGCGGAAGTGGGTTTTTTTTTATTGGGGCTAAGCCATTGTTTTCGATGGTTCATGTTCACATAAACACGCCACTTTTCGTCGCCAGTGATGATGCGGTGAAGAAATCTGTCCTTATATCCACGAGTAGCCTTGTGACGAGCAAGCAAACCTGCGGCAATCGTGGAGCGTTGAAGTTTGTTGCTTTCGCTCAAAGCGTGCGGAACCCATGCACCGAGTTTTTGAGCTTCCCCATCGAATGAAGGTGATTCACTACAGTTTTTTGATCACACGCCAATTGTGAGGGTTTTCATGAAGAAGGTCGTTCAATCGATCTTCATCCAACTTAATGGGGCGACTAGAACGTTTTTCGTCATTAAGATTGAAATGACCGTTTTTGAAACGTGAAAACCACCATTGAGCTATCCTTTCTGATAAAGCATTTTCTCCGTACACAGCACAAATATCGCGACGAGCTTTGGCTGCGTTTGCATTGTTCCCGTCTCGATTGAAAATGAATAACAACAAGTGTCGAAAATGACCCTTTCTTTCAACTTGACATTCCATTTTGAGGGTGCAGAACAAAAATTAAATTAACACAAGTTTTAAATAAACCGCAATGACTTATTACTCAACTTCAAGACGTCACCTAAGTAAAAGCTTAATAGTTTACGCTGTTAAGAGACGTAGCCTAACCTTTGCAAATTTTGCTCTCATTATTTATTGTTTCTTAATATGTGCACAAATCACGTCAACAAAAATTAAATCAACACAACATTAAAAAAAACTCAAGAACTTATTCCTCAACCTAATAATAAAGAGAAGTAGGGATAGGCGTGTCCACTAATCAGGAGGGTGGGTGATCACCTATTATCATCATACCCCCGGCGCTAGGTTATCCCGGGAAGGGAGGGCATTCCACCCAAGCACCATGTTTATCGAACTGAATACGACCCCCGACGCCCGGCACAGCTTCCCAAATTTTAGGGGATAGTCTTAGAGAAAAGGGAATGACGAGAGGGAGCGAGGAGGAAGCGCACCAATAACTTACTCTGCGCCGTCAAAGAGCTCAATTAAATCTAGTGGCGCGGAGTCACTAATTTGCACTTTGTACGGGTGAAAACAGTTCCTCCTGGTACCGAGTGCAGGTAGACAAAAGGGTGAGGTGATAATCGTAGAGCATAAAACAATAATAAAGTAGCGATGAAGGGAAGCGAGGAGAAAGCCAACCAACAACTTGCCCAAGTCTAGTCAAAAAGATTGATGTCAACCCAGGAAAAGGGCTTCCCTAATTTGTACTCAGACCGAGAGGACGTGCAGTTCCTCCAGGTAGTGTAACAGGGTGCTCCCAGGCGGGGAGAACTAAGTCTACACAAACACCCTTTTCAAAAGGGATTTAGGACTAAGTGAAGAGTAAGGGGATGGGACGATATGAGCTGGATCTGTATGAGAGTTGCTTCGTTTCAACACCAAAATGGTGCTTTTTTTCAAATTGACTAATTGCAATTGTTAAACCATGAGTGGTATAAAATGTCTATGAGAGCTGAGATTGCTGTTTACTAAGGTTTTTCTTTTTACTGGATGTTTGATACATTGCCAGGACCTGTAACTAGTTTTTAATATTTTATGATTCGCAACGTTTTCTTGGGTATATTGTTATGCGTGTGTTTTTATGTCTGGTGTGTGTTGTATATGTGCGAGTAGGAAGCCGTTATGTTGAAGTGTTGTTTTGGAGAGACTATTTTTTTCAGCGACTGACTCGTATATGGTTAGCAGGTTGAGTGCGATGTATTTTCTTTATTTTTGTGAGATTTATTGCGCTCCAGTATTGGCTCAAGTTTTCCACCTACCCCATGGGAAAATCAAATGCGTTTTTAACAAACAAACAGCTAATTTCATTCTGCTAATTCTTACCGCAGATCTGGCAGGACACTTTATCCGTAATTTCAAGCTCATCCTGTCGATTATCATGCGCTGCCAAGTGTCTGCTGAAAGCCTTTTCCACAGTGCAGCTATACTCGCAGTGGGGGCATTGGAACTCTTCCTTGTTGTACCTTTTCAACACAAAAGCACATCAATGGTTGTTGACCCTTAAAGTCACTTCTTACATTTATAGGATCAAATTAGTGGACGACCACGGTCATTATGGTAGGACAATTGATGAGTTAAAGGGATACAAATTTTATTTTTCCTCTTTTGGGTTAAGTTGTTGGCAGGATAAAATTCTAGTGAAGGATGCCATTCCATCCCAAACCACTTTCCTACTAAGTGCGCTCAACATGTATCGTCACTACATAACTACCCAGCCCCCTCCAATCCCTTAGACCTATGATTTAATTTACAATATCCCAAATTGTAATTGTGGTATCCTTGAAGGAAACCCAGTTTGTTCCCACTTGTGCTCAAGAGAGCTGCTAATGACGGAAAGCTTGAGAAAATTAAAGTGCGACAGTCAATGACTTAAAGACTGCAAGATACTTTATAACAAATATTAACAAAAGCTAGGTACAAACCAGGCTGCGTTGGCGTATCAATAATGAAAGAAAACAACAAAACAAACCCCGTATTCTCCAATCATTTGGGTGCGTAAGGGCAATTCCCACCTCGCACCACCTGTAACCAATCAAATTCTCCAATGCGTGAAAGGAACCAGACCTTTCGTGGTTATGGTATGATTAGGAATTGTATGGAAAGAAAAGCACGACCAACCTGTGCCTCTGCAGTGGATTTTTATTGTGCCGTTTTTTGCCGGTGGGCGTCCACCCGTCACTGATGTGGTCAGCGAGGTGCTTGTCGTACTCGTCCCGGTGGGTGGTTACGTAGGTGCACATCGAAAGCGGACAGCAGTAATCCTTGAACACGCTCTCAGCCGGTTCCGGCTCATTAGGTAAGTGCTCGGTCGCCAGATGTTTCCTGAGGCTCCCTCTCGTACGACACACCTGCTTGCACTCTCCGCATTCGTAGCCATCGATGCTGGACCCGCTGGCGACAAACGCATGAAATCAAGTCAGTCCACGAAGCAGAATCGTTACGGGGTGTGAGGGATTACTTCTCCTCCCCAGCAAGAGCAAAATCCAAATAGTGAAACAGTATTTAAGACTTAAAAATAGGCAAATTTCACACAAGTGGGATGTGTGCACTTTAAATCCCACTAAAAACTACCCCCTCCCCTCCTCCTGTCAATCCCAAGGATAACCATATTGTTTTGCCAGGCCGAATTGGCCCTTCATAGCCATGTGTTGTAGCATCTCGTCTACTCAGGGTTGATTACAGGGCAGAAGGAACCACGCAAACCACATCCATACACACCTATCTACAAAATAGCATGCCCTTCCTCCTCGGAAGGCCATTTATCTCCCTCAGACACTCAGTCACATATTCAAACACCCTTTAACGCGGCTTACCAACCATCCTCATACGGGAACATTCACTCTCGTATTCTCTCTTCACAAGACGACTTCAATACATTCTCCTTACATGACCCTAACTCCTCATAACACTCGGTCACAACCTCATTCATACCATTAACATTCATCTCTCTCCACCTTTCGCACAACAAACATGCTTAACTTGTCCATTTCGATTGCTCTCATTCGAAGTCTTATGGTACCCTTCCATACCAAAGCCTCACTCCCATAAACCAACGTTGGCATCGGCATGCTCTCAAGCAGCTTCCTGGCACATTCCACCCTGCTCCCCTTGCCATTCACTAATCACCCCAGCGACTTTTCTACCACTTAAAACCGTGATCTCAACGCAATCTGCCTTATTACCTCATAGATACTTCGCCCTTGTTCAAAGGTAACGCCAAAAAACACGAATACCCCTCCTCATTCTCATCCTCAAATACCTCTACCTTACTCTTTTTTGCACTCACCTTTAGCCCCCTCCTCTCACACACCCTGTTCAAAGCTACAAGGAACATTCTCAAATTCCTCTTACTCTCAGCCATCAACATAGATAGAACCCATCCCTCATCAATCCTACACCTCTTTCCCTCATTCCCAATGTAGTTCTAACCATATAAAGATATTAAACCGTAATGGCCAAACCACAGAACCTCGTTTTAACATCATGTAAAACTACTTACACTGGCTTACTTTCAACATGCCCTTCATACTATCCAATAGTTTACCATTCACCCCATACATTCTTAGTACCAGGCACAGAGTCCATCTACACAATCATAAGCATTCTCTGGTTCCATGAACTCAGCTGGAAAAGCAAGGTATGAGGTGTAGCGTGTATGCTGTTTCAGTGCAAATTATGCACACACACACACACACACACACATCTTACTGTAAACTCTCCTTGTTCAGCTACTATCAATCCTTCTTATACTCCCAATCTAAATTTTCCCATATACAGGTGGGAGAAAAGGTGATTGAGGATCAAAGAAGCATGTTAGACTATGTTCTGATAGGAAGAGAGAATGTGAAGAGACTTTTGGATGTAGATGTAAAGAGGGAGAGGGTGGGAGACTTATCCGACCATCACCTGATGATAGTAGAAGTAAGAGTAAAGAGTGAATGGGATGGCAAACGAAGGAGCTTGCCAGAGAAAGAGGTGTTAAGGGTGGAGAAGCTGAAAGAAGCGAGGTACAAGGAAGAATACAAAGAGTTGGTTGCAAGGGAGTGGGAAGTGATAAGAGAGTCTGAGGGTTTGGATGTGGAAGGCGAGTGAAAGTTGATGTGTGAAAGCATATAAGCAGCTGCCAGGAAATGATGTGAATTTAGGGTGTTTGGATAAGGGAGAGTTAGGAAGGGTAGCGAATGGTAGAATGCTAAAGGGAAAAGAGAGGCGTGAACTGTTCAAGAGGTATAGAGAGAACAGAAGCGCATAAAACAAGGAAAAGTATAGGAGGAAGCGACAGGAGGTGAGAAATCGAGTGGCTGAACTAAGAGAGAAGCGAATGATAGATGGGGTGAAAATGTGTGAGTGCTTTAGAGAGAAGAAAAAGCAATTTTGGAAGGAAGTAAATTGTGTGAGAAAAAAGAAAGAGGCAATACAAATCATAGTGAAGGATGGAAGGGGTGAAGTAATCAATACAGGTGAAGAAATAAGGAAGATATGGGGAGAATATTTTTAGAATTTGCTAAATGTGGACGATAGTTTAGAAGTACAGCTGTTATGTCATGGAAGAGGTGGAATGACATCAGAGAGAATTAGAGAGGGTGAAAGAATTAGCAAAAGGGAAGTGGAAGAGGCAGAGAAAAGGACAAAAAGTGGAAAGTCAGCAGGTATGGATGGGATAACAAGCGAGATACTTAAAGCGGGGAGTGTGTGTGTGTATAGTAGAGTGGTTGGTGAGGTTTTTAATGTGTGCTGAAGAAGTGAAGGAATGCAGGTATTGTTCAATTTATGAGGGAAAGGGTGAAAGAATTGAGTGTGGTAGTTATAGGGATACAAGTCTATTGAGTGTGGCCTGGAGAGGTATATGGAAGAGTCTTGAGTGAAAGAATTTGGAGTTGCATGGAAAGTCTGATTTGAGAGGAACAAGGGGGGTTTAGGAAGGGGAGAGGGTGTGTGGATCAGATTTTTACTTTGAAGAATATATGTGAGAAGTACCTGGAAAAGAATAAAAGTGTGTGCATGGCATCTATGGATCTGGAGAAAGCGTATGACAGAGTGGACCGAAAGGGGATGTGGAATGTGTTGAGAATGATTGGGGTTGAATGCACATTAATGAGAGCTACCAAAAGCTTTTTTATGATGACTGTAAAGGATGTGTGAGGGATGGGAGAAAGGAAGGTGACTGGTTCAGTGTAAAACTTGATTCAGATAAGGATGCGTGATGGCACTCTGGCTGTTCAAACCGTATTTGGATGGCGTGGTAAGAGACGTGAAAGCAAGAGTGGGAGGTAGGGGTGCAGCATTAGTGAGTTAAAATTGAGAGATGTACGAGCTAGAACAATTGTTGTTTGCGGATGATTCAGTGCTGGTGGCTGACTAAAAAAGAGAAACTACAGGCTTAGTCGATGCATGTGGAATTGTGTGTGACAGAAGGAAGCTCAGTGTGAATGAAGGCAAAAACAAGGTAATGTGGTGCAATAGGGAAGGAATGAGTGGGCTGCAAATGAGTCTAAATGGGAGGAAGCTGGAAGAAGTGCAGTGCTTTAGGTATGTGTGAATCTGGCAGCTGATGGAAGGGGTGAAAATGAAATATTGCAGCGAATGGAAAAGGGAGTGCAAGCATATGGTGCAAGGTTTTTTTTTGGGGGGGGGGGTAAGAGCTCATCTTGCGACTGCCTACTTGGGTATTAGTCGCCGTATTAAAAACTGCCTAGTACTAGGCTACTTTAAAATCGAATTAAATAACACAAAACAAAAAAACCCGAACACAACACCAAAAATTAAGAAAAGAGAAAAGGAAACGAGTAGTAAGCAAGCTCCTGCGTCGGGGGGAGGTCCCCCGGCGCAGGAGCGTGCGACCTATAAGGAGAAAAAAAAACCTGGTTAAATAATAGGGAGAAGGCCGGCCTCCCCCCAAAAGTTGACAAGGCCACCAGTCAATGTGCACGCACTCGTCCCGAGTACAAAGGACAGGCGATAGCGACCCCGCCCATCCCGGTACCGGGACAGGTAACGTGCGCGAAGATCGCCCAGACTGGGACATTCGACAAGAATGTGCCGAACAGTCTGGGGGACGACGCAGTGGTCACAATAGGGCGCAGGCGAGCGCTCCATCAAATAGCGATGCGTCACACGAGTGTGTCCGATTCGGAGACGACAGAAAGCGACCTGAAGCCGTCGCGGCATTGGGGAAAGGCTCCATGGAAGCATATGGTGTGATGAGGAGACTCACGAAAGGAAGGCGAATGAGCAGGCAGGCGCAAATGGGATTGTATGAGGGAGTGGTGGTTCCCATTGCTCTTTATGGATGTGAAACATGGGCATTGAGTGCGAACGAAGTTATGGAAATGAATTGACTGAGAAGTATTTGTGGTATGGGTTGATTAACAGGGCGAGAAACGAAAGAGTGCGAGAGAGATGTGGAAATAAAGTGAGTTTGCTTGAAAGAACCGATAGAGGTGTGATGAGAGAGTATAGTCACCTAGAGAGAGTGGAGGATGAAAGGCTGGTAAAGAGAGTGTATAGATCTCGAGTGATACGATGGAGACAGCGTGGGCGTCCGAGAAGTGGGTGGATCGAGTGTAAGGGAGGGGGCCAATTGGTCAGTTCTCCCCAAATTGTCGGGGATCCCTATCAGGGACTCTATTCCTGTAATGAACGTCATTGCGGCAGGCGAGCCGACTTCCCGTGGGAATTTTTTAATTTTTTAAATTTTAAGAGCTCATCTGGCGACTGGCTACTTGGGCATTAGTCGCCGTATTAAACATTGCCTAATATTAGGCATCTTTAAAAGAGGATGCTAAAAAAAACAACATAAAAAACAATAAAAAAAGAAACGAGGAGATAAGCAGGAAGCAAGCTCCGGCGTCGGGGGGAGGTCCGTCTCCCCCCGGTGCTGGAATCGGCCTTCCACCCCCAAAAGTCTAAAAGTCCACCAGTCAAGGTGCACGAACTAGTCCCGAGTACAAAGGACAGGCGGTAGCAACCCCGCCCATCGAGGTACCGGGACAGGTAACGTACGCGGAGATTGCCCAGACTGGGGGACAACGCAGTCTTTACAATAGGGGGCTGAGGAACGCTCCATCAAATGGCGGTGCGTACCGCGAGTGTCCAGTTTGGAGACGAAAGAAAGCAACCTAAAGCGTTCGCGGCATTGGTGGGTAGGACCGTCTCCCATCTTTGCCAAGCAGCCGAAGAGCTGCCCGTATTCCTGCCATGGCATCTAACGGTGGCATAGGCACCGTGGAAATGAGGTGCGGAGTCAGTGAGAGATGTTGGCGACTGAGGGCGGCGACGGGCTCGCGCGTACAGGAGAATAATGCACTGTACACGGCGTAGAGCGAGTGGCATATCGCCAGCATCGACTAGTATGCTCTCAATAGTGGAAGTGCGGAAGGCACCGGTCGCCAGACGAAGGCCGGTGTGGTGGATCGAGTCCGTCTTCCGAAATACACGCTCGGCTGCGGATGCATAAAACTGACATCCTTAGTCGAGCGTCGAATGAACAAAGGATCGATAAAAAAGTAAGGCAGTAGCCCTATCAGCGCCCCAAGCGTGCTGAACCTCACGGAACGGAGAATATCCATGGCGCGGGTACAAGAGACCCTAAGGCTGTGAATATGAGTCTCCCAGGTGAGGCGTCGGTCAAATACAAGACCGAGGAAACGGTGCGATTCAACCACTTCCAGGCGCACCTCATTAAGAAACAAGTGTGTCAGGGTGGAACCGTGAGTGGAGGCATTAGTGCACTACCTTAGTCTTGGCCAAGGAAAACCAAAACCTGTGCGCTTCGGCGGCGAGAGACGGAGTTCAATGCCTGTTAGATTCGACATCTAGGCCCAGCCCAAAGAGATCGAAAGGTCGTTCACGTAGAGCGTAGCAAGAACATCTTTCGGCAGCACCGAGGTGATGCCGTTGATGCTCAGGGCAAAGAGTGTGACACTGAGGACACTTCCCTGCGGAACACACTCTTCCTGCTCCTTTGGGCCGGAAAGGGCTCCCCCCACCCGTACGCGGAATCGACGATCTCGCAAAATTCAGATATAAAGACTGGGAGGCGTCCCCTCGCCCCCATCGTGTGGAGAGTCTCCATGATACCATATCGCCATAGGGTATCGTAGGCCTTCTCCAGATCGAAAAACAGCGTGGTGTTGTGCTGTCTACGAAGGAAAAATTCAGGGACGGCATTTTTCAGTCGGAGCAGAGCATCTAACGTAGAGTGGAACTTGGGGAAGCCGCACTGTGCAGAAGACAAATGGCCTCGGCTGTCCAGAAAAAAAGGATAATCTAACATTTACCAATTTATCCATCAACTTGCACACGCAAGAGGTTAGAGAGATTGGGCGGAAACCAGCCGGAGTAGTGATCTCTCGCCGGTTTGCGAAAGGCGAGCAGAGTAGCGATTCACCAAGAATCCGGGATGAGACCCTCCACCCAGATCCTGTTGAAGAAATCAAAGAGAGGCTATGCCTCGCTCACCCAGGTGTCGAAGCAGGGCGTACGGGACATCGTCCGGACCATGGGCAGTGTCCACGCCCGAAGAAAGAGCGGAACGCAACTCACTCAGAGCAAACCTTTCGTTGAAGGGTTCTCCGCCTCTGGAGGTAAAGTCCAGCCGGCGGCCTTCCCCGCATACAGGCAGGAATTAAAAAGATTGGATACCAACGCAGTATCTCAAAAGGAAAATTTGCGAAATGAGATTCGTGGTGAAAGTGGCGAGATGAGAGGCGGCTCATGGTGAAAGTGGTCAAGATATGGCAATAAAAATGCGAGGAACATAATAAAGCTAAAGAGTTTACTTGGGGAGCACGACACACTTATAACTTGCTCCTGTTCCACACGGACGATAACTCTCCTTCAGGAGTCCCGTCCCTTCAGCGAGAGAGAGAGCGGACCCCCCCCCCCTCCGACAGAGTACGCAATACTTACCTGGTGTCGATAACTAGCGTCTCGTCCTCAGATTCGTTTACACTTGCGGAATCAGAGGAGTAGTTTTCGTCTTGGTCGTCCTCCTCCTCATCTTTCCTCGCCCGCCCCGACGATCCAGAACACTTCCTCCCGGCATTCTGTATCAAATAAAATTAACTATAAGGACTGCAAAAGGAAACCATTAAACAGCATTACGACGCTGACAATGGTCCTAGCCCCTACGTGTCTCCCTCCCGGATTGTTAAGGACTTGTTCAATAATCCTTCCGGGCACTCTCTCGCCCAACATTCACATCATCATGAATTTGAAATGCATTCCAATCAGACACTTTACGAGGCTAATCACCCTTCTAAACGTTCAAATCAACCTCATAATCATTAACTTCCCCTTTTCTCCTACCTTGTGCCTTAACCCTCGCCAGGTCATAACTATGGGCTACGCTTAAAAACCTTTAACGGTCTTATAACCAACTCCCCGGAGTAAGTGTTTTATTTACTTAACAGTGGCTCTGGCTAAAGTCGCTTCCATAAGGCCAGTAGCCTCAACCACACGCGGTAACCGGAAGAGATTATCTGAGAAATCGTGTCTTTGTAGGGGGTTTAGCTCAGTTGCTCTTTTGTTGGGAATATTTTTTGCACTGTATCTGGTTCCTGATGGCTGGGGATAGATGTCGGCGTCAGTCATACTAGGGAGGCGTTTGCGTGTGTTTAGTTTGGTGTTGACCACGCTGGAGACTTGTCAGAGGAACATGTGTATCACTTTCTTCTGAATTCATTATCTAGTGGATGGGTGTTGAGACGGTAATAAGACCCGGAAATTGGATGCTATGCTGTATTGTGTGTGGAATGCTTTGTGGGTACTGGCTGCTTGGATGTGGAGTTCCTGGGAGTATCTCTGCATTATATTGCTTGAAATTTTATGCACGTTTTTTGGACGATGGCGAGGGTGGTGTAGGCAACGGTATTGACTACATGTACAATGGAGAAATGCGTTTCGCAGAAGCCAAGATTGTATTTTACAATCATATAATCAACCCACCCTTTACGCGATCTTCCAACCATTCTCACACCCTGACACTCAGTCTCGTATACTATCTTCATAAGTCTATTTCAACCCCCTTTTTTTTACCAGCTCACAACATCTTGTCACACCATTCTTCCTACCATAAACACCTTTAACCAACTCGTTCCCGACGCTATCTACCTTTCCCACACCGAGCGACACACTCAGGTCGTCCATTTGCACTACTTTCAATCCAGATTTTTCATTCTCCTTCCAACCCATAAGGGACCCCGTAGGGCAGCAGAGCTCATTCTCACTCAAACTACCATAGCGACAGGTTGTGACTAGGCCCCCACCCACCTACCCATAATTATTAATGTAAAACTTTTCACCTCATTATATAATATGTACTTACTATCTATGTACTTTTTTTGTGCCCATCCATCTCCTATACCACTTCATTCCATAAATTCTTTAAATTCAATCAAAATGTAAAATTTCTTTTGAAAATAAGTGTTTCTCTCTCTCACTAGTGTAGAGAGAGAGATACACTTTTTATTTTACATTAATAATTATTATGCCTAATCACAACCTGTCGCTATGGTATTTTGAGCGATTTTTTTTTTTTTTAAGGGGGCTATCTGGCGAATGCCGACTTAGGCATAAGTTGCCGTAAACAAACAGCCTAGTTCTAGGCTACTTTAAAAAATTGAACAGGAAACAATAAAAAGAAATAACAATAACAAAGCAAAAAAGAAAAGTCAGTAAGTCCACCAGTCAAAGTACACGCACTCGTCCCGAGTACAAGAGACAGGCGGTAGCGACCCCGCCCATCCCGGTACCGGGACAGGTGTCGTGCGCGAAGATCACCCAGACTGGGACATTCGAAAAGAATGTGCCGAACAGTCTGGGGGACGACGCAGTCGTTGCAATAGGGCGCAGGCGAGCGCTCCATCAAATAGCGATGCGTCACACGAGTGTGCCCGATTCGGAGACGACAGAAAGCAACCTGAAGCCGCCGCGGCATTGGGGGATAGGTCCATGGGAAAAGTCGCGGCGCAATGGCACGCAACTTTAAGTTCCCTTCGATCGTCTCCCATCTTCTTTGCCAAGCAGTCCGAAGAGCTGCCCGTATTCCTGCCATGTAGTCAGTGTGAGGAAGAGCGAAACGCTGGTCCGGTCGCAGAGTCCTCGCGGACTCTTTGGCGCGCTCATTCCCCGCAATTCCTACATATCTAGGAACCCAGCAGAAGATAATCTCGATCTGCCCTGCCCGGATATCGCAAACCAGGGGATGCGGAGATTCCAATGCCCCGAGAGCACTCAGGGCGTTTTGTGAGTCACTATAGATATAAATCCGGTCTCCGAACCGGGCACTTCGCGTAATCTCCCGTACCGGGTGGTGTATTGCCACCAGCTCGGCCGTGAAGACAGACGCAGCGCCCGGTAGAGCCCCGCTGACTTCAAACAGAGGGGATACGGCGTGGAAGCCGACCCCCTCTTGGGACTTGGAGCCATCCGTATACACTGGCACGGTTCCAGCGTGACACGAGGTGAGCTCCAAAAAGGTCGAACGCAATACTCCCGGCGCCGTACAAGCTTTGGGAGCAGAGGCGTGGCGACAAATAGCCAAATGTGGTACCCTCCAGGGTGGCATCCTGGGCAGAACCAGGGGCGCCCCCGGCCCGAGAGCTATATCTACCTCTCGAAGGAGTTTCCTGGCCCTAAACCCAAAGGGCTTAGGGTATGACTGGCGTCTCTCGGCGTCATAGGCACCATCGAGATCAGCTGCGGATGCAGTGAGAGCTGTTGGCGACTGAGGGAGACGCCGGGCTCGCGTGTACAGGCGAGTGATGCAATGCACGCGGCGCAGAGCGAGTGGCATCTCCCCAGCATCGACCAACAGGCTCTCAATGGGGAAAGTGCGGAAGGCACCGGTCACAAGGCGAAGGCCGGTGTGGTGGATCGAATCCACCTTCCGCAATAAACGCTCGGCTGCGGATGCATAAAACTCGTATCCGTAGTCGAACTTCGAGCGAACAAAGGATCGATAAAAAAGTAAGGCAGTAGCCCTATCAGCGCCCCAAGCGCTGAACGTAACGGAGCGGAGAATGTCCATGGCGCGGGTACAAGAGACCCTAAGGCTGCGAATATGAGCCTCCCAGGTGAGGCGTCAGGCGGATACAAGACCAAGGAAACGGTGCGACTCAACCACATCCAGGCGCACCCTATTAAGAAACAAATCTGGGTCGGGGTGAAGCCGTGGATGGCGGCAGAAGTGCACCACCTTAGTCTTGGCCAAAAAAAAACGAAACCTGTGCGCTTCGGCATAGCGAGAGACGCGGTTCAATGCCTGTTGGAGTCCACGCTCCAGAGTTGGCATCTGGGCCGCGCCAAAAGAGATCGAAAGGTCCTTCCCGTAGAGCGTAGTGAGAACATCTTCCGGCAGCACCGAGGTGATGCCGTTGATGCTCAGGGCAAAGAGTGTGACACTGAGGACACTTCCCTGCGGGACACCCTGTTCCTGCTCCTTTGGGCCGGAGAGGGCTCCCCCCACCCGTACGCGGAATCGACGATCTCGCAAAAATTCAGAAATAAACATTGGGAGGCGTCCCCTCGCCCCCATCGTGTGGAGAGTCTCCATGATACCATATCGTCATGCGCTATCATAGACCTTCTCCAGATCGAAAAACACCGTGGCGTAGTGCTGTCTACAAAGGAAAGCCTCGCAGACGGCATTTTCCAGTCGGAGCAGAGCATCCGACGTGGAGTGGAACTAGCGGAAGCCGCACTGTTAGGAAGACAGATGGCCTCCGCTGTCCAGGAAAAAGGCTAATCTAACATTTACCAATTTCTCCATCAACTTGCACACGCAAGAGGTTAGAGAGATTGGGCGGAAACCGGTCGGAGTAGAGTGATCTCTCCCCGGTTTGCGAAAGGCGAGCACAGTAGCGATTCGCCAGGAGTCTGGGAGAAGACCTTCCACCCAGATCCTGTTGAACAAATCTAACAGAAAGGCCATGCCCCGCTCACCCACGTGTCGAAGCATGGCGTACAGGACATCGTCCGGACCATGGGCGGTGTCCGCGCACGAAGCGAGAGCGGAACGCAACTCACTCACAGTAAACTTGTCGTTGAAGGGTTCTCCGCCTCTGGAGGTAAAGTCCAGCCGGCGGCCTTCCGCGACATCACGACGTGCATTGAATGCTGGCGGAGCAGCATCCCGGCTAGAGAATGCGGAAAAAGCGGTCGCTAAGGATTCCGCCACGGACGCGGGGTCCGAGATTGCGGTCCCATTCTCCTGGAGAACGGGAGGGGGGTCCTGCGAGAACTTGCCCCGAATCCTTTTGACTCGCTTCCACACCTCAGCTAAAGGGGTCTTCCCGTTAAGTGAAGACACGTATGCCCGCCAAGAAGAGCGGCGGGCGTGCTTCGAAATATACCGGAACCTAGCCCTAGCCCGACGAAATTCAGCGACAGTGAAATCGTTCGGGCGGCGCTTATAGCGCATGTAGGCATAACGCTTCTGTTTGAGGGCCGTCTCACACTCGGCCGACCACCATGGGAGTGGTCAGCGTGCAAAACGGCCAGACGTCCTAGGAATAGTAGTCAGGCCCACGGCGATGAGGTTGCCGGAGAAGAACTCAACGACCTCATCTACCGACCTAAACTCCTCGACTGAGATAGAGAATTCAGTCATTTCCTGAAATGCAGGCCACCGCGCCCGCGCCAAGCACCACCGAGGTGGTCTCTCAGGCGACAGTTGCCCTGAAAATGATATTTGAATAGAAAAGTGATCACTACCATGGAGGTCATCGACCACCCCCCAATCAAAATCAGGCTGTGCATCCGAAGAGCACAACGATAGGTCAAGGCAAGAAAATGAAGCGGTTCTCGGACAGGGATGCGTAAACTCATCCACGTTTAGGACACCCATCTCAAGCTCTTCGATCAGATCGGCAAGGACTTGTTCCCTGGGATTTATGGAGTAATCTCCCCAGAGAGGATGCCTGCCGTTCAGATCTCCAAGCAAGAGATAGGGCCTCGGCAACCGTGCCACGACGCAGCGGAAGTCCCCCGCGTCGAAGTCAGCTGACGGTGGAATGTACGCAGAAATCAGAGAATACCTCCTATCTAGGTGCAGCTGCACAGCCACTGCCTGAAAGGAGGTATCTAAAGAGAAAGGAAGAACGGAGACATCATTCCGGGTGTAAACCGCGCATCCCCCAGCCCGGCCATCCCGCGGTGGTGGGGTCGCAACACCCTTATACCCCGGAAGGGCGGGCAGGGAGAATGCGCATAGCATGGTCTCCTGCAAAACGATAGCTAACGGGGAACGGGATGAGACGAGCCTCCGCAGCTCCTCCCAGTTGGCCCGGAGTCCAGGGCAATTCCATTGAAGGAATATGCCCTCCAGGCCTAGCTCGGAGGAGACGCGGGGGCCCTCCTCGAATTGAAGACCCTCACGGGAATGGCCGTACGCTTCCGGGGGCAGAACCCCGGGCGCTGTTGGCCGGACAAAGCGCTAGATAGAGGCGCTGTCGCCTCCGAGGACTTATTGGGGGAGGTTAGGCTCGCCATGCGAGTCTTTTCCTCCCTCCGTCTCGAAACCTTAGGCGGGCGTTGCGGCTTCGGAGGCGGGGGGCCTTCTTTTCGAGGAAACTCCGTCTCCGAGCCACTCGCTCCACCTCGGGGCGTGGGCGAAAAGGCCGAAGCTCCTTTGTTGCTGTCCTCCTTTCGGGGAACAGCTTTAGGAACCCCCGAAGATGGCCTAGCGACCATCTTCAGGGGTGTTGCCTCCTGTGAGTCTAACGACTCGGTGGAGGCGCGTGGCCGTTTCGCCTTGCGGGAAACGGTCACGCTGGGGGAAAAGGGGTTCAGCCCTGGTTTTAGCCGGGGCAGGGTATGAACCCTTTTTGCCGCCAGCTTTACCAGGGGAACGCCCGGTTTGGGTAGAGCCCGCAGAAGGGCTCCGAATGGGCGCGGAAACAACCGTGCTCGTTGGCCTGGATGGGCCAGGAGCAGAGGGTGCCTTTCTAACTATTGAGGCATATGACGTCCCAGGCAGAGCCGGGCGCGCCAGGCCAAGTCATTTGCCTCGCGGAATGAGAGTCGATCCTGGGCCTGAACGGCCAGGATTTCTTTCTCAAGGAGATATGCACCACATTGCTTCGAAGAAGCAGGTTGCGGCTCTCCGCAATGGAGACACTTGGCCACACACGATTTGGACTTATCGTGTGCGACCTTGGACCAATTTACACATACTTCGGGTGACTCCGACTTTGCACGTCTACATGAGCGATTCGTATGGCCGAAGCGGTGACAGTAATAGCACCGCCGCGGCATTGGCTCGAATGCCTTCACGCGGTAGCGGTACCAACCGGCACGCACCGACTCAGGGAGCTTGTCACAGTCGAACGTGACGAAGAGTGTAGGGGTGGGTCTCGAGGCCCCTCCCTGTTTTCTCATCACACGTTCGATCTTGACCGCCCCATGGTCGGCCAGCTCTAGGGTGATGTCCTCAATGGAGTAGTCAACGAGTTCCCTCGCATAAACTACTCCTTTCACAAAGTTCATGGTAGAGTGCGGCGTCACACTCACCGGGGTGCCATGAAGTGTCCGAAGAGCACTTATCTTGGCCGCCTCGGCGGGATTCGCCGCATTTGCCAGAAGGCTCCCGTCCGAGAAACGGCTCACCTTCGGCTCTCTACCAATTGCACTAGCTAATCCTCTCCTCTGATGGATCATGTTGCCCTTGGACAACATGGTGCCATCAGTGGAGCGAATAACGAGGAAGCGTTTGAAGCCAGCGGGCTCGAAAACGCCAGGTAACCTCTGAATGAGGGGCCCCGATGTCATCGAGGCTCCGCCCTGTGCACTCTTGGTATTAGTCTTAGTCAGGGGCTCGGCAACCGGGGGGGCAGAGGGGGCGGATGTGCCGATCTTGGCTTGGTCGCTTGCCAGAGTGGCAGCAGACCCATCCTTCCCTGCAGCCCCCACGGATGGAGAGGAGCCCCGAGTCTTTTTTGTCTTTTTAGTCTTTTTCTTAGAGGAGGGCGGGGAATGAACCCGCTTCTCACCTCCGCCGGAAGAAGCCCCCAGGCCAGATGGACCGGCCTCAGCCAGGTCCTTCTCCGAAATGGAGAAGGTCCTGGTGGTCGCAGGGGCATCATCCGCAGGAGATCCCTTCCCTCCTTGTACTGCCTGAGAATCCACAACCGTTTGATGAGGACCTTGCATAGGGGCGGATTCGGGTTCGGTGCTTGGCGCCGAGCCCGGATTCCCCCCCATGGAAGGCCCTACCGTCTGAGGCTGGTTTTCCTCAAGGACCATGTCTATCAGAGGAGGGGCCTCCAGTTGGCCATCCCCTCCCAGGACATCGCAGGTCCCCTTGGCAGCGTCACAAGTCTTTAGTGGGGAGGCACAGGCCTTGAACCCGGCAAGGTTTAATATTTTTGCCAGCAGGTCTTTTGAGGGAAGCGACCGAAGGGGCCTGGCTTCCCTCTCCCCCCTAAGGGGGTTTGCCCTACCGAGCCGCTTGCACGAGGGGTGGTCGGCAATGGGCTGCCTGCTGGCTTTCTTGGCAGTCCCCTTAGAAAGCAAAGGAGGGACTGCCGCTGGAGATAGGGAGGTGCCCGAAAGCACCTCCAGAGAAGGGGGTGAGGGGGAGTCCCCTACACCCGTAGGCGTAGGAGAGGAGTAAGCCTCCTCTCCGGTTAAAGAGGTATGGAGGGTCCCCTGCGCAAGCACAGGGGGGGGGGGCCTCCATCTTTTCTGTGGAGCTGCACGAGGGCGGCTCCGTTTTTTTAGGGGGAATTAAGGGGAGATGTGTTTTTTTTTTCATCATTGGGCATGGTGACCCTCTTTGTTTTACGGGACGCAATCGCTCACCACCTCTTGCAGTAGGCCGCACTGCAAGAGGTGCTTAAAGGCCCGGCAGAGCCAGGCGCCGCCATTTGGGACCACCCCTCCCGCCTGGTGGCCTGGCAGTCCTTCGGCATGGCGGCTCCACCTTGAACACGGCGCAAAAAAGATAGATTTTGAAGAGGAGAGGAAAAGGGATGTGAGGAAGGTATGGGTGGGGATGAAGCAGGTTGTTAAAAAACCTCCCTCCCGAACCGGAGCTCGGGGGTTAGGGAACAATGTCCCCTCCCCCCTCAGCCCCGATCCGGGGTGGTTGGCTTGAGAAGAAGGTCAGCATTCTACCCTGTGAAATTAGAGGCTGACCAGAGAAAGTTGTGGGAGAGGTTGTATGAAAAGCGACGAGGTAGGGGAGAAATCGGGCTATCTGAAGGAAGGAAGAGAGGCTAAGCTGGGGCCGGACGGAGCGCTGGATCCCGTCAGCACGGCGGCCAGGATGGCAAATCGCCGCGCCCCTTACGGGGGTATTTTGAGCGAGAATGAGCTCTGCCGCTCTCATACAGCTCTCTGGCACATTCCACATTCAAACCTTTCGCAGTCGCTAACGCTCTAATGGCCTATAAGACGTTTCTACCATTTGAAACTTCATTCTCGCAATCTGGTTCATCCCTACCATCTATCTTTTAAAATGCACCATAGATTGTGAGACACCGCAGACTGATATCAGACACTACCCCATTCTCACCCCCAAATACGATTCGTTACCTTAGTCTTTTCTGCATTCACTTTTAGTCCCCTCATTTCACACTCCCTGCCAGAAGCTACCATCAGCATTTCCAAACCCACCTCACTCTCAGCACTAACACCAGCACATCATCATAGGTAGAACCCATCCCGCACAACTATATACCGATTTTCCTTCATTCTCATCCATAAAGATATTAAACAAGCACGCAGATATAACACAACCATGTCTTATCCACCCACCGCACTTCTGCCTATTTCACACCACTCAGCCCAGTTATCTTTCACCCCCCCCCCTCACGCACGCTTTACTTATAAAGACACTTACGAACATCCAATAGTTGCCTTTAAGCAAGGTAGGAAGAATACCTATACTGTCCTCCTCCGGTGCGTATCGTTTAAAACGACTAAGTCATGCTAGTGGATCGCTGGCCTGGAAAACCGTGCCCAAGGCTTCATTATATGAGCGTGACACGCAACATTCAGAGGTCTGCTCTGGCAACCACCAACAGATTCAGCGACTACATTGCCGAGCCTTCATCCACACTAAGAAGCAGATAGGAAGAAATTGTGGAAAATATCAGATTTTTCCCACGAAGCCTTCAGAAGGAGTCAAACACCCTCGCAAAGGCGCTCTCGCGAGCCTAGTGGAGACGACGCTAGTCTTCTAACGTCGAGGCGCGGGTTCGAGCTCACCGGGCTTGGGGACAAACCTTTCAGCGGCATCATGAGCGGGAGGCCCAATGGGTAGATGCAATGATATCCCCCCCCCACACACACACATACCATGTGAGTAGCTCCATACGTATCATCATACACAGTCTATCGCAACATCGCTATCATTTCCCTCGCCTTCTCAGCACCCAACCTCTAGAAGATGGAGCCTTGGGTCCTAGTGCCTTCGGACTCACCAAATTGTCACTCTGATCTTTATGTGTATTTATCAGGTCGTTGATCTCGTCCACAATACAAAGAACGAGTGGCGTTACGTACCTGAACTTCGCAAAAAATTAGTAACAAATTAGTATTGGATCACTGCATGAAATCAGGAAAGCAAACAATCAGCATTAAGAAATAAACTACTTGTGAACCCCCAATCAAAAAAAGGAAGTGTCTTGCAAAAGACTTGTCGCCATCATCATCCTAATTAGCCACAGTGAGCCAATTACTTGACGTTGGCATGGGTCAAAGTCATAAAAGTAGAAACAAATGTGGAGATGGAACAAAAAAACAACACTTACTCTCCCCCAAGGCGTCTTCCTGAGACGGGGAACTTCTATCCTGTCGCGAGAACACAGTAGGGAAAGATGGAATCGCCCATGCGGGCCAATTACTCTTCAAAAACCGTGAAACTTACTAATAAATAAACAAACTCAAGCCTTAATTAAATTGCGAAATACTCACCTTTCCTGAGTTCTTGATCGGATACTGCACATTCTGGGGGAAACTCGAGTGTGACGCGCCAGCCCCCACTTGCGGGCCCAAGATATCGCCGTAAGTGAAGGAGAGGTTGCGTGCAGTGTTGGAGAGCTGGTCGGAATTTAGCGGGTCCTCATACGGCCCCCCGAGATTCAGACTAAGAGGCTGGGACCCCGGCAGTGACACATCCTGGGGGTGGAGTTGATTGTGTTGTGGAGCGAGAGTAGTGGTATGGAGCTGAATAGTTTGGAAGAGATGAGTCTGAAGCGGTGTCTGCTGCTGAGGTTGGACTGCATGCTGAAGGTGAATAGGCACCGTATGATGCGCACGACCGTTGTTCAACGACCCCTCTAACACCATCTGAGGTGGCGGTGGCGGCGGGGAAGGAAGACCGTAGGGAGTGTGCTGAGGTTGGTGATGCACCCTGGTTGCCATGCCGACTTCGCTGGGGGAGCTGCACACCACGTCACCGCAGGAGGGAGGTCGCAGCGGGGAGATGAGCGGAGACTGGGTAAGACTCGCTTCTCCGCCGCTGGGGTTGCGCTGCCCGGATCGCATCCCGCCAACCCCAAGACCGATCCGTCCGTTGTTCAAGTTCAAGTTCGCAAAGGAGAGGTAAGGACTCTGCTCGAGGGTGATCTGGTCATTCGAAAGGGGCCTCTTCACGTCGGACACCAAGTCTGTGAAATCCTCTTCGGGCTCCTGCTTCAAATGGGGCAAGATGTACACACTGTGTAGAAGTTCGCGCTTGGCGAAGTGTTGTTGCTGGGGTTGGGGCGGTTGGTGATGTTGCTGGTGCTGATGTGGCTGCGGTTGATGTTGGTGTTGGTGGTCTGGGGACAAAACGGCTACGGGGGGCTGCTGGTGATGGTGGGTGGTTGTGAAGGTGGAGAAGACGCCCCCGGAGGTGTATCCGTTGCCGGCGTAGTTCCTGCTGATCGTCATGGCCCCCGATGACTGTTGAACATGGAAGAGCGAACCTGGGTCAGAAGGCGGATTTCCACTGGTGTGGCCAGTCTTCCAGTGACCACACTACTAACTAAAGTGCTAGTCAATCTCCCCTTGTTTTAATAGTAAATTGACATGCGTCCTCTCCTTTATACTTCTGTTACAAACCCACTCGAATACTCCATTATTCATTCGATTCAGGGCCTGGGTGTAAGGATGGGCATGCAAAGGACTAATGCCCAAACCTATAGGGATCCAAACAAGTCCCCTTAGAAATCATCGAATATATCCCTACCATGCGTCAATCTCTCAATTTTTACTGACAATTAGTCTTCCCGATATACATCTTCTCAGACACTATCACCTACTTGCGCGCCATTATATACATATGAGAGACCCGGCCATGACCCAGTCGAGTGGTAATACCACTTTAAGGCTTAAACCAATCGGGAATGATTAGTCGCCGGCTGGATTGCCCGATTTGCTTCTACTTTGTATCGGCTACCATTGTAGTTCTATAGAACCCACGTAAAAACCTGTAGGACCCATATTCCCATTGAGTTCTATATAAGATGGATGGTAAATTTGTGGCGATGAGATTTTTGGATTATTACAGACGGTCATGTGGCGGTGCGATGTTAAGAAATACAAATAAACAAACTATTCTCATCACACCGTCATAGGACGGTGTGATGTGGCGCAGTATAAAAACCTAATACACACAACTTTTACAAAGTTCTAAACCTCCCTGCTCACCCCCATCCAGGTTACTATTTACTCTTACGCATTTTCTCAATCAAGGCCTAACCTTCCCAATCACACTCAGCAAATTCCCAAATACTTCTGCTCCTAGCAACTAACTCGCACTTTTGATGGTCACAAGCATCCCTTACATTCCACACATCCGCTCTTTTCTATAATATCCTATTCCATGCTAAACAACTTGGGTCGAGTAGGACAGGGGAGGGGCTTCCTCGACCCCGGTCTTCCTTGATTTATTTTATCCATTATTCTCATCTCCAATAACCTTATGTCGTCCACCCGAGGACAAATGGTGCAACACGACACCCAGAAGGGTGGTAATAAAAAGAAATGAGTAAGTGATAACAGATTCACTCAGCACACTTGTCAATCAGGACCAGGAAACTCTGACGTCCATATGCAGGCAAGTAACGTGGCTATGCATCACAATGAGGAGACTGGTTGGGAACCTCCGCACCTGCATCAGGTCAGGTTCTCAGATACGCGATAACAAATAACAGCTGCATGTTAGTGATTGAATGTACGCAGCATCCGAATCCCTTGCTATTATAGTTTCATTTACTCGTGATTTCAATAGACTCGAACATCTCGAAGCAATTCCCGATTTTCGCACACGGGTTTCGTAGTCAATTCGAAAGTAAACCCATCCACGATAGCAATCTCGGGATACCCCTGCCTACTACTGCCAACATAGGAGGTAGTGCTACACAAGACTTAGAAATTACTGTAAAAAAAAAAAACCAGCAACCTCAAAATTTCAACATCTACCAGTTTCCTATAAAGCGGGGATCGGTGCACCTCATATTGGTTTTTCATAGAAATAGGGTACTATGTGTTGTAACATCTCATACAATCATGGTTATTCCTTTGGCGGAACCCCACACCACCCACCCAATGGGTACTCGGTCAGTCCTTTCTCTCGCAAACAACAGGATAAGAATCGCAAAATCTTTTACCCTGACACGGTCAAAAATACTTCGAGCGACGATCCCAGAATCTGCCTCACGATTCCCAGGCGAGTGGTTTGACTTTGAAGGAGCTCAAAGAAAATCATCACTACATCAATCGCTCACCCTGCTAATTCAGTGGTTTTCAACCTTTTTATGATAGTAGTACCCTAATTGCTATCTAGAAGCAGCCGCAGCACCCTCACTGTAGTATAATTTACATATAAATACATAAGTAAGTGGAAAGCACTTTAAAATTAACCACGGTTGATATCCTAATTTATTCGAAATAAGACTGAAAATAAATAAATCTTATATTTAAAAGTTTCATGGGAAATTCGAGCTTGACGAGTACCATAATTATTTAATATTGGGACGTATAGTTGCCATGGCAACTCTCATTTCTTCATTCACTGTCTGCAATCTTTATCTTTTCGTTGTTTTTATCTTGCACAATACAGAAAAGCTAATTTCAAAATACTTTAAAGTGTTCGATTTTTTTTTAGAAATGTTTGCAATACATATATTTTTTTACAAATCAGGCATTTTACAAATGATTTCTCGGTCGCTCCCGCGGGACCTTGGTTGAAAACCACTGCCCTAATGGTTCAAAATTGCTATGCGGAGTCTACGTGCTTTTAAAAATAAAATTTAGATGCCTTAAAATCTAGGGTTTATTCACCCTTCGGCACGTCTCTGAACAACCCCAAAAGGGAGCGTGACCTAGAGGTATCAATTCTACCTCACCCTTACTAGTAACCTTCTATAATTAAATTAAGGTTTGATACAGAAGTTCCAGCGAGTAGTCACTACCAAAAGCGATAGGTTGCTAGTGGTACGAGGGGCGGTCAATAAGCTTTGCGAATCGGTAAGGCAAAACAGAGGAAGGGGGATGGCTGTTTGGGGGGGGCGTTAAGACAAGTTATGACAAGTCAGAACCTGCAGCCGCACGCTCCTGCCTCGTCAATTTAAGAAGCAGTAGCTGATCGCAGATCGTCAGTCACAAAGGAAGGCAAGAATGCAAAAGAGATCCATGAACGCATGGTTGCAGCGTACACCGACACCGCCCCTTCCTATGCGACCATTACTCGCTGGAATAGGGATTTCCGCCATGGTCGTGAGTCCCTTGAAGATGACCCGCGTCCAGGACGCCCGTCAGACGTGACCAACGAGGACAATGTGGCCCGTGTGGAGAGGATGATCCTCGAAAATCGACGGATGAAGGTCGAAAAAATCGAGTGAGAACTTGGAATATCACATGGAAGTGTTATCAACATCATCCACGACAATTTGGCCATAACCAAGGTCTCTGCCCGTTGGGTCCCTAGAAACCTTACGCCCCATGATCGACTTCAATATCCCCAAAGTCCACAAGGCCAGAGTTGCACAAGCTGCCCTGCGCGAGTGGGGATTCGAGGAGCTCAACCATCCCCCCTACAGTCCAGATCTGGCCCCCAGCGACTACTTTTTTTATTTATTCCGCCAGCTCAAGGCTGCCCTGCGTGGACGCCGGTTTGGGGACGATGAAGATGTCCAGCTCGCCGTCCAGGAGTGGATTGAACAGCAGTCGGGAGATTTCTGGTTGTCGGGAATTCGAAGCCTCAGGAACAAGTGGCGCAAGTGCATTGAGTCGAGGGTAGTTATATTGAAAAATAATAAAACACTTTTTCTCATATCTCGTTTCCTTATATCCGAATTGCAAAACTTATTGACCGCCCCTCGTAGCTTAGTTACGCTCCTTACTTACCGGGTAGTAGGAGGGCAGCAGATCGTGTTGTTGTGGTTGGTGATGATGAAGTGGCGGAGTGTGGAGTGGGAGGGGCATCCCCCTATCATTGGGGAGCCCCTCCCCTCCGGTGGAGTCATTGGGGGGCGAAGCGAGTTCGTGATTCCCCTGCTGGGGACTGATGAGGCCCACTTGTATAAGGGGAACCGACGATTGTAGGCGCGACTGCTGGTTGAGCGAGTGGCTGTTGATAGGCGGGGAGCGAATGAGGGGAGGCGCGGGGCCCGAGGACGACGGGCGAATGAGGGCTGACAGAGGGTGGCCGTTGTTGGGACTCGTGACGTGCTGCTGCTGGTCCTGCTGCCCGTCGAGAGCGCCCAGACTCGCGTGCTGCTGAAACGTGGTGTGGAAGGTGGCCGAGAGGCTGTCCTCATCCTGCTCACCGCCACGCACAAGATCCATCATGGCTCGGGGGTCGCTTGGCAGCATCGACGTGTCCACCAGGTTCAAGTCGGAGCTTCCCTGCGAAACACCGATTCATATCAAAGTGGTAAAATTAGGGTACGTGAACATCTGTCAAACGGTATATAGCCGAATATCAAGACGAAGAGACTACGTGAAAGAAGATGAGTGAAATAGAGGATGTGTTTTGCTGAGAGAGAAAGGGGTGTAATTTGGAGGATCAAAGGTGGAGAGACAAGGCGAGGAAGTTAGTTAGTTAATTAGTCGACGCCAATCCTTCCTTGATCCACGAGGATCTAACTAACAAGACGAGGAACTTTTGAGTGAGAAGTGGGTAATGATCAAAGTATTAACAGTAGTGTGTTGGATTAAGAGTGCAAGGTGGCTGGAATGCAAGTAGCGTGACCCGCTAATGGAGCGTTAAGCTGCGTACACAAAGAAAGCAGGTTTACCCACGCCAAGAATTAACATATATACACATGTGTAAGTATGCACAAAATAAAGGGGCCGGTTGTTTCACCTGCTCAGACCTACACTAGTTTAAATGGTATAATTCTTGGCGCGGGTGAACCTGCTCTCTTTGTGTACGCCCCTAAGGATGAGGGGAAAGCATAGTGCGCTATGAGTAATGAGTGTACTATGAAAGGAGCTGTAGAGGATGTTAAAATGAAGTACACGTCAAAACTCCTCTTATATCGTTAATTCTAGTTTTAATCGCATAAAAATATAACGAGGAACTAAAGTGAAAATCTCCAAAGTGGAGAATGAGAGGGGAAAGATAGCGGGGAGAGAGAGAGAGAGAGATGTAGGGAACGGGTAAACATTGTGATAAGGATTAAGTATGACAAAAAACAATAGCAACCCTCATCAATCCTAAGTAATGGGGGCAGAAGGGCACGTTACTAACTTAAAATAACATTTTCCTTCAGATACGGGTGAACTATAGCGGTCCCGAGACGAAGGTAGTGGACATGTTGTGCTAAGGATACGGGAAAGAAAAGACAGCGGTGCTGATATTGGCTCTACGTGCGTGATGACCTTGTGTAGGAATTACCTACGTCCGCGAGGGTAGTAGGTACCGAGCATCCGCGAATAAGCGGTTAGTCTCCGACAAACGCTCAATTCCTGTGTCAAATGCTACGATTGAACCCAGTGCCTAGGCGTTAGAAATCCAACGCTGGATCCACTAGGCCAACAAGGGCTCCTCTGCCCCCGCGTTCCCAAACGGAAAGTCCCAAAGAGGTCACACGAACAGATGAGGTGCCCAACCTCGCCGCACTAGTCGGACAATATAAAGGAAAGTTAAATAATAAAGAATAATAATAAAGACAAATTAATCGATAGGACTAAGAATGAATAGTGATCGAGGACAAAAATCCCTTTACGGGACGTAATGCCCTCTTTCGCCCGTAGTAAGGTCTGTCCAAGCAATGTAGAGCGAAAACGGACAAGAGGAAAAACGGACAAGAGGGAAAAATGGTCGAAGCAAAAATCAAATATAAGATCCTTATAACAAACCTACTCATTCTTCGATGTTGGGGCCTGTAGGGCAGACTCAAATCCTTGAATGTTTAATTCGTACAACGAAGAACGGGAACTTAAGAGCCATTAGGACTAGCGGGTCATTCCTCCTAACCGGATAACACACTCAATTCACAGGAAAGAACCCAACATTCTTGCATCAATCCACCACCGCCAGAATGGCGTATGGTTGAATCGAGGGGGGCACCCATTCTACGGCCCAGCCTCCCTCCCCCGTAACCATGACCACACCATAGGGGACGGATTCCGCATTGATCGCCATGCCGCCCTTTACCTGTTGTGGTGTAGGCGGAAAATGCGAATCAACAAAAGACCCCAAATCATCACATTGCAATTCTTGTGGCAGGAAGATGAACTCCTACGACCACGTTGTGATGTGAAGGAAGAAAGAAATGAGGGTGTGAATTGCCAAGGGCCAAAGAGTTGCTTAAGAAGAATCTCCATTTGAGCAACATGACTTCTGTTCAAAGAGAAGCAAGAACAAAAGTGAAATTCTCGGTGGTAGAGTTGTAGTGGAAGAAGAATGGAATCATAGATGCTTTGGGAGAAGTTTTATGGCGACGATGCACCAAAGGAGAGGAACTCAAACGCCCTTGATGTTAGGCAGGTTTGAAATAAAGCCGAGTCTTCAACGAGATGGCGAGAATGAGAGTTTGCGATTTTCCTCCATAAACTTTATGGTCTCATCACACCAAACCATCATTGATTCCGCTCTTCTTCCACTACAACTCCACCGAGAATTCCACTTTTGTTCTTGCTTCACTTTGAACAGAAGTCATGTTGCTCAAATGGAGATTCTTCTTAAACAACTCTTTGGTCCTTGGCATTCTACATACTCATTCTTTCTTCCTATACATCACAACGTGGTCGTAGGAGTTCATCTTCCTGCCACAAGAATTGCAATGTGATGATTTGGGGTCTTTTGTTGATTCGCATTTTCCGCAAAATTTTTGAAGCTCCCTCGTATATACAGTCGGTTGGGGGAGTGGGTCTTCCTCCTGAATACCGTACACGTGTGTGTGTGTAACCTAGATAGAGAGGAGCCCCTCTTTCCCTCGCTAAGATTCTACCAGGCACTCTCCTCCCTACGTGTGGTATATTAACCGTGGGTGAGAAGGTATACGACAGATATAACAAGATAACGATCAGAAACCAAGGAGGGCATTTGCAACATGGTGGAGATAGATTGAGGAAACGGGGGAGGGGTGGGGTAAGGAAAGCTGGAATCATGAAAAGGCTCAGGAATGCCAGACCATTAATAGCAGAACCTCAACAACCATCCTGTAAATGGCGGTCACCTATAAAG
This sequence comes from Ceratothoa steindachneri, assembly GCA_963969495.1. Classification (NCBI taxonomy): domain Eukaryota; kingdom Metazoa; phylum Arthropoda; class Malacostraca; order Isopoda; family Cymothoidae; genus Ceratothoa; species Ceratothoa steindachneri. The sequence goes on from OZ018325.1 coordinate 152,841,204, forward strand.
AAGAACTCAAGTCAACTCGGTGGAGTTTTGAAAGACCAATTGTAACCGTTATCCTATCAACTCTGGCCGTCGCCTACCAACGCTGGTAAAAGAAAATACACACCATCTCCCACATTCTGTATGCCTATCATTTTGTTCACGCAAATATTGGTCCTTCCTAGTGATGGGGTGTTAGGTGGTCTAGCATCTCCTCGAGGCATGGATCATCCATGGGCAGAAGGCCCCAAGTACACCCCTCCCTGATGACTACTCACTCTCGCGCATCATACACCACATCGTACCAAACTCTCTCGGTCCTTAACACGCCTGTCAGACTTACGGATAACAAGGTAGCTATAATTAAGAGTATCTTTCGCAACTTCTATCCATAAACCTAACATAAACCTAAGAGGCTTTTCACTTCAGACTTTTACACGTCTCGGCTCTTTACACGTCCTTAATCCAACTTTCACGCCATCCACATCTTTACCGAATTACCTCGGTTCGCACACGATCAGAAACCACACGTACAACAGAGCCACTTTTCTTCCACTAGCTTCTACTTCATTTCCATTTGTCCATACTGTATACAACACAACATCAAGACATTTATTACATACACACTAGGAAGGAATCAAACACGTTCGCTCACTCTTCCACTCAACATGTGTATGCATTTCTTATAATATCCTTGCAGCCTGCACTACCAGATACGCAAGTCATCTACTACCTTATAGCACATTCAAGCCACCTCGTGGGTCATCTCACGCGAATTCCGTCCAACACTTTCTCTTCCAAGCATTTGCTTCTAACTCCTACCCATTCACACCTTGACCAGATTCGTACAGCGAAAAAAAAAATGCAGTTCCCACAATGTAATACGCTATCTCTCTCGCATCCGTACTCAATTGACGGTAGTTATTCTTTTTTTTTCAACACACTGTTTACGCATTAAAGAACCACAACATTCATAACACTTGCCATCTATCCACTCGCAAACATTCATTCCCCTTTCTACACACACTTCTCATCGCATGGAATCTTTCACCATATCCAGTAACCTTTCATTCACACCACCCACACTCACATTCTGGAACATCCATGTCATCCCGTATGCCCCCAGTCCCAAGTCCACTACAGCCCGATTGACTAACTGATTGGCTTTCTTAAATGGTTCATGTGTGTGTGGTAGGGGGGGGGGGCGGACTAGCTGAAGGGCCAATCGATTCAGTGCCTGACTGACTGGACCCCCTAGAAAGGGTCGGGGTCGCGTCTTGGGTGGTGAACGTACCCTTACCATGAGACTGATGATGTGCGGGTCCGTGTCTCCGTTGCCGTCCGGGCATGGCTCCATCGCTGCACCTGAAAGAGGAACACGAGTCACGTGCGAGCAACGAGCAAAGTTGCGCCATCCGTCCCGCTACGCTTTCGCCACACTGCTCAAATTCGCTCGATACACCAAAAACACATCCTTAAAACCAATCGATAACTGCACTTTCAGGCATGCACAACCACATTCACCCTCACCGAGGCGAGCAAAATCATGACATAGATACGCACGACGTAAACACAGGGTGGTGGTAAATCAATACATACGTACAAGGTAACGAGTTACAAAATTCGTACCATTTAAGTACCTGTGCCGATTGACCCCCAAAATTTGATTCCTGGGGGCTTCGAAGGCGCATCCCAAGCCTCAGCATTTAACTTCCGCTACAGCAATCAATTTCTTTTTCACGACTTTTTCTCTCCTTTATGCGCTTTTTCTTTGTTCTCCCCTCAATCCCACGTCTGGCTACAGGCAACCAAGAGCAGCAAACATATAAATAACAAAGAAATAAATCCACGCAACAAATTAAAAACTAAAAACCGAATAAAAATACAATATCTAAACTATTTACTTTTTAAAACCAAGGATTTAAAAAAAATAAAAATCTCCCCCCCCCCCCGTTATCTTCGGTCCCCAAAATCAACGTAAACGGAGGTTATGTGAGAAGGAAAAATGCGGAGGAAATATATACTCTGAATAGTCTAAAGAGGAGACTACTCGAGGCATTCAGGACCAAGAGGAAAGCGGGCAACTCGCCAGAATCACACATAGACAATCACAAACAAAAACAGACTAAAGAAAAAAATCTCGCATGAAGTAAAGAAAGGAGATTCCGAGCGCTTTAGTCTTTATTCACAATACACTTTGCATTTGCCTCCCACCCGGCTATAAAGAGACCCAACCATTATTACTCCACGCTTTTTTTTAAACTTAGAACTATCTTCCGCACATATCAACTTCTTCTTAACCTCACCATAATCCTTAAGTTTGTGACAGGGTCTCATTGGTTTCCATTTTTTTTAACAAAGACCTTCCCAAAATACTGGTTTCCCCTCAATATCTGCCCAACCAAGAGGTTCCTAAACCCTTTCTTTACTATTTGATCCTCATAAATTTCTTTTATTCTTAAAGACACTTTTGTATTAAAAAAAAAGAACGAATGAGGACATCCACCGGCAAAGGAGTTGACCAAAAAAATCGTACACAGAGGCCAAATTATGTGCAAAAGATACCCCCAAGAGGACACATGAAAAATACTACATAGGGCGATCGGGCCCGGGAAGGTGCGCAATTATCCCAAATCTTCCACACCACCACCACTTTTCACCAACGTCTGGGTACTGCCGATGGGCTTTAATCCAAACGATCCCTCCGTGGGGTTCGAACCGATTTCGCCCTAGCTACGGCCTAATCAGGCATGGAAATGAAGAGCGAACGAGGGGCCGCGGATCAGTGTTGGTGTCACTTAAAATTAAGCGAAAACCAACGAGGGTAAATATGGCAGAAAGTTGTAAGAACATCTGTAAAGAATGTGTGAAGATGAAGGATAAAATATGTGGGAGATCCATTGCCGCCCATTCATCTGCGGGCGTAATGGAGGAGGGCAAGCAACCTATTTTTAATAACTGACCCAAATGCCCCGGTTAATTGTTTTTTAATCCATTCAATCTTTCCTTGAAATATCACATTACTTTACCAACGGAGGATGATTATGTGGGATCCCTGTGCCCAGTGTGACTTTTCACCAGCACTCATACCCACCTCCCTCCCCCACCCACACAAACAAACGGTCTGCGGCTGAGCCGAGTGAAAAACCCAGTTCCATTAGAACAAAGTTAAGCCACATCGGGTGTTGCGAGTCGTAGGATAGTGTCTCGACTTTGGTCAACGCCGTTTGAGCGGCTTCCATACATTGCAGCGATCCGTGGGTCGGAGTGTGTGAAAGTGCAAGTTCTCGATGAGAAAGACTTCAAAAAGAAGGGGTTAAAAAGACACTACCTAAAACGCCACACATTGATACACATCCAGATCTTTTCTATTCCGTGTATGCTTGTGCGTGGAATCCTCTCCCTATGAATTGGGGGGGGTACACATTGCCCCACCCCCGAGCCTTTCGCAACATGCTACCCGACCAACTCCAATTGTTTGTTCTGCATTCTTTTTGACACCCATTACAATCAACTCCGCCTCATTCTGTGAATTCTTGACTTGGTACCTCCACACAATCATTTTGTGTTCAAAAAAGTGAGAACCAACGAGCGTTCTAGACCGAGGTTTTTTTTAAGAGTTTCTAAAAGTGGTGGGGAAGTCAAAATGTGTAGTGCATAACCCCAGTTGCTGACAGAGGAAACTATATAGGGGAGGGGGAACTCCCCGGCACCTGTGTGCACTCTGCAATGTGTGGCCGACATAGTCAAAGAGTCGGTTCAGATTAACGCACACGAATCCTAATCAGCATCTTTGCTCACACAGAGGAAATAAGAAGAGGGACAGACAGAAGGAAAAGGAGGAAATAAAGAAAGTGAAAAGAAAGTCGAGAGCGAAAAAGAATAGGAAACATCTCCGACCACAAATACTAGAGCCACCTTGAGGACGCCTGATAAGCCTTCAGACACAAGTTCGTAAAAGGTCACAGGCACCAACCAGTCCGACCCTTTTTAGCCCCCCCCCCTCCCCTGCGGCGTGGCGAGTTACTCTCTTTCCTCAACCCCCACCCCTAAAGTCCGCGAATGGGAAACCATTCGAACAAGTTCAAATGTCCCCTCGGAAGACCCGAGCTTACCTTGGTTGTGTGAGCGGCAGTCGGCCGAGGGCCGCTCCTATGGCGTCGAGATCCCGCGGAAGATGGGCGTGGCGCTGTAGACCAATGAGGGGCAGGGAGGGGCCGGCAATGCCATCGAAAAAGGCACCGGTGAGGGCAACCTGGAAACAGGCAAAGGGAGATCAGTCGGTTATAACTATCTATCTAGATGTGTGTGTTTATGTGTATATTTTTTTTTAGGTCGGTTTATTACAATCATTAGACGGAGCGAATAATAATAATAAATTAATCCCAAGAAGGGCAAGTGAAAAAATGTGGAAAGTTTACAGCCCGGAGTAATAAGGGAAGACAACTGGGGACGCTTAGGAGGGCACGCAACTCTCCCGAACCTGCACACGTTCATCGCAAGGCATATTGACTTCGGAAACGATGGGAAAACCGAGTGATAATAGGATAAAGATGGATTGATAAAATTGAGGGATAATAAATAAATAAAAAAATGCTGCACAGCTGACAAGGACCATTTATTTGGTGGCACTTCCCCAAATCAGGGTCTCAATAGAGCCAAAGGGGATTTATTGTGGGCGAGGGGAGTAAATGCTTTAACCAGCATGCACATTTTTTTTTATTTAATTTAAAGAGAAAATCAACGACTTCCCTCCCCACACACCGAAATGGTAAGGATGAGATATGCAAAGAAAGTGGAGAGGGAAGGATTTTTTTTCAGCAGGCATCTGGAAACTGCCAACTAGGGTATAAGTCACCGTAATCATCTTGTGGCCTAATCCCAGGCCAGATTAACACCAAAACGAGCAAAAGACAACCACCCCTAAAGAAAAGAAAAAAAAACCCCACCAATTCAAACATACAAATAAAACCAAAGGCAGAAAAATAAGAAGCAAGAAGGAAGCACGCTGCGGGGCCGGGGGAAGGTACAACTCCCTACCGCGAGGGAGCATGCGACCAACACTAGAGTCAACGAAAAAAGAAGAGGCCTTCCTCCAATAAGTCAAATAGTGCACAAGTATGTGTGCAAGAAGACACTACGACTTCAAAGGACAAGCGGTTACGACTTCAAAGGACAAGCGGTAGCGACTCCGCCGGATAGGCAACATGCGAGAAGATCCCTCAGACTGGGACATTGGACAGACAAGCATGTGCGGAAGAATCTGGGGGAAAAAGCAGTCGTGGCAGGGAGATGCAGGGGGGATGGGGGCGCTTCGTCAAATGACAGACAGAGAGCCGTCGCGGAATTTGGGGGTGGGGTAGGTCCAAGAGAACTGTGGCGGCCCAATTGCACACAACTTTCAGGTTTCCACTCGGCCGTCTTCCGGGAATCTTTTTTTAGTCGCGTGCGACTATACATCTTACTATGTCGGTCGGAGGCTCCCCGTTTTTGTAATAACATTGTAGCTATTCGGCCGATTATAACGAAATTTGAAACCCTAATGTTGTTTTCCATGTTCTTTTGAATGATAGAATTGCCAAGGTTCTCCCAAGATTAGGCCGGTAAATATTAAAAGTTTTGAATTTCGTAAGCTCATAAATCAGAATAAGTGAGAGCACGCAACTTTTTGGTCAGCAGACCTTGTTGCCAAGCTGTCCGAAGGGTGGATCTGATTCCTGTCATGTAATCGGTGTGAGGAAGAGCGAAAGGATGGTCTTGTCGCCCTGTCCTCGCGAACTTTTTGGCGACTTTATTCCCCGCAATTCTGAAATATCCAGGAACCCAGCACAAGATAATCTTGACATCCGCTCGAGTTACGGCAACCATGGCTTCACGGATACCGCGAAACAGGAACAAATTTGCAATTCGTTAAAGATCACAATCAAGTCTCCGAATCTCCCCTCCGAACAGTGCATTGTAACCAGTTCCGTACACTAGCACGGAGTTAACGTGACGCGAAATGTGCTCCAAAATGGCCGAACGCACTACTCCCGGCGCTATGGAAGCTTTGGGAGCAGCAGCATGAAGACAAATAGTCAAAGAGGGCACCCTTCAGGATGGCGTCATGGGGAGAACCAGAGACGCCACCGGCACGAGAGCTACACCAAGCTCCCGAAGGAATTTCTTGGTATGACTGGCGTCTCTAGACGACATAGGCACCGTTGAGATCAGCTGCGGATGCAGTGAGAGTCATTGGTGACTTAAGAAGCGCCAGACTTTTGTGTATAGTTGCACAATGCACTGCGCACGGCATCTTCCTAGCATCAATAAGTAGGCTCTCAATGCGGGATAGGGGGAAAGCATCGATCACCAGACGGATACCGGTGTGGTGGATCGAGCCCACCGTCCGCAATGCACGCACCGCTGCGGATGCATAAAACTCGCATCCGTAGTCGAGCTTAAAGCGAACAAAGGATCGGAAGAAAAGCAAGGCAGTAGTCCTATCAGCACCCCAGGCGGGTGCTGAACATCACGAAACGAGGCATATCCATAGCGCAGGTACAAAAGATTAAGGCTGTCAATATAAGTCTCCCGGGTGAGGTGGTGGTCGAAAATAAGATCAAAGAAAGGGCGCGAATCAATCACTTCAAGACGAGCTCCATTTAGGAAAGAACAAGTGTGGGTCGGGTGGAAATCCGAAACATATGCGGTTCGGCATAGTAAGAGAGACCGCACCAAAAGATAAGGAAACGTCATCTAAGAGCGTAGCGATTAATTCTTACGGCAGCATCGAGGCAATGTAGTTGATGCGCGGGAAATGTCCTCGGTGTCCCCCTCCTTCCGTGCGCGGGATCTACGATCTAAGAAATTCATTTATGAAAATTGGGAGGCATCCCCTCGCCCCCATCGTATGGACTATCCATGATACCGTAGCGCCATGCGGTACCATGGTCCTTCTCTGATCAAAATACACCGTGGCGTAGTGATGTCTACGAAGGAAAGCCTTGCAGACGGTATTTTCCAGTTGGAGCAGAGCATCCGATGTGGAGTAAAACTTGCGAAAGAAAGGTAGCCTCCGCTGTCAATCAACTTGCACACGCATTAAGTTAAGAGAAATTGAGAGGAAATCAACCGAGTTATGGGGAGAGTGATCTCTACCCGGGTTGCGAAAAGCGAGCACAGTAGCCATTCGCGAGGATACCCTCTGTCCAGATTTTGTTGAGCAAATCAGCAGAAATGCCATGCCTCCCTCAAATATGTGTGGAAGCATGGCATACGGACATCGTCTGACCAGGGGCGGTGTCCACGCATGAAGCGAGAGCGGAACGCAACTCACTAAACGTAAACCTGTGGGTAAAGGGTTCTCATCCTCTGGAAGTAAAGTCCATTCGGCAGCCTTCAGCGACATCACGACGTGGATTAAATAGCGGAGCAAGATCTCGTCTGAAGAAAGCGGTCGCGAAAGACTCCACCACAGAAACGAGGTCCGAGATTGCGGTTTCGTTCTCCTGGAGGATGGGAGGGGCGTTCTGCCAGAATTTGCCTCGCCTCGAAGGGGTGGTGGTTCCCATGCCAATATATTTTGAGAAGACAACAACTACCCTTCCGAGGTGTTTAACCATGCATCTGCAAAGCGGAGGGCCTAAAAATATATGGAGAGCGCGCACATCAACCTAACTAGAGATATTTTAGTTGAAAACACCACAATTAAAAGAAAAGAGTGAAATAAAGCTAGGCTGAACATCTAAGAAGCCATTTTAATAAACGAAGAATATACGGCCCTCAACAGTCAGGCCACGAGCTGGAATCGAACATTAAAGTTGTTCTAAAAATTCCACTTGCCGGATTTGCTAGTTTCCTTTGACGTAACGCTGAAGCGAGGCGGAATAAATATCCCCTAAAAACCGTTTTCTTTTCATTCAGCCTGATTCTGAGTCCATCATACGTCATCGGTAAAGGAGGAAAGAATACCTAAAGCCGCTCCGAAGATGATCGAAAGCTCAGCAATTTAGTTTGTTTTTTACCAAACGAATTTATTAAAAAGAGATATGAATATAAGACAAGTTATCTAACATCTACAAGATGGACTAAAAAAGAAGAATAGAAAGTTGCCAAAGGAAATTGATCAAGGATACATACATACATACATACATACATACATACATACATACATACATACATACATACATACATACATACATACATACATACATACATACATACATACATACATACATACATACATACATACATACATACATACATACATATATATATATATATATATATATATATATATATATATATATATATATATATATATATATATATATAAATATATATATATATTTTCCCTGGTTAATTCGCATTAAATTGTGCATCAGCTGGAGAGAAAAAAATGCAATCGTGATTCCGAACCCACACCTCAACCCCACCTCTTATTCAACAAGCCCGACATAGCAACCCCCCCCACCCCCCCAAAAAACTGCCAGAATCTGCGCAAAGAAAACACACACTCGCGCTTCCCCTACCTCCATTCATCTCAGATGATAAAAAAAGGGAGAGGGCAGGCAGAGAAAAAAAGGGGGCTGGTCTGATGACTGATATCATGATTATGTATCACGTTGGTGCGGCGATCAGAACGAGCTACAAGAAAAGGAAATGAAAATAATAAAAGGCGTTTGTGTATGTGTGTCCTTAAATTTCATTTTTTTGACACCTTCTTGGCTCACCCCAAGATTAAAAAAAAAAGAACAAGAACCGATGAAATCCAATGGGAGCAACGCCTGGCATAGGGAGAGACAGGAAAAGTATCATTTACATCAGAAATGGGAGAAGAGCACCCCCTTCCCGTTTACACTTAAAAGCGCAATCAATATCAACGAGGCCCGGCGCAGAAATAGCTGTAAGGAGGAGATCTGAAAAGAAAGGGGCGAGGATATAAAAAATGAACACGCATGGAAGATGTATAGCCGCAGGTCGTCTTTGGACCAGGCTGAACAAATGAAAATGGATGGAGAGATAAATATATGTGTGGGGATGGGGGAGTAGATACAAGGAACAAAAATGAGGTGAACCTCGCTAATGGGCGCTGGTGTACGAGTTCCTTGAATCCCGCTACGTACGGGGGGGAGGGGGCAATTGGGTCAATACAGAGCTCAATTAAGGGAGCGAATGATCAAGTACCATTACAAAAAAGGCGAACAATAACGACGGCATCAGTCAAGAAATTCGTTAGGAAAGAGGCCAACACGTGTGATGGACGCACAACTCTGCTGAACGTGCTCAAAACAAACGAGGCAAACACGGCCGATAGCTTTGTCCCTGCGAGCGCAGTGGGCAATAACGGTAATGGGCGGGTGAGTCGCGACCCTCCGAAATGCGAGATTTAATGTTTTCACTATGGGTGAGTTCGGGCGAGATGCGGGGTTTATGTGTAGAATTAGAACCCCCTAGCATATAAAATGAGAATCGAACCCTACTGGTTCCTATTGACCAATGTATCTCCGTGTGAATGCGTATGTGAAACAATCGGATGTGTGGATGGCGAAGAATATGTGCGACGAGAGAAAAAAGGGGGGGGGGGCGGTCAATACGCGTAAAAAGGAGATTGCAAATACTCGCAAGAAGAGGATGAGCTAAGTGTGTTTAAAGGGGTGAGCTGGACTTGCAATGAGACAGCTGAAAACAATTATGAGGTGTAAAAATGTAAGTTGAGATGGAAGCTTAGGATTGCATAAATAGGGAACCATGATGGTAAACTATTGAATGGCGGGGATAATTTTTAAGCTGGGAGTAAGTCGCGAGTTCGGGTGAAAGATATTCGGATAGTGGTTTGGTGTGTAACAACATAATTTCATGGATGACAAAAGCCACAAGGGCCTATGTGTATTTGGAGGAGGGGGGGGCAAGGGCAACACTTTAATATTTTATTAGATGAAGTAGCGTGAAAAGTGCGAAAAGGAATAAAGGAAAGTGGTTGTCAGTCTTATTGTTGTGGAATCGGTTTATGTTGGTATGCAAGGGCTCGCTATAAAGAGGAAACTACTAGGCGCGTTAAGAGCCAAATCGTGTAGATTACGGGGGGGGAGGAATTTTTTATGGGGAAAAAGAGTGTTCTGAGGTGGTATGTTAAGAAGAATAGATGGAAATAGAATAGAATATTTCCACTTGTTTAGAAGAGGGCGTGAACTGTGTGGGTGTTCATTTGTTAGTTGCTTTTACCCTCGCCATTTTACAATCGTGGAGGAGGAGGACTGCCACCACCGGATAATGAAATTCACATAAATATCAGAATGACAATCGCTGGCAGGCCCGTGGATACCAGGGGCTGACCCTCGTGGGGGCAGGGGGCGCATAGAGGGGCAGTACTGCGTGCTCCCACCAACTAACGAGCAAGGAACCCTTGATGGCTCGAGGGAGGGCTACCCATTCCGCGTCATGTAGTTAAGAATAGTGAAGGGTTGTGCGAAAAGACGGGGGAGCGACTGCGGTGTTGTCATTCGCTGTGATGACGTACGTGTTAGGAGCTGTCTGCGCGCATACCTCAGACTCGACGCTCCGCCATGGTGACAGGCAGCCGCATTTTGTTTTCGTCAGCCCTCATCGGGGATCGAACCCGGTATCCATGGCTTGTGGGCCCTCCCTAGGAAGTGGTGGTTTATATTGTGTGATTGGAGGGCGTTTGTGAGTGCGGGTGCGCTTGCTCGGGCCCTTGTGTCTATGAATGAACCCTGAATGGACCGTTGTGCGGGAAGCAATGCTGCAGCTAACATCCAGAGGAATGCCTTCCCTGCCCCAATGCCCACGAGAGGAACTGCGGCTATCTTCCACAAATTTTAACTCGCCCATCTTCACCATTTTGTAAGGTAGCTGGTGGAGATTCCCTCGTTGGTTTTAAAAGGGATAGGATTTTTAAGTGGCATTGATGCGCTCCGACCCCAATTATGAGGAAAAGGATTATTTTATTTCTAGAAGTGGATGGTAAATAAAAGCCGTGTACTTCTTGGAAGGTAAAAATGTATGTTCCATGGCCTCGAATGTCTAAAAGAGGAGACTAAGGGTGGCAACAGGGAAGGTGCGGAAAGAGATACGAGTAGTCTCCTCTTTGCACTATTCGGTTATGTAGTTTTGGCTCCCACAAACACCACCACCAAATGTTTGAGGCAGGAAGGGCACATTAAAAGGCCTACTTGGGCAATCTTCCCTTCTTATTGCGACCTCTTCACTCACTAACCGACACCTCACCACTTCTTTATAGTTCAAATAATAATCTCTTTGATAGCACTAAAATGTGGTTTTATAATACAGAATATAAAAATGTAATGGAAAAATCTACCATATTTAATAAATGTACCGCTAAATTCCTAAAAAATGATGCAGTGCTATTTTTTAAGTTATGAATGAAAGTAATTCTAGTCAAAATTCATCACTACGACTGCGTCAAATTTTGATAGGCCTACAACTTGAAAAATTTCAGCCATCTTTGTTTATTCCCTTTTGCCTATCCCGGCCTATGTAGTTTAAAAAAAAAATATATAGCTACTTTTTGTTTTTAGCTTTTGGGGACACCACAGTTAATTTATTATTTCTATCCGGTGATAATCGCAAATCATAACATTAATTAATAATCAACTATTAGCTCGTGATTTATGGCTTTACACGAGAATTATATATGTAGAAGCCATGAACGTGAGCTAGGAAATGAAAGTAAGCCTAACCATTACGAATCTTCAAAAAAATTTAGGCCTAACTCCTATAAGGCTTAATTCTTATATCTGGCAAGAAGTATCATACTTACCCAAGTTTCCTCTGTACTTGTAATAAAGTTACGCACTATAAATACAACTACGAATAAATTAAATGGCATATATCACACGAAATTATTTGTAACCTATTTCAGCCGGCTCCTAAGCCTAACAACTCCTTCCCCAATGCATGGCATAGAAACATAGGCAAAAAATACGGATGTGTATATTAATGCGAAGGTAGATACTGCTGTAGTCATACGTTCATGTGTAATTAAATACTATATAAGTGATAATTAAAAATTCTTTTTTATAGATAAGAATTGTTTAGGAATAATTGTTTTATAAGATACAATTCTATTATTAATCAAAAATAGAATAGAAAGGTTGATAGACGTGTGCATTGTACTTTGAATATTTTAGATCCACCACTTCGTTTTTTATTTATTAAACAAAATTGAACTGTTCATATACTGAAAAGCACATTTAGTTGATATATCCTAGTAAAATTATTCTTAATTGAAAGTAGATTTTTCAAAAACTACTGTACGATAACGTATTTCTATAGGCCTATGGCAGCTTGGCCTTGTGATTCAACCAGCCTCCCATACTCTCCGTATAGTTCCTGCCAGATGTACGATATTATATTTATTTTTCCATACTATACATATACATTTACAATTTAATTTAAAATGTTAGTAATCGAAGTAAATTAAATAAATAATTTTGAAATAGAGAAAAGGGGAGTAACTTATAATTGGAATTATTCATTACGCATGACCAAACCTGGTGTTTTCCTCATATTTCCTTTCTACGAACACAACGAAGCAATTGTCATATATTCTACAACCAAAGGTGTGTGTACCACATCCCCCCTCCCCCAATGTATGGTACTTTACGGCAAAGATACAGCTTATCATTTATTATCTCCCCGTAAACTTTCCTTATCTAAAAGTTTTATATATATATATATATATATATATATATATATATATATATATATATATATATGAAAGTGTGGTGATCTTAATGTTTCTTTCATTCATTATAGCACCTTTGGATTTACAGTTTATGATGCATATTCCATCATAGATTCAATAGGCACGTAACATACATCCTGCTCACTGATATTGAATGAATACATATCTCTTAAAATGTAGATGCGAGGAATTTGACGGAGTATATTAGATCGATGCTGCATTTAGTTCACTCTTGATTCGATTCGAGCATTCACTTAGGCCGGATTTGAAACTCGCGTGTTGATAATGTCTCGTTAGTGAATACCAATTTTTTTTAACAAACAGAAAATTAACTTGCAAAAGCGTGTTTGTAATTTTAAACGAAATTTATTATTAGCTCGCAAGGTGGTCTCGGGTAGAGCATAGGTAGCCATGCTGCAGCTGGTATCTGATGGATTCTGTTCCTCTCCTGCACGAATGCCTGAAGGAGGAATGGTGGTTTCATATATTCCACACATTTTCACCGGTTTCTATACAAATCTCTCCATACACACTTTCTTCCGGGGGTGCCCTTTGTTGATTTTCGCTTTAAATATATATTTTTTTAAATATCCTAAAGGTGCAATGTACAGAAATAACATTAAAAGATCCCTTGTTCAAAAGTAAAATTACGGACGCTCTCAAATCTCAACCCCATCATCAACCTTAGCCCTGCAGTATTACTCTTTTCCGCATTTACCTTTATCCTTATCTTCACACATACACTACCAGCACAGGCCATCAGCAATATACTTGGAACCCATTTCCGCCATTTCTTTTCGCACTTCTCACGATACTTCACCCAACAAAATATTACAGCCGTGTTAACATCTCACACCCTTGCCCCTTCCCCCCCCCCCACACGTATACATCAAACCACTCTCAGGAAATCTTTCACCCGACCAGCCCCTGTCTCCTCTAAACCATCTTCTCACTGTCCTCATCCCATACCATTCTTTCAGTTACGCTTCTTCCAAGAGGGGAGATGATTGAACTTTTTTAAAAAGGGGGGAGTAATGATTAGGGGTAATTCTACAGATTAACGGGGATGGGCCAGAAAATGTATTTACAATCTATTATTCTAAATTTCTATCTGAATTGTCTGTTGCAACTTTTGGGGGGGCGCGGAAAGAACTATTTTCCGAGTTATTTGTAGTTTCAAGTAGTATTTTTCGAGCACTCTAGCTATTATTTGTCACTGTTAACCCTGTCGTTATGACGTCATAAGCCGTGGGAAAAGAATGTGCGTAGCGATCTAATAAATACCCATTTTCGACGATGATGGTTAGCATTACCTTTAGGCAAGACGATCATTAAATATGATGTATAAGGTTAGGGCTAGTAGGTTATTTCCAGGTTTAGTAATGGTAATTCTACAGATTAATGACTAATATTCACGTGAGAACGCAATCACCATTGTATCACAAAGATAGCCAATTTGAACTTAAAGCTATGCCATGGCAAGTTTGCTAGAATAGGTTTCTTGTTTGGTTCCTTTCCAGTGGGAAAAACAGCACACAAAACCTAACAGAACTTATTAAAAACAAACTAATTTCCCCTCCCCCAATAACCAAGCCTAAATATAAATTTTAAAAAAACTAACCCTCAACTAACCTTTCTTTTTCTTTGTTTTTTTTATTAAAATATCTTTAATTGCCTCGGATGACCTTGATAGGCCCTTGTGGCTTTTGCCATCCCTTGAATTATGTCATCTCCCTCTTTTAACCACCACTCACCTTCATCTCCCCACAGACCCCTATGCTCTCTAAACCCAACTTCCCCTCCCCCCCCACCCACATCAATCATTTAATTATCCTTTTACAAACTCAGTTCCTTGCTTAATACACTCGAGAGACTACCCCCACCCCCACCACCACCCCTCTCTAGTTCTTGCGTTCATTTATCTCTCTTTTAGCGCATCATTCTTCCGGTCCACAGGTGCACTTCCACTTTCAAATACTTTACCACACAACCACCAAACTCATTCCAATCACTTCCACTTTTTAGCATCGAGGAGACTCGTTTGGATTTATTAATCGTTAAACGCATTCTCACATTCGGGTTGGTGTGCATCAACGCCTCAAGCAATTTAAAACTAAGATAAAGCGAAAACCAAAGAGGTGGAAGTAAAATTTGTCCCGGAGAAAAGGGTGGTGGAGCGCAACTCTTCTGAAATTGTCTCCTGCCCATCGGGAGGGGGAATATTTTAGTTTTAGTAGGCCATCTGGCGATTGCCTACGAGGGCAAAAGTCACCGTAATCACGCAACAGCCTAATACTAGACTGGATTAAAAAAAAATGTAAAAAACAAATAACAAAAATTATAAAAAGGAACAAGGACTAAAACACAAGCTAAAAAAATAACAACAAATAAAAGAAAAGCAAAAAGTAACAAGAAGCAAACACGCTCCGGCGTCGGGGGTAGCCCCTCCCCCTCTAGCCGGCGTAGGAACATGCGACCTACAACAAACAATCAAATAAAGGGGATGAGGTCAGCCTCCTCCAAAAAATAATATAATCCACAAATCTGTGGACACGAACCCGTCCCGAGTACAAGTGACTAGCGGTAGCAACCCCGCTCGTCCCGGTACCAAGACAGGTAACGTACGCGAAGATCACCCAGACTGGGACATTCAACAAGAATGTTCAGAACAGTCTGGGGGACAACGCAGTCGTCGCAATAAGGTACAGGAGAGCGCTCCATTAAATGGCGGTGCGTCACGCGAGTGGGGCCAAATCGGAGACGACAAAAAGTAGCCTGAAGCCCTCGGGGCATTCTCAGGGGAGTCTATGGGAACAGTCTCGGCGCAATGGCACACAACTTTAAGTTCCCCTCTGCCGTCTCCCATCTTCTTTACCAAGCATACCGGAAGGCTGCCCGGATGCCTGCCATGTAATCGGTGTGAGGAAGAACGAAACGCTGGTCTGCTCGCCCAGTCCTCGTGGACTCTTTGCCACACTCATCGGCACACTCATTTCCCGCAATTTCCACATGTCCAGGAACCCAGCGGAAGATAATCTCAACATCCGCCCGGCTCGCCGAAATTGTGGCGTCATGGATACAACAAACCAGGCTATGTGGAGATTCCAATCCTCCGAGAGACTCAGGGCACTTTATGAGTCGCTATAAATCACAATCCGTTATCAGGTACGAGGCGTTATCCAACGAACCGAGCGGCGTATTGAAACCAGCGCGACCGTGAACACGTCAGAACACCTGGTAGAGCCCCACTGACTTCAAACAGGGGAGATGGGGCGAAGAAGCGCACATGCTCATGGAACTTGGAGCCATCCGTGTACACAGGGTGGATCCAACGTGACACGAAGTGTGATCCAAAAGGGCGGAACAAAATACTTCGTGCGCTTCGGAAGCTTTTGAAGCAGAGACTGGTGAGAAATAGTCAAAAGTGGTACGCGCCATCGCCAAGCAACTCAGGGGAAGGGGGCGCTCTAACGCGTTAGTGGTCCAGAAAATGATATTTGAATCGGAAAGTGATCACTACCATGGAGGTCATCGACTATCCCGCTTCCAAAATCAGGCTGTGCATCTAGAGAGTACAATGAGAGATTAAGACAGGAAAATGAAGCGGTTCTTGGCCAGTGACGCGTTAACTCATCCACATTTAGGACACCTATCTCCAGATTGTCTATCAGGTCGGCAAGGACCTGACACCTGAGATTGATCAAGGAGCTTCCTCAGAGGGGGAGTCTACCGTTTGAATCCCCAAGCATGAGAAAGGCCCTCGGTAACCGTGCCACGACTTGGCGGAAGTCCCCCGCGTCGAAGTCAGCTGACGGTGGAATGTACGCAGAAATAACAGTAAACCTCCTATCTAGGTGCAGCTGAACAGCTACTGCCTGAAAGAAGTTATAAAAAGCAAAGAGAAGGACGGAGACATCATGCCGGGTGCGAATGACGCATCTTCCTGCCCGGCCCCCATCTCGAGGTACAGGCGTCGCAAAACCCTTTCTCTCAGGAGGGTGGGAATGGGGCACGTGCGCAGCATGTTTTCCTGCAAAATTATAGCTAAGGGAAAAGGGAGGAAACGAGCCTACACAGTTCCTTCCAGTTGGCCCGAGGTACGCGGTAATTCCATTGAAGCAACATGACCTCCAGGCTTAGCTCAGAGGAAATGAACCTCACGGGAATTGTCATATGCGCCTAAAGGCACTGTTGTCCAAACAACACGCTGAAGGCGCTGGACTTATTGGGGGAAGTTGGGCACGCTATGCGAGTCTTTTCCTTCCTCCGACTCGAAAGCTTAGACAGGCGTAGCGGCTTCAGAGGCGGGTGTCCCTCCCCTGGAGGATCAACCGTCTTCAAGCCACCCAACCTATCACTGGTTGTTCAAGTAGGAGCCGAAGTTCCTTTGTTGCTGTCCTCCTTTCGGGAGACAGCTCCAGGAGCCCCAGAAAACGGCCTAACAACCAGCTTCAGCGGTGTTGCCTCTTGTAAATTTATCGATCAACTTAAGCGGTGTTGCCTCTTGTAAGTCTAACGACTCAGTGGAGGCGCACGGCCGTTTTGCCTTACAGGAAACGGTAACGTTGGGGAAGGGAGGGAGAGCCCTATTATTAGCCGAGTTTAAGTGTGAACCTTTTTTGCTGCTAGCTCTACCAGATGAACACACGAGGAGGAGGGTCCCGCAGATGGATTCAAAATGGACGAGAGAGCGACCGTGGTCGTTAGACGTCTCAGGCAGCGCCTGGAACACTAGGACCAAGTCCTTAGCCTAACGAAATTATAGACCATCCTATGCCTGAACGGACAGGATTTGCTTCTCCAGAAGAAATGCACCACATTGCTTCGAAGAAGCGGGGTTCGTCTCTCCACAATTGACAAACTTGGCAATATGCGATTTTGACTTATCCTGTGCGGCCTTGGAGCAGCTTACACTTAATTCGGGTAACTACGACTTTGCACTTCTACAGGAGCGATTCAGATGGCCGAAGCAGTGGTAGTAGTAGCATCTCCGCAGCAGGGCCACAAATGACTTCACGTGGTGGCGATACCAACCGGAACGCACCGACTCAGGAAGCCTGTCATAATCTAACGTGACGTAGAGTGTAGGGTTGGGTCTTGAGGCCCCTCCCTGTTTCCTCATCACATGTTCGACTTTGAACGGTCCTTGTTCGGCCAGCTCTAAGATGATGTCATCTAAGGAGTAGTCTACGAGTTCCCTCGCATTAACTACTCCTTTCACGAGGTTTATGGGAAAGTGCGGCGTCACACTCACCGGCGTGCTATCAAGTGTCCGAAGGGCACTAATAATGGCCACATCGGAAGGATTCGACGCTTCGTCAGAAGGGTTCCTTCCGAGAAATGGGTAACATTCGGCTCTTTACCAATCGCGCTAGCTAGAGCTCTCCTTTGATGTATCATGTTGCCCTTAGCCAACATGGTGCCATCAGTGGAGCGAATAACGAGGAAGCGTTTAAATCCAGCGGGCTCGAAAACGCCAGGTAACCTTTGAATGGGGGGCCCCAACGTAATCGAGGCTCCGCTCTGTGAACTCTTATTCTTTTTCTAGTTTTTTTAATTTAGGAAGCCCATCTGGCGAGCCCTCTTAGTCATTGTCTATGACTCCCACCCGTTGGAGCACAAGGGCCTGACGTGCTGATCTTGGCTTGGTTGCATACCGAAACGGCAGCGGCCCCATCCGTCCTTTCGGCTCCCACGGAGGAAGAGGAGCCCCGAAGCTTCTTTGTCCTTTGGAGAGGAGGCCGAGAAATGAACCTGTTTCTGCCCCCTGCCTGCAGGATCCCCTAGGCCAGATGGTCCAGCCTCGACAAGATCCTTCTCTGAAATGGAAAAGGTCTTGCCTGTCACAGGAGCACCAGCCGGGGGATGAGATCCCTCCTCTCCTTATGAGGCCTCGGGCACCCGAGCCTTCTGAATATGAACATGCATAGGGGCGTACTCGGGTTCTGTGCTTGGCACCGAGCCTGGGTTCTACCCCATGGAAGATCCTAGCATCTGAGGCTGGGTCACCTTAGGGACCATTTCCATTTCCATGTCGCCATTCCCCCAAGACATCAAAGATCCCATTCAAGGAACCTTTACTCTCGTTGTGAGGAAGCGAACCAACATCCGTCGTGGAAGAGAGGGGGTTTACGTATAGTGATTCCCTGTAGAGTTTTAGCGCACGAGTGAACGATGTTCGGGGGCAAGGACCGAGGGCCCTGCCATCTCTTGCTCTAACTGAGGAGGTTGGCCCAATCGAGATGCTCCCACCGAGAGCGTTAAATTTTGCGCCGCCTGCGTGTATTCTTGGCAGTCCCCTGTTAAAGAAACTGAGGGACTGCCGCTGGGAAGATGGAGGAGCCAAAGGGAACCTCCGGACAAGGAAGTGGAGGGGAGTCCCCTACACCCGTAGACCTAGAAGAGGAGTAAGCCTCCTCTCCGGTAGAAGGAATTTGTAAGGTCTCCTGAAGGAGGACAGAGGGGGAGGCTCCATTTTTTCAGTGGAGCTGCCCAAAGGCGGCTCCTGCGACCGTAGAGGAGAAGGTAAATAGAGAGGGTTTTATTTTTCATAAACTCATCATCGGGCATGATGACCCTATCTATATATTTCACGTGATGCATACGCTAAAAAAAAACCGCGTAGTAGCCCACTCTGCGAGGGGTGAATACTGGGCAGGAAAAGCCATCTGCCACCATTTGAGACCACTCCTCCCGCCTAGTGGCCTGGTAGCCCATCAGCATGGCGGCTCCACCTTAGGCTCATCGTAAAATCGATGGACAGTGAAAGTAGAATGAAAGGAAATGTGAAGAAGGTGTGGGTGAGGGTGAAGCAGGTTGTTAAAAACCCACCACCCGAAACTGGCGCTCAGAGGTGAGGGGACGTTGTTCCACCTCCCTTAGCCCCGATCCTGGATAGTTGGATGAGAGGAAGCTGATCGGCGTCTACCCTGTGAAATTAGAGGCCGACCAGATAAAGTTGTGGGAGAGGGTGTAGGGAAAGTGAAGGGGTATGATAAGAAGACAGGGTATCAGAAAGAAGGAGAAGAGGCTAAGCTGCATTCGGGACGGGTTCGGGTACACAGAATTATGGAGTATCGGACATTTTGGAGGAGGCTTGCTTCCTCCATTTTACTTGACTCTAGTGTAGATTGCCTGTTCCTAGTTTCTTTGCCTTCGTTATTTTACGAGTATCTTGTTGTTTTTTTTTGCTTTGGTATGTTTTTTGATTGTTTTTTTATTCTAGCCTAATATTAAGCTTCAGCGTAACTACGGCGACTTTCCTCAGGCGAGACAGAAAACTAAGTGATGTCCTGAAATGCAAAGTGTCGAGGTATAGCTGATATATATATATATATATATATATATATATATATATATATATATATATATATATATATATATATATATATATATATATATATATATATATATATATATACAGGGTGGAGCAGAGAGGACGGACATTTTTATAAATACACAAAATCATTAATTTTAGCTTCAAAATTTTTTTTATTGACATCAATGTGTTCGTATTGAATTAGCATTTGACAGAATCAAGTGTGTAAAACAACATCCATCATGTGGTGTCCGTTTTCATTGATGCATTTCTGAAGGCGCTCTTGGAAGTTGGCCCCCGACTCTCCCCAGCATTGCTCTGTTGGTTTTAGCGACTTCCACGCGAATAGCTTCCTTCAAATCGTCCAATGTACGGGGCTGATGCTCATGCACACGTGCTTTGAGGTTTCTCCACAAGAAATAATCACACCTGGGCAAATCAGGGGAACGAGGGGGCCAAGGAGTGTCAGCAAACCTGGAAAGGAGGCGGTAACCGAAGAGAGGCCGAAGAACGTCCCTTGATGCTCTAGCTGTGTGGGCCGTAGCCCCATCCTGCTGAAACCACACACTTCGGATAGGCCTACGTTTTCTTCGTAATTTAGGTACAAAGAAGTTGTTTATCATCTCGATGTAACGCTCTGAGTTCACAATAACAGCATTTCCATTATTCTTTTCAAAAAAGTAAGGACCAATGACGGCAGCTTTTCCAACAGCACATCAGACTGTCACTTTTTGGGCTGTGCAGTGTTCTTTCACGCAGTTCTCTCGGATTTTGAAGAGCTCAATAACGACAGTTCTGTCAATTCACCATACCATTGAGATGAAAAGGAGCTTCATCACTCATTAACAAAATGAGGTTTTCATTTGCCTCAAAAATTGTTTCCATCTGATGTGCGAACTTAAGCCGCTGTTCATAGTCCCCTGGTTGCAACTGTTGCTCAATGACGAATTTGTAGGGGTGGAAATGCAAGTCTCCATGCAAATACGCCTTACCGATCGATTATCGATGCCTAGTTCAGTGGAATGCCTACGAGCACAGTGATTCGGACTCTGCAGCAAAGCTTGTCTAACACGTTCCACATTTTCCGGGGTCCGTACCGTTCATGGGGCCCCCACCGGTCTCCTATTCATTAGTGTACCTCGTGTACGAAGTGCATTAACCCAGCGTAAGATTGTGTTACGGGTGGGAACAGCCTCATTTCAGTGAATGTTGAAGTGGCGCCGAAATTCACGCTGAACTGCTGTAACAGACTCGTTATTCTTCACTTAACTGTCGTAGGCCAACACTCGACGCTCTATCGTCCACAGCGCCATGGCTTCGCCTGAAAAAGAAAGAAAAAAAATGCTAAGACACCTGAAAAGAAAAGGAAAAAAATGCTAAGATGTCATGGGCAGAATGGTACCTGCCAAACATATGTCCGTCTCCTGGGGCTGAGTAATAGGCATTTCAAAAACGTCCGGCCTCTCTGCCCCCACCCTGTGCCTCACTGTGTACGGTTGGAATCCCACCCCAGCTCGGATTTTCTCGAAGTAAGAAATAAATATTTCCGAAGAAAAATTATTCCGTTTTCTCTTTCATGCGGTGAAGTTGGATTTCTCTCTCTCTCTCTCTCTCTCTCTCTCTCTATATATATATATATATATATATATATATATATATATATATATATAGACCTAGATTTATTCTACAAAGTTTGAGTCTTATATTCAGTAAGAAGGACAAAACAAAGAAGGCGGGTCCCATCTTTAATTTCAACGTTTCGGGTTATTACAAAACCCATCTTCAGAAGCTAAAAGCAAATTCTAAATGAGTAATCTAAGCCTAAAAACATAAATAACAGCACAAGTTCAAAGTTAAAACCCACAGTTCAGAGAAAATCATAAAAAAGACCTGAAAAATATAAAATGAACGTTACGTTAATGAACAAACAAAATAGTGAGGTAAAGAACAGCAAAATATTTGTAAAGAGATACTATCAATTAAAGACAAACAAAGTACACGTAATATTACAAAATTAAACAATTGAAATGGAAAATTAGACAATTGGATACAAACAAAAGGTAAAACTAAAATATAGACACTGAAACATTACTTTACATGGTCGGATCACAATGAAGTGAAAACAGGAAGGAATTCAAAGAATCAATACAGCTTGGTTAAGTTATAAACATAGGAAAGGATGACGAGTCCTCATTTAAATTTGGGTGGTTGTATTTAATACAGAGTGATTCTTTAATGCGGAAAGATGAAATAGATTTAGCAAATTTTAAGACAGAAAAATCATTTAAGAACACGTCTGTTTTACAATCAAAAGCATGTTTCCTGATGGAAGAAAAATCTTTGTTACTTAATGTTTTATCTGTTCTATGGCTAATTTCCATGTGGAAACAAAAACGCTCCCAGTATAGGTCCCCAACTTACAGCTAGGGCAAATGAATTTATATACAATGCACGAACTAAACGGCGTGGGAATACTGCCCTTCAGTATAAAGAAATTACCAATATTTTTGTTATTAATGAATATAAGTTTAAAATTAATTTTACAATAAAATTTCCTAACAATGGAAATTAAACGTTTTCGGCGAAGGTCATTACAAGGGCTGATGTCTGGTAACAAGACATACCTGATTTCCTTTGGGACATTAAAAGAAGTGGAGGGGTTATAAAGCCTGAAGAGGAACTTCCTAATACAGCTTTCAACTAAAGAAAGCTTCTTCGCTTGATTCTTAGGCCCGTTCTCTCGAACTTTGATCTCGTGTTTGAGAGCCACGTGGGGCTCCTTGACTATATTCTTTCACACAAACCACTGCTCCCGTTCAAGCCACACCGGGTTCCTTTTTTCAGATGGCAGAGGCCCAGAAAATTATAGTTGAATGGGAAAATAATCACTACAATGGAAGTCATCGATCACCTACTCAATATCTGGCAGTGTATCCGGAGAAGACAGAGATAGATTAATGCAGGAAAATGAAGTGATTCTTGCACACTGATGCGTAAACTCACCCACATTGAGGACACTGATCTCGGTCGACGATCATTTTGTCGTGTAGTTCGCCCAGAGGGAGTGTCTAAGTTTAAATCTCCGAGCAAGAGAAATGGTCTCGGCAACCATACCACGACGATGCGGAAATCCCCCGTGTCAACGTCAGCTGACGGTGGAATGTACGCAGAGTTAACACTATACCTCATATCCAGGTGCAGCTGCACTGTTACTGCCTGAAAGGATACATTTATTGCAAATAGAAGAACGCAAACATCATGCCACCATATAAATCGCGCATCCTCCTGCGCAGCATGGTCTCCTGCAAAAATGAGCAAAGGGGGTAATGGGAGGAGACGCGGCAATTCCATTAAAGGAATATGCAGTCTAGTCCTGCTCGAAGAGATGCGTAGACCATTTTCAAATAGAAGATTCTCACGTGAATAACCGTACGTTTCCAGGGGGCAGAACTCCAGGAGTTCTTGTCCAAACTAGGCGCTTTAGGCGCAGTCGCCTTCGAGGACTTATTGGGGAAGGTTGTGCTCGTTATGCGACTCTTTTCCTTCATTCGCCTCGAGATCTTTGGCGGGCGGAGCGGCTTTGGAGGCGAGGGCCCTCCTTTGGAGGATCCACCGTCTCCGAGCCACCCAACTCAGCCTTGGGTGGGGGGTAGGAGCCAAAGCTCCTTTTGTGCTGTCCTTTTAGGGGTCAGCTTTAGTAACCCCGGAAAGTGACCTCAAGACTTCCTTCAGGGATGTTGCCTCGTGCATGTCTAATGACTCGGTGGAGGCGCGCGGCCTTTTCACCTTACGCGAAATGGTCACGATGGAGATGTGGGAGGGGCCATGGTTTTCTCCGAGGCTGGGTGTGAACCCTTTTTGCCATACTTTCAGTTGGATTTGTTCAAAAGGAATTGGAGTGAGGGTAGCCTACCAGACTCCAGGCGAATAGATACTAGGCTCGCTTTTCACAAACCGGTGAGAGATCCTTCTACCCTTGCCAGTTTCCGCCTAATCTCTATAACCTCCTCGTGTACGGGTTGATGGAAAAATTAATATATGTTAGATTAGCCTTTTACATGGCAAGCGGAGTCCATATGTCTTCTACACAGTGCGGATTCCACAAGTTTCAAGCCATGTTGGATGCTCTACTGCGACTGGAAAATGCCGTCTGCGAGGCCTTTCTTATTAGACTCCACTAAACCACAGTGTTTTTCGATTTAAAGAAAGCCTAGGATACCGCATGGCGATACGGCATCATGAAAACTCTCCACACGATGGCTGCGAGGGGACGCCTCCAAATTTTTATTTCTGAATTTCTGAGATCGTTGAATCTGCATACATTTAGGGGACCTCAATGGAGAAAGAAGATGGCCTCCCGGAGGGATGTGCCCTCAGTCTCACAGTATTTACACTGAAAATCAACGGTATCAACCCTGTGATGCTGGATTATGTTCTCGCTACGCTCTCCGTAGACCACCTTTCGATCTCTTTTCGTGTGGCCCAGCTGCCAACTCTGGAGCGTTGACTCCAACAACCATTGAGCCATATCTCTTGCTATGCTGAACCGGAAAGGTTTCGGTTTCTTTGGACAAGACTAAAGTGATGCACTTCTGCCTCGATCTATAGGTGCACCCCGACCCGTACTTATTCCTACACGGGGTTCGCCTGGAAGTGGTAGATCTGCACCGATTCCTTGATCTTGTTTTCGACCGACGCCTCACCTGGGAGGCTCATGTTCGCAGCATTAGGTTCTCTTGTGCCTGCGCCATGGACATTATTCTTTCCTTGACGTTCTGTACTTATGGTGCTGTTAGGGCTACTACCTTACTTTTCTACTGATCCTTTCTTCGTTCAAAGCTTGACTGCCGATAAATGTTTTACACATGCGCAACCAAGCGTATATTGCGGAAGTTGGACTTTATCCACCACATTGGTCTTCGCCTGTCTACCGGTGCTTTCCGCTCTTCCTCCATTGAGGCCATATTAGTCGATGCCGGGAAGAGGCCGCTGTCTTTTTGCCGTATACAGTGCATTATGCGCTTGTACGCGCAGCCCTGGCGGCTCCCATGAGCCGCCAACGGCTCTCACTTCATTCGGAGCCGATCAAAAACGGTGCCTATGCCGCAGAGAGGCGCCAGTCAGGCCCTAAGCCCCTTTGGGTTTAGGAATTCCTTCGGGGGGAATGGTGTAATTTTAGGGCAGGTGTCGCCTATGTTTCGGCCCAAGACTCCACCCTAGAGGGTACATCATTTGACTATTTCTCGACACGTCTCTCCTTCCACAGCGCCGGTGGTATTGCGTTCGGCATTTTTGGGAGCTCACATCGTGTAACGCTTGATACGTGCCTGTGTATAAGGATGACTCAAGGTCGATGGAGAAGGTTGGCTTCTACGCCATAAAGCCTGTTTGAAATCAGTGGGGCTCTACCAAGCACTGCATCTGGTTTCACGGCCAAGCTGATGGTAATATACCCCTCGGTGTGGGAAATCGCCAGGTGGGATCCCAAATTAAAAAAAAAAATCGGTATGGGAGATAACGCGTCGTGCTCGGTTCGGAGACCGAGCAGTGACTTTTAGCCAATCACCAAGCGCTCGGGGGATTAGAATCTTCACACTGCCTAGTTCGCGCTATCCATGACGCCACGGTTGCCGCGAGCCGGATGGAGGTCGAGATTATCTTCTGCTGGGTTCCTGGACATACGCGGAGAATGAGGGCGCCAAAGAGTCCTCGAGAACTGGGCACCTGGAACAGCATTTAGCTCTTCGTCACACATACTATATGACAAGAATCAAGGTAGCCTGTTAATTTAGTGGTGGTTTTTTTTTTTTGCATATTTGCATAGCTTTAGGATCTAGGATGATTTCGATGACTTGCTTCTACATTTATGTTCTCAATGCCGACCGACAGTTAGGGTCGCTGAAATTATAAAAGAATAAAACCGTATCAAACTTGTCCGACTGCCAAAAAAAAACGTTCGGGAAAAAAAACGGCCAGATGTTCTAGGAATTGGGGCCAGGTCCGCGACGAATTGGGTGCTGGAAAATAACTCATCGGCCACAGCTACAAACCTAAACTCATGAACTTAAATATAAAAGCGTCATTTCCTCGAATGCAAACCACCCTGCTCGATTCAGGAACCACGGAGGTGGCCTTTCGAACTGCCATAAAGGGCGTCATCCCCTCATATTCAAAGTTAGTTTGGGTGTCACTAAATCACTAGGCCACATCTTAACAGGAAAACGAATCTATTATAGTACTTAGGTTCGTTAATTCTTCCGAATTAAAGACTACTCTCCAACTATATGACCAGTTCTGCTCGGACCTGCTCCCTGTGATTGATCGAGTAGTACTCACAGAGAATGCATGTATCGTTATCTTTTCCTAGAAGGAGAAGGAGCCTTGGCAAGTGTCTTGCAACACAGTAAAACCACCTCATCGAAGATGACAAACGATGACAGATACGATGAAATGAGAAAATGCCTCTTAACCAGACGGAGCTGGACTGCAAACGCTTGGAGGGAGGTATCGAGAGGCTAAGAAAGACAGCAGACATCTATTGGATATAAATTGCGCACCCGCCAGCCTGTCATCTATCCCGTGATTGGAGGGTCTTTAAAGGCAGATAGCTAAAGGCGAACGGCAGAATGCCCCACGTAGTTCCTCCATTTATCCAATAGTCAACTGAAATTCCGCTGAAGGAAATTGCATTCTAGACATATCGTGAAGTAGCTGTCGGGGCCCTCTTTGAGAAAGATGGTCTCATTAGATTTGCAGTAGGCCGCTGGAGGACAAACCTCTGAGGGATGGCTAGTGCCCGTGGAAGATGCCATTGTGCTGTCGCCTTCGAGATATTTCTGAAAGTTAGGCTTGGGATGTGAGCCTTGTCCTTACCTTGCCCAGAGTAACTTGGCTAGCGGGGCTCATTTCACTAGCCAACAAATTTGAACTTTGTCTCTGCTACTTGAGTAAATGTTGTTATAACTAACTAATTTTGGTGCGCTGATTCCAAATCTGTGCTCAGATTTGTCATAGCACGTAAGGTTCTTGAGTTATGCAACTAGGCTATATGGCTCAATTTGTCACCTTGGATCAATTAATGATATAATTATTACGAGTTTGAGAAGAATGAGACGTTTCTGGGTAAGGGTTTGGAATACGGGGCACCCTATTTGGCATTATGTACTCGTACGTCCTTTTGCAGACCCAAGCAATTATATATTACATGTAAAAGAGGTAGGACTCACCTAATTATAAATTTCTTCAGAAATGTTTGAGACTCTTGCTCTTGCTCTTGCGCTTGTACGTGGATATAGGATCCTCCCGTTGTAGAAATGCCCAGAGGGCATTGAATTAAATCATTCATATAATTTATGTACAACTTAATAATTCATTCATTTATTTTACTTAACCTTTGTCAATTCAATCATTAAATTATTTATGCATAACTTTTTGCAATTCAATCCATTTATTTTATGTAAACTTTAATAATTTCAATCATTCCGTGACGAGAAACTGATTTCATTTAACGCACTGATACAAACAAAATCTCTTAGAATTTCACGCACATACAAACACACGCATTTCACCACTTGTGAAATAACGCGAAAAGACTCTCATTTGTGTTCGCGTCGCCTTCATATTAAGGTATGTTAAAAACTTCCCTCTTCACTTATTCTCTAAAATCACCCCATACTAAAGAGAGATCCTAATTACCATTCACACTTTCATTACAGCCCCAATTCACTAATTATAGTCGCTACAGCAAAACGATTACATTCGCTACATCAAAATCATTTTACACATTTAACTTCCATTTACAAAATTTATACGTCACACTTCATCTCTTCGCGTGAAGTTATTTTCAACTCAAGTTCAACCTTGCCTAATGTAACGTAATTCAACTTATTATAATCTCTTTTTTAATCTCTAATATATATATTATTTTCTTTAAAAACTCGTTGCATTTATTTTCCATCCCACGTGAGAAGCGTGTCCTTTGGCCTACATTATTCATAATTCAAATATCCCTTCAATCAATCAAAGCTAATGCGTGAAGAATATTGTATCATACGCTACTTAGGTCAACGATATAGTATTCAACATTTGCATAACCATCATTGCGATATCTCGGTGGAACCCTTCCTCATGTTCGTCACTAATATCACCCATATTAGATGTAAAGAAATCTAGATGCGAATGCAAGAAATGCATCTTAAGAAACATCCGACAACACCCCATTCGTTGATAGGCCTTTAGCATGTTGTCTACTAGTTCTTCATAGTCTTCAGCCCTATGATTACCAAGGAAGTTCTGCACTACATAGACAAATGAATCCCATGCTGCCAACTCAAGTGGAGTTAGTTTATTTCTGAACTCTCTGTCACGTATCAATTCTCTGATCTCCGGCCCTACAAAAATGCCAGATTTAAATTTTGCATCGGTTTTCTTTGCACTAAATTTCTCTTTGAGATTCTGGAATCCATCAGAATCATGAGCTATTGCTTTAAAAAAATTCGTGATAAGGCCAAGTTTGATATGAAGTGGTTCTTCTTTTTCGGGCCACCTTTTGACAATATAATGATTCCTGTCGTCACGGCTGTACCATAGGCATAAGATGCACATATTCTTTGTACGAATATATCCTAGCTGCAGTTAAAGAAATAAAGAGATTACCTTTAGATCAACAATGCCAATATGTGTAACTAAAGAGTATGTGTGTAACTCAGGATCCTTACGTTCTAGACCAATTCTGATTACAGATTCGGAATCAGCATACTCGATTTAGTATAAATCACAAGCTAATACCCAAAGAGCAAAATCATTGTTGACTGTGGTTTTGGATCTGGACTCCCTTGTTGTTTGAAGTTGATCGAACAGTCGTTTTGTCCCTCGAGCTTAGAACAAGGATATGAAATCCGAAGCTTCCTAATAGCTACTCTCCTTTCAAGGGTAGACTTCGAATTTCCAATGCGTTGTCACACATCCACCTTTCTGGGCTCTGTCTCCAATTCAATCGAATGAATGGGCCGCTTTGTATTAATCTCAAAGCCGTTACAGGGGTGAAGATTGGGCCTGGTTTTGGCTGGAGCTCGATAGTTGCCATCCGGGAGAAAATGGCACCCAGAGGACGTAACCCCGCTGAAAGGTTCCAAATTAACATGGAAGCTACCGCACTTGTAGGTCTGGGAACGAAAGGTGGCGTTCACAACTGAAAGGCGTAGACCGTGATAGAACTATACATATATCTGCATAGCTTGTATTTGCGAAATAAGGTATACAGACTGGACGCCAAACTCCAATTTTCTAAAAGATATGAATCACAATGACTAGAGGAAGCAGGGCGTGATCCTCCAAGATTCGCGATCTTGTCTGTTGATCAGACAGATTTATCATGCACTGCCTTGCAGCAAGTTTTGTGCTCTTTTTTTTTGCAAATCTAAAGATTTTATTGGTGTGACTGAAGCGGTAGTAGTGATAACTTAACAAGGGTATCGACATGAAGGCCTTCAAACTGTAGCATTGCCAGCCAGCATGCCGTACTCAGGGAGCCTGTTTAAGTCAAACGTAGCAAAGAGTGTCTAGGTGTTCTCGAGACCTTCCCTCCTTCCTCACTACTCGTTTAAACCTGACCAATTTCTGGTTAATCATGTCCTTAGTGATGTCCTAAGAGAAGAAATAAAACAATTATTTTGCAAAGATTACCTCTTTTAAAAAAAAATTAGGGTAAAGTGTAGGGTCACCAAACAGATGTGCCACTGACTAGTCGAAAATGACCCCGAAATAGACGCAGCTACAGATAGCAGGATATTCCATGTGGACGAACTTGGGCTCGGTATCAAACACCGAACCTGAATCCGACCCTGTGCAATCTTCCCTTCCCGTTACTCGCCTTACCGACCGAGGAATCAGAAGGAAAAGAAGCACTTCTTTCCCTATTTGTCACCCTTTGACAATTAAGACCTTCTCCATTTCGGAGAAGGTTCTTGCTGAGGCCAGTCTATCTGGCCTAGGGACTCCTTCCGAAGGTAGAGAGAAATGAGTTCATTCCCTATCCCCTTTCCTGAAAACAAAAGAAGTAAAAGACAGTTTCGGCAAGCAACAAGAAGGCCACGATCGGCACGTCGGGCACTGAGGAGTCAGGGCGGAGCATCGATTATGGGGCCTATCATTCAGAGATTACTTGGCGATCCTGAGCCCGATCGATTCAAACGCTTTTGGTCATTTGCCCACTGATGACAGCATGTTGGCCAAGGACACCATGATGCACCAAAGGAGAACATGAGCTAGCTTGAAGGTGACTAGTTTCTCGAATAGGAACCTTCTGGCGAATGTTTCGGGCCAGTCGGATGACACTCTTATTAGTGCCCTACACACACTTAATGGCTCGCCGGTGAGTGAGAAGCCGTACATGCCATCAGTTTCTTGAAATGAGTGGCTTATGCGAGGGAACTCCTTTACTAGTCCATAAAAAACATTACCTTAGAGCTGGCCGATAATGGGGTGATCAAGGTTGAATCTGTGATGAGAAAACAGGGAGGGGCCTCGAGACCCACCTCTACAAGTTTGACCTTTACAAGCTCCCTAAGTCGATGCATGCCGGTTAGTTCGAGTATCTCTACCACGAGAAGGCATTCGTGCCACTGCCCCGGATGTACTACTATTGCCACCGCTTCGGCCATACGAATCGGGTTTCCTCACAAGAAGCCACACCCCCTGAAGGTGGTCATGAAGCCATATTCCAGGGTTCCTAAACTGCCCTACGAAATGACGACAACTCCAAACGAGCTTCCGTTCCTACGCCACCAGCCAAGGTTACACTGAGTGGTTTGGAGACGGTGGAATTTCCAAAGGAGGTCCCCCCCTTCCTTATCTGAAGCCGCCATACTCACCAAAGGTTTCGAGGCGAAGGGAGGAAAAAACTCGCATAGCAAGCCCAACATCAAAGACGACAGCGCCCGCATCTTTGTTCGGGCAATAGCTCCCGGTTTTCTGCCACCGTACAGCCATTCTGGTGGGTGTGGGTATTCTCTTTGAATAGGGCCTCCATATCCCATCCGAGCTAGGCCTAGAAAGGATATTCCTTCAATGAAGTTGCTTCGGACGCCGGGCCAACTTGGAGGAGCGGCGGAGGCTCGTCTCCTGCCGTTCCCCATTAGCTATCATTTTGCAGGAGACCATGCTGGGCACGTGCCTCCTGCCGACCCTCCCGAGGTATAATGGTTTTGAGAACCCAAAACCACTGGATAAGGACCGGGCTTAAGGATGCGCGAATTACACCTGGCATGATATCTTCATTCTTTTCTTTGCTTTAAATACCTCTTTTCAGGTAGTAGCAGTGTAGCTGCACCTGAATTAGAGGTATACTGTTATTTCTGTGTACATTCTATCGTCAGCCAATTTCAACACAGGGACTTTCACTGCATTGTGTTACAGTTGCTGAGACCCTTTGGCAAGACTACTCGATCAATCCCAGATGTTAGGTTCTTGCCGACCTGATTGACGAACTGGAGATAGATTTCCTAAATGTGGATGAGTGTACGCAGCACTGCCTGAGAACCGCTTCATTTTCCTGTGTTGATCTATCCATGTGATCTCTAGATGCACGGCCTGAATATGAATGGAAGGTTGTCGATGGCATTCATGCTAGTGATCACTTTACCATTTAAATAACATTTTCTGGTTCGCTGCCGTAAGAAAGACCCCCCAAGGTTGTTCTTGGTGCGGGTGCAGTGGTCTGCATTTCGAGGAGTTTAGGGAAATCACTTACATAGGTATGGACGCGAGTCAAAAGGATTCGGGGAAAATTCTCGCAGGACTCCCTCTCCCGTTCTGCATTATAATGAGACTGTAATCTCAGACACCGTGTCCGTGGAGGAGTCGTTCGCGAACGCTTTCTCAGAATTCTGTCGGTGAGATGCTGCGTCGCCAGCATTTAATTCATGTCGTAATTTTGCTGAAGGCAATTGACTTGACTTTACCTCCAGAGGCTTTCATAAAGATTCGAAGTTTATGCATCCGCAGCCGAGCGTGTACTGCGGACGGTGGACTTGATCCACCATATCGGTCTCCACCTGGCAACCCGTGCCTCCTGCATGTCCCCGCCTTAAAGAAGTTTACATTGAGTGACTTGTATTCCGCTCTCACTTCGTGTGCGAACACCGCCCCTGGTCCGGATTATGTCCAGTATGCCATGCTTCGTCACCTAGGTCAGCGAGGCATGGCATTTCTGATAGATTTGTCAAACATGACCCGGAAAGAGGGTATCCTTCCAGACTCCTAGCGAATGGCTGGTTTACTCGCTTTTCGCAAACCGGGAGAGATTACCCTACCCCTGCCTGTTTCAGCCTAATCTCTCTAACCTACTGAGGGTGCAAGCTGATGGAATATTGGTAAAAGTTAGAGTACGATTTTTATGGACAGCGGAGGCCATCTTTGTTTTTCACAGTGCGGCTTTCGCAAGTTCCACACCAAGTCGGATGTTCTGCCCCGACGTGAAAATGCCGTCTGCAAAGCCTTATTTCGTGGACAGCACTACGCAATGGTGCTTTTCGATCTGAAAATCGTAGATTTCGCGTGCGAGTGAAGGAAGCCCTCTCGGGCCCAATGAAGCAGGAAAAGGGTATCTATCAGAGGAGTGTCCTCAGTGTCACACTCTTTGTCACGAGCATCAACGATATCACCTCGGTGCTGCTGGAAGATGTTCTTGCTAAGCACTAAGTGAACGACCTTTCCATCTTTTTTGGCCCAGATACCAACTCTGGGGCGACAGCCTCCAACAGATATTGGACCGCATCTCATGCCATGACGAAACGCACAGGTTTCGGTTATCCTTAGCCAAGACTAAGGTGGTGCAATTTTAAAGCCATCTTGGTTCCAACCCTTCCTATAGATTTGTTCCTAAACGGAGTTTGCCTGGAAGTAGTGGATTTGTGCCGTTTCCTTGGTCTTATTTTCGACCGATACCTCACCTGAGAAGCTCAATTCCGCAGCTTTAGGGTCTCTTGTAGCTGCGCCATGGACATTCTTCGTTAAGAGGCGTTTGGCATTTCGTGTGCTGATAGAGCTACTGCATGGCTTTTCGACAGATCCTTTGAGCGTTCGAAGCTTGCCTATAGATACGAGTTTTCTGCATCAACAGCCAAGCGTGTATTGTGGAAGGTGGAGTTAATACATCACAGCAGTCTCCGCCTGGTGACTCGTGCCTTTCACACGTCCCCCATGAGAGCCAACTTGTCAATGCTGGGGAGATGTCATTCGCTCTGCGCCATGCACATTACAATATGCGCAGTACTCGCGAGACCGGCTCCTCCCTCAGTCGCTGATGTCTCTCATTGCAGCAGCAGCCGAATTTGACGGTGCCTATGCAGCCGAGAGACGCCCTTTGTTCCCTACGCCCTTTGGGTTTAGGGCTAAGAAACTCATTCGAAATCTCGGTGTAGGTCTCGGGACGGTGGCCCCCTCTGGTTCTGCCCAGAACGCCACCCTGAATAGTACCACCTTTGACAATTTGTTGCCGTGCCTCTGCTTTCAAATCTTCCACAGTGCCGGGACTATAGCGCTCGGCGTTTTGGTCTGCACTTCGTGTCACGCTAGATCCGTTCCAGTGTAAATAAATGGCTCCTAATACCAGGAGGATGTGCGCTCCCACGCCGTATCTCATCTGTTTGAATACAGTGGAGTGAGGCTCTATCAGGCGTGGTCTGTTTTCGCAGCCGAGCGGGTTGCAATACATTGCTCAGTATGGGAGATAATGCCTCGTGCCCGGTTCGAGACCTGATTGTGATCTATAGCGACTCACAAATCGCCTTAAGTGCTCTCGGGGCATTAGAATCTCCACAAGCCCTAGTTTGCGGTATCCGTCATTCAACGGTTGCCGCGACCGGGGTGGATGTCGAGATTATCTTTTGCTCGGTTCTTGAACATGTGGGAATTGCGGGGAATTAGCCCACCGATGAAGGTGCTGAAGACTCCACGAAGACTGGACGATCAGATCAGTGTTTGGATCTTACTTATACTGACTATATGGGAATAATCAGGGTGGGATGCTTGGCAAAAAAAAAATTGAGGCGGCCGATGGGAACTTAAAGTTTCGTGCCATTGCGCCGCAACTGCTCCCATCGACTTTCCCCTCAATGCCGCGTCGACTTTAGGTCGCTATCTGTCGTCTTCTAATTGAGCACACTTGCGGGGCACACCAATATTTGATGGAGCGCTCGTATGTACCTTATTGCATTGTCTCCCAGACTGTTTGCCTCATTCTTGTTAAATGCCCCAGTCCATGTGACCTTCGTGCACGTTACCTCTTCCGGTATCAGGACGAGCAGGGTCTCTACCGCTTATCCCCTGTACATTGGACGAGTTCTTGCACACAGACTTGTGGACTATTTGACCTTTGGAAGGAAGTTTGCCTCCTCTATATTATTTGACAATCTTTGGTGTTGGTCGCATCATCCTGCGCTGGGGGAGGTGGGCCTTCCTGACGCCGGAGCGTGGTTCCTTATAATTCTTGCCTTTGTTCTGTTTCTTATTTTTTTTCTTTTTGTTTGGTTTGGGGGATTTTAAAGCAGACGAATACTAGGCTTAAATTTTAATTTCGTCGACTTATGTCGTTGAAGGCAGTAGTCAGATACACACAGCTAAAAACTAAAATAAATTCTTAGGTGTTGAGCAGTGTATCTCTATATGTGTGTATGTACATTACTTGTGCGCGTAATATAGATCACGGTATATTGCGAATCATAGGTATGCGATGCACGCAGCCTAACATAGAGCGTACTTTGTTATTTATGTTAAACTTTTCTTTTCTTTTTCTTTTCCCCACATAAATTTTTAGGTTACATCCATTGCTGCCTTATAATAATGACCACTCGTCTGTCCTATGCATAGCTTTTTCACAAGGCCGCCATCTCTCCTATGAAGATACGGGTGAACCTTCGACACCCGATGACGAGAGTGAAGAGGTCTCAGAAGTTGAAGATAGCCCAAATCTTCGGCTTATTCGTAGACGGAGGGTAGTGCACAGCCACCAATACTCAAATTATGTCCCGAGCTGGTGCTGCCACTCATTTTATTATTGTATTAATCAGGAAGTTCTCCACCAAAGAAAGCAGTATGGCTTAAATTTAGATGCCCCACCAGAGTCCATCAGCGTAAGAGAGTACTGAGACGGCGTTTTGAGCCAACGTGTCGATACTCTGCCTAAAAAATTAAAGAAAAATGGCTGCGAACACTTATGTTTATAAAATAATCTTAATTTGGGTAGGAAATCCATCCACGAGGATCAAATATATTGTCTTGAGTAGTATTTACCACGGGGGCGTCATTTGTTTTACGATCTGAATTGAAACGTTAAACGTAAGGTCGAGTTTTAGTGACGAGGCGTATATAGTTCATGGTATTGGGATTATTAAATTTTCTAACAAAATTTAATTAATTATAAATATGGAGTTAATGATATAAAAATGTTTACTTTTTATGCACTATGCAACATAAGTGGATTAAAGTGGACGGACGAAGGACATCGAGTTTGGTATTATTATGGAAGGGTTCTAAACTTAGGAAGTCGTACACCAGGACTTATAAAAGACACTAATCCCATATATGGCAACCTCTATTGAAGCTATGAGAACACGTTATAAGGGTTAGGTAAGATGCGATAGTTGCTGGGTCTCGAGTTTAGGTTTATTATATTTACGTTATGGTGTGCTGGGGCTAAGAGGTTATGTGATCAGTAAAAAGGGAAAAATGATGGGGGCTTGGTGCAGGAGGTGCCGTTAGATTTATCGTAATAGACGAGATTAGACGTATCAAACGCATGCTATGAAAAAAAGGTGGGACATAGGTAACTAGATTTCATATTTTCTTTCTCAGCTGCCCTCTAGTTGGCAAAAAAACCTATGAATTCAATAGGATGGGCTAAGTTTTATCAGGTGGCAGAAAATGGGAGAGCAAGCATTGAATAATTCACAGTGAAGTACAACGTTAGTTTCGGTTGGAAAGAAAAGTTTTTTGCTTCCAGAAATATCTTTAAACCAATTATGTCCAGTCTTTCTCGTTAGTAGGGTCGTAAAATAGGGGGAAATATGTATATTTAGGATAAATGCCCATTGTATGTTATAGATTGCTTAACGATTGAAGTTTGTTTGTTTGTTAAGTTCTCCTAACATTGTTTGGAGTGTTTTTGTTAAACCGTTTGTTTAGATGTTGATCGTAGGGTACTTATTAACGCCTAGGGAGTTAAATCAGCAGATAAAAACGAGAGATAATCACTTACCTTATTTGGGGGGTTTCACCTGCTTACTGTTCTTTTAACTCCGGAGACGAACAAACTTACTTGACTTGCGGATGGCACTTGGGTATATCTAGCTTGGAGGGACATGTTACTTGAAGCAAGGTCGGGTTTTATCTGCATGTTTGTTTGAACCTATAGCTAGTCCCAGTCTTTTCTCCTTTTCTGTCTTACAACTAAAACTGATTACGAGTTATAGTCTCCCCATAAAGACGGGAAGGGGAGTCACCCAGTTTGATTTCAGACGCCCCCTGTGTTCGATTGTGGGGTCTGACACGAATGCCCACTCATGAAACCAGAAGCCATAAACCGGTGTCTGATTGGACTCCAGAGTGATAAACTGTTTCGGGTGATCGTTCGTTTGCATGGAGAATCAACGTTTTCATGCCAATCCAAAATGACTGTATTTGCTTGTGTGGCAGGGCGGTGACGCATTCGTTGATTCTCAGCTCTTAAAGCTAAGTTTCTTTCCTTTTTCTGCTTTTTGTTTCTTTTTCTCTTTTGTTTTGTTTTTCTTGCTATTAAATTATCTTATTTTCAGTATTTTCTAAACATTATCCTATTCCATCTGTGGGGAAATTCCACGTGGAATTTCTTTTCCAGCACGAAGTGATGTCCTTGCGCTGGAGAAGATTCTAGAAGTTGGTTAGGCTTAAATGGGTAATGCCTCATCCCCCCCTCTTCCACAAGCGGTAGCCTCGAACCGCGTCCACTACGGACCACCTTTACACGGGTTAGAATCACCTCGGCGTCAAGATTCGAAGCCATTCGAGAGTAGCGCTGTTTCCCCCACCCCCGCGGGGAGAGCCTCGGACTCCACTCATCAACTCCTGTCGAAGCCCTCCTCGTTCGCCCCTCGTTTGAGGGTGGCCGAAATACTCTTCCCTGGGCCAGACGTTACCCCCCCCTTTGGAGAACCGTCATCAGGTTAACTTCCCGCTCAGAAGCTCCGAGCGCCATCGCCTCACGTTTATTGCCTGCAGAAGACATCCGTGAAGCCTTACCCTGACGTATCACCCGGAATCCTTCGTAAGCCAACCCCTCTTCCCCTTTAGGCACCCAAATGAGTTAATCCTTCCCATTTGAATAGTCTCCTTCTGTAATACATTAAATTTTAACTTCAGAATCTGATGCATAACTATAATTCCCCCCTTGTTTACCGATGTAATTTTGCCCATTAATTCTCTGATGTAATTTTGCCCATCAATTACCTGATGTAATTTTGCCCATTAATTCTTTGATGTAATTTTGCCGATTAATTCTCTTATTTTTATGTAAACAAAATTATATTTTTGTTATGCCTCTTTAAATAACCTTGAACTTTGCCATTGCCCAAATTTTACCTGACCTCGTTGCACTCTTATCTCGTTGTTCCACGCGTTGAAACTCGTGACGTTCCGTTCCTTGTCGGTTCGCCTTTAAGTTATTGGTCCCTCCCCCATAGATATAATATGGTATTGATATAATGTAATGTCATACCACGATATATATATATATATATATATATATATATATATATATATATATATATATATATATATATATATATATATATTACTATACATATTATATAAATTTGGTGTCAAGTGTGTTTGGAGTTTTTACGAACCCATGTCATTTTAATTTCGACATTAGAAGTTCCCTTGTTATTCACGTCTATCCCTTTTATTTTAATTTTTTTATTGTACTGGCAGAAGGCAAGTTCAAGTTAATTGAAGAGCAGTGAAACGTTAATCTATTTAGATTTTGTGTTGGACCCCAGGTAATTAATTTTTTTTTTATTGTGTTAGAATTTTGGAGACTCTCCTGGTTATTAATCCAAAAAAGTTAAGGTCTTTGGTGTCCTAGGACCATTTTAATTTTTTTTCCGCTTAGAAACAGCAGAGGTAGGTAGCTGTATCATATTTTTTTTGTGTGAACAAGGCCTTCACGAATATTCACGTATTCATTTGGCGTGGGTAGTGTCCTAGCTCGTTCGCGTGTCAGTGTTTCCCCCAGTTAACTGCGTAACAATGTCATCCTTCGAAAAATTCAAGAGTCAGGGTGAAATGTTAGGTCTTTCGGGCAAAGACCTGCTAATTTACGTACAGGAAGAAGAGAGGAACGAACGGGCAGAGCGAAGGGAAGAGGAACTAAGAAAAACGGAGATGGAGAACAAACTGAAGATGGAGATGGAGGAGAACAAACTGAAATGGAGATGGAGAAGAACAAAATGGAGATGGAGGAGAACAAACTGAAAACGGAGATTGAGAACAAACTGAAGATGGAGATAGAGAAGAACAAAATGGAGATGGAGAGGAACAAAATGGAGATGGAGAAGAACAAAATGGAGATGAAAGAACGTGAACAAATTAGGCAGCATGAGCTGGAAATGAGGCGAAATCAAATGGATTCTCAGTCCATCGATTCAGCTGAAATTCCCCAAACTTCTTCAGTCCAACTTCCCGCTTTTAATGATGGAGAGGACTTTGGGTCATTTCTGACCCCTTTTTGAGAGAATCTTTAAGATCAATAGATGGGATCTCGAAAATGATGGCGTCGCTCGCTTACTTCCCCTCCTAAATGCCCAGTTAAGGGATATCTTCGTCTCCCTTCCCCCGGAAGCAACTTTGGACTATTCCACGTTAAAGTCCGAATTGTTAGCCGCTGTTCATATGAATTGCGAATTCTACCGCTCCCAATTCCGCCAAGAAAGGATCCGCCCTGGTCAAACATTTCGGCAACATGGGTACATCCTCCAAAGACACCTTCAGTGTTGGCTGGATGCGTGCAAGATTCTCCAGGTCTACGAGTCCCTTCTGGAATTCTTCCTTAGGGATCAGCTTTTAACTGCCGTGGCTCCCGAAATTCGCGCCTTCATTAAGGATAAACATTGCGCCACTTTCAAGGAGTGCTTGGAAAAGGCTGATGTCTACGCGGGTAGTCACAATTTATACCCTAAGGATGTTAAAAAGGCTCCTCAATCGCCCGCCCCAAACTAAATTTTATGGTCCTAAGACCCCTCCTAAATTGGTTCCAAGATGTACCAAAGTTCCTAGTCCCTCGAAGCCAAGAAACTTCCATCCATCTGAACACCGAGACGTTAAGCCCCTAGTTTCTTCTCCTCTCGTTGTGTCATACCAAAAGAACACGATCTTCTGCTACACCTGCGGAGTTCTCGGCCATTACCGAACGAACTGTTCTCAAAACTCCCGATTCGCAAACTCTCAGTCCCACCAAGTGCACCAAATCTGGGCCGCCCCTGATCCCCCTCCGTCGCCTCAAGAGACCCCCGATCCTCCCTCGCCCACCAAAGGTCCGGTCCATCAGGTAAACTTCCTCTTTAATGAGAACAACCCTGGTGGATTGAAATTCGAGAGCGGAACTGTGAACGGTCGCCGAGTATCCAAACTCGTCCGTGACACCGGGTGCACCTGCATCATAGTGTCTGAGGACCTACTCCTCCCTGTTGGCCCCGACCAAAAGAAGTTTGCGGTGGTCCACGACTACCTTGGCCGGGCCAGTCGTTTCCCAGTAACTTGTCACATCGAGTGTGACTATATGTCCGGTTGGGCCGAAGTGGTAGCGGCCCCAATCCAGTTCTGCGCCGTTTTGTTCGGTCAGAAGCCGCAATTCACGACCATCCCGTGGCCCAGCCCGTGATTACCCGTAGACAGGCACCCCTGGAATCCCGTGCACCCGTTCCCCTGGAAACCCCTATCGACCCAGAGTTCCAAGCCCTCCGGAGCGACAAATTTGCCCGCGCCCAGGAGTGCGCAACTCCCCCCCCCCCTTTGGGAGAAAACTAAAGCCCTCGAACGTGAGTCCACCCGAGGTAATAAACGAGTGTCGTATCTCGTGAAGAAGGACTTATTGAGAGGGATAAGACCTACTTTGACCTTAAGTCACGAGAACGAAAATTCAAGCCTGGCGCGGGGGTGATGGTACTACTTCCCACGGGAAGCAACAAACTCCTTAGCCAGTGGAAGGGACCCTACCCCGTCCTCGAGGCTAGAGGACCAGTGGATTAACTCGTCCGTACTCCGGCGGAAGCGAAGGTTTTCCACGTGAATTGTATATATTATCTCATTAATGTTCTTAACTATGATTTTTTTGGCGGGGAGGTCCACTAAATTGTTTAGTCTTTAGTCCCATATTTATACCTCCGTTTAATTGTATCCTTTTGTTTTGGTTCCACTGAAATGTCGCTAATGTTCTCCTTTGATTTTTTTTTTAAATTGTGCTAGTTAAATTGTCTCTAGAATTGACCCGTTTAAGGCTTATGTCTGTTAATTCCCTGCTGAGCTCGGATTAACGGAGGGTTTTTTTGTGTGTACACCTGTCGTAGCAGGTCAGAATTTCCCTAGACCCTTGATAATTCTAGTTTGACGGATAAGATGATCCTTTCCCACGCAACTGCTCTGTAAGGCATCATCTTTCGGTTGGGAGATGTGTGGGGGAATTCCACGTGGAATTTCTTTTCCAGCATGAAGTGATGTCCTTGCGCTGGAGAAGATTCTAGAAGTTGGTTAGGCTTAAATGAGTAATGCCTCCCCTCCCCCTCCTACAAGCGGTAGCCTCAAACCGCGTCCACTACGGACCACCTTTACGCGGGTTAGAATCGCCTCGGCGTGAAGATTCGAGGCCATTCGAGAGTAGCGCTGTTGCCCCCACCCCCGCGGGGAGAGCCTCGGATATATATAGGAGTCGTCTTCCATGTGGAAGACACAGAGTTGCGGGAGTCTCGCCCGGACCCAAGAAGATTCCACTAGTTCCAAGTCAGGTGCTAACAACAAAGCAAAGTGACGGCCGAACTATTTGTGTGTTGGAATTAGCCCCAGCCAATGAGGTAATTCCATTTGACGATCGCTACCAAGCGATTTTTCCTACTCCACTCATCAACTCCTGTCGAAGCCCTCCTCGTTCGCCCCTCATTTGGGGGTGGCCGAAATACTCTCCCCTGACCAGACGTTACCCCCCCCCCCTCCTTCGAGAACCGTCATCACGTTAACGTCCCGCTCAGAAGCTCCGAGCGCCATCGCCTCACGTTTATTGCCTGCAGAAGACATCCGTGAAGCTTTACCCTGACGTCTCACCCGGAATCCTTCGTAAGCCAACCCCTCTCCCCCTTCACCAACGGAATTGAGTTAATCCTCCCCATTTGAATAGTCTCCTTCTG
Source organism: Ceratothoa steindachneri (assembly GCA_963969495.1). Lineage (NCBI taxonomy): Eukaryota > Metazoa > Arthropoda > Malacostraca > Isopoda > Cymothoidae > Ceratothoa > Ceratothoa steindachneri. The sequence continues at coordinate 152,882,635 of OZ018325.1, forward strand.
TAATACATTAAATTTTAACTTCAGAGTCTGATGCATAACTATAATTCCCCCCTCGTTTACCGATGTAATTTTGTCCATTAATTCTCTGATGTAATTTTGCCCATTAATTCTCCTATTTTTATGTAAATAAAATTATATTTTTGTACATGCCTCTTTAAATAACCTTGAGCTTTGCCATTGCCCAAATTTTACCTGACCTCGTTGCACTTTTATCTCGTTGTTCCGCGCGTCGAAACTCGTGACGTTCCATTCCTTGTCGGTTCTCCTTTAAGTTATTGGTCCTTTCCCCATAGATATAATATGATATTGATATAATGTAATGTCATACCACGACACCATCGTTAGATCTTAGAATGTACATGTTGGTATATACACACCAGAATGTATCTATAACTTTAATCCGCTCGAATGGACCTCGATCAGACTTATGAATAAGTAGAGATGGTAGTAGGTGGATGGGGAGTATAACCACAATTAAACAGGTAAGAGGAAGAATAAAACAATAAATAGAGAGATAGGAAGATGGTGAGAGACACTCAAGAGAAAGTAGGTAGAGATGAAGGTAGAATAAATATTATCTTTATTATTATTACTATTAGTAATAGGGTAGGCATGAAGGGAAAGAAGAAAGTAAAGAGAGGAAAAGCGAAGGGTATAAGAAAGAGTATTATTATTATTGAACACGCATATATGTGCGTGCATGTATGTACTCGTATATATCTGAATGGATGTAAGTGCCTATTGTATATATTGTTAGTCATCGTGTACGCCTAAAAGCATTTAAAGCATTTGTGTACCTATTATATTTCTCACTGGATTAAAAATGTATACTCAATGGAACCGGGATCCTATGAGCGACCCCAGTAGATCTTAAACGAAATTAGAGGAGGATTTGATGAACCGTCATAGCGCAGTCACTTAGCACTCGCTTCTCACCCTAAGGTGGCTGGTTCTACTCCAAGTTCATTAGGACTTTGTATAATATTATATTCTTAGTTTTATTCGTAAGAGGTGGAGAATGAAGATAAAGAAGAGAGGAAAGGTAAAAGGTGCAAGAGATAGGAAGAAGGGGGGATATTCCAGAGGTATTGGGTATACATCATGTAAGAATTCAAGGGGGCCTGAGCGTATGTATGTATAGCATAGTTACAATTAAAATGGAAAGAGGAGGAATAGAATAAATAAAAAGAAGGAAGATGAATAAACAGAGAAAACATGCTAAGGAGATGAGGGGTAGAAATATCGGGGAATAGGTAGAGTAGGAAGGAAAAGGAAAGGATAAACAAAATGCCGGATAAAAAGAGTGGAAAGAGAGGTGATGGTAGAGGAAAGAGGGTGGGGAGAGAGGAGGTGAAGGGGAGTGAAATGATCGCGGGATATGCATAATCCCCTCAAGTCAATAGCTCAAGAAGTCCCCCTGTGAACACATTATTTTAATCACAAAATGAGTGAGCAATGCAAATTACAAAGAGAAAGATTTAAAATTCAAGATTGAAATTCACAAAAAACACAATGAGTGAACAATGTAAGTGAAAACAAGAAGCCTCAAAATTCCAAATTGTAAGTTGCATAAAACACCCTGACTGGGTCCCACCACTACTGGCGTTTTATGAATACAACCGTCTTCCTAATAGTATATTGATATGTATTTTTTACTGAGGGGAGCAATGTAAAACAATAGAATCTTGATTTTCAATTTCGACCGGTGGCTCCCCCCCTCCCCCGCCATCTTTTCGTCTATCCTCCCTTCTCTCGTCTTTTTACAAGCGAATATCGGGCTTACAGGGGGTCACTATACCACTCATTGTCTGTTATTGTTCAGGCGCCTGGGTATCTCTTTTCTGTATAAGGACCAGCGGTGGATGTTTATGATTTATGTTGTGGCAAGTTGAGACGAGTGGTTAACGCGCCCGCGTTTTTTCGACTTCGTAAACCGTTGGAGATTTTTAAACGGGGTTATGGTTCTAGCCCATACTTTGGGTTGGGATAGGGCAAGTAAATCATTTGTCATAAATCCCACTTGAATAAACTCATGTGTAGTTTAAATTTTAATAAATGCCTTCCATATTTATGTATTTTGTTGGTACCTACTCTCGGAGATTAAAGCCAAGCTTCGTTGCATGTTGTTCTTTCCCTCTCAGTGTTGTAATCATTCTTCTCCCAGGAATCTTCCAAGTCCTTTTGAGAATTGTCGTAGAATCATTGATAGACGGCAAGTGCTGAGACTGGTTACCTCTCGGAGAAACTCTTCGAAACAGGGAATAGCGGGTACTATTGTTTTTACAAGCCACTACACAATCCTTGACTAGTTTGCAAACAGATGACGAACCTTAACTAGACTACCTGGCGTTAACCTTCTACAATAAAACCTCCGTAAGGGGCACAGCAATTTGCCTTCCTGGTCACCGTGCTGACGGGACTCAGCGCCCCGTCCGGCCCCAGCTTAGCCTCTTCTCCTTCTTTCTGACAGCCTGTGCTTTTACCCTACTTTCTCACTTTCCCTACAACCTCTCCCACAACTTTCTCTGGTCGGCCTCTAATTTCACAGGGTATCGCCGACCAGCTTCCTCTCACCCAACTATCCCGAATCGGGGCTGAGGGGTCAGGGGACAACAACCCCTCACCCATGGTTTGACATGGTGGGTTTTGAATAACCTACTTCCCCCCCCTCACCTTCTTCATACCCCCTTTCTCTCTTTTTCATAGTCTATCGACTTTACGACGGGCCTAAGGTGTAGACGCCAGTCTGATGGGCTGCCAGGTCACTAGGCAGGAGGAGCGGCCTCAAATGGCAGATACTGGCTTTACCGGGCCCGTGTTTACCCTTCGCAGAGCGGGCCACTGCGTATAGTGGTGAGCGTTTGCGTCCCGTGAAAATACCAGGGTCACGATGCCTAAAAATGAAATTTAAAGAAACGAAAATTTCCTCTTTAACTCCTCTTTCATCAGCGACGGAGCAGCCTTCGGGCAGCTCCACTAAAAAATGGAGGTTCCACCGCCCCTTTGTGCTTTCTCAGAGGACCCTCCCAAACTATTCAAACGGGGAGGAAGCTAACTACTCTCCTTTGCCTGTGGTTGTAGGGGACTTCGGCTCACCCCCTTCTCTGGAGTCGCCCTTGTGCGACTCACTATTTCCAGCGACAGTCCCCCTTTTGCTTTCCAAGGGGACTACCAAGAAAGAAGGCAAGAGGCCCATAATTGACCGCTCTCGGTGGGAGCGGCTCGATAAGGCCAACCCCATTAGGGGCACAAGGGATGAGAGGGTTCGTCGGCCCGTGCGCTCCAAAGTCCTGCTTGCGCGAATATCAGGCTTACAGGGGGTCACTATACGCGCCCCCTCTCCTTCCCGACGGATGCCGGTTCACCAGCCCAGGACATAATGAAATGTACCTCGAAAGGGACCCGTACTCTCTTAGGGGGTAGGCCACATGGAGATCCCCCAACCCTGAGATGGAAATGGTCCCTGAGGTCACCCATCCTCAGACGGTAGGATAATTCATGGGGTCGAACCCGGGCTCGGTGCCATAAACAAAACCCGTGTCCATCCCTATGCAAACTCCTCCTCAGACGGCTCGGGTCCCCTAGGCTTCACGAGGAGAAAAGGGATCAACTTCCTCTGATGCTGCTTCTCTGACAGAGAGGACCTTTTCCATTTCAGAGAAGGATCTTGCTGAGGCCGGCCCATCTTGCCTAGGGGCTCCTACTGGCAGAGAAAAGAAACGGGATTATACCCCGCCCTCCTTTTGAAATAAAAAATAACAGGAAAAATACCAAAAGACTCACCCTCCACGGAAGCCACGGGGACGAAAGGGGCCGCTGCCGTTTCGGTATGCCACCAAGCCAAGATCGGCACTTCCGGCTCCGGTGCTTTCCCCCAGGTCGAGAGTCCCAGACTAAGACCAAAACTGCGCAGAGCGGAGCCTCGATTACGCTGGGCCCCTTATTCAGAGGTTAACTCGTGTTTTCGAACCTGCTGGCTTCAAACGCTTTCTCGTTATTCACTCCAATGAAGGCAGCATGCTAGCTAAGAGGAGAGCCGAATGTGACCTGTTTCTGAGACGGTAGCCTTCTGGCGAATGCGTCGAATCCCGCCTAGGAGGCTATGATTAGTGCCCTTCGGACACTAGATGGCACGTCGGTGAGTGTGACGCCTCACTTTACCATGAACGTCGTGAAATACTCCATAAATGACATTACCTTACAGCTAGCCGACCGTGGAGCGGTCAAGGTCAAACATGTGATAAGAAAATAGGGAGGGGCCTCGAGACCTACCCCTACACTCTTTGTCACGTTTAACTGTGTCAAGCTCCCTGAGTCAGTGCGTGCGGGTTCGTATCACTACCGCGTGAAGGCATTCATGCCACTGCTTCGACGATGCTACTACTGTTACCGCTTCGGCCATACCAGTCGCTCCTCTTGACGTGCAAAGTCGGGGTTACCCGAACTTTGTGTAAGTTGCTCCAAGGTTTCACACGATAAGTTCATATCGTGTGTGACTAAGTGTGTCAAATACGGAGAGCCGCACCCCGCTTCTTCGAAGCAATTTGGTGCGTATCTCCTTGAGAAAAAAATCCTGTCCGTTCAGGTCCCGGGTCGTGTCTCATTTCGCGAGGATAAGACTTGTTCCTGGCGCACCCAGCTCTGATTTGATGTCTCATGCCTCAATGTTAAGAAAGACACTCTTTGCTCCTGGCCCCTCCAGTCCTACGAGAACGGTCGTTTCCGCGCCCATTCGGAACCCTACTGCGGGTTCTACCAACACTGGGTGCTCCCCTGGTAGAGTTGGCAGTATAAGAGATTCACACTCCACCCCAGCTAAAACCAGGTTTCCCCCTCATTCACTAGCGTGACTGATTCCCATAAGCCAAAACGGCCGCGCGCTTCCACAGAGTCGTTAGATTCCCAGGAGGCAACACCCATGAAGTTGGTCGTGAGGCTATATTCCGGGGTTCCTAAAACTGCCTCCCGAAAGGAGGACAACACTAAAGGAACTTCGGCTCTTTCGCCCACACTCAGTGGTAGGCTGGGTGGCTTGGAGACGGTGAATTCCCCCCAAAAAGTCCCCTGGCCTCCGAAGCTGCACTGCCTGCCTAAGGTTTCAAGACGGAGGAAGGAAGAGACTCGCATGGCGAGCCAATCTCCTTCGATAAGTCCTCGAAGGCGACAGCGACTTCAGCGCCCGCAGTTCTGCCTCCGGGTAGCTTACGGTCATTCCCGTGAGGGTCTTCTCTTTGAAGAGGGCCACTGCATCTTTTCCGAGCTAGGCCTGGAGGGCATATTCCTTCAATAGATTCGAACTCCGATGAAGCCTAATTTTTCCTTATTCGCGAGGCGTAATTATTCCGTTTTGAACTCACATGAAGGGTTCAGTGTTACAGATACTTTCTAAATGTATTTCTCCCTTTTTTATTAGATTATACTAAAGACGACAAAAATATGCACTACAAAGTGGAAATTAGAACATGTTTACTGTGCAAACAAATAATTCAACATAGATCGTTCAAGGCGTTAAATGATATGTTTTTGCAGAGTTTAAAATGACACCTTCTAAAAGCCACCTAGAAAGTTGGGTGGCTAAATTTATGAAATACTGACTGGCGTTGCCCGGGCTAAAAGGTCCTTTCACAAATATATACAGATGCATAATGTTTGAAAGTCTTATATTGTGGCACAAAAAAATCTTTACTCACTGATTACACTGGCCAACAAATTTGAACATTTTTTAATCATCAGAGACCTAAGCCAACCTTTCTCATGACATTTTTCTCGCTGATTTCAAATCTGACTTTAATATTTCTTTAGCCCATCGGGTTTTCGAGATATTCGAAAATGCAATATGACCGCCGTCGCTGATAGAATGTAGCGTTTTACTCTTTCTTCTTTGCCGAAACTGGTGATATATGGTTGCATAGCGTCATTGCTAGGTAAAAATTGCCGTCTGTATATCTCCATGTGCATTGAGAAGTTAAACTGACACAAAATGATGCATTTAAAATATAGAAACTCTAAAATTTATCATTCTCTTTAGGCATAAACATATGATAAAGATAAATAGCCATGTTTAATTTATTCCACAAGCATCATAAAGTTAATGGTACTTATATTGCATGTATAAGAATGGTAAACAATGATTGAAGGGCTAATAAGTCAAAACTCGAATTCATAAATGTTGTGAATGGGATTTGCGTTTGAATTTTTTCTCAGGATTATCACGATACAACATCCAACAATGATCTCCCATCATGCGCTCATTCTAAAATCCTTAATAGCGAGTTTCCATGGTCTTGATATCCTGGTGGAAACGTTCACCTTGCTCCTCACTTACGGTTCCAAGATTTTCTGGGAAAAAGTCTAGGAATGCAGGAAATGGATTTTAAGTGACATACGGCATCCCATTTCTTTATAAGATTGAAGAAGGTTTTCTGCGCCGTCTCTGTATTGAGGTGACTTGTTGATGCCCAGAAAGTTTGCACATAACCACTTGAAGGCTAGCCATGCATTTAGTTCAAGAGGAGTGAGGGTCTATTCGAAGTCAGGGTCTGCTAAAACCTCCCTGATTTGTGGTCCCACAAATATGCCTTCTTTTAGTTTTGCCGCGCTCAGTTGTGGAAATATTTTGAACAGATATTGGAATCCCAGAGAATTGTCTTTAGCCATTGCTTTCACAAAGTTTTTCATTAGACCTAGTTTCAAATGAAGATGTGGCAGATATATTTTCTGATGCTCTACCAGGGAAACAGACTGAACACTACTTATTCCAGGCTCATATGTAGATTGAAGCGGCCAGTCACGCTTGTCATAATGTTTTTACAGTGGCACGGCTATCCCACAGGCCAAGGAAGCAATAGTACTTCGTGAATCCTCCTTGCATACCCATTAGCATGTCTATGACTTTTATATCATCGCAGATGTACCATTGATGGGCTTGGTAGTTTAGACTTTAAGAAGAATATCCATATTGTCATATGTCTCCTTAAGGTGGACAGAATGGCCAATAGGAATGGAAGGCTTTACATTTTCATTGTGAAAGAGGACAGTTTCAGACTTGTCTTGGAAGCATCAATAAAGAGACGCCAGTCAGACGCCTCATATGTCTGTGACAAGGCTTCGAACAATCCATTTATATCATGGCAGTAACAGAGAGGTACATTAACTGTGAAGAATGAAGTTAAATCACCATTACGCTTTCAAAAGTAACTCACATGCACGTTTTTCTCGGGTAAGGAATTTTCCTGTAGTCGAGATGCTAGAAGTTCTGCTTTCTCCTTTGACAGTGACAGATGATCTCTCACAAAATCATTCAAATCTTCCTGAGTAAATAACTTTGGCTCAGAGTTAGCATCCTCATATTCAAGATTCGCATTTGATGTGCATGCACCTTCAGTACTGCTATCATCACTGATATCATCAGATACGAGGCCATCATCAGGTGGAACTGGAATTGCCAAAGATACACCATGTAGAACTAGTCTGCACGCCGAATCCATGGTTGGATAAACAATTTGGTGTTTGTTCTTCGCAGGAAACCCTTTTGTGGTCACACTACAGAAATAACAATCTTCGAGATGATCTCTGAGCTCTCTCCATATCATAGGAACAGCGAAGGGTATTGAAGCTTTCTTTTTGTTAATCCAGTCACTTAATCCATTAGAGCAGGAAGTACAAATTTGGTATGGTGCCCATGCTTTATCTTGGTCACCCAGAGGGCAGCCGAAGTAGAGTTTGTACATTTTCTTTATATCATTTGTGACAGTACACTGCTGAAATTTTGTTGTAAAATGCCCACATACATAGCAGAATTTATCTGGATGAGTTTGCTCTCTCGAGGCATTGTTACTGTTTTATGGAAATATTTGGAAGCCTCATATGATCAACGCAGAAGGAGCAGCTTAGAAGATGCACATCACAGGAAGAACCTGAAAGTATAAAACAGAATTATAAATAATTGCACAAAATATGCATGCGGGTTACAAATGTAAATGAATTCTTTTCTATACCCCTTTAACCAGCAAGAACTCACAAAGCATCTAGTTTGTTCATCTTAGTAGTACAATAATGATGCATGTAATAGAGTAATACTAGTAATATACTACATTTTATAATCGCAGGCGGCCATTTTGAATTTTCGGCAGTTTCGGATTCAACATGGAAAATGCATTTAGAAAAGTATAGTAAGGTCTCTAATGAAAAATGTGTGTTGACTAGTGTTATTATTATTATTATTATTTGTGGGATTAAGGCACATTCAGGTTAGTTGCGTACTTTCTCTATCATATAATATCCTTAGAATGAGTAAACGTTTCACCGCGCGCACCCCACAGGTTAAGCGCACGCTTGAATGACCGTTAGTTATGAGCGAACAACGCTGTGGCCTCAGGAACAAATCAGGTGCCTTATAGATACAGATAGAATAAGATGGGATTGTTTTAAACCTAAATACAAAATCGAAGATTGTCCAAGCCAGTTTGGAAGACCCAGAAAGCCAACAGTTGAAAGGGTTAAAGATTTCTAAATTCAAGGCCGAAAATTACTGTCGTGGTATAGTTCTATATACCATACATACATCTATTATATTTGATTTTAGAGTGCGTGGGGGTTTCCTTTTAATAACTTTGGTAGGCCGAGGTCCGGTTACGAGGTCAGATCCTCGTAAGGGATGGTTAGTCCAATAGATGCTACTTTAAATCTTTGTATTGGCTGAGATTTACAAATCTCACTTAGTTACAGACTGTTACACGGCTATGATGAGCTCAAGGGTCGGAAAGTAAAAGAGGCGGCAAAAAATAGACTTTAATAAATATTAATAAATTAAGTTAAATGATACAACAATAAACAGACAAATAAATAAGACAAATAGTTACAGTGGTCAACGGGCTAGTAAGAAGATTAGGTATTTAAAATGCAATAAAATTGGGTAGGCTGGGCGAAATTAAATTTGAGCTTTACACGGGGACATGGTAAGCACACAAATGATAATGGGGGGAACGGTAGACGGCAATTATAAATTTGTGGAAGCCAAAATATACGTTACCATACCTTGTACAAAAATGGGAGGGTTGGGGGAGACGATGTTTGTTTCCGGCGAAGGGGTGAGATGATGGTTGGGTAACTTCGACGGGGTCCAGGGTCAACTTGCTTGTAGTTGAAGTATTCTTTTGAGAGGACTAGGGGGGAAGGGAGTATATCCTTCGAGAATGGAGGCTGAGAATTCTTCCGGTGTAAATTCCTTTGAAGATAACGGAGGGTGAGTTTCTCCGAGACGTCAAACGATTTGTTTGGTCAGCTATGCGTAATCAAGGGGGGTATTACGCTAAGATTAATCTTCACTGAAGCCTTTTGGGATAAGGCTTGGTTCTTGTTTGGAGATGGCGTCGTTGAGCGGAGTCAGACGGGTATTCTTACGGGGACAAGAGTTCTTAACTAGTTCTAGGGTGGATATTTGTTTTATCCAAGGAGGGATATTCGGTTTTATCCCACAACGTTTCCTTGCCTTCGGCGTATGACAACCCGAATCGAGGAGGAGTAAGATCGTCTGCTCTCGTGAGCTTCTCTCGCACAAATCTCCCTCGATTCCTCCTCACACGGGTACATATGGACGCCTGCGAGTGAGGGAGCTTACCCCATAGAAGGGTAGGAGGGCTATCCTTGCCCATCGTCTGAGTAATGTCGAACGCTGCTCAGCTGGCGTTTGTTTCAGCCACTCCCAGCGTGGCTGGAAGGGGGGGGGGAAGGGAACTTCTTGTCCTGTTTAAATACTCGGATTGATAAGGGCTGCATTCCATGAGCCCGCTCCTATACTTTCTCACGCTTTTGAGCTTCGAAAATTGTTTGTAAGCGAAAACGATGCCCATCACGTGGAGGCAATGCTTAAAAGCGACGTTATTTCTCCCATCACGTGCTGTTTCCTCACAATTACCCTTTAGGAAAAGAAGTGTATCATTTGGAATCGAGAGGAAAACACTTAGGATGACCCTTGTAAGTGTGGTATCCATATCATTTAAATACAAAACAGGAGCATTCGGACGCTGACAAACGAAAAGAAAACTGAAGGCCGAAGAATTCCTAACCACAATTGAAAACAGACCAAATTTCTTTAATTAAATTTTGGGTGTCAAACAAAGCTCATTTTCACTTTTTATCTTCATGGTAAAGACTAATGTATAAATAACGTCTTCTAGTGATCATGACCACCAGAAAAAGTTGCAGTCAGAAAAATAGACTGTTGGCGTTACGGTTTCTTCAAGCGGCTTAATGGAATCCATCTTCTTTGAAGAGTGAGAAAAGAATACGACCATCACTAAAGAGTGGTTCTTGACACATTTTGGAAGTAGATAAAATCAAAATATCCATTTCTGGATAAATTTTTGTTCCAGCGAAATTTTGCTTCTCTGTGCACTTTAATTATGGCGATATAATGCCCAAAAGACTTCATAGGCAGGTAATCAGTGGTAGAGATGAAGAGGAGCCTCTTAATGATCCTGATTTAAACTCATTTATTCACGAGGTTTTCTAAAAGACCGTATTTCTTTACAACGATCCTATAAACAATATGGAAATTAAAGAAATAATCAGAGAACAACTCTGACTAATTTCATGGCCTGTGTGCAACACTAACGAAAACTTTCTTTTGAAGCTCAAAAAATGACTAGATAAAAGGGTAGGTCTTCGTAAATATATGCTATATACCCCACGAAGGGGTGCCCCGTGTAGACTGATACACTTGGCACTTACAGGGGTGCCATATCTTCTTTGCCCCAATCTCCCCGGTAGTCTCAAACTAGATCATACTACCCTTCCCACTCAATGTGCCCCACTTTGCTAGCCTCTCCTCACCTATTTTCTTAGCCGGCAGCTAATTTTGAAGACAGGTCGCCGAATAGTTTCCATCAAGAAGGTAATGAGGAGTGGGGAGAACTCCAGTGAAAAGAAGCAAACATACATAAACGACCGAACAAAACATACATGTCTTGGAATGCAATACCAAGTCCTCCTGTAAACAGGGTGAACCATCCCACAAAATAAGTCTTATTGACATTCTACGCACACGCGCGCAAGTACAAAGGTAGGTGAACGACTGATTTTAATCCTTGCCTCGTGATGCCAATCGGCCTGGATCACGCAAATCAATTTAACAACAAAGAAAATCATCGATTACAAAGAAAAATAAGAAAATGCAACTGACTATTAAGTGGTACCTAGGCAGTTAATTCCTTACACAACTAAACCTTCACACATTAAATATATACAGAAAAAATTATTTTAAGACTAACGAGAGTTTAATAAACTCTCGGTGTGGTTTCAGCTCAGGTTGTCGGCTTTATACTTGTCGGAGACTTTTATATAGTTTATGTTAAATTGGTACTCGCTGACCAGTAAACTCCCTGGCATGAGTCTATCGTTCTGGTTTTTGTTTCTACGCAAATATGTTAGAAACTAGTGATGGAATTCCAAGTTAAATTCATTACCTTTTATATAACAACTAAATTTATTTATCTCCCAAATTACGGCTGGCGCTGCCTGTTCTATAGTTGCATAAGCTATGGGAACAGAAAAATCATCGTTTCCGTTTTGGACCATGACACACCCGATTCTTTTAACACAGGTATCGGTTCGGATTCCAAACTTCATTTAAGGATTGGGTATTCTGAGGATGGGGGCTGAACTTAATTTTTTCTTCACTCGAGCGGACAATTGGGAATCTATGAGCGGGCCAAGGTGGGGCTTTACATCTAACTCAGTGGACGGGTCGTCCTGGGGGAAGGATACTGAAGGGGGAGGATACTCGTTATCTGACTCTACATACACCGTGTCTACCACCTGAAGAGGTTTACAGGGGTATAATGCTTCTATGGTTACTTCTTCATCTAATAGGGGATTAGTGAAGAGCTCCTTAAGGATGCTCAGAGTTCCTCGGACGTTACGTCCGTACGACAATTTGAAGGGAACCAAACCCAGAGTTCGGTGAGGGATCTCTCGGCACGCGAAGCAGGTGACTGGTAAATACCGATGCCCTTCTCAAAAACTGAGACCGACAGAGCTTTCTTAACCCTGCCTTTAGGGTACCATTTAATTTTTCCCACATCACGTTTGCGGGTGGGTTAAAAGGGGTTGTACAGAGGGGTTTGCTGAGCATTGACTTCCCCACGCATTTCATCAGTTCCAACGTGAACTGACGGCCTCGATCGGAGAGGATTTCTTTAGGGATACCCACTCGAAAAAAATGGAGAGGTGAGCTTGTGCACATGAAATACTGTCAATTTCCCTGAGGGTAATGGCGTCGGGGAAACGAGTGGCACAGTCTACTAAAGTAAGGATATAACAGGGTCCTTCACTAGACGGAGGATGGCGGGGACCCACCACGTTTATAGCTCTCTGAAGAAGGGTTCGGAAATGACGGGGGTTTTCAGTAGGGGAGCCGGCGGTACCCGGCCTTTAACGGTGGCCTTCTGGCACAATTTGTGTGACTGGCCGTATTCGGCGATCTCTTTAGCGGGCCGGGCCAAAATAAGTATTTAAAATTACTTAGGGAGGTTTGGGGGTGACTGGAGTGCCCAGCCAATAATCCATCATGTGCGATTTTTACTATCCGTGGTGGGGCGTAACACTTGGGAATGCACAAGACTTTATCCAACGCGGAGGGGGAAGGGGTAGTTCAGCCGTGGTCCGGAATAGTAGTGACTTTCGCTCCCCCAGGGGTGGGGGAGACGGACAGTACTTCGGGGCAGTAGCGAAGGCTTGGGAATTAAGCTCTTTGTATTGAAGGTTCTCAAGAGGTGATAAAGGGGTCGGGGCCGCGGACCTCCTAGTCGCTTGAATCCGTGTGACTGCAGGATGAGCCATCGGATTTGGGGAGAGCTGCGCGCTCAGGCCTATTAAAACTAAACAGAATTTAATAGGCGCTGCCACTACCTCGGTCCAGCCAGTGAAATACTGACACTGGATGTGGCATCTGACGACGGGAAACTTGTTTGATCTACCCAGATAATCCTGGACGACCACGAAGCTCTGGTGCTGGGGGTTGACTGGGGAAAGCAATTTATCTGGTAATATGATAGGGGTGCACCCGGTATCGCATACCACTGTTTGAGACTTGGCGACTATTTACGGATCCAGTCTCAAACTTTAGTCCTCCGGGAGAACTCTTATTAAATACAAAGTTCACCTGTTGGTCAGGGGAACTTGATGTGGACGAAGGAGACGCTGAAGCTTGTTCTTGGGGAAGAGTTGCAGTGATGTTGTGTACCTGTTGACTCGAGGACAGCCGAAACCTCAAATTTTGAGGGCACTGAAAGCTAATGTGACCTGGGGTGCCACAATTAAAACACGTAACGGGGGTTTCTGGGGTGTCCGGAGGTCTTGAAAAATTTAGGGGGGTTGTTTTGTTGGAGTTTCTGGTGATGCCCACCTCTCTTTGGCCACCAGGGTTTCTGGGGATACCCAAATTTCTTTGTAGGCAAGGGGTATTTTTTTTTAACTCTCACGTATATAGCTTATAGTTGGAAGCATGCATATCCGCTTCCTCCAAGCGGTCCTTGAACGTAGTGGCTCACCTGTCCTTGACGAATGCTCGTATGTCTGGGGGAAGGATACACAACAATCGGTCCTTAAGCATGAAGTCGGCGAGAGAGTCGAACTCATTCCCCACTTGTTCTGAATCTAGCCAGAATTTGATATGTCTTGGCAGAATAAAGCCAAATTGACGGTATGTTTGACCTGGCTGAACTCTAGCATGTCTAAACTTCATCCCATACTTCTCGATGTTTAGATTAACGGCGGCCAGTAGCTCGTGCTTAAGGGTGGTATAATCTACAGAAGCCTCGGATGGTAACGAGATGAATATATCACGGAGACGGGTATTCAGCAGGGGCAGCAATCTGGCGATTCCCTCTGTTTCTATGTACCAATAATTCAACTCAAAGATTTTATGGAAGTGTGTCAGGTAAGAACCCAGGTCTTCGTTGTCTTTATATGCTAGGAGTTTCATAGTAGGTATCTGGGTAGCTCCATACCGGGATCCAACGGAATTGGCTTCCACCCGATCCTTGTTCATCTCCCTTTCATGTGCGCGTATTCGTTCTCTCTCTTCTGCTTCCATCTGTATTTTTCTTTCTTCTGCTTCTATTTGCATCTGTTCTCTCTTTTCCTCTCTTTCCGTCCTTTCTTGTTCCTGGACGTAGGCACTTAGTTCTTTGCCTGCTAGTCCAAGAACTTGGCCTTGATGGTGGAATCTTTCAAACGCCAACATTTTTCCTATGTAGTCTAAAACTCACCGATGTATGATGCTAATGGTAAGAGGGGCGGTCAATAAGTTTTGCGAATCGGTAGGGCAAAACAGAGGAAGGGGAATGGCTGTTTGTGGGGGTGTTAGGACAAGTTATGACAAGTCAGGATCTGCAGCCACACGCTCCTGCCTCGTCTATTTAAGAAGCAGTAGCTGATCGCAGATCGTCAGTCACAAATTTTTCAACAATGGAGAAGGTTTAGCACCGCGCAGTGATCAAATTTTTGACCAAGGAAGGCAAGAATGCAAAAGAGATCCATGAACGCATGGTTGCAGTGTACACCGACGCCGCCCCTTTCTATGCAACCATTGCTCGCTGGAACAGGGAGTTCCGCCATGGTCGTTAGTCCCTTGAAGATGACCCCCGTCCAGGACGCCCGTCAGACGTGACCAACGAAAATCGACGGGTGAAGGTCGAATAAATCGAGTGAGAACTTGGAATATCACATGGAAGTGTTATCAACATCATCCACGACAATTTGGCCATGATCAAGGTCTCTGCCCGTTGGGTCCCTAGAAACCTGACGCCCCATGATCGACTTTAACGTCGTCAAAGTCCACAAGGCCAGAGTTGCACAAGCTGCCCTGCGCGAGTGCGGATTCTAGGAGCTCAACCATCCCCCTATAGTCCAGATCTTTTCCCCTAGCAACTATTTTTTATTCCTCCAGTTTAAGGCTGCACTGCGTGGACGCTGGTTTGGGGACGATGAAGATGACCAGCACGCCGTCCAGGAGTGGATTGAACAGCACTCGGGAGATTTCTGGTTGTCGGGAATTCGAAGCCTCAGGGACAAGTGGCGCAAGTGCATTGAAGTCGAGTGTAGTTATATTGAAAAATAATAGAACACTTTTTTCTCATATCTCGTTTCCTTATATCCGAATTGCAAAACTTATTGACCGACCCTCGTACTTATGCAACCACGAAACAAGTAGCGCTCTGCTTAGCTCGCACATACCATCCACACTTTCTATTAATTTTCCTACCACCAAACCAAAAGAACTACTTAATACCATTAACGGGTTAACCACAGTCAATTAACAAAAAAATATAGACCGACCTGATCCTACCTATTATTATGTTTAATTTTTCTCGAACGCTAGGCACAAATTTGTTCCCTATCAAGAGGATGCAACACTATCAGGTATTATTGAGTTCGCGGAAAAACTCATAAAACCTGACACCAAATATTAATGTCGTGGTATAAGGCCGAATATGTACGTACGTTTGTTCCGTGCATAAATAACTCCGTTCCTTTTTTTCCTAAGAGTGCTATAATTTTATTTGTTTTTATCTTTTGATTTGATCCGCTAACCAGAGAGGATATATATTGCCATGTGCAGGGTTTCGAGGATTTAGTTAAACAACTAGAGCAAAAATATACTTTTAATTACAACAAAAATGAAAAAATAAGAGGATCTAAATAAAAATTACTACTACCAATGAATACTACGCGATGGTTGACACACAAATTCACTTTAGTACGGAATGTTAATTAAAGACCATAATTAAATGGGACTCCTTTTTCCTTAAAAAAGTGACGTCAGACGAGTAAAAACCTTGACAGAAGATTTCGTGGAGTGGAGTAAGGATTGACGAGTGAGGCGAGGTGGGCCGAGAGTGTTTCGCCAGAGGCGAGGTGGAATCGGACTCCCAGCTGATCTCGAGGTGAGGGAAGGATGGCGCTTGGCGCCATCCTTGTGGGGATTCTCGATGATAACCAAGAGGTGAATCCTTTTACGAGTGGGACTTCACTTTAATATTCCTCAATGGTGAGGGATATCTCTGGTTTTTATTTGAAAACTGAGATAGGAGGTTTCTCTGACGAAAGAGGTATGAGAGGGATTCTATATACCGATGGTCTACTCTTCGATGCGACCAACAGGGACAGCCTCGGGATAAACTTCTTTTTCGTAACTCCCGATCGGTTCCACTTTAAATGTCCGGACTGACGCCGGTCTTCGTCCTTTCGATAGCAAACTCGATTGGTCGCTTTTCTCCAGATCGCCATCTATACCGGGTGTCCCAGAAAAAAGTTAACCCTACTTTAAATTAGTATAACTTAAAACCTATTAGAGATTTTTGAGTCCTGCAAAACAAAACAAACTTATGTACTATTTATCTGTCGATTCTGGAAATTTCATTAAATTCCCTTTTATGATATTGATACACTAATGGGTTTAGTGGAGGCAACCCCTCGAAGGAGACTAGGATACAAAAAGGCTTCAAGAGCACCCAGAAGAGCACTCCTTGAGCCAGATAGTACAACTCCTCCCTCCGCTTTTAAACGTAGAACCAAAAAATTGTACGTCTGGTCCCCTACCCCCCTCCCATCTCGTGGAAAAAACTACTATCGGCCGCTGCAACCCAACGAAGCGGGTTAAAAGCAATATAGCGATATCCGGCAACCGTGATCCTTTCGTTCATGTAAATCAGAATGACCATTTATATTTGTATTGATTTAGTAGGAGCTTAATATGGTACTCAAATTAACTGAAGTAAAGACAATTGTTAGTGAACCCCGTCATATTTACAGTTAGAAGAGTGAAACTCAAATTGGAGTTTAATGCTAATCTAAAAGTGTCACTATAAAATAACTAATCGGCAATTAGTTTGTTTACTTGGAGCCTATTTCGATTTGAGGCCCGGTTTCAAGCATAGTTAGATCAGTTAGACTTATTAGGTGATTGTAGATATTTTATTTTGGTAGTTAATTGATAAATCTAAAATATATATTTATTTTTGGATAATTCTGGTGTTTCAATGGATCCTTTACGTGTTTAACTGGTTCTTTCCTTAAAACGGATTACACGCTGTGGCACTCTCAATAATACAGGAGTTAAATTCCACTCGGCCAATATAGAAGTATTGTTGTCTTTCATAAGTGATAGGGTCAGACTGGAGCGCTAAAGTCATTGAACATATTAATTCTCTGACAAAAATAGAAAAATAAAGCAACAACAAACATACTACGACCAAAGTGGTGTCAGCCATTTTACAACAAAGTAGATAACTGACATGAGCGCGATGGCATCGTTTGACCTTTATGGTAAGCAAGGTCTAAGCCTCAGACTGGAAGAACCCGAGCTGAGCTCGTATATTCAGGAGAAAGAGAAGAACGAAAGAGAAGAAAAAGGGAAGAACGTAAGATGAAATTGGAAGCCAAAGAAAGAAAATGAAACTGGAAGCTAAGAAAAGAGAGAAGATAAGAGCCCACAAAAGAGCTGTTAACAAAGACCAATTAGAAGTGCAGTCAGTGACATCCAAAACAGGAGTATCACCAGCGGCCAGCATGAAACTCCCGGAGTACAGGGACGAAGAAGATTTATGCTCATATCTGTCGCATTTTGATAAAATATTCGAAGTCAATAATTGGGACCTAGAAGAAGATGGGTTCGCCACACTGATACCCCTACTCAATCGCCGGATGAGAGAGATATTTGTATCTCTACCTCAGAAGCGACTGTGGACTATTCCACTCTCAAAGCCGAACTTCTCTCAGCAACAAACCTCAAACCTGAAGAATATAGGGTGAAGTTCAGGCAGACCCATATAAGACCTGGACAAACATACAAACATTTTGGCTTTGAGCTTCGTCGTAGCCTACAGTTTTGGATGGAGTAAGCAGTGGTAGAGAACGAAGTTTCCTCGGTCGTCGACTTCATTCTTAGAGATCAGTTACTAAGCACACTACCCCCAGGAGATCCGTGAGTTTGTTAAGGACAGAAAAGCTTCTACCTTCAACGAGTGTCTGGACGAGGCTGACCTCCACGCGGTAAATCATCGTTTATATCCGAGGGACTACAAGAAAGAGAAAGCTCCCTCCCCAAAGAAAAATGGGCCACCACCAAATCATTTGCAGAAGAAGCCCTTTAAGGTTTCAGCCCCAAAAGGAAC
This sequence comes from Ceratothoa steindachneri, assembly GCA_963969495.1. Lineage (NCBI taxonomy): Eukaryota > Metazoa > Arthropoda > Malacostraca > Isopoda > Cymothoidae > Ceratothoa > Ceratothoa steindachneri. The sequence goes on from OZ018325.1 coordinate 152,900,811, forward strand.
TTATAAGCCAAGTTTTGGAGGAGCAAAGATACAAAAAGAGGCTAGGGTTCACCAAGGATCACACCCTAATACCGGCACTTATTCTCGGAAACCTATTACTTGTTATACCTGCGGGATAGTAGGTCACCTTAGTTTCCAGTGCCCACAGAACCCCAGACTGAGGAAGACCTCAAGACAACTGTTGCAAAACCTGACTGCCACGCTCCCGGCCGGACAATTTTATGCTTACTCCATCCCAGAGTCAATATCCGAAGGCCCCCAACAACAGGTAAACTTTCTATTTAACAAAAGTTCGCCAGGTGACCTACAATTCGAAGATGGCACAGTTAATGGGTTCTGAGTACACACTTTAGTCAGAGACACTGGATGTACGTGCATAGTGGTATCCCACAAGTTGTTACCCCCATTAAACCTGAACCATAATAAATTCGCCATCGTCCACGACTTTTTAGGACGTGACAATCGATTCCCCGTCGTGAGATGTCATATACAATGTAGATATTTCACCGGTTGGACAGACGTGGTAGTAGCCCCGATTAAGTTCTGCGCAATGCTAATCGGACAAAATATCCCCAAATCCCCCAGCAAGAAATGGCCCATCAAGTGGTCACCTGGGCACAAGAAGCCCAGAGGAAGGAGCAACCTGCTGAGTTGACCCCGAGCATTACCCTCGAAGACAATGGGTTAAAATTGACTTCTTTCGCTATTGATCAGAAGGAATGCCCCACTCTTAAACCCCTATGGAAAAAGGCGATTAAGGTTGAAACTCTCCAAGTGAAAGAAAAGAAGCCTATCAAATATATGGTAGAAGACTCGCTTCTATACCAGACTATCAACGAGGAAAATAAGGATGGCAACAAAGCACTGTGTGTACCTCAGGAATACACGCAAAGAATCTTGAATACCGCGCATGATGGAATATTTAGCAGGACACTTTGGGCACAATAAAACGCGCAGCGGATATTCAGACACTTTTATTGGCCCCAGGCCGCCAGGGAAATTGTGGCCTATTACCGATCATGCGACGTGTGTCAGAAAGATCCCTCCAGAGGAAGGGTACCTCCCGCGCCATTACAAAAAGTGCCCGTTATAACCGAACCATTCTTTCGAGTTGCTATCCTACATCATCACTCTAGTAGATTGTGCCACCCGTTTTCCAGATGAAGTGGCACTACGGACAATTGACACTATTTCCTGCGCGGAAGCCCCAATTTCAATATTTGCCCGAGTAGGCCTGCATAAAGAAATTTTATCTGATAGAGGGCGCCAGTTCACGTCAGAATTGTTGGAGTATTTTAATAAACTACTGATAGTCAGGCCAATATTTACGAGTCCATTTCACCCATCCACTAACGGAATCTGCGAGAAATTAAACGGGACTCTCAAAAATATATTGAAGAAGTTGTGTCAAAACAACCCTACTCAGTGGCACAGATACCTGCCTGTAGCCCTGTTCGCATGCCGAGAAATCTCTCACAGGACGCTGGGATTCTCGCCCTTTGAGCTATTATACGAGAGAAATGTGCAAGGTCCTATGAGTATTCTTAAAGAATTATTTACCAACGCGCATCTCGACCAAGAAATTAAATCGTCTTACGCCTACGTAATGGAAATGCGCGAGCGCCTAGAATACTGCTCTGGCTTAGCTCGAGAGAACGCCGAGAAAAATTTAGCCAAATACAGGAACTACTTCGATATGAAAGCGAAGGCGCGAAAATTAAATGAAGGGGATGAAGTCTTATTATTATTCCCGACCGAAAATAATATGTTATGGGCCCAAGGAAAGGGACCGTTTGAAATAATCGAGGCACGAGGACCAGTCGATTACTTGATAGATACGCCAACAGGGCGAAGAATCTATCACATAAAAATGCTGAAAAAATATCACCGCCGCGCGTGCATAAATAATATTACCCTGCTAGACGAAGAAGAACCGATGGACGCCGCTTACCCGTGTACATCCCTAAAAGGTCATAAGCACAGTATGTGTAGAAGAAGACGAGGAATACGAACTGCCCCGCTCTCACTCACCACGGAAGACACTCGGGTGGATTTAAAGATAAATCCCCACTTAGAGATTCAACAGAAAGCGGAAATGTTAAAGTTGCTCAAAGGATTTCGGAAGTCATTTCAGAAACGCCTGGATGTGCCAAGGATTTCATCCATGAAATAAAACTAAAAACTAATTCAGTGGTGCGAAGCAAACCGTATCCTTTGCCGATACACCTACGGGAAGCCTTCAATAATGAAGTCTGGAACAAATTAAAATTGGGAATTTTAGAGCCATCGGAGTCCGATTATTGCTATCCCATCGTAATGATTAAGAAACCTGATCAATCATTTCGGATGTGTGTGGACTTCCGAAAATTGAATTCAGTGACGGTTTTCGACGCCGAGCCAATACCGCTAACAGATCATAATCTCCATCTATTTGAAGACGCTAAATTCATCACCGAATTGGATTTATGTAAGGCGTACTATCAAATACCGCTCGCTAACGAGTCTAAAAAGCTGACGGCTTTTGCAACCGAGAGGCGGCTTTTACAGTTTACCAGGTTACCTTTCCCACTACTTACAACCAGTAGCAATTACAATAGAAATGATGAAGAGAATTACCGCGGGCCTAAGCGATGTGTCGTTTTACTTTGACAACGTGTACGTAGCTTCCCGTACCTGGGAGTCCCACTTACACGCCTTACGCTCGTTGCTGGAGAAATTGTTGGAGTAAGACCAAACAGCCTATCCCATAGCTTATGTCAGTAGGAAGCTTTCGAGCAGAGAAAGAGCCTACGCCACGATCGAAATCAAAGCTTTGGCCATAATATGGTCCATAAACCGTTGCCATATTTAAGTAAGAATAAGAGCAAGAATGGAAGGCTCATGAGATGGAGTTTACTCTTAATGGAGTACCAGTACTCCATTAACTATATAAAATGGTCCGACAATTGTATGGCCGACTCGTTAAGTCGGAATCCTGTCGACAATTAAGGAGTATGCTGACTAATGTATTATAATAAGTGTAATGTTAATTGTAAATCGATAGATTTGTAGATAAAAATCTCCTAAGCTGGGACAGTAATGTAGGTATTAATGTAAGTCAAGTGCAAACGTTATCGAGACATTCCTCATGAACTCGAAGTTTATTGTATAATATAGTGTTCAGTAAGTTCCCTTTGTGGATTATTGTAAGTGTCGGACAGGAATACTCCCACGTTAATTTCTTTAGGGGGGAGATAAATGTAAAGGAATTACAACATAAAGCCACAAGGAGGGCCAGACGGACATATACGTTAAAGTCCCCCTGCGGAGAAAGCGATAGAATAGAGCCACATGAGGAGAGGCGTAAGAACGTTAGCCGGCTGACTAACAGTCAAACGGCCTACCCTTATGATCTCCCCGCCGCATAGGTAGACGGGAGCGAGCCGCTGTGCCAAGATGACCACTAAAGGCCATTACTGCAGTGCTCAAAGGATCTGATTACCTACGAAATCCGGAGGCCCGTGGTTAAATCGCCACAAAAAGCGGTGCCAGTCAAAAAGAACACCAAGGATGGTGACGGTCTTCGGTGCCTCTAATTAAGAAGCCAACCTGGGCACCACGGTGCCACCCTCCCCTCACCCCTCGCTCTCCCCTCTGCGGCCTCGCCCCTTCCCCCTTAGATGGGGTAGTCGCCAGCCTATAAATAAGCCCCATAAAGAAAGAGAAATGATTTATTCGGGGAGAAACGATTGATGACCAGATCGAGGAGATCGGTCCTTCACCCAGTTTCGAATTAACTTAGAAAACGTCACGTTTTCGCATCGGTGCCATACTGAAGCATCCTTCACAGGCTTATTAAGAAGCTTAGCTGGATTACCATTCCTAACGCCTAAACAGGAATTTCGCAAGTAAGAGAAAGGATTATTCGGAGAGAGACGATAGAGGATCAGATCGAGGAGATCGGTCCTTCACCCAGTTTCGAAATCATTCGTCTACCACTTAGAAACATCTCGTTTTGTATCGGTGCCAGTTCGAAATATCCTTTACAGACTTAGAAGAAGTCTAACTGGAGAAAAGAAAACCCGCTCACCCTCTAGTGACTCTCACAGCGCAATCTCCGTAAGACTGAGAGGAGAAGAACTCATCCCTAACGAAGCTCTTTTTTTCAAGTACATTCAAAATCACCTCGTATACGCAAAAAATCCATTTGGGCAACCCTGTGAAGGAGACTAGGATACAAAAAGTCTTCGAGAGCACCCAGAAGAGCACTCCTTGAGCCAGATAGTACAACTCATCCCTCCGCTTTTTAACGTAGAACCGAAGATTTGACGTCGGGTTCCCTACCCCCCCCTCCTATCTCGTGGAAAAACTACTATCGACCACTGCATCCCAACGAAGCGGGATAGAAGCAATATAGCGACATCGGGCAACACCTGATCTTTTCGTTCATGTAAATCAGAATGACCATTTATATTTGTATTGATTTAGTAGGAGCTTAATACGGTACTCAAATTAACTGAAGTAGAAACAATTGTTAGTGAACCCCGTCATATTTACAGTTAGAAGAGTGAAACTCAAATTGGAGTTTAATGCTAATCTAAAAGTGTCACTATAAAATAACTAATCGGCATATTGGTTTGTTTACTTGGAGCCTATTTCGATTTGGGCATGATTAGCTTCTAAAATAGGCCCGGTTTCAAGCATAGTTAGACCAGTTAGACTTATTAGGTGATTGTAAATGTTTTATTTTGGTAGTTAATTGATAAATTTAAAATATATATTTATTTTTGGATAATTCTGGTGTTTCAATGGATCCTTTACGTGTTTAACTGGTTCTTTCCTTAAAACGGATTACACGCTGTGGCACTCTCAATAATACAGGAGTTAAATTCCACTCAGCCAATATAGAAGTATTGTTGTCTTTCATAAATAATAGGGTCAGACTGGCGCGCTAAATTCATTGAACATATAAATTCTCTGACAAAATAGAAAAATAAAGCAACAACAACCATACTACGACAAACCCCCTGTCGGATAAAGTCATGTGTATTCCCCGGGCTTACGTCCAACGGGTATTAAAAATCGCACATGATGAATTATTGGCTGGACATTTCAGTCATAACAAAACCTCTCTACGTATTTTTAAATAGTTCTTTTGGCACGTCGCCGCTAAAGAAATCGCCGTATACTGCCAGTCATGTGAACCAAGCCAGAAGGCCACCGCTAAAGGCCTGGTACCGCCGTCTCCCCTACAGAAAACCCCCGTCATTTCCTAACCCTTCTTCAGAGCGGCTATAGACTTGTTGGGGCCCCTCCATCCCCCGTTGAGTGAACGGCACTCTTATATCCTCACTCTATTAAACTGCGCCACTCGTTTCCATGACGCATTTGCCCTCAGGAAAATCGACAGTATTTCCTGCGCAGAAGCTCACATCTCCATTTTTTTCGAGTGGATATCCCTAAATAAATTCTCTCATATCGAGGCAGTCAGTTGACGTCGGAACTGATGGAATACGGGCGTAAGTTACTACCTATCAAACCCCTCTTTACAACCCCTTTTCACCCATCCTTAAACGGGATGTGGGGAAAATTAAATGGTACCCTAAAGGCAGTGTTAAGAAAGCTCTATCAGCCTCAGCCTCAGCCTCGAGAAAGGCAACGCTACCTACCATCGCCCTCTTCGCGTGCTGAGAGATCCCTCAGCGAACTCTGGGTTTTGTTTTCTTCGAATTGTTGTACGGACGTAACCTCCGAGGACCTATGAACATACTTAAGGAGCTCTTCACTAATCCCCAATTAGATGAAGGAGTTAAATGCTCCTGCTCATATGTGATCGAGCTGCAGGAACGCTTGGAGAAATGTGCAGAGTTGGCCTGCTCAAACGTGGAGTACAACCTAGAAAAATACCGAAGTTATTTCGACTTAAAAGCAAAAGCTCGAAAATTAAAACCTGGCGACGAAGTATGGTTACTACTGCCTACAGAGAAGAATAGGTTACTCTCCAAAGGGAAGGGTCCCTTCCCGGTCATAGAAGCTCGTGGCTCTGTGACTACGTGATTAAAACTCACTCAGACCATAAATTTTATCACATAAACATGCTCAAGAAGTATCACCGCCGAGCGTGTATTAATAAGCTTGTGAAGATAGATGCAGAAGGAACCATGGAAGCGTTATACCCCTGTGAACCTCTTCAGGTGATAAACACAGTGTACGTAGAGTCAGATAACGAGTTAGATTTGAACCCCCGCCTTGAACCGCTCATAGATTCACAATTGTCCGCTCGAGTGAAGGAAAAATTAAGTTCAACTCCCATTTTTCGACTAACCAATCCCCAAAAGAAGTTTCGAATCCGAACCGATACCTGTGTTGAAGGAATCGGTAGTGTCCGGGTACAAAACAAAGACGATGATACCCCTGTTCCCATAGGTTATGCAACTATAGAACAGGCAGCGCTAGCCGCAATTTGGGGGATAAAGGAATTAAATTTCTATGTAAAAGGTAGCGAGTTTAACGTGGAATTCAATCACTAGTCTAGGTCATATTATCGTAACGGCAAAAACCTGAACGGCAGACTCATGCGATGGAGTCTATTGATCATCGAGTACCAATTTAACATAAACTATATAAAAGGCTCCGATAAGTATAGAGCCGATAAATTGAGCCGAAATTCCACAGAGGGCTAAATAAACTCCCTTTTGTCTTAAGACCAATTCTTTTTTTGTTTAGATATTAATGTGTTACGGTTTATTTGTGTACGGAATTAACTGCCTATATACTGAGTAATAGTAAGTTTTCTTTCTTGTTCTTTGTTGTAATCGATGTTTTTTTTTTGGCTAAATTGAAGTGTGTGATCTGGATGGCTTGGCCTACGAGGCAAGGTTAAAGCCTGCCGTTCACCTGCCTATTTACGTGCGCGCGTGTGCGTACAATGTCAATAAGACTTAGTTTAGTAGGATGGTTGACCACTGGAGTTTCATGGTAACAGTCGGACTTGGAATTGCATTCCAAGACATGTTTTTTTTGTCGTCTATTTTTTGGGGGGGCACTTGAGTTTTCTCCCCTTCATCATTACCTTCTTTAGAAGGGAGGAAATGTGTGGAAATCAATATCGCGAGGACAAACAAACGCTAGTTTGGTTGCACAGCGTCAACAGTTACGTTCCATATGGTCCATATGGTTCCATAGTTACCATTCCGTACTAAAGCGAATTTTTCTGTCAACCATCGCGTAGTACTCATTGGTACTATTAATCTTTTTATTTAGATCCTCTTATTATAGCCTTAGTATATTTTATGTTTTAATATTTCATTTTTTTTGTAATTAAAAGTATATTTTTGGCCCTAGTTGTTTAATTAAATCCTCGAAACGCTGCATATGGCAATAGATATATAATATTACGAATCCTCCCTTGTTAAAGAATAAAATCAAAAGATAAATAAAAGTATAGCTCTCTTAGAGAAAAAAAGGAACGGAGTTATTTATGTACGGAACAAACGTACATACATACTCGGCCGTATACCACGACAGTAAGACACAAACTTGGGTTCAAACATATAATAACAATAAGGCGAGAGAAAATTGCCAGAAAATAAATTCAGGATATCGGTGCCATCTACTAGGCTACATTTTTTTATAGCAAAACTTTTGCACAATGATAATTTTTACTTTTAGCATAATTATACAAAGAATACTTATGGGTCCAGGGACTTACTTCATTGGAATTTAGTAATAAAATGAAGTATAAAATTTACTGAATTAAGACATACTAGTCTGCAATATTAGTCAAGCTTGCCAATGACGGGGGCATATCGCTTGGTTTACGTCATGATTGCCGATGAAGTAAGCGTGTTTCGTAGGTCAGGTAACGATTCTCATGAAGGGGGCATCTCTTGTGTATCTGGTCACGATTGCCAACAAAGGATCCATACTCAAGTTTCTGCTCACGATTGTCAATAGACCAGGAATCTCGCATGGTTTTTCTGGTGATTGCCAATGAAGGAGGAATCTCACATTGTTTTGCTGACGATTGTCAATAATCAAGACATCTCGCATTGTTCTGGTCACGATTGTAACTCAACTAGGGCATGTCTCGATGCTCAGGTCACGGTTACTAATGACCGAGACAGCTCTAGTTGTTCTGGTCATTATTACCAATGGAGGAAGGGGGATTGGCTCAAGAGTCTATTCAAGATTGGAAATGAAGACTCCATCTCGTATGGGGCTGCTCACAATTGCCAATGAAAGAGACGTCATTCATGGTTCTTCTTTCTAGTTCCAATGCAGGAAGCTAGTTCGGAGTTCGGTTCAGGATTACCAATTCAAGGGGTATTGTTGTGGTTCAGGTCACGATTCTAAATGCAATAGGCATACCTCATTGTGGCAATAAGTGCCAATGAACGAGGCATTTCATGTGGTTCTGCTCACGATTGCATTTTTTGCAACCGCATCGTGCAGTCCCCACTCTAAGGATTACATGATCAATACAAATAGACAAACCCTTGCGGAACTACCTAAATCTTGGATATCGGTGCTCTTAATGTGCATAAATTCATACAATTGTCTAAAAACTATTTCGTTATCCTTTTTCAACCAGCCTCTGTACCTCCATGTCAGCGATTGCTTCGCCATTCAAATATATCTTGCCTGGCTGTTGCCACTCGAGAAACCACATCGGCAGTGGTTAGGTCGAGTACGGCTGTCCGCATTTTAAGAAATGACTCACTTTTCTATCGCAGTCAAGGAGATTAGGTTGGTTGAGGAGGCCGTCGAATTCTTCTCCGCCACCTTTTCACCGTTTTTTACGTGGTCCGTTTCCTTGGTGGCTGGCCGAGTGTTAAACTATCATTAAATTGAAGCGACATACCTATATTGGCTACAAGTGCCATTTGAACAATTTCACCATCTGTGAATTTCGTCTCATGACGGCCAGGTTCAAATATGTTTCAAAGCACCTTTGCCGCTCATCATGGAGGGCATACGTGTATTCACTCAGTGGCAGTACTTATCTTGCAGAGGTGTGAAAACGTGTCAAAAGGATTTGGGATATATTCTCACATAGACCACCTGATGACGTTCTCTAGGAAGATGGGACCACTATCTCGGAAACAGCGTCAGTGGCGGGATGCTACCTCGCCTGCATTCCAAACATTTTGTTCGGTTGCTGATAGCCACTGACTGGACTTTGCTTCCAGAGGTGGAGAACCTTTCAATGACCTGTTTATGTTGTGTGACTTGCGTACCGCTTTCTTTTTGCGTGAATATCACCCCTATTCCTGGCAATACACTGTACGCCATACTTCAACGACTAAGAGGGAAGGTTTGGACTTTTAGTTAGCTTTGTTAAGCAGGATCTAGTACTAGGGTATCTTCACAGAATCCTGACGAATAGCAAACCGTGCTTGCTTTTGGCGAGACAGAAGGTGGAGTGGTTTCCAGGGGTTTGCCGCGCAGCTTCTCAAACCTCTTGCGTATGCAAGTTGATGGAGAAATTTGTAAATGTTAGGTTAGCCTATATCATGGAAAGTGAAGTCAACTTTATTCTGCAGAGTAGGGCTTCCTTAAGTTCAACACCACGTCGGATAATCTGTTCTGGCTGCAGGCATCTATCTGTGGTGCTTTCCTTTTCAAGCAGTATTTCACCACCGTGTTTTTCGATTTGAATAGGGCCTATGATACCGCATGTCGATAAGGTATCATGGATACCCTCCAATCTAAGAAGGCGAAAGGATGCCTCCCCTTTATTCTCTTTGAGTTGTTACGAGATCGTCAATTCCGCCTATGCTTGGTACCAATTTTCTCGGAGCCCGTATGACAAGAGGAGGGTGTCCATCAGTAAATTACCTTCAACGTCACTCTCTAAGCGTGAGCATTAAATGTATTAACTCATTGTTACAAACAGGTGTTCTCGCCACACTCTACATAGGCGATTCTTGGATCTCTTTTGGAGTGGTTCAGATGCCTACCCTGGAACGCCGTCTCCAAAAGGCTCTGAACCGAGTCCTACGTTATGCCAAAAGGCACGTGTTTTGGTTTTCTTTGCCCGAGCACTTTTATTGTTCTAATGAACATAATTCAGACTCAAGTCTGTTCTTAAATACGGCTCACCCGGATATGATGGACTTGCGCCTATTCCGTTGTCTCATATTCTACCGCCGCCGAATCTGGGAAGCACAAATTCGTATTATCGTCTACCTGCGTCATAAACATAAAAAGCTATGTTGCTATTTATTTACTGGGTGCTGATAGGATTATTTTCTTTTCTTTTGCTGCTCTTTTGTTCGTTCAAAGATGGACTATGGATGTATCATTTATCGATCTGCATCATAGTATCTTTTATTAAATATGGACTGGTTTATTTCGCACGCTATGGTTTTCACAGTCCATTATACGCTTGTACGCCTGGTTTCGGCGTCTCTCCATTTCTCGAACGGCTCTCATTTTGTCCGCATCCAATCTTAATGTCTTCGGATGACCTCTGATATGCCCTTGTAGTTTTTGTCATGCTTTAAATTATGTTATGTTAACGGCATCGTGTCCCTGTATTCTTGTGAGTAACTCTCTTCTTTTGAATACATGATGTCTTTCGAGTCCCCGTCTTCCTTTCAGTTTTATAATCCTTGCTCCTTGCCCTAGTATTTTGGGTTGAGTCAAACTGCTCTCATTGATAATACTTGTTCCCTTCCTTTAGCAAAAATTAGTGAAAAAAATACCCTCATTGACGAAAGCTGCTACCATGCTTGATCTTTTCAATCAAAATATCTTCCATTTTTTCATCCTCCAAATTCAATCAAGCAAAGTATCTTAAATTTTTTGTCAATCAATGAAACTACTTCAAACAAGTAAGCTACGTTGCTTTGATTTCCAATCAATACTTAATGGATTTCAATCAATCAGTTCTCCTTTTCGCTTTTTTTCAATCAAACTAGCCTGATTTGTTCAATCAATCGATCGATTCAAATCAACCAAGCTACCTCAAATTATATTTTTCATTAATCAAGTAACTATGATTTGTGCTTTCAATCAAGAAATCAATCTCCAAAAGACCTATTCTCCCATGGTTCGTTCGCTTCAAGTCTATCATCAGTTCTTTACTGTTCTTCTCCCTCCCCTTTTTGGTATTCTACCCAGGGGTGAATTTAGGTATGGGCCAATATGTGCATCTTGCCAGGGGCGATATGGATTGCCGAGGGAGGAAAAAGACGGGGAAAAGGACCACCCAATACCGAGAGCGTCCCTCTTTATTTCTATCCTTGTTACTTTATTTTTGTCATTTATGGTTGTTATTGTATATAGTTTATGTAATTATTTAGTATATATAAATATATTTTTGTTTAACTCGTACAGGTATAAGCCATGATAATTATGTGTTATTGCTCCAAATAAATGAATAATGGTAATATGCTTCAAGAGGGGCGCCATACTTGCCAGACCTTGGAAGGATTCTGCTCTCTCTCTCTCTCTCTCTCTCTCTCTCTCTCTCTCTCTCTCTCTCTCTCTCTCTCTCTCTCTCTCTCTCTCTCTCTCTATCTATCTATCTCTCTCTCTCTCTCTCTCTCTCTCTCTCTCTCTCTCTCTCTCTCTCTCTCTCTCTCTCATTTTGTTTGATACTTCAAACGCGCTGCCGTTCGCCCAATTCTAAAGAGCCCTAGCTTGAACTCAAAGAGCCCTGCTAACTACCACCGGATCTCTCAACGTCCGTTCCTTCTAAACTCCTTGAAAGAGTCGTGCCAGACCAGATTCTTGTTTACATGTCCTCCTCAAACATTCGTGGGATACTCCAGTCTAGGCTGACTACAGCACTGAATCTGCTCTCCTAAATGTAACTGACCGTCTTCGTGAAGTGGTTGATGTTGGGGAGCCGACCATTCTAGTTCTTAATCTCTTGGCGCCATCACAATATTCTTCATCGTCTTCAGGGGATTTCTGGAGCCACCCTTGAGTGGATATTGTTGTTTTTGTTAATAGCTCTCAGGGAGTAGATAACCTAAAGTGGATATACTAATACCTTTCATATCGCACTTTTACTTACCTACTTAAGTTGCCCCCGGTTACAGTCCCTCCCCTAGGCCGGCAGTCACGATGAACTTCGCCGATCGAACTAGGTTGTTCCTGAGATGCCGCACTCTGCATGCCTGAAGGTTTTGTCTTAGATGTGCTTGTGTTGAGCATGCTGTAAATAAATGAGGGACTGTGTCTGGCCCCTAGGTGGCGGTGAGGGTATATGTATGTGTCGGAAAGACCGTTGCAATATTTGTATGTGTTTAGATTTGGGTGGTAGACGCACCAAACCCTTGCCAAGGCGATACTTTTGTGGCGCGGGAGGGATATTTGCTCTGGGTTTAAGTCGGGTGAAACGCCGTTTAGGAGGTGGTTTGGACCCAGAGATTGTATGCTATGTTGTTTATGTGCATATTGATAGTTTTGTGGGTGATAAGAGCCTGTTTTCGGAGTTGAGAGATTTCTTTTGGACTGTCTTGGTGTAGTATGTCCTTGGAATTGAGCGCATGTCACGTGGAGTGTTGTATGGATCTTGTATTTAGTGCCTCATAGATGAGTGTCATAAGAATCCTATGAAGGTTTGAAATAGGCACGCACATAATTATGCACATGCAAGTAATCTAAAAATGTATAACACTTTGTCATGCAAATAATAATATATAACATTTTGTCATGTAAATAATAACATGTAACATTTGGTCAGGTAAATAATAATATATATTGTTTTTGTAAGGGTTATGGGCAAAAAGGAATTTGAGAATCTTTCACACGCTTATACGCTTACACACTCACACGAATATACAGGTACACGCGCGCACACGGTCACACGCAGAAAGGCGCCTCTCGTGATATCTTGTCCAGACCTTTTTCTTTCGGGCTAAACCAAGGTTCTGGGATGCACATAACACAGCTGTGTTAACATGTTTATCAAAACGCACCAAGCTGGGAAACGCGAAGAGGCAGATTTTGTTTATTCTCAGAGGACTGTGAAACACGAAATCTTATTCTCGAAATTTGAGACAAAGATTGTCTGGCGGAAGCTTAACTCCCAGCTTACCTTCTCTCTATCCCCGTATACACGCGAATAAACATCGAGTCGAGTAAGCTCCGCCCAAACCGCACTATTGGCTACCTTTGGGCCATGTCCACAATTTTCGACACATTAAAAACCATCTTAAGTAGACTCCAAAGGGCAGTCAATCAGTCAGTTAGACAAAGTAAAAAAAAACAACAAAAAACAGAACGGACAGGAAGCCAGTAGCCAGTTTCGAGGAAGCGTAAGCCAAAGTAGATCCAAACATTAGTAGGCCTGCCTCAAATACCCGACATACGTTTAATTGAATTCATTCCTCCTAAGCTTACCGAGTTCTCCGCCCAATAAAAAGTCCTTGTATCCGCCTTCCAAGATTTCCTTTTTATACGGGTAATCAGTTGGTCCTCTTACCCAGCCCGCATCGCTAAAAATCAAGTGAGAGGATAATCTTCCCCAAATTGGAGTCAGCCCAAGGTTAGCGCCCGGTAAATCAGTACCCCTAAAATGCTACGTCAAAGCTAAGCAGCATTTGGCATTGTTAGTATTTGGATGGTAGATGGCTAAGTTGAACTCTGCCAGTGAACATTTAGCCAACCGTTTTTTGGCTTCAATCAAAACCCTATAATATATTTGCTAAAGTGATGCGGGTTTGTTTGTTGTACTCGCGTTTGTAGATTATGAAGATACTATTTTGAAGGTGAAGCGGTCATTTGTTCCGTTGCAAACGAGTCGTGTCGTGTAGAGTTGTAGATTACGAGCTCCATGGTTGCGGATTGTGTGGTGTGCGATAATGGTGAGGCCATTTGGGTAGCTATAGAGTGCTATGCTGAGTTGTGGAGGAGGAAGTAATGGAGGAAAACGTGGAAATTAGGGGAAAAATGGCGAGCTTTGTATAATTAGGCAAGATGCCTAGCTAGCTTTGTTGTAGTTGGTCAAAGTGCTGGGGTTGGTTGAAATATGTTTCTCAAGGGCTATTTATATGATAATTGAGAGATGTTCAGAGGATAATGGAGTGTGGGATTGTCAGGTTGTTTTGGTGACTAATTCAGGTTAGCAGAAGGAGATGTCGATGGAGATGTCTTGGAAACTGAAGGGTTTGCCTGTTGGGGTAAAAGAGTTGTTCAGAATGAATTAATGTTTAAATGTCTAATAATTTCGCGGGCTCTTGCGTCTCGATCTTGGAATTCCAGGCAGTCAGGAGAGGGGAAATGGAGTCACCCGCAACGAGGGTGTTATTTTTTGTGTGTTGGTAGGTGATCGAGTACAGGTTCGTAGTTTGGTAGACGTGACCTAGGTAGAGGTATGTATATATTGGTGAAGGCTTAGTCTGTTCTGTTGATACGTGCTCGGATGCTTTGGATTTCCATTAGGTATAGTCGTGGCATGGAGGCTGAGGTGATTCTTATGCTATTAGTCAAGGCGATGTTGTTTCTGATTGTGTGATTATGCCTCCGCCTCCGTCGTTCATTTTTTCTAATGTGCGTGGAGCGTAGTACTTTTGTGATGCGAGGAGAGTTGCGAGTTTTGATTCCTGGATGAAGCCTAGATGCATGTTATGGTTGATAAGGAATTCATTGAGTTCCATTTTTTTGTTGCGTGTATCGTTGATATTTACTTGGAGGTTGTTGATGTTCTTGGTGGTGTGTATCGAGGTTTCGTGGGTGTTGTTTGAGGAGGTGTAGGGTTAAATTATGGGGGATATATCCTTTAATGTCACTTAGTTATGGGTTTACCAATTATGGTAAGCAGCAATTTATAGGGGCTGTGCAGGAGGAGAACTGCCAATTTATAGCAGTAACCAACTTATATGAAGGTTAATTACATAAGTATCTGACTCCAAAGATGAATTCTTCACTGTGTTGTTATTTTGGATTGGCTTACCGAAGGTTTCTGGATAATCGAGGTAAAGAAGGACGTTGCAAAAATATACTTTCTTCTAATATTGGCTTATAACGGGGCAAGCGGCACGTCACAGAGTTACTTTGCGGCCGACTAGCAGTCTATATATATTCAACGCAAAGTATTAAATTCTGGAGTGACAAGACTCGGTAAACTTTAAGGGGGGAACGTTAACGAGATAATCTTTTTAACGACTGTAATCTAGTAATCTTAATAATACAATCATCATGCTAACTGAGCTGCTCCGACTATATACGAGTATATGCTTAGTTCCTAGAGTGCGTGACCTAGAATCATTGTTCTTCAGCCGAAAGGCGGAGCTAAAAAAAGCTGTGTAAGTCGAATTACTTGCATATCCCAAGTTTTATTAATATAACAGGATACGCTTGTCGCAGCTATATTATACAATTCCTTTTGGTTAACAAGTATGTTTACCCAGGTATTCCGTAGACTACCGTTTTTCGAAATGTTTGTTTACGTATTTTCTTATTGACACTGGTGATCATGACCTTTCGTGCGTTCGTACATTGTTTGTCACGCGGTCACTTCCAACGGTCGCTTGCCTTCTATATATATATATATATATATATATATATAATATATATATATATATATATATATATATATATATATATATATATATATATATATATATATATATATATATATATAAACAAATATACTACATTCCTTATTTTTGTATTCAAATTCATAGACCCAAATTAATCTATAAATTCTCAATTCCTTATTCCAATTTTAGACATTTATTTTATATGTGGAGTAGGCTGGGATTTAATAAGACCACCATGCGTACATTTTGTGGAAGTTTACGCTGGGCCTATTGAATTTTGCAATTTGGTGCCAGTAGGCTACCTATTACATAATCCCATCACTACAAAATAATTGTTTTCGACTCTGGACTAGGGGTAGGCTAGGGAGGTGAGATTGATTGTGTATTTATGCGGCGGGGTGTGTGTTAACATAAGAACATAAGAAAAGAAGGAGACTGCAAAATACCATTCATGGCCTACACTTGGCAGCTCCTGTTCCAGTCAACACACAAAAGATTTCTTCCCAGAGAAAAGTCATCAACATTGTCACCCTTTACAGGCCTTCTTCAGATCTAATCTAAAATATACATAAAATGCATCCAGAGGATTATGTCCATTCATGCAACCGCAAAATATAATCTCCCCACTCCTTAGAAAAATATATACATATGTACATAAAAAAGTCAGTCCCATCTAGAAGCTTCATCCATATATTTATCTAATCTATTCTTAAAACTACCCAGAGAGGAGGCTTCTATCACATGTCTAGTGAGCCTATTCCATTCATCTACCACACGATTTGTAAACCAATTCCTCCCAATCTCCTTCCTAAATCTATACTTATCAAGCTTAAACCCATTGCTACGTGTCCTGTCATGTTCACTAAGTATAAGAACCTTACCCAGATCCCCTTTATTATATCCTTTTACCCATTTGAAGACTTCAATCAATTCCCCTCTGACTCTTCTCCTTCCCAATGTATGTAGATTTAGTTTTCTTAGCCTTTCACCATAAGGTAAGTTCCTTAGCCCACCAATCATCTTTGTCATCCTTCTCTGCACAGACTCAAGAAAAATCAATATCCTTCCTATAATATGGTGACCAAAATTGTACTGCATAGTCTAGATGAGGCCTAACTAGCGCCAGATACAGTTTTAGAATGACTTCAGCACTCTTATTGCTTAAACTCCTCCTAATGAATCCCAATATCCTATTAGCTTTATTCTTAGCATTTAGGCATTGCTTTCTGTCCAATTGGGCCATTTCTCGGCCCAATTGGACAGAATGGTCAATTCCTCCTGCATTACAACAGCATCAGAATCAGCCCTAATGGCCCTACCTAGCTTAGTATCATCAGCAAATTTACTCAGGTCACTACTTATACCTATGTCAAGATCATTAATATAAATTAGGAATAGCAAGGGACCCAAAACAGATCCTTGCGGAACTCCACTGCTAACACACACCCGCTCAGATTTAACTCCATCTATACTAACTCTTTGCTGTCTGTCACCAAGCCATGACTGAATCCACCCAAATATACTGCCATCGATCCTGTGTGCTTTAACTTTGCTCAGAAGCCGTAAGTGTGGCACTCAATCAAAAGCCTAACTAATGTCCAAGTATAAAATATCATTGTTTTAATCATTATCTGCTGCTTCATACACCTTACTATGAAAGACAGCAAATTAGTCAGACAGGATTTACCCTTACTAAGGCCATGCTGTGATTCTATTATCAACTTATGCTTATCCAAGTGATCTCTAATATTCCTTGCTATAATAGATTCCATCATTTTCCATACCACTGATGTCAAACTTACTGGTCTGTAATTAGACATATTTGTTTTATTCCCTTTCTTAAATATAGGTATCACATTGGCTTTCTTCCATGCCACTGGCACAATACCACTCTCCAATGATTTTCTAAAGATGCATGCTAGGGGCTCACTTAACACATCCTTACATTCTTTCAAAATTCTAGGAAAGACCTTGTCGTAGAATGACCCTTGGTTTTGATCACTATACTCTTCGACACCCTTTTAGTAGTGGTATGCTTTAAGGGGTGTGAGTTACTTCTATGATGAAGTAGGCTTTGTTCTAAGAGTGCTAATTCAGTAGTTTTGTTCTTAAGGAAGAGCTATTTTTAAACACATAAGGATAAGAGGAAACACCAGAATCTACCAAAATAAACATGTATTTTAAATTAAACACTTAACTATTACAAACCAACAGTTAACACATTTCTATCTTTGGCATCAAAGATCTTTCAATGACAAAAAAATAAACAAATAGGCTTCCCGTAAACATACCAATTGCCGATTAGTATTTTTTTATCGCGACTCTATTTGATTAGCGTTAAACATTAAATTAACGTACTCTCGTCTACAAACACATATGACCTAGGTTCAAGAACAATGGTTTCTACTCTCCTTTAAAACGTGGGACGTACTAAACTTCTACTATCGCAATAGAGATATAAATGTTATTTTTAACTTACACTTAGGTATTAGAGATTGCCGGATGTCGCTGGAGGACTTATCTCTCGCTTTGAAGTGTTGTGGCCGCTGGTTGAATTTTCGTCGAGGAGGGATTGCTTGTCGCCTGTGACGGGGGCTGATTCCTTAACGTAATTAAAGAACGGGAGCTCGTTGGGGCTGGGTTCTTCTCCTCTCACTCTTACGGAGCTTGAGATGTGAGAGTCGCTCGAGTGTGAGCGGCTTTGCTTTTCTTCAGTCGGACTTCTTTGCAGACTGAAAAGGCTTCTTTGGTATGGCACCGATATAAAGCTTGACTATTTAGGTTAATACGGCCCTGAAAGGGGGGATAAATTTTCTCAATCTGATCCTATCGTTTCTCACGGAAATAGTCTTGTATGGCTGAAGGATCGTTCTTCAAGAACTAACCCTTCTTCTGGCGTATTGACTTCTAATCTTCTTGTCTAACTGAAAGATCGATCTTCACGAACTAATCTTTCTTCTGGCGAATCGACTTCTAATAATCTTCTTGTCTGGCCGATGGATCGATCTTCACGAACTAATCCTACTCTGGCGTATCGACTTCTGACAATCTCTTCTCTTTCTTTGCGGGGCTTATTTATAAGCGGATTGCCGCCCCATCTAAAGGGGGAAGTGACCAGGCCACAGAGGCAAAGGGGGGGGGGGCGAATGGTGAGTTAGCATCTGGGGAGAGCGAGAATTCCTGAGGTGACACTGGGGTGCCCAAGTCAGCTCGCAAATTAGAGGCTCGCAACCGCAACGCTACTTGGCGTGCCTTCTGACTCGCACCGCTTTTTTTTCCATTACCATGGGTTTATTGGTCTCGTAGGTAATTGGATCGTTAGAGCGTCGTTTAAGGACCTTAGGTGGTCGCCTTAAAACAGATGTTAGCTCCAACTGCCCACAGCGGCGGGGAGATCACACATGGTAAGCAGTTTCGCCGGCTACCTTTCCCACGCTTCTCCTCATGAGGGGGGGGGGGGCTTTAATGTACCTATACTCCTCCAGGATGCTTAATGTAGCCATTTCTCTACATTTACCTCCCTTCTTAAGAAATTAACGGGAGGGGGGGGGGTTCCAATCCGACGCTTACAATAATATACATGGGTAACTTACGGAACATTATATTATACAATAAATTCTAGTTCAATCGGAAAGGCCTCGATAACATTTCACCTGACCTTACATTAATTCCTATATTACTGTGCCAACTTAGGATTTTCTTACCTACCACTAGGGGGTTACTCGCCCCTACTTACTTACAATTCTACTGATTTACACTTAACTTTGCTATAATACAATAGTTGGGCTGCTCCTTAATCGTCGACAGGGTTCCGACTTAACGAGTTGGCCATACAATTGTTGGACTCTTTTATATAGTGAATGGAGTACTGGTACTCCATCGAGAGTAAACTCCATCTCAGGAGTCTTCCATTCTTACTCTTATTTTTACTTAGGTATGACAACGGTTTATGGTCGCATTCCAACTTAAACTCGCGCCCTTAGATAATATTTGAATTTACCTATGGACCATATTATGGCCAAAGCTTCGATATCGATAGTAGCGTAGGCTTTTTCTTTACTCAACAGTTTCCTACTGACATAAGCTATGGGATAGGCTGTTTCGTCATCTTCGTATTGAAGCAATACTCCGCCTAACCCGTCTTGACTAGCGTCCGTGCGAAGGCCGAAGATCTTGTTGGGATTTGGTAAGCGAAGAATGGGCGCAGTTACGAGTTTTCCTTTTAGAACCTCCAACTGAGTTATTGCATGGGGGTTCCACGTGACAGGGTCTGACGCTGTCTTTTTTAACAAATCATTCAGTGGGGCCGCAATGGAAGGGAAGTGTGGTACAAAACGCCTATAGAACGAGGCCGCTCCCATAAACGATCGGAGTTGTTTCTTTGTTTTCGGCCGGGGCATCTTGACTATGGCGTCCACTTTTTCTTGCTGGGTAGTCAAGTGTTTTTGTCCTATTTTGAATCGCAGGTAGTCAATGGATTCGTAGGCAAAATAACACTTGTTCGGCCCGGCGGTTAGACTTTGCTCCTTCAATTTCTCCAGCAATGAGCGTAAGGCGTGTAAGTGTGACTCCCATGTACGGGTAGCTACGTACCCGTTGTCGAAGTAAAACGACACGTCACTTAGGCCAGCGATAATTCGCCTCATCATCCTATTATAATTGCTACCGGCTGTAAGTAGTCTGAAGGGTAGCCTGGTAAACTGTAACAGACCTCTCTCGGTCGCAAAAGCCGTCAGTTTTTTGGACTCCTTAGCGAGAGGTATTTGATAGTACGCTTTACACAAATCCAATTCGGTGATGAATTTAGCGTCTTCAAATAAATGGAGATTTTGATCTATTAGTAGGATGGGCTCGGCGTCGAAAACGGTCACTGAATTCAATTTTCGGAAGTCCACGCACATCCGAAATGATTGATCAGGTTTCTTAACCATTACTATGGGGGAGCAATAATCGGACTCCGATGGCTCTAAAATTCCCAATTTTAGTAAATTCCGGACTTCCTTATTGAAGGCTTCTCGTAGGTGGATCGGTAAAGGATATGGTTTGCTTCGAACCACTGAATTAGTTTTTAGTTTTATTTTATGGATAAAATCCTTGGCATATCCGGGGTTTTCAGAAATGACTTGTGGGAATTCCATGAGCAAGTTCAACATTTCCGCTTTTTGTTGAATCTCTAAGTGGGGATTTATCTTTAAATCCACCCGAGGGTCTTCCGGGGTAGGTGAGAGCGAGGGAAGTTCGTATTTCTCGTCTTGTTCCACACACACGGTGTGTATGACTTGCAGGGGCGTACCCGGGTAAACGGCATCCATCGGTTCTTCTTCGTCTAGAAGGGTAATATTTTTTATGCACGCGCGGCGGTGATATTTTTTTAGCATGTTTATGTGATAGGTTCTTCGCCCTGTTGGGGTATCTATCAAGTAATCGACTGCACCCCGTGCCTCGATTACTTCAAACGGTCCCTTCCACTGGGCCCATAACTTATTATTTTCGATCGGGAGTAATAATAAGACTTCATCTCCTGCCTTTAATTTTCGAGCCTTTGCTTTCATATCGAAGTAGTCCCGGTATTTGGCTAAATTTTTCTCAGCGTTCTCTCGAGCTAAGCCAGAGCAGTATTCTAGGCGCTCGCGCATATCCATCACGTAGGCGTAAGATGATTTGATTTCTTGGTCGAGCTTTGCGTTGGAAAATAATTCCTTAAGAATACTCATAGGACCTCGCACATTTCTCCCGTATAATAGCTCAAAGGGCGAGAATCCCAACGTCCGATGAGGTATTTCTCGGCAGGCGAAAAGGGCTGCAGGCAGGTATCTGTGCCACTGTGTAGGGTTGTTTTGACACAACTTCTTCAATATATTTTTGAGAGTCCCGTTTAATTTCTCGCAGATTCCGTTAGCGGATGGATGAAATGGACTCGTAAAAATTGGCTTGACTAACAGTAGTTTAATAAAATACTCCATCAATTCTGAGGTGAATTGGCGCCCTCTATCCGAAAGAATTTCTTTAGGCAGGCCTACTCGTGCAAATATTTTTTAATTAATGCTTCAACGCAGGAAATAGTGTCAATCTTCCGTAGTGCCACGGCATCTGGGAACTGGGTGGCACAATCCACTAGGGTGAGGATGTAGGAGTGTCTTCCACTTGAAGGGGGGTGAATTGGTCCCACCAAATCAATAGCCACTCGAAAGAATGGTTCGGTTATAACGGGCACCTTTTGTAAGGGTGCGGGAGGTACCTGTCCTCTGGAGGGATCCTTCTGACACACGTCGCATGATCGGCAATAGGCCACAATTTCCCTGGCAGCCTGGGGCCAATAAAAGTGTGCTTAATATCTGCTGCGCCGTTTTCTTGTGCCCGAAGTGTCCGGCTAATATTCCATCATGCGCGGTATTCAAAATTCTCTGCGTGTATTCTTGAGGTACACACAGTGCTTTCTTGTTCTCCTTATCCTCCTCGCTAATAGTACGGTAGAGAAATGAGTCTTCTACGATATACTGGATAGGCTTCTTTCCTTTCACTTGGAGAGTTTCACCTTTAATAGCTTTCTCCCATAGAGGTTTAAGAGTGGGGCATTCCTTCTGAGCACTGGCGAAGGAAGTCAATTTGAACCCATTGTTTTCGAGGGTAATCCTCGGGGTCAACTTAGCAGGTTGCTCTTTCATCTGGGCTTATTGTGCCTGGGTGACTACTTGTTGGGCCACTTCTTGCTGGGGAATTATGGTTTTTTTTCCGATTAGTACTGCGCAGAACTTAATCGAGGCTACTACCACGTCCGTCAAACCGGTGAAATATCTGCATTGTATATGACAGCTCACGACGGGGAATCGATTGTCGCGTCCTAAAAAGTCGTGGACGATTGCGAATTTCTTATGGTTAGGGTTTACTGGGGGCAGCAACTTGTCGGATACCACTATGCACGTACATCCGGTGTCTCTGACTAAAGTGGATACTCGGCACCCATTAACAGTGCCCTCTTCAAATTGTAGGCCGCCTGGCGAACTTTTGTTGAATAGAAAGTTTACCTGTTGCTGGGGCCCTTCGGATGTTGGCGCGGGGACGTAGGACGAATCAGCTTGTCCTGCTGGGATCGGGGCAGTCAGGTTTTGCACCTGTTGTCTCGAGGTCTCCCTCAGTCGGGAGTTCTGTGGGCACTGGAAACTCAGGTGACCTATTATCCCGCAGGTATAACAAGTTACGGGCTTCCTGGGATACGTGCTGGTATTAGGGTATGATCCTTGTGGAATCCTAACTTCTTTGTGATTTTTTTCCCTCCAAAATTTGGTTTATAAGTTCCTTTTGCTGCTGAGAACCTAAAGGGCTTCTTCTGTAAATGCCTGGGTGGCGGCACATTTTTCTTTGGGGAGGGAGCCTTCTCTTTCTTGTAATCCCTCGGATATAAACGATGATTTACCGCGTGGAGGTCAGCCTCGTCCAGACACTCGTTGAAGGTAGAAGCTTTTCGGTCCTTAACGAATGCACGGATTTCCTGGGGTAGTGTACTTAGTAACTGATCTCTAAGCATGAAGTCGACGACCGCAGCGACTTCGTACCCTACCCCTTCTGACTCTATCCAAAACTGTAGGCTTCGACGAAGCTCAAAGCCAAAATGTTAGTATGTTTTTCCAGGTCTTATACGAGCCTGCCTGAACTTCGTCCTATATTCTTCTGGTTTAAGGTTTGTTGCTGAGAGAAGTTCGGCTTTGAGAGTGGAATAGTCCACAGTCGCTTCTGAGGGTAAAGATACGAATATCTCTCTCATCCTACGATTGAGTAGCGGTAACAGTCTGGCGACCCCATCTTCTTCTAGGTCCCAATTATTGACTTCAAATATTGCCTCAAAATGGGAGAGATATGAGCATAAATCTTCTTCGTCCTTGTACTCCGGGAGTTTCATGCTTGCCGCTGGTGACACTCCTGTTCTGGATGACACTGACTGCACCTCTAACTGGTCTTTACTAAGAGCTCTTTCGTGGGCCCTTATCTGCTCTGTTTCATCAGCTTCCATTTTCGTCTTTTCTCTTCTTTCATCAGCTTCCATTTTCATTTTACGTTCCTCTCTCCTTTCTTCTCTTTCGTTTCTCTCTTTCTCCTGAATAAACGAGCTCAGATCGGCTCCTTCCAGTCCGAGGCTTTGACCTTGCTTCCGATAAAGGTCAAACAATGCCATCGCGCTTATGTCAGTCATCTACCTTATTTTTAATCAAGCCTGACCTACTCCACCACCAAAACTTACCACTTAACCTAACAATTACCTTTAGATTGCATCCACCTCTAACTTTACCAATTTTCCACTCGTCAAATATTCTATTATTCTTGGTGTTCCTTTTATCTATTAGCTCTTCCTTAAATAGACACTGCTGGGTTCTTTCTAATATAAAACCTATAGACCTGACACCACTTTTATAATATGTCGTAGAATGACCCTTGGTTTTGATCACTATAATCTTTGACATCCTTTTAGTAGTGGTATGCTTTAGGGGGCGTGAGTTACTTCTATGATGAAGTAGGCTTTGTTCTAAGAGTGCTAATTCAGTAGTTTTGTTCATAAGGAAGAGCTATTTTTAAACACATAAGGATAAGAGGAAACACCAGAATCTACCAAAATAAACATGTATTTTAAATTAAACACTTAACTATTACAAACCAACAGTTAACACATTTCTATCTTTGGCATCAAAGATCTTTCAATGACAAAAAAATAAACAAATAGGCTTCCCGTAAACATACCAATTGCCGATTAGTATTTTTTTATCGCGACTCTATTTGATTAGCGTTAAACATTAAATTAACGTACTCTCGTCTACAAACACATATGACCTAGGTTCAAGAACAATGGTTTCTACTCTCCTTTAAAACGTGGGACGTACTAAACTTCTACTATCGCAATAGAGATATAAATGTTATTTTTAACTTACACGTAGGTATTAGAGATTGCCGGATGTCGCTGGAGGACTTATCTCTCGCTTTGAAGTGTTGTGGCCGCTGGTTGAATTTTCGTCGAGGAGGGATTGCTTGTCGCCTGTGACGGGGGCTGATTCCTTAACGTAATTAAAGAACGGGAGCTCGTTGGGGCTGGGTTCTTCTCCTCTCACTCTTACGGAGCTTGAGATGTGAGAGTCGCTCGAGTGTGAGCGGCTTTGCTTTTCTTCAGTCGGACTTCTTTGCAGACTGAAAAGGCTTCTTCGGTATGGCACCGATATAAAGCTTGACTATTTAGGTTAATACAGCCCTGAAAGGGGGGATAAATTTTCTCAATCTGATCCTATCGTTTCTCACGGAAATAGTCTTGTATGGCTGAAGGATCGATCTTCAAGAACTAACCCTTCTTCTGGCGTATCGACTTCTAATCTTCTTGTCTGGCTGAAAGATCGATCTTCACGAACTAATCTTTCTTCTGGCGAATCGACTTCTAATAATCTTCTTGTCTGGCCGATGGATCGATCTTCACGAACTAATCCTACTCTGGCATATTGACTTCTGATAATCCCTTCTCTTTATTTGCGGGGCTTATTGATAGGCGGATTGCCGCCCCATCTAAAGGGGGAAGTGACCAGGCCACAGAGGCAAAGGGGGGGGGGGGCGAATGGTGAGTTAGCATCTGGGGAGAGCGAGAATACCTGAGGTGGCACTGGGGTGCCCAAGTCAGCTCGCAAATTAGAGGCTCGCAACCGCACCGCTACTTGGCATGCCTTCTGACTCGCACCGCTTTTTTTTCCATTACCATGGATTTATTGGTCTCGTAGGTAATTGGATCGTTAGAGCGTCGTTTAAGGACCTTAGGTGGTCGCCTTAAAACAGATGTTAGCTCCAACTGCCCACAGCGGCGGGGATATCACACATGGTAAGCAGTTTCGCCGGCTACCTTTCCCACGCTTCTCCTCATGAGGCGGGGGGAGGGCTTTAATGTACCTCTACTCCTCCAGGATGCTTAATGTAGCCATTTCTCTGCAGACCTCATCAGGACCGGGTGCTTTACTACTTTTGATTTTATTAATTTCCTTTGTCGCTATCTCCTTTGTGATCAAGATATCCATAATTTTTCTTCATCACTTTCCCTAAAGATCGATGACACCTCGGGTATATTTAGAGTATCCTCCTGTGTAAATACTGAGAGAAAAAAGTCATTTAGCATTCCAGCCATTGAGTCCCTATCACTCACTAATTCTCCATTGGAATCTATAAGTGGGCCTATTTTATCTCTAACCTTAGTTTTGTATAATTGATAAAAACTTTTAGGATCTTCCTTTGCCCTATTTGCCACTTTAATTTCATAATTTCTCCTTGCTACTCTAATTAACTTTTTAACATCTCTTGCTAGTTCATTATATCTCTGCCTTAAGTGATCTTTTCCATTTTTTATTTTTCTATAAATGCCCTTTTTAATGCCAATATAATGCTTAATTTTATCTGTCATCCATTTTGGGTCATTATTTTTAGTCCTAATCTCCTTATATGGAATGTTAATCTTCTGACCTGTAATTAATTGCTCAATTATTCTTTCATACTCCTCTTCAATTGTAATCTCTTCCTCCTGGTAATTATTGTCTCCACTAACTGATATCATTGAATCTATTCCTGATTTGATTTCATTGCCTGGTTTCTGTACAACTGCCCCCAGGTAAGTCCTTAGCCCATTATAATTTGCTCTTCTAAAGTCAGGAATTTTAACATTGTTCATGCTACTATCAATACCATTCAATTTCATCTTGAATCTAATTTCACAATGGTCACTATTACCCAAATTTCCTCCAATCTTAGTATCCTTAATAACTTCTTCCCTATTTGTCAGAACTAAATCCAGTATATTATTACCTCTAGTGGGTTCGTTAATAATCTGCCTCAGAAAATTATCTTGGACAACATTAAAAAATTCCTCACCCTCCTGATCACCCACAAGAGCTTCCCACTCTATATTTCTGTAATTAAAATCGCCCATTATACACACATGCTTACTTCTACATGCCCGTTCAATCTCCTGCCACAGAAGATTTTGTGCTTCCTTACTAAGATTTGGTGGTCTGTATAATAATCCTATGACAAGCTTGTTTTTACCTTCCTTTACATTTAGCCATAATGACTCTGTGTTATCATCTAATTTAATTGTACTGTTTACACAACCCTGGATATTATCTTTAATATAAATAATAACCCCTCCTCCTCTCTTCCTATTCCTATCTGTATGGAACATGTTAAAGCCCTCAATCTCAACCTCAGGTTTAAAGTGATTACCTGCCAAATCAAGCCCTGACTCTGTTATCGCAATTATATCAAAATTCTCTTCACTCGCTAACGCTCTTAAAAGATCTATCTTATTCCTTATACTCTGACCATTTGTGTAGTATATTTTTAAGTTTTTTTTATTATTCCCATCTTCATTCCTAGTTATCTGCTCATTCACTTGTGCATTAGTCCACCTATAACGCATCAGTATGCCCCCCCCCCTAGCTATTCCTCTAACTCTGCATCCCTTCCATTTCCTACACCTGCCCTCTATTCCTGTTATTCCCTTACCTCTAACAGTTTCTAGTTTCCCACCCGTAAGGACCTAATCACACTATCCAGCTCCCCCCATAGAACCTCAACACTTGCCCGACTAAGATGGAGCCCATCCATCGCATACAACCTCCTATTCCCGTAAAACCCTTCCCAGACATCTACAAACACCAATCCTAACTCCTCACACAGTTCTTTCACAAATTCATTCAAACCAATTGCACGCGACAACCATTCTACCCCCACATCCAATCTCGGAAGCACACCAGAAACAACACCTTTTGCCCTGCTTTTACTCATCCTTCAATTAACCTTTTATACTGCTCACGTAACTCACATGTACCCACCTTCTTTACATCATTCACTCCCGCATGCGTAATCACAACTGCATCCCTCTCACACCCAGAAACCAGCCTATCATACCTCTCACAAACATCACTTACACCAGCACCCGGCAGACAAACTCTCATTCCCTTCCACTTGCTATGACTCAACTTCCTATCGAAATACCTAATCTGAGAGTCACCCATCACTAGCACCTCAGTCATTCTCCTATTCTGTCTTGGCCTAACATTACCCTCCCTCCTGCTCTCAGTCACACTACCATCCATCCTGCTTTCATCCACAATCCCACCAGGCAAATCACTTTCACACTCTTCCTCTCTCAGGACATTGAATCTGTTAGTCAACCTAACAGGTTCTATGTCCTTCCTTTTCAAACACCTAATCTGTCCTAACTTATCTATCCTATCCATTTTCACCCACCATTTATCCTCACTCACAACTTCCACACTGTTCCCAGTCCTAGCCCTATCTTCCACCCTCTTAGCACTAATCTCACCCTTCATTCGCACACTTGCATCTCTTCTCACCTCAAACACCAAATCATTCAACCTCTTACATTCCCCACTCAACCTCCTAACCTCCCCTTCCAGAAAACACACACGGCATTTAGTTACGTTCACTCTCCTTTTAACTCCACATGCATCACACACCACATACACACTACTTTCAAACGGCATGTTCTCACCATCTATACAAACAGCCATACTCTCAGAAATTTACTAAGGACAGAGTTAACACTCACCAAAAAAATTCTTGCTCAGGATTGCTGCCAGTTATCTTCCCCAAAAGAAATCACTAATGTATTTATTACACAGTGATTGATGTATTAAATAAATACCAGAAAACCTACATACCCAAATCAGTATTATATCCCAATCTTACAATGAGAATCAGGAGCTTCCTGTAAGACAACCTTCCAGAGTGGAGCCGTAGATGATGGGTTGGTATGTTGGAGAGTGAGGCCTGTTTATACAGTGCAGGTGAATTGGGTTTCATGTGATTAGTGGCTGTACGGAAACATGCTAAGCGTGTGGTGTAGGAAGACCAGTTTGCAGATTGACTTTGTTTACTGGGCGGGGTCCTGGGTTTTAGTATGTTGAGCCATGAGGTAAGCTCTGGTCGAGGCACTTTTTGGTGCAAGTTGTAGAAGGTTGGTTGGTGTATTCGGATGAGGGAGGTTTATCCTGACGGGCAGCGCTCGGGCCGCGGACCCTAAAAGGCACCCCCACAAACAGGGAAAATTGATGCAGTTTCACTAGGGTAAACATTGATGTAAGTGATCGTCTTCATCAAGTTTTCGTTAAGCTTGGGCCGTTTATTTACTTCTCATAGTGTATTTTATCAGATTCCTCCTTACTGTTTGCCCTAGTACCAACATGCACAACTCTAATCCAACTCATGCCAAACCCCATAATCATTGAGGATACAATTTATTAAAATTTTGTAAAGCTTATATGCATAATAATACCTTCTGGGTATTATTATGGCATGGCCAACCTTTTATTAGATTTACTGGCCGCCCCTGAGACTAGAGCAGGAGTGGGGAAACATTTTTGATCCGTGGGCGAAAATTTCTAATGAAAGAAGTCGGCGGGCGATAAATAAAATTTGTCTTGTATCTGTGGTGCTCATGTTGTAAAATAAGTAGACCTGTGGCACCCAAATTGCAGGATTTAATATGTCCAGCGAGGAAATCCACAAATGCACGCTCGGTGGATTCATCAAATCTTAAAAATGGCTATTTATGTAAATTAAGGAAATAATATGCCACGTGTAGTAAATAAAGAACCAAACAGAATTAGAGAAAGAAACAATATATATATATATATATATATATATATATATATATATATATATATATATATATATATATATATATATATATATATATATATATATATATATATATATATATATATGTTACTTGTCACATAAACTCAGTGCAATAAAATCTCTAATATAGAGAGGTACCATCTCTCCTCCAATTATTCCCAAATGCACAATGAATTCCAGACTCTAAAGACTTATTTTAAAAATAATTGTTACTTCCGCCTTTGGTTGACAAGCTAATCAATAATTATCTAACCAAAATTTACTTTCCATCCTTTCTTTCATATAATGTTCCTATAAATAAAAAAAATTCGTAGTACCTGTAATGGGACCTTATAACAAATTACTCAAAAATATTTCTTTCATACCAACTTCAAAATCACTTTTGTCAACCCACTTTCCATAGGAAGTTTTTTCTCGTCAAAAGCCAAACTTCCTCTAGAAATGAGCAGCCGTGTTGTGTACGCTTTTACTTGTCATTGTTGTATGCAAGGAACCTATATTGGTAGTACGGTTCGCTCATTGAAAGAGAGGTTTTGTTCTCACATGGGAATAAGTCATCGCATTGGAAAAAAATTGTCTAAGAAGGAAGCTTCTGTAATTAGAAATCATATTATACATTGCAAGACAGAATGTTCCATAGATAACTTTAAAATAATTGGTCACAATAACAATGAATATAGTGTAAGAATTTTGGAATCCCTACTAATACGGACAAAATCTTCTACACTCAACATAGATAATACCGCTGTTCCCCTTCTCATTTCTTAATTGTAATTACCTCATTCAACAACCAACCAACCTTCTCTTATTTAACAACCAACCAATCAAAATCCTATCCTTCTTTAAGCCACACCCTTTATAATTTATTCACTTTGTGATTTCTCCTGAACTTCTTCGGTAAGCAATATTATACAGTAATTATTTACTTTTGTGTTTTTGCTTTTTTTTGGTGTCAATAGTGGTTACATTAGATTGATAATTTGATTCTCTTGCCTTTTAAATCCCTGAGTTATTTTTTAATTTTTGATTTACCCACATAGTCTTAACCTGATTATTTTTAATCTTCTTTAACTATATATATTTATTTTTACATCTATTAAATCAATATAAAGCAAGCGATCGTCAGAGTCACTCGGAAACACACACTGTCGTGGTATTGTAAGGGCCGAGTGGTGGTGTATGTACGTAGGTTTGTTACGTAATTGAATAACTCCTTGATTACGTTTTCTCTAAGAGTGCTATATTATTTTACGTTATTTAATCTTTGAGGATTTCTAGTACCATGCGCAGCGTTTCGAGGATTGAATTAAATACTTCTAAAAATATATATCTTTAATTACAACATAAAAAAGTAAAATCGAAAAAAAAACCTATATAGCTAGGAATAAACGAACCTATGTTAGAATTGCTAATTTAAACCAAATAAATATAAAGTAATGGTTAACCCTAAGCTCACTTTAATATTGGACGCTAATTGACACACAAAAATAATTGAATTTCTTTACCTTTAAAAAAAACACAGGTGAATCCGGCTGAAGAATGGCCTTGGCCTTGGATCTTATGTAGACGGGAAAATGGTTTTGCGGTTAGGCGCAGGTGTTGTTCACAGACACCCAGCTGTTTGACTGGCGAGGAGGCGGGCTTGAAGCAACAGGTGATTTCAGTGAGGGCGATGTATGGCGTTAAGCACGTTGTATTAGTCAGATGATTTAGACAACGGGACCGTGAAGGTATGTTTTGTCCAATCTTCCGGTTAATCTTGAGATAGTTCGCACTGACGAGCGATTGGCAAAACGTGAATCCTTTGACAACTAAGGGATGTTTGAGGGAGTTTACTATGAGTAATCCTCAATGGCGAAGACTATCTCTGGTTTTTGTTGCAAACCGAGATAGGGGGTTTCTTTGACGAGAGATGTTTGAGAGTGATCCTTAATACGAAAAGCTAATTTTCGGTGTGACCACCAGGAACTGGTTCAGAATGAACTTCTTCTCTGTTCCTTTCCTATATTGCCGGGCACTGCCGCCCGACTTCGTCGTGTCGATCTCTAACTCAATCTTCATCGTTCTTCTCCAGTTATCCGCCTATATACTTCACCAACCCACTAGTGGTAGGAGAAGGGCGGTGAGGGCTTATGTATTACCTCGCTCCTCTAATGACTCTTCTCCGAGCGTCTTTCACTTAGCCCTAAAGGCATCTTATGGCTTTTGGTCGACGCTCCTCTAATTTCGTCTATGACGCGAAATTAGATCCCAAATCTTAGGGGAAATAGTGCCTGTTTACCCAATGTTATTGCACCTGGTCTCCTTCCCTTCGTATTGTTATGCTCGCCGGCACAGAAATCTGATGATTCGTACTTCTCGTGGTTTGAGGAGGCGTCTGGCTGCCAGCAGCTCGAGGGGAGAGAGGGGAGGGGGTAAGTAATCGGGTTACTCTGCCAAGCGCCAGGACGTTGTGGTGAACGAACAGGGCCTCTGTTATTAGGGTGGGATATCGATTTCCCTACACACACAAACATACGTGTGCTGATAATAATTATCAGCCAAAACTGTCATAACGGGCGACAACAGGCACGCTGACCAAATACAGTCTTTGACCAGAAAAATTTCACAAAGAACTGTAAGAGACAATAGATTCCCTATAAATAAGATAAATCTAAGACATGGGAAATATGTAGGTACAACAGGTACACATAGCTGTCGGAACAACGCCCAAAGGGTGGAAGTAACACACAAATTAAATCATTAGGTCCGTTCCGTCGACAAGTCAAGGTCACACCAGTTGGAAACGGCACACACAATATATATATATATATATATATATATATATATATATATATATATATATATATATATATATATATATATATATATAGAGAGAGAGAGAGAGAGAGAGAGAGAGAGATTCATTTCGGCAGTAAATCAGTTAATTCATTCAATTATTAATTCAAAAATTCAGTAGTCAAGAACAGGCAATCAAAATCATCCAATCAGAGAATCAATCAGTCCCTTAGAAGCGTTACGAAACCACGTTAACTCGCCTAAATCCTGCTGCCTTTAGACTCATTACTTCGTGTCAAAACCTACTCACTGACCGCAAAGAAATCGAGACGTTTCTGATTGCCTCTTTTTTAGTAGGCCAATTTAAGAATAAAGTTATTTTCTTTGGCCATGTTTTTTCGGAGTCTTTTTTTTCTCACCCCAATCACGAAGACAACTTGGGTAAGCACAACCTAAGGCATAATCCCTCGTGAGAAACTATAAGGAGTATAAGAAGTCAGAACCATTTCAACAGGAGCATAAAGTAGGCCCACTACTTAAGTTCTCGTTATCCGTCGAGTCAACTTTCCTGGAACCCTATTCCGCACACTGCTCTAGACGTGTGATTTTGAGAAGTGCAACAGCAACGAAGACTCTTCATTACACACATATTGTTTACCTCTACAAAAAACAAATAACAGGACCTTTTATCACCCCTTCCTTATATCTTTACAAATGCTTAAATTTATTACATGGTGCGATATACTCATGCATTAATATTTTTTTTAATTAATACACAACATTTTATTGACTGCCACCATGGAAATTGAGATTGTATTATTTATGAGATATTGCATTATTTTAATATACCATACAAAATATTTAATTTAGGCAATAATAGAAATAATTTATAGAGGATCTGGTTTTATTTTTTCATTGAAATAATAGAATCCTAAAGAATTTAATGATTTTTTTTATGTTACTCAAATGGGGGGTCTTTTTATAGTGCTGTTTCTTCGTCGGTAGTCATCAAATCACTTACTTTTATCCTCATCACCATAATATTAGCGTAGGAGCTTATTGTGTCAGGACAAGTGTATAAATTTGATGTTTACATTTTTTGTTAATTCGCATTTTCCGGGAACATTTTAAATAGCCCGCGTACTTTGAATCAACCCAAACATTAAATAGCTGATGAATTGCAATATATATTTTTTAATGTTTTAGTGGTTCGTCTGTTTCATATAAAATTTTATCTCTTTTTTGCGCTAGAAAAGAATGTACCTGTCATTAATTTCATTAAAAAAATAATATTTTCCTCATATTTAAACAAAATAATTATCTAGCATTTTCTAAAATTCGCTTTTGATAAATATCGCCCAAAGTCGCCCAAAGTCGCCCAAAGTTTTGTGCCTCCTAAATTATTGCCAGATTGCATTCTGTCCGTAGGGACATCATATATATATATATATATATATATATATATATATATATATATATATATATATATATATATATATATATATATATATATATATATGGACATCAATTGTAATTGATACGTTGTCATTAATGAATAGAAATAATTTAGGTCATTGCGATAAGGGTTGTTATTGAAATGACTAAATAACGCAGAATCAGAGGGAAAAAAATTCCCCTAAAGTTACGTCATCACATCACGCCACCGACACAAATCAATGAAAGCAACAGTTGGATGACGTCAGCGAACCGTCATCACATGTTTATTTTGGAGATTCATTTGTAAAAGTCTACATTTATTCCTCATTTTTCTTAACTTACGGTTTTCAAAGTTACTTAAGATAGTTATATTCGTGTGTATTGTTTCTTTATATGGGTTGAGAAATAAGTTCTTGAGGTTTTATCAAATTTATTCATTACCATTAACAATTTTAGAAAAAAAATCATTTTTAATTGATAACAATATGCAATTTAATCAAAAAGGTATTCCCCGTTGTTATTTATGACTTCTTCCCATTGTTCAACTAGCTTTTCGATGCCTCTGCAATAAAAATTTCTGTATTTTGACTCGAAGAATTCGTCTAACCAAGTTCTTAATTCCACACCTATTAAACGAAACGCCGCGCAAATTGTTGGAGAGCGATCGGAACAGATGGAAATCCGATGGAGCCAAGTCTGGTGAATATGGAGGATGCAGCAAGATTTCCCAATTAAGCGTTTGGATGGCGTCTTTTGTTATATTGACAATGCGAGGACGAGCATTGTCATGTTGCAGAAGGACTCCATAAAGTCGATGAGGTCGTCGCTTTTCACGAATAGCTTCGGCGAGTCGATACATTTGTTGAACATAGAGTTCTGCATTAACAATCTCATTCGCAAGGAGCTCATAAAGAATGATGCCTTCACAATCCGTGTTTTTGCTTATCCGGAATAAGTTGCTTAGTTTATATCAATATAGGCACACCCTTTTTCACCATAAATGCATAATAGATGCTCTCCACGGCCACGAGCCTTCACAACTAAGGAACAAGCTTGAGAGATGAGGTGGGTCTTCAAGACTCTTGAAGGCGCTAAGGAAAGGGATGAGCGATATCAGGCTGGACGATCATTTCACATTGTTGCGGTAAATATTGAGAAAGTACGATAATCCATGCAACAGAGACAACTAAAAGGATGACAACGTGAGTGAATTTGAACTACAGGGTTATGATATGTACATTAGTCAAAGGAGAGATACAACATGTGCTGCCTTGATTATTTATATAAGAAATAGCATTTCTTCAAATCTAAATTTTTCTATAAGGCAAGAAGAAGTTGAGTCACTGTGGATAGATATTAGGGTCAGTAAAAATAGGATAATACACTTGGGAGCCTTTTACAGACCACCCAGACAGACTGATTGTATTGACAAGTTAATGATCAGGGAAATAATTAAAGGATGCAAGTACATACATTTATTCTTTGTTACTTTAATTTAACTTCTGTGGACTGGGAAAATAGCATAGGAAGGGATAGAGCAAGTTGTAAATTTATAGAATGCATTGAGGATAATTTTTTGACTC
Source organism: Ceratothoa steindachneri (assembly GCA_963969495.1). Classification (NCBI taxonomy): domain Eukaryota; kingdom Metazoa; phylum Arthropoda; class Malacostraca; order Isopoda; family Cymothoidae; genus Ceratothoa; species Ceratothoa steindachneri. The sequence continues at coordinate 152,935,762 of OZ018325.1, forward strand.
AATTTGTTAATAAACTAACATGGGGTGCCAATATATTAGATCTGGTTCTTTCAAATGATGATCACTAGGTTCAGGAATTGACTGTCAGGGAAGCATTGGAAATAGTGACCATCACATGATTTGTTTTAACTTGGGAATAGTGAAAGGTAGAACATTAACAGACTCTAAATTTTTATAGGGCAATTACAATAAATTATGCAACTTGGTATATCAGATCAGGTGGGATATAGAATTCAGTGGAAAGAATACTTATAAGATGTGGGACAATTTTAAGAATATATTAAACATAGTCCAGGAGCAGTGTATCTCAATGAAGGCTATTGGGAAGAAAAAGAAATGTTGGAAGACATTATGGTGGAATCAAGAGATAGCTGAGAAAATATGCATACCAAAGATTACAGACAGTACTTTTGACAATTTAAATCATTATAGGTCAAGCAGAAATGAACTAGATAGAATTATTAAGAAGCGAAGAAGGGCAGCAGAAATTAATTTAGCTTAAAATAATAATAAAATCTAGAAGAAAATTCCTTAGCTATTATAGAACCAATAAAAAATCTAACAGTTATAAAATAGGGCCTATTAGATTTGAAATGATTTTGATAGAATCTGATGTGGAAATAGTAGAGGTTTTTAATGATCATTTTTCCTCGGTATATACAGAGGAGAATCCAGATAGATTAATTGATGATAATTCTAGGTCAAGGAGAGTAGTGTTGAATACCATTCGTGTGAATAGGGAAATAATTAAAGGGCTTATATTGGAGTTAAATTGACTGTTGGGGAAGCATTAGGAAATAGTGATCATCAGATGGTTCGTTTTAACTTGGGAATATGAAAGGTAAAACATCAACAAACTCCACAAAAACTCCAATTTCTTATAGGGAAGATTACAATTTAATTACGAAACTTGCTACATCAGATTAGGTGGGATATAGAATTCAGGGAGAAGAATACTTATGAGATGTGGGACACTTTTAAGACTATACTAAACATAGTCCAGGAGCATTGTATTCTAATGAAGGCTATTAGAAAGAAATGTAGGAAGCTGTTGTGGCGGAATCAGGAGATAGGTAGGAAAATTTCTGAGAAGAAAAGGGCATACCAGAGATTACAGAGAGAAAGTACTTTTGAGAATTTAAATCATTATAGGTTGACCAGACACGAGCTAAATAAGATTATTAAGAAGAGCAAAAGGGCAGCAAAAAATAATTTAGCTCAAAATAATAATAAAGATCCAAGAAAATTCTTTAGCTATTATAGAATTAATAACAAATCTAACAGTGATTAAATAGGTCCTATTAAATATGCAGGGGTTTTGAAAGAATCTGATGAGAAAATAGTAGAGGTTCTTAATGATCATTTTTCCTTAGTATTTACACAAGAGAATCGATATAGATGAATTGATGATAATTCTAGGTTAAGGGAAGCAGTGTTAGATACCATTGATGTGAACAGGAAAATAATTAAGGAGATTTTATTGGAGTTAAATACTAGTAAGTCATCTGGCCCAGACAACATTAATTCTAGGTTACTCACAGAAGGTGTAGATAGTATTGCAGTAGCTCTTGAGAAAATATATACTAGATCACTAGAGTTTAGAGAAATACCTAATGATTGGAAATTAGCGAATGTAGTGCCAATTTTTAAAAAGGGAAGTAAAGAGGACCCAAATAACTTTAGGCCAGTAAGCTTAACTTTTATAGCTTGTAAAATTCTTGAAAATATAGTTAAGAGGGGGATTTCTGACCATCTAGAGTGTGGTAAGTTAATGAATGATGCTCAGCATTGGTTTAGAAGAGGTAGATCGTGTTTAACAAATTTATTGGATTTTATGGATTATGTTACTAAACAATTAGATAAGGGAGACAATGTTGATGTAATTTACTAAAATTTTAGCAAAGCTTTTGATAAAGTTCCATATAGGAGACTAGTTCCCAAATTAAAAATGCATGGGATATGTGCTAAAGTTTCGAATTTGATAACTGAATGGCTGAAATACAGGAAACAGAGAGTTGCGCTGAATGGGGTGAGGTTACAGTAGAGGGACGTTATCAGTGGAGTACCTCAGGGATCCGTTCTAGGCCCTTTATTATTCATAGTTTATATAAATGATCTTGGGGAGGTTGTAAATAGCAAAGTGTGAATTTTTGCTGATGACAATAAATTGGCAGCTGCAGTCAAAGAAGTTGAGGGTAGCTTTGAAGTGCAGAGTGACGTAAATAAGTTATTAGCTTAAGCTCAGAAGTGGCAGATGACTTTTAACCTTAAAAATGCAAAGTTCTTAACATGGAAAGGGATAATAGGGAATTTAGCTATGAAATGGATGGGCATTGGCTGAATTCAGTGGAGGATGAGAAGGACATAAGCGTAGTATTAGATAGGTCACTGAAGTTGTCAAAGCTTTGTATTGAGGCAAAAAATAGAGGAAATAAGGTGCTAGAATACATTAATAGGAATGGTAAAGAGATTATCCTTAAACTCTACAACTCGTATGTTAGGCCGCATTTAGGGTACTGTATACAAGCATGCTCGCCACATTTTAAATATGACATCATCCTGATAGAGTCAGTACAAAGGAGGGTAACAAAAATAATACCTTCTCTGAAGCACCTTGAATTTGAATATAGGCTTTGGGTACTAAATATGTTCTCATTTGAGGTGAAGATGTGTGAGGGGAGATAAGATTGAGCTTTTTAAAATTTGTTCTGGGATGGATAAGTTGGATTTTAGCAAGTTATTTGAGTTGGAAAGTAATAATAGGACTAGGGGTCACCACTTAAAAAAAAACCCAAAACAGAGGTATAGGCTGGATGTTAGAAAATATTTGTTCACCAATAGAGTGGTAGATTACTGGAATAGTTTGCCATCTGAGACGGTAAACAGTCCAAACTTGAATGTATTTAAACGCAGATTAGGTGATTACATAGGGAGGGAGGGTTAATTTTGGGGGGTATTCTGGACTCATTCCTGTAGATGCAGTTTTTTTATTATTGTATATTATGATAGATTTGGATTTTGACGAGTCTTGATGATGATGATGCTTTTTGTTTTTGATGCATTCTTGTGTATGGTTCTAATTGTATATTGTAGATGCATGATCTGACACAATCCTATGGATTGTTTAAATTGTATATTGTAGATGCATGATTTGACAGAATCCTATGGCTGCATTTTGTGAGTGGAATTTTAAAAAAGTTTTAATGTGCGATTCCAGCTTGTCGCATGACTGTTGATGGCTGGCTTATCCTCATTTATTAATATGGCTTCTAAGATGTTCAGCCTCACTTTATTAACCTCTTTTCGTTTAATAATGGTGTTGTCAACGAACATATCTCTCGTTAGGTTAATATTATGGACACTCTCCATATGATTCTTAGGCCCTCCGCTTTGTAGATGCATGGTTAAACGTCTCGAAAGTGTAGTGGTTGTCATGCCAATATATTTTGAGTTTTTTTTATAAAGCTTACAGCCTTTATCGGGGCAGATGAACTCGTAAACTATGTTGGTTGATTTAAGATTCGAGGAGTTTGGGCAGATGCTGTTTTTCATGAGGAGATTGCTGGCTTTTGTTGTTTTATAATAGATGATGAGTTGGATTTTATCCGTTTGATTTTTAACCTTGAAGTTACGGATAATAATCTCCTTGATGTTTTTTTCATCTATTTTAGAGGCCGTGGACATCTGGTTTCTGTAATACACTTCGATGTTGTTGACTTCTCCATGATTACTTTCAGTTTTATCCGCATCTTTGCAATGGTTATTTAAAAATGATTGGAGTTGTTTGTCAATCATGCTGTTTGAGAAACCATTATTCGCGAGTATTTGTTTTACTCGTGCAACCTCTTGGTGAAAAAGTTCCCACATAGAGCAGCATTTATAAGCTCGGCGGATGTATGAGCTGATTACGCTTATTTTATACCTTTCAGGGCATTCACTCTCCGCATTGAGGCATCTTTCCATGCCCGTACTTTTCCTATGTACTTTAGTGATGTAGCTGACATTAATGTTTTAAAACTCAACGTCCAAGAAATGGAGTTTATTGGCCGTGCTCAATTCATAAGTGAATCTTAGCACTGAGTTCTCCTCAAAGTGCTGCTTGATGTTAACCAGATGTTCTTCGTTTTGGACGTTCATGTAGATGTCATCTACGTATGGGCAATATGTGTGTGGATTATTTTCCATGATGTCCAATAATCTCTCCTGAAGTTGAGCCATGTAATAGTTGGCGAAAGTCGGCCTTAAGGGTGACCCAATAGCCACTCCATCCACTTGTGTGTATGGATTACTGTCCGGTGTCCTGAACGGCGCCTCTGATGTGCATGAACGTAACATGCTCTTTAAGATGTTTTGGTCAAGATTTGGAGGAGACATTGTAGGATGGTGGTACACGTTTTTTTATAATGATGTGCCTATCGCTCAGACCATCGACATCATTATAAAAATTAAAAAAATAGAAAATTATATATATATATATATATATATATATATATATATATATATATACGAGGGGCGGTCAATAAGTTTTGCGAATCGGTATGGCAAAACAGAGGAAGGGGGATGGCTGTTTGTGGGGGTGTTAGGACATGTTATGACAAGTTAGGACCTGCAGCCGCACGCTCCTGCCTCGTCTATTTAAGAAGCAGTAGCTGATCGCAGATCGTCAGTCACAAATTGTTCAACAATGGAGAAGGTTGAGCACCGCGCAGTGATCAAATTTTTGACCAAGGAAGGCAAGAATGCAAAAGAGATCCATGAACGCATGGTTGCAGTGTACACCGACACCGCCCCTTCATATGCAACCATTGCTCGCTGGAATAGGGAGTTCCGCCATGGCCGTGAAGAAGTGTCCTCCATTGTCTTCTCTAAGGCTGATCTGGGTTCCTGATCATAATCTCTCTTGTTTTATAGAAGGTGAGCGTGACCATGGGAGAGAGAGATAGAGAGAGAGGGGGCGAAGTCGTGTGAACCTAACACAGACTCTCGAGGGGAATTAAAAAACAGAATTATTGGTGTTAGAGTTTAAGTGTCAATAAATACTGGTTATAGGGCTTGTGCTGACGGAGTTTTAAGGGGAGATGAATGAAGCTCATATAGTCGTTAAGCGATGCATAAGTGTAAGAAAGAACTTGTATATGAATGTTATACCTTTTGGGTACATGATCACTACATATATGTGGTAAGCTGCATTATCATTTATACGAACACATTTATATGAAATGGGATTTCTCTAAACACAAGATATACATGCAAATGGTTGAGACTCTATAACGGTCACAGGATTAAGATGGGAAGGGATTATTTGTAGGGGCTGGTGGACGGGAGGATGGTAAGATGAATTGCGAATTTGTTTGAATATTTAATTTCGGTTGTTTTCCTTTGATGTATATGGCTTCTAATATAAGCAATTGTCGTCGGTTTGGGACGTGTGCTAAGATTTCAGTATTCTCTTCAAGCGACTTCCGGTACAATTGTTTACTGTACTTTTCCAAAGTATGTGTCCCGGGGACACAATTGCTCAAGTGGTAGGTCATTCTTCGTGTTAACTTTGTTTCGGTCATTCCGATATATGAATAAGGTTGGAGTTCACAGTCTCCCATTATATATATATATATATATATATATATATATATATATATATATATATATATATATATATATATATTAACACGTTAATCCTTTAACGGATTACCGTTAATTTCTGTTGCATGTCACTCTAGGTCAGAAAATGGAGTGCTTATCTCTTTTGGTGGTCGTAAGAACTGTTTATCTGGACTCGGCCATCGAGGGTAAAAAATTAAAAGAAAAACAACCAACTCACCTACCCAAACACACTTTGCCAAATAGCAGGGGAAGAAAAGCAATCTAACATCACAAATGCACTCACCTTTAGGGAGGGTTTATCTTCATCCAAATTTAGTTTGGATAATGTGTAAGTAAAATTAGTTAAGATTTAAGAGAATTTTTGTTTTGATATTATCTAAATTTAGTTCTGTATCACGCGATTTCGTTTGAATGTCAACTGAATTTAATTTTATATTAAACATATTTAATTTAGATATCAACAGATTTTAGTTTGAATATCAACTTGATTTAATTTATTGACGCAATAATATTTTAGATGTTAACTGAATTCAGTTTAGATATTAATAGAATTTAGTTTTGGAAGTACCCAGGAGGCAAGGCTGTGTCTTTTAAACTCTAGCCCCCCTGGAGGGCAAGAAAGGAAAAAAAGTTGTAGAGTGGTGACGTCATTTACAAGTTGATATGACACGACCATCAAACCTGAATTTAATCCTGGAGTGGGACCAACCCACTTAGATGTATTCAGGGTTGAAAGTAAACCGGAACGGTCCGTTACGCTGTTCCGGAAAGAAATATACAGTCGGTAGGCAGCGGAACGCATTTTGGTGGACGCAGCAGACTGTGAGACAACAGGACCAGTACAATTTCCAAGCGAATTTCTCCGAAATAAATGTAAATTTGAAGGCTACATAAAAATCTATTAGGTATTACCTCATGCCGTGATGTGAAGAACGTGGGTGTCAGTGCATCCCGTGGTTTCAATGTTACTATTCATTGGGCTGAGGGAAAGATAGCCCCATATGGTAGTTCCAGAGATACCCAACTTGCAGCGCTGCGATATTAATGCCAGGAGTCAGAAGGCTACATTTCATTCTACCGCCAAGATATTAAGGGCGGCATATTATGTGGCCAAGAATGACGAGTAATTCACTGATTTTGAAAGTCTGGCCGACTTGCAAAGAGCAAGTTCTCTCAATCTGGGGCTTATTTGCACAGCAAGACTATATGTGTTGATATTATTGAGCATGTGTCAGCCCAGATGAAAAGGGAACTCCTGAAGAAGATAATCGAGAACAAGAGTAAGATGAGCATCTGGCTGATGAGTCAACAAGTGTGAACTCAAGTCAACACTTATTGTGTACATGAGGGCGAGCGTAGCTGGGAAAATGGAGCCCATTGCCTTTACACTGGATCTGGTGGAGCTGGAAAGTTTCCCTTCAGAATAGCTTAACCATTGAGCTACTACATGAAGTCTTCATTGGATTTTACAGTGATGGTGCCAGTGTAATGCTAGGACTAAGGTCAGGTAAGTTGAGTTTACTGTACATGTAATGCAATAATTTCATGATGTATGTGATTAAACTATTCATTCATTCAGGTGTTGGAAAGCTGATCCAGGATGACTTCCCTAGGATAGTGTTATTGTACTGCCGCAATCACCGCCTGAAGCTTGCTGCGGACCAGGCACTGGACGTGACAGGAGGAACAAAAGACTTCCAGGCCTTGCTCGACACTCCCTACTCATTATAAAGCCATTCGCCGAAGAACGTCTGGGAGCTGAGTGAATGAGCTCACAACCTCCAAATCACCGTCATGTGACCAAGAAGCCATGAGGCTGCGCACGAGGTCGGGCGACGTGGAATCATGAGACTCGAGCCACTTCCGCTGATAATGCAGAAGCAAGAATTCCAAGTGCGGGGGCGCAAGTAGACACTACCCGCCTTTCCGGGCATTATCAAGAAACCCCACTAGAGTTCACCTCTAACTCCCGGTGGAGTATTTGGTTAAGAATATCTCCCTCCTTGGCCTGAAGCATTTTCGCTTCCGGCCGGCCCATATATAATGCTAGGCTCAGCCGGGAAGAAGCCAGTATAGACTCGCCTTTCTGCACGAGGCACGGCGTTTCCTCGATTCAGCTTTGTTTCCCATCTCGAGCTCGAAAGCAAAAATTCTCACCCAAGGAATTTAGCCCCAGTCAATTGGCTATCCTTGGAATCAATTTTAACCTCGTCTGGCACAAGTACTAACACGATTTCACTCTTCGAGGTTAAACTCCATCGATTACGATTTACTCGTTCGCTCACCCATCCCTTGTGTCGTCTCATGAAGCCTCCAACCTCAAGCCAGGTTCCAGCGACTAAATTTTAGTTTCTTGACTAGTCGACCTGTAAAGTGTATGATCGTATATTGGCTCAACAGCAGTCGCTTGTAAGCTCACGTTCGGGTTTATTTAATCGCTCCCTGTAATTCTTTAATCTGATCCCTATAAACACTAAGTATCCGTTTGCAACCTTTTCCATTTGTATATATGTCCTATATCTCTTGTAATTATTAAAGATTATTTTGGTATCCTACGTTTCATAGCCCTAGAGTCCTACAGCCTTCTTTATTGTACTAACGGCCAATTTGTAGATAAATCCTTCCCCGCGCTCGAATTGGGAAACCCCATTCCTCTATCGTCCCACGTTTCTGCCGCTGCTGGGAGACAAGCGAAGGTCACTCAATTGACCTTTACCGCCCATTAAGTCTGAATAAAATATATATATATATATATATATATATATATATATATATATATATATATATATATATATATATATATATATATATATATATATATATATATATTCCATCTTCAAGGTTCGAAACTGTGCATATTAAAATGGTTGGACTATTTCCACCGTGGACGCTGCTTGGAAAATCCTACACGTATTTACTATCATGCATCGGCCGAGCTACAAGATGGATAGAAGCGTTACCGATTCCGGACATAAGTGCCGCAACGGTCATGTTGCCTTCCTAGACGGATGGATTTCTAGATTTGGAGTTCCGCTTTACGTAGTGACCGACAGAGCCGCCATATTCGAATCCGAGCTATTCAAGGAACTGTCTGCCTCATTGGTTTTCATCGTCTCCGCAACACGGCGTACCGGCCCGTCCACGAACGGGATGGTAGAGAGGGCACACATGACTTTGAAGTGCTCCATAATATCCCGTCGATAAGGTTGGCTGATGGCACTTCCAATTATCTTTTGGGGCATTTGCTCCTTGCCTAATGACTTGGGATTTTCGCCTGTTACGACAGTCATTGGAACTACACTTTTGTGCCCGAGACCTTTAGTTTCGTCATCGTCATCGAAGAGCGATTTAAAGTTTATTAAAGAATTAGACTCAGCCATGCACAAGTCGATTTCACACGCATCCCTAGGGCACTTACACTTGGTGCCCAAGCCTTTCGTACCCAAAGATCTTCGTGAGGCGACTCATGTGAGGGTCCGAATAGACTGCGTTCGTATACCACTGGAAGCACCATATTCTGGCCCTTTCCGAATGATCAAGCGCGACGGCAAGGTTTACAAATTGGAATTTCCTGATAGCAAGAGGGACACTGTCTCGGTGGACAGACTAAAACCGGCGAGACTTCCTCCCTCGTATAGTGATAACGTGCTGGGTAATCAGCGAAGGTCAAGGACTCAGGCAGAGAATAGTAGGAGGACCGGTTGCACTTCACCTATTGGAGTGCACCGGACAGAAGACAATGATGCCAAAGGAAGTCGAAAACTAGACGTTTTCACACGCTCCGGGAGACGAGTTACGTTAGCCAGAAACCCTCCATTCCTATATTTTTAAATCCTATTATAGTCTTTATATTGCAGCGGCGTATTATAGTAAGGTAGAAGAGGCCTAAATATAAACACGCCTCATTATTCTATAGCTTTCTTGCGTGTCGAAACTATGTATATATGTACTGTGTCATAATTATAGCTTTGTATAGTAGCAGAAGAGAGGATGAGACTCAATTGTAAGATAACATATATATATATATATATATATATATATATATATATATATATATATATATATATATATATATATATATATATATATATTGTGTATTATATGGCAGAAGATGGCATAATGAATAGGCTCGTTTTGTTTACCAATACCAATGCCCTGCATGAGTTTTAAAATGCTGTTAGCATCAGGTTTAACTGAGCTACGTACTTATTATGTATCTATCTATGTATTTATAATGCTTTATTTCTCAGTTACTCTATAACTGGTACGAAAGTCTTTGTTATGCTCATGTTGTAAAATAGGTAGACTTGTGCCACCCAAATTGTAGGATTTAATAGGCCCAGCGAGGAATTCCAGGAACTCCACAAATGGACGCTCGGTGAATCTATTAAACCCTAAAAATCGCTATTTATGTAAATTAAGGAAATAATATGCCAAGTGTAATAAATAAGAACTGAAGAGAATTAGGAAAATAGACAATATATATATATATATATATATATATATATATATATATATATATATATATATATATATATATATATATATATATATATATATATATATATATATGAAATTGTAAATCTATTAAATAAATATAAAGAAAGCGGTTCGTCAGTGTCACGCGGAAACTCATGAACATAAGCACGCTGGAAACAGCTATCAAAGGTCACCACCTGAACAAATACGAGTCTCGTGCACATACAAACATACGCGTGCTGAGAATAATTATCAGGCAAAATGGTCAATAAAAGGCAAGATGAACAAAAACAAGCTTTGACCCGAGAAGTTTCACAAAGAATTGTAAGAGACAAGCGATTCCTTATAATTAAGATAAATCAGGGACATGGAAAATATGTAGGTACAACAGGTACACCTAGCTTTTGAAACTCCGCCCAAGGGGTGGAAATAACGAAAAAATTAGATAACAGTTAAGAGAATGCATTAAATAATGGCTAAAAAAGTGGAAGGAGGCAAGTTGAAATAATAAAATTGAAAATTATTAAAACTAAAGTAAAACACTAATAACAATATATAGAATTAAATAATACTACCCAATGTGATTTAACAAAAAATAATAGAAAGTGAAATTATAACATAAACTGACTTGAATATCACATATTAAAAGTTACTGAAGTAAACAAAAATAACCTATTATATTAAATTCTCAAAAACAACAAAAAAACCCGAAAACAAATCAGAATGAACAAAGTGACTAACCTTTATCGTGGGAGTTGAGAAATCAACAAACTAAACATATAAAACTACTAACGAAATTTGTTCAGGTGGTCGGTTGGCTAGTTAATGTATTGAAGTGTTAGTTGGTTATATTGTGAATAGTTTAATTAAGGAGGAGTAATTATTTAGGTTTGGATTTATTTTATTGATATATAGTGACTCTAAGATTTTCAAATCGAGAGAAGTTAAGGCTGAAGATAATATGGTAAATGAATTAGAATTAAGAGGATGATGGTGATATTCAGAATCTTGCCTGATGGAAGAGGCTTCAGGTTTAGAAATTGGAACACCAGTCCTATGAGACAAAAACCCAAGTGCTTCGCGATCCTACATTTGAATTGTAAGCCAGTTTGGCCTGCATAACGACTGTGGCAGGTCGGACATGTATAATTGTAAATTATACAGGATCGCAAGCCCAAAGGGATTGGCTCCTTATGAAGAAAAAAAGGAATTTAACGATACAGGGTTGGAATTTATACAAATGAATTGGCATTAAAGGAAATGGTTGTTGAGGGTCTATTTTTTTCTTCATAAGTAGCCAATCCCTTTGGGCTCCCTCGCCTTTTCCTCCTTTGCCGGGGTGGAAACTTTTCGGTGAGCTTAATTTTCTTGTAGATTTATTCCAACTCTAAAAATTCGAAAAATTGATTTCAGCCGTGTTTATGTGCAAACGGTTTGAGCGTTAGTAACATTTTAAATCTACCATGGCGCTGATTGGACAATTATTATAGTGCTTATGTCTAAAAGCTGATTGGTCAATTTGTCAAAGCTAAGGTTGTTATCCCAAGGGCGACCTCAATGCTAGATGCCGAACGGCTGGCTATGGTAACACGAACGAAAGAGGCCATAACTTGGAAATGATTATACGGAGGAAAAACATCCAGCGGAAAGGTCCGGATTTTCCGACCTATTTCACTGTAAGGTCAGCAACAAAGCCTGATATAATCATGACAAGCGATGGCTTTCCCTTCAATTACCGTAGTGAGCTAAGCCCAACGGTCCCCAGCGACCACATAGCAATCTTCACGACCATTTATCTCGCGTTAATACAGCTCCCAATCCCTCTTCGAAAAAGCTACGCTTCGGCCAACTGGGAACCCTACAAGGAAATCCTTGGTAGATTCGAACCAGCGGAACTAAACGGAGCAAGGCTAGAGAGGATCCATGGGGAGTTGGAGACGATAACTGCCTACATCATCGTAGCAGATCACGAGAGTGTACCGATGAAGAGCTACAAAACTCTCCCACAACCCAGATCGACCGAAGAAATGAGAGAGATCGCTAGAGTGAACAGGGAGGTGTACGACGAGATCAGGAGAGAAGGTACAAATCCGAAAAAAGCACGCTACTACGACGCCTGAGGGAAGAACTTAAGCAGGCGATTAACCAGCAACAGGCTGAAATCTGGGAGAGCCTGATTGAAAAAGTAGACAGCGAGGTGCGACCCGACATGTTCTGGCAACTTGTGAACAAGTTAAAAGGTCTTACAAGTAGAGAAAATACCCGCATTAAGGAGGGCAAGGACTACTTGGAAGACCCAGCGGGATTAGAAGAAAGATTCCGCATATTCTGGAAGGATGTCTTCAAGATAACATCAGAAGACAATGCGGAATTCGACCAAGAATTCGAGGGCTAACTCTTTGAAGATTTTAATCAGATTGCGCATCGCACGCTCCCACATGTATATATTGATGAAGGGAGGGTTTTGGCAGACCATAGCCGACCAACTACACCTGAAGAGGTCATGGCAATCATAAAAACCTTCAAACAGAAGGCACAGGCTGGATGGGCATCACCAGAAATAACTTGGTGCATGCTCCCCTGCAGATCATTCAGTGAATCACGACCACCTACAATACTTCCCTGAATGCGGGCTACTTCCCCCACGGTTTCAAGATGGTTAACATCATCTTTATACATAAAGGGAGGAAGCCCAATCAACTGGTGGATTACAAGCCAATATCCCTCCTGGAGATAATAGGAAAGGTCCACGAGAAGCTTCTAGCCAACATGTTACAAGACCAACTAACCGAACTAGAAGCTCGCAGCCCTCAGCAACATGGGTTCTGCAAGAGAAGGGGGACTGATACAGCCCTTGCCCTTCTCACTGAAAAGCTAGCCCGCTGTAAAGCTGAGAGGAAATACGTAGACGTGGTGATGCGAGACGTGCAAAAGGCCTTCGATAAGGTTTGGCTAAAAGGTCTACAATACAAGATCTTAGGCATCCAGCTGAACCCAATCCTGCAAAGGGCCCTCTGGGACTACATTATGCGCAGAAAAGCCCAAATTTCCATTGAGGGCTACAGAGGACCCGAGTTTGAACTTGAGGCGGGTGTTCCATAAGGTGGCTGTCTGAGTCCCCTGCTGTACCTTTTGTACACACTGCACTTACCTGATCCGGTAGGGAAGGAAGTGATGTACCTGCAGTTTGCAGACGACATCAGGCAAATCGTTCTCAACTACAAGCATGCTGGATATCAAGCAAGGCAAACAGCCATCGAAATCGATAACATCAGTCGATACGAACGAAAGTGGAAAATCAAGACCAACCGCTGAAAGTTCCAGATCCTTCCAATTAACCGCCGAAGACGTGCTAATGTCTTAGTGGATGACGAAATATACCTTTACGGAAAAGAAGGCAAAGTCCTAGGTCTGCACTTTACATCCAAATGATACTAAGCGCATACTAGCAACAGAATCTCCCTAGCCAAAATACAGCTCGGAAAGCTGTATAGATTTAAAAACCTCAGCTCCAAAAATTTCAAAAAGCTATACACGGCTCTGGTACGCTCAACCTTAGTGTACCCGGCAGTGGTAATGCAGGCTGCGAGTTCCACCTCTCTCAGACAAATGCAGAGATTGCAGAACAGAGCATCCCGGCTTAGAGCTGGAGTACGAAGGATGGACCATATAAAGATAACAGAACTGCACGCAAGAGCAGGTCTGAACCCTCTGAATATAGAACTCCAAAGGCTAGGGAGAAAGACCTGGGACAAGATCGAAACTGAGATACTCCCGAACATGAACCTCGACCTAGACATTCCAAGAGCAGTTAGGGGACGCGCTACCAGGCAAGCCCTATTCGAGAGTGGAAGAAACTGCTCCGGAGAAAACCTACTCAGAATATATACCTGAACAAGTAAAGCATAAATACCTAGGTGAAAAAACAAACAAACTGAAGAAAAAGAGGCAAAATGCCCAATACAATAGCAAAATAAAAATAAATGTAATAAAAACCTAAACTCCGGCACAATAAATTATAACTGTTAAGTATAATAAAAGAATATATATATAGCAGTTAAGAAAGTTGAAAGGCTTGAATGCCACGATGGAGGAAAAAAACGAATTTATTTATCTAGATATCTATTAATACATATATATATATATATATATATATATATATATATATATATATATATATATATATATATATATATATATATATATATATATATGTATAACTGAATCACGAAAATAAGGAACGTGAGGAATTACTGAATAACGTTACAGCCACGAGGAAAATGAAACAACGGAGAACTGCGAGGCCTTTCGACTAATGGTCCTTTACTAAGCAGACTAAGCAGTCTGCTTAGTAAAGGACCATTAGTCGAAAGGCTTCGCAGTTCTCCGTTGTTTCATTTTCCTCGTGGCTGTAACGTTATTCATATATATATATATATATATATATATATGTGTGTGTGTGTATGTGTGTGTATCTGTGAGAAGTAGTTATATATATATATATATATATATATATATATATATATATATATATATATATATATATATATATATATATATATATATATATATATATATGCAAAAAAAAACTGGGAGGAAAAATAAAAACCCAAATAAAAGAAAAATTCTGAGAGATGCCCTCTACACCAGGGCAAAACTCAGCCTCTTTTTAACCTTTTATACCTACCACACATTTCCTACTTATTACATCAATTTAAATTTAAATTTTGTTATTCCAAAAATGAACGTAAGAATGACTATTAAATGTATATCAATCGTTGGTTGAATTTTTTTAGTGTTATGAGTAGATGAAATAACTATTTATATAGGTGTATTTTCGTGTAAAATATAGTCAGAAAAGTTATTATTATTCAAGAAGAAAAGTTATATTTCCTGTTCGCCATTTCGAAACTTATTTCAGCTATATACCTAGGAATAAAGAAACCATATATATATATATATATATATATATATATATATATATATATATATTTTCCTTCATCCCATAAGAAGCGGTTGATCACTTAACCCAGCCTACGAAACTACAAGAGAGAGAATACTTTATTCAGACTCTATAAGCCCAGCCTAACGCATAATCTCTCGTGAGAAACTATAAAGAGTCAGAACCAATTCTACAGGGGCAAAAAAGTAAGCTTACCACTTAAAGTCCTCGTTACTCGTGGAGTCAACTCTAACAGAACCCTCTCATGCACATTGCGATAGACGAGTGATTTTGAGCAGTGCAGCACCAACGAAGACTCCTCATTACACCCCCTTAAAATTACCGACCACGCACTCCCAAATTTGTTACCTTTGCACCTACAAATAGCATCACCTTTTCTCCTCCCATAGGCAGAATTACTGTGAGACTGTCCTTTTCGGTCTACCCAAGATGCTATATACGGTGGCACACAATTGGGTTTGGCCTACCATTAGCCAATGGTTTTGTTTGGGCGGAGCCTCCTCCACTCCATTTTAATTTGTGTGTCCAAGGAGATAGAGATTCATTTTATCTCGAATTCCAAAAATATGACTTTACGTTTCGCGGTTGCCCGATAGCAAATAATGCTCTTACTTCGTGTATTCAGCTCTGCACATGTTACTAAACTTGTTTAACAGCTGGACTTTTAGCTTGAGTGTGGGAATTGTTTTACTTCGTTTTACTGTGTACATGTGCATGTGCATAGGGTTGCTAACGTGTGAACGTCTCGAATTTATTCTTTTCGCCTTGGGTCTTTAAAAGCAAACTATATATTACTCGTATTATTTACATGGACTGTTGTTGTTGCGGATTTAAATGAAAAATGTAATCACTGGTAATCACTTCCCCAACACAAAAAGAAATAAATGATAAACTAAGAAAATAGTGGACTGTATAATATAAGTTACTCACTTGTGGTATTTATAATGATGGAAATAATAGCATCCCTTAAAACTATATTGAAATCCTACCAAGTGCACTAGGGTTCAGTTGAGAAGCGTATTAGCTATAACACAACGGAAATCAACATATAAAGAGAATACTTATGTGAACGATGGTGGTGGTTTCTTGCTGTGGGGGGCTAACTTCCGCTGGTCAGGATGAAGACACGGTCATATGGAATCTTAACCTTACGTGAATCATTATAAGTAGTTATGGAAAATACAGAAGGTTCGGTGCTCTATACAACAGTGCGGAAGTTTTATATACAGGAATTATCAACGGTTTAAGTGCTGATTGATACCAGGTAGAGCGAGTTTCGCGCGATGGTCAGTATGGCTAACAGACAACGACTGCCCACATAAAATTTACCTGCATGAACCTAGTTCGCTCCTCGTTTTCTTTGGGATTACACATCACAAGATGGTCATCTCGAGTAATGCACATATTAGCCAATATTTAAACCGTAAATTCTGGGGGTATATTTAACCACCATAAATAAAATAATAAATCTACTATTGTCCTTTCCGAAACTTCTGGAGTGAAATACACGACAGTGGAGAATGCGCAACGGCTGCTTTCCCGATTAATAAGGCCTTGAAGCAGGGAGATTGAGGAACGTCAGGATATTGAAGTCACCAAAGCAAAAATAGAATTATTATTGAACTAGATCTTATTACACTTTACAAAAGTTCTTTAATTAAGTTTTAAGTTCTAAATAAAGACATAAATTAAGTTCGAGGTCAAGTGCGTGCAAAGTCTAAAGGAGGCCAGACAAAAAAGCCTATAAAAGTTACACCTTAATGTTTGGGTTATGTACCTGACTATATTCAAAGATGAATTACGCGAATCCCAGAGATTGGACTGAACGATATATAGCGCGATATATTGCTATATAAAAATAGTAATCCTCTTTGTTCTAGCTTTACACAATTATATATTCAATTTAAGACACACCCTACAAGTTCCCCGTCCAACTAAATCACACCTTCCTCTTATGTACCGGCCTGTTGATTGGTCGGTCTTAACATAACTCGACTTTTGATTGGCTACTGGCGAACATATTGATAAGGAAGGCACTCCGACTATTGGGTAAAATCCTCTGTAGGCGGCGGTATGTTGCCATGGAGACAGCTTCCCAATCTGGCTTCTATTTACTTAATCGTAATACGAGTAAGTATCCGGTCTATTCTGGATTCTGCCTTAATTATAATGTTTGCCTAAGATTGCTAATACTAACTCTAACAGAGATAACTGTGCTCCGCTTACTACCGTTGACACCACTTGAAAATTAAAAAGCAAGGGTGTAGGTTGGATTTAAGAAAATATTTTTTCACCAATAGAGTGGTAGACTTCTGGAAAAAATTGCCGCAGAGGGTAGTAGGTAGTCCAAATCTAAATGTATTTAAGAGTAGGTTGGATGAGTTTATGGGAAGGGAAGGTTGTGATGGTTCCTAAGTTTTGTATATATTAATATTGTTTGTATATATCTATAGCTGCATGATTTAGTTCTTGACAAGCCTTGATTGGTGATACCCTTGTTTCTGGATGCAATCCTCTGGATGTAGTTTTCCTGGGAGTTTGGGTGCCTTAAAAAAGAGGCCGTTTGACTCGGATGACCTATGATGAGCCCCTGTGGCTTTTGTCATCTGTTATATTATATTGTGGGGGACTTTGATTTTGTTTTCCCCTGGTGATGGTGCTTTTTGTGAGTGGGTTTTGACGGAGGTGGATGACCTTTGATAGGCCCTTGTGGCTTTTGTCATCTGTGTAATTATGTTATGTTATGTAAATGGTGCTAAGTTTACTTTTCTTTCTCATTGTACTTTATGCGTGTAGCGACTCTCGCGTATGTCCTATTTTGGACGTCCACGCCGGTCGCTACATGGGCAAGTTTTGTTAATTGTAGGGTAATAATAGGACTATCGGTAATCACTTGAAAATAAAACCCCCCAAATGTTCAGGTTGGATTTGTAAAGCTGTATTCTGAACACAATCACATGAAAGCAGTTTATTGGGAATGTGTGTGTGTGTGGTGTATCCCCTGAGTAAGTAAAGTAATTTTGTAGGGGAACCACCAGTCCCCGGATATACAACTCTCTGCAGAGCATCCTCAAACTCTGTACCGGACCAGCTAAACCTACTACGTAGGATAATGAGACAGGAAGCAGCGGTGGACCACCACCACTGTGGAGAAGTTACCTCAAGGTGGATCTGCTTTGTAGGTCGCTTATTTTTCAATGGAGAACTACGGTTTAGCGTGATATTCTAACTCGAATATTTATAGCATAGGGCAACCCCCGTGAAGTAGATCTTATCGGAACTCCACCCGATGTAGGTTAACTTCACGGATAACAAAGGCCACAAGAACCTATGGAAGGTCATCCGCATCTGTCAAAACCCACCCACAAAATGCATCCATATGATTGAAAGTGATGCCTGCAATGAGCAATCAAGTTGCTGTAGGATTGAGTGCCCTATCGATGACAATGCCTGCAGAGGGATAGGCAGCTATAATATCTTGCACACATTTTTCTCTTCTTCCGTCTTAACTATTTTGTTTACAGCTTTATAAACGTTCTATGAGAGAGGTCCTTGTTGATTTTCACTTTGAATTCAAAAGCTGAATCAGAAGCGGTATTTCAAATCTTTAGCCGAGAGTAATTGAAATTCGTTCACCTGGATGGGAATGTTATCATATGTGATAGTCGCAGGTGTTGAAAAAAGTTTATCTTTTTTTTTAAGCAAGGTTACTAAAATGGGTTCACTTTGATAAGCCACATTCTCCATTGCGAGAGGCGCCGCACATATCAGATCAGATGAAATCGTAATCGACTACTTCTGAAACGGGTTACAAACGTCTGCTACCTCGCGAAACCGAAACCTTCTCAATTCTTTTTGTTACAGTTTTTATTACGAGAAATGCTTAGGCTAAAAAGTGAAGAGTAATTTATTTTACGTTTATCATTAAGTTAATATAACTCAAGATAAATGAAGTGTTATTTTTATGCTATAGGATTGTGATTTGTGACCGGAGTTGGGCTACACATTGTTATATTTCAGTATATGGCATCGTTTTGTAGCGCGATCAAAATTTTCAAGTTTTCCTTCGACAGTTGTGTCTCGTCAAACTTAGGTTGTAGTCACTTTGCTTACAGTCATCGTTTCGTATGTCACTGTGTGTAGTGTGGTTAAGTTATTCTCTAAATTAAATGCCACCTTTAAATACATTAAAAGAACAAGCTAAACCTCAGCCGCTCGAAATGGATAGCGAATATTTAAGAGAAAATTTAAGCCAACAAGTACTTGTTCAGAATGGAAGGACAACTGATACTGTAGTTGTTGGTGGAACACAAAATAGAATAAGTAAACGTCAATTCATTTCAGTAGCAGTACTTTGTTATGTTAATCTTATCAACTATATGGATAGATATACAGTGGCAGGTAAGACATACTTGAAGTCTCTGTAAACTTAATTTTTGCATTAACTTTCACAAACTCAGTTAACATAACATAATTTCACAGATGACAAAAGCCACAAGGACTTATCAAAGGTCATCCGCATCTGTCAAAACCCACCCGCAAAATGCAGCCATAGGATTGTGTCAGATCATGCATATACAATTTAAACAATCCATAGGATTGTGTCAGATCATGCATCTACAAGATACAATTAGAACCAGACATAGGAATGTGTCAAAAACAAAAAGCATCATCATCAAGACTGGTTAAAATCCAAATTTGGGGGCTATATTACAATTGATTTGGGTTTTGACGAGTCTTGATGATGCTGCTTTTTGTTTTTGGCAAATTCCTGTGTATGGTTCGAATTGTACATGCATGATCTGACACAATCCTATGGTAGCATTTTGTGAGTGGGTTTTGACAAATGTGGATGACCTTTGATAGGCCCTTGTGGCTTTTGTCATTGTGAAATTATGTTATATACAATAATAAAAAAACATCTACAGAATGAGTCCAGAATACCCTCCAAGGTAAACATGTAGATTGGCGGCTCGGCTGAAGTGGATTTTTGTTTGTTTATATTTTGTTCACCCCTGCCTGCATATTCATGCGCATTGTAGTCCTATTTTAAATATTCCTAGTGCTATTTTTTTAATAAAAATGCCAAAAACTAACCAAACAAAAAACGCTATACTGAGGGGCACACAGACCCCTCAATTGATTGAAAGTCAAGATCATCGTAGGGTGGTCCCCCATTTTTGTTTACCCCCACATGAGCCGCCCCCTTAAATTTACTCCAAAAACGTGAAACATATTGGAACATGGATGAAATAATTTACGTCCCATCGTTCGAGCCGCCAATCTCCTATATGGAACCTTATCAAAAGCTTTGCTAAAATCTAAGTTCAGTTCAGTTTGAAGTATTGCCTTTGCATCAGCACTTCTTTTGTATTTGTTTTTTTATCATTCCATTTTAAGGAGTCTGTAGCACTTATTATTTAATTATGATCATATTAAATACTATCTGGTGTTATCCTGGTCATTGCGACTTCCAAGCATGAATGCATTAGGTGTCGGGTTTATCCCTTTTATCTGGGATTCATTCTTTGTAGTTAAAATATGTTACATTGCAGGCCTTTTTCTTTTAGCTGCCTTTGTCAACTCTTTCACATTCTATATAGTTTCTTTTTTATTTCTTGATTTTTTTTTATCAAATGGTATTTTTCCAATCTTTTCTAGGTTTGTGATATTTATCCTGTCTTGTATTTTAAGGTACTTTCTTTCATTTTTGAGACCATTACATTCTAAGAGGAAGTGACTGAGGTTTTGTTTCCTTCCTCTACACAGCTCACATTCTTCACAACCATTCAGCAATTTATTTCTGTCATTCAATGGTAGACAATTTGCCCTAGCTCTAAAGTATTGATGGTCTATTGTCATAAATTGTCTCCTCTTTTATTTCTTTCTTAAAGTTTTGGTATATATATATATATATATATATATATATATATATATATATATATATATATATATATATATAATGAATTTTTATTTGAAAGGTCTCTTTTCTATAATTGTGAATCCCATTCTTTAAATATTTTTGCAATATCTTCATATTTAATTTTTTTTATCATTTCTAGATAAATTCCTAATTCTTTAATATGATTTTTAATATTATTTATCCATTTGTTTTTATTATCCTTAGAAATTTATCAAGAATTCTTTGTGTTAGATCTTTCTTACCATCATAAATACTTTTTATATATCTTGAAAGAATCATCACTGGAGACATTACTGAACACTTGAAGCAAAATACCTTATCGAGCCCAAATCAGCATGGTTTGGTATCTAGGAAGTCTACAGTAACAAACCTGATTGAAGCACTGGACATTTGGGCAGAAGCTTTGAGTCACAGCCTACCAACTGATGTGATCTTCCTTGATTATGAAAATGCCTTTGACAAAGTTCCTCATGAACGGTTGTTGAAACAAATAGACATTTGGAATTGAGGGCACCCTGCTGGGATGGATGAGGAACTTCCTAACAGTGATCATTTAGTTCAAGAATTGACTGTTGGGGAAGCATTGGGAAATAGTGACCATCAGATAGTTCGTTTTAACTTGGCAATTGAGAAGGGTAAAATAACCGAGAATGCTGTAAAAGTTCCAAATTTTCATAAGGGAGATTATGTAAAACTCCGAAGCTTGCTAAATTTGGTAGACTGGGATGTAGAATTCAGAGGTAAAATTGCTTATGGTATGTGGGATACTTTCAAGCATATAATAAATGTAGTCCAAGAACAATGTATCCCAATGAAGGCCATTAGGAACAAAAGTAGGAAACCATTATGGTGGAATCAGGAGATAGCTAGAAAAATTTCAGAGAAGAAAAGGGCATATAAAAAATTACAGGTAGAAAATAATATTCAAAATTTAAGTGATTATAGAATGGCTAGGAATGAGGTAAATAAGATTATAAAGAAGAACAAAAGGGTGTCAGAAATTAAATTAGCTCAGGATAGCAACAAAGATCCTAGAAAGTTTTTTAGTTACTATAAAATTAATAACAAGTCTGGCAGAGTTAAAATAGGAGAAACTGATGAGGAAATAGTTGAGGTACTAAATAGTCATTTTGCATCAGTATTTACAAAGGAGAAACTAAATAGTCTTATGTATAGTACTCATGGGTCAGGGAAAGAGGTGTTTACTACCATTAGTGTGGATCGGAGGATGATAAAAGGACTAATAGGTGAGTTAGATACTACCAAGGCCTCCGGCCCTGATAATATTCATTCTAGGATACTTAAAGAAGGGGTAGAAAGTATCTCAATAGCTCTAGAGAAGTTATATACTAGGTCACTGGAATATGGAGAAATACCCGATGATTGGAAGAGAGCGAATGTAGTCCCTATTTTCAAGAAGGGTAGTAAAGAGGATCCAAATAACTTTAGACCGGTTAGCCTAACTCCTGTAGTCTGTAAAATTCTTGAGAAAATAGTTAAAAAAGGGATTTGCCAACATCTAGAGAGGGAGGGGTTAATCAGCGATGCTCAGCATGGGCTTAGATCAGGTAGATCTTGTTTGACTAATTTACTAGACTTTCTGGATTTTGTAACAGATCAAGTAGATAAGGGAGAGAATGTAGATATAATTTACTTAGATTTTAGTAAAGCATTTGATAAGGTACCACATAGGAGACTAGTTCATAAATTAAAAATGATTGGGATATGTGGGGGTGTTTCAAATTGGATAGCTGAGTGGCTGAAAGACAGGAAGCAAAGGGTAGTGCTAAATGGTGTAAAGTCAGAGTGGAGGGATGTTATCAGTGGGGTTCCTCAGGGATCAGTTCTTGGTCCATTATTATTTGTCATCTATATAAACGATCTTGGGGAGGCAGTTAATAATAAAGTTTCAATTTTTGCGGATGATGCCAAATTAGCAGCTATAGTTAAAGATATTGATGATAATTTTAAAGTGCAGGGGGATTTAATAATAATAATAATATTTAGCGCGTTTATCACTATTCGCCAATCTGGCCAAGTTTCAAAGGCGCTGGATGGTACATTATGGTCTGAGTGACTGCACAAAGAGTGTGATTCAACCCAGAAATTGTGGGCAAACCACAATGTCAGTTTAGAAATACCATACATCTATAGTTAAGCGATTAAATAAATTATAGTATACATACTACCGTCAGTAATTAGGAGCATTCATTAGAAGCTAGTGTGTTTAAAATATACATATACAGTTTGGCTAATAAATAATTTATGGTATACATACCACCGTCAACAATTTGGCTATTAATAGAGTTCATTGGAACCTACTGTGTCCAAAAATACACATATGCATACATATATGTATATATATATACATGCATACACACACATATATTATAACTTATAATCCAATGCCTTTTTCTTTTAATCAGGGTCATAAGCTGAGAGAAACAGGTGCGTTTTCAACCTTTTCTTGAATATATCAACTGATGAAGCACACTTTATATCCATTGGCAATCCGTTGTAATATTTAGGGGCAATATATGAAAAAGCTCTGCAAGAGTAGGAGTTCCCTCTCTCTACAAATGGTACAGTCAGACGAGTAGGGTCGTCTAACGTCCGAAGAGTAACATTACAGTTCGAGGAATAGTGAGTAATCATCTCACGAATATAGTATGGCCCTCCAAATTTAAGTGCCTTAAATGTCAGCAAACAAATTTTAAACTTAATGCGTGCTATTATAGGTAACCAATGCAAATCAAACAGATAAGAAGAAGTACTGGTACCAGGAGGCAGATTGAATACCAATCAAGCAGATCGATTTAGTAGTGATTGCAATCTTTTCAGTTCTCTCTTAGGCAGATTAACAAATAAGGAATTGCACTAGTCAATTTGAGAGATCACAAAGGCATGTATCAGGATCATAATAGTTTTCCGATCTAGATATTTAGTAAGCAAGGAGATCCTTCTAAGGTGGTAATTACAGATCTTGATTATAGAATTAAAGTGGTCAGTAAAAGACAGTTTGGTATTAAAGATAATACCAAGATACTTGAGTGTGAATGATGAGGTTAGCTTACTCTGTATTAAGTTGATCTCAACAGGGAGAGGAACTTGAGTTCTATCCTTTGTAAAAATTATAATTTCAGTTTTACCTTCATTAAGTTTCAGTTTTCTACCATGCATCCACAATTTTAGGTCAGTTAGGAGTGCATTCACTTCTGATAAGCAAGAAGGAAGTTTGGTGATGGGAATATAAGAACATAAGAAAAGAAGGAGACTGCAAAAGACCATTCATGGCCTACACTTGGCAGATCCTGTTCCAGTCAACACACAAAAGATTTTTTACCAGAGAAAAGTCATCAACATTGTCACCCTTTACAGGAGTTTGTCAGATCTAATCTACAATATACATAAAATGCATCCAGAGGATTATGTCCATTCATGCAACCGCAAAATAATCTCCCCACTCCTTAGAAAAATATATACATATGTACATAAAAAAGTCAGTCCCATCTAGCAGCTTCATTCATATATTTATCTAATCTATTCTTAAAACTACCCAGAGAGGAGGCTTCTATCACATGTCTAGTGAGCCTATTCCATTCATCTACCACACGATTTGTAAACCAATTCCTCCCAATCTCCTTCCTAAATCTATACTTATCAAGCTTAAACCCATTGCTACGTGTCCTGTCATGTTCACTAAGTATAAGAACCTTACCCAGATCCCCTTTATTATATCCTTTTACCCATTTGAAGACTTCAATCAATTCCCCTCTGACTCTTCTCCTTTCCAATGTATGTAGATTTAGTTTTCTGAGCCTTTCACCATAAGGTAAGTTCCTTAGCCCACCAATCATCTTTGTCATCCTTCTCTGCACAGACTCAAGCAAATCAATATCCCTCCTATAATATGGTGACCAAAATTGTACTGCATAGTCTAGATGAGGCCTAACTAGCGCCAGATACAGTTTTAGAATGACTTCAGCACTCTTATTGCTTACACTCCTCCTAATGAATCCCAATATCCTATTAGCTTTATTCTTAGCATTTAGGCATTGCTTTCTAGGACGAAGGTCTGAACTTACCAAAATACCCAAGTCCCTCTCACAATCGGTCCTCCCTAAATTTCTCCCATTTAATTTATAACTATTCAGTGGATTATTTCTACCTATACTAAGTACACTACATTTGTCTATGTTAAACTTCATTTGCCATTTCTCAGCCCAATTGGACAGAATGGTCAATTCCTCCTGCATTACATCAGAATCAGCCCTAATGGCCCTACCTAGCTTAGTATCATCAGCAAATTTACTCAGGTCACTACTTATACCTATGTCAAGATCATTAATATAAATTAAGAATAGCAAGGGACCCAAAACAGATCCTTGCGGAACTCCACTGCTAACACACCCCCACTCAGATTTAACTCCATCTATACTAACTCTTTGCTGTCTGTCACCAAGCCATGACTGAATCCACCTAAATATACTGCCATCGATCCTGTGTGCTTTAACTTTGCTCAGAAGCCGTAAGTGTGGCACTCGATCAAAAGCCTTACTAAAGTCCAAGTATAAAATATCATAGTTTTCATCATTATCTGCTGCTTCATACACCTTACTATAAAAAGACAGCAAATTAGTCAGGCAGGATTTACCCTTACTAAAGCCATGCTGTGATTCTTTTATCAACTTATGCTTATCCAAGTGATCCCTAATATTCCTTGCTATAATAGATTCCATTATTTTCCCTACCACTGATGTAGATTTGTACATCAGCATAAAGGTGATAGTTGACTCTATCTGCATTCATAATATCAACAAGGCCAGATATATATAAGGAGAAAAGTATCGGACCCAACACTGAGCCTTGTGGAACACCATATTTTAATTCCAGTGGAAGAGACGATGAGTTGTTTAGAGAGACCACTTGTGAACGTCCCACCAGATATGATTTGAATAGACTGAGTGCCTTTCCTTTGATTCCAGCTTTAGCCAGGTTCATCAGGAGGAGTGCATGATCGATGGTATCAGATGCAGCACTCAAATCGAGAAGAACGAGCATAGATGAGTTGTGATTTTGAAAGCTATACAGAAGATCATTATAAATACGGCATAATGCAGTTTCTGTTGAGTGATTCTGCCTATAAGCAGATTGAAAAATTGATATATGTTTGTTTTTAGTCAAGTGTGGAGTTAACTCAAGTACAATTGCCTTTTCAATGACTTTTGATAGAAATGATAAATGTGATATTGGACGATGATTTATTAATACATCTTTATCTAATGATGCTTTTTTTAATATGGGCTTGACCACAGCAATTTTTTCAGACTGTGGGAAATAGCCAGAAGAAAAACATTTATTTACTATTGTAGCAAAGATGCTCAATGGCACATGGGAGCCTTGAGAAATTGAAAATATCAACTTCACAGAAAGTTTTATTAATAGAGTTTAATATGGAACTAGTCTCTGAGATAGAGATTGCAGAGAACTCTTTGATCTCAGCAAGACAATTGGGGTTGCTGGATATATACTTACTTACTTACTTACTTTCGGTGAATTCTGCCTGTTAATGGCAAGGCTGAAGTCGGCTTCCGCCTAACCCGCTTGATCCCACATTCTCCTCCCTTTCCAGAGTTTGAATTACTTCTGGCAAGGTGTTGTGGTGACGGCTGGGGTATCCTGGTGTTGGTGGATTGTCTTCTAGTCCTTGAAGCCACTTATCCAGATTATTTTTGAAGGCTTCAGGGCTAATTCCACTCAGGTCTCTTAGTTCTTGCGGGAGACAGTTGAATAAGCGGGGCCCATTGTACGTGAAGGAGTTGTGGGCCAGGTTTCTTACTCGCTGTACGGTGCCCTGTACTCCCTTGATGTAACTGAGTCTCCCTTTCCTTGGGTGTTGGTTGGTGACTATGGCCACATTTGGCACTCTGCCTTCCAATATCTTCCACATGTAGATTATTGTGTACCGATCCCGTCTCCTTTGTAATGAGTACAGTTTCAGTTCTCTGAGTCTGTCCCAATAGTTTAAGTGCTGTACCTCTTGGATTCGTGCCGTGTATGATCTTTGGATGCCTTCAAGGGTAGTTATTTCTTGTATTTTATGGGGGGACCAAAGCTGGCAACAGTACTCCAGCCTTGGGAGAACTAGAGACTTCCAGAGTGTTTTAAGGCACTGCCCTTCTCTGGAAGCAAAAGTCCTTAACACCCAACCACTCATGCTCTTTCCTGCTTCAGCTACAGTATTTATGTGGTGGGTAAAAGTAGCATCACTGCTCATGTTGACTCCCAGATCCTTGACATGCTCCTTATCTTCTATCTGCTGTTCATCATATTTGTAGTTGGTGGAGCTCTTGAGTATGTCGTTTCTCCCATATCTTACTAATTCAAATTTTTCTCCATTTAGGAGCATGTTGTTGGTTGATGCCCAGTCCAGTATTCTCTGCAGGTCTTCTTGTACTTTAGCTGCATCTTCTGGGCTTGTTATTTGCCTTTTTATCCTTGTGTCGTCTGCAAAGGAGGATGCTTCGACATGCTCCAGGTTGTTGTCTATATCTCCCACATGTATTATGAACAGGAGTGGACCTAGCACTGAGCCCTGCGGAACACCGCTCCGCACACTGCTAGGTAACGACAGTTCACCTTGCACAGATACCTGCTGGGTCCTCCCAGTTAGGAAACTGTGTAGCCATTTTCCAAGTGAGCCTTCTATTCCAAGGCTTCGTAATTTATGTAATAAGATCCCGTGATCCACTTTGTCGAAGGCCTTTGCAAAATCCAAATATATTACATCGGCATTTTGTCCATCCCGTATGGTTTCTAGAATTCTCTCATAGTGTTGGAGTAGTTGAGACAAACATGAGCGGCCCTGTCTGAAGCCGTGTTGTCCGTCATTGAAGGCTCTCTTTGATTCTATAAATTCAACCATCCTTTTTCTCACTATTCTTTCACAGATCTTGACAAGATGGGATGTCAGGGCTACTGGCCTGTACTTGCTAGCTTGGCCTCTGCTGCCTCCTTTATGAATGGGCGTAATGATAGCCGACTTGAGGGCTACTGGTACAGTACCATTCTGCAGTGAGAGAGACCAGAGCATCTGGAGGGGTTTGGCTAGTTCTTGACTGCAGTTTCTTAGCAGCTGAGAGTGGAAGCCATCTGGTCCAGCCGCTGCATCTGGGGCAATCAATTTAATTGCCTCTATTATGTCCTTCTCCCCAATGTTGATTGATGAGAGTGTGTGAGGAGTACTTGGTCGAGCAGTGAAAAAAGTTCCTGCATCTAATATCCTCTCTTCTTCCCTTGGGTTGCTGAAAACACCTTCATACTGGTTCTTCAGTATGTTAGCCATTTGTTTGGGGTCTGCTGTCGGCTCACCATCCGGTCCGTAGAGAGGTCCCACTGGTGATTTGGTTTTCAGTTTCTTCTTTGCATATGAGAAGAAGTACTTTGGGTTTTCCTTAATTCGGGTTATTGCTTCTCTTTCTTCCCTGCGTTGTTGTTCCTCATGCGACTGTCTTAGTTTTGTTTCAACCTCTTCAATCTGGGACCGTATTCTTCCTTGAAGGGGTATGTAATTTGTCTTTCTAAGTTTGGTACGAAGTGAGTGTCTTCTTCTCATGAGGACTTTACGGTCTCTGGGGATTATATTTTTGATTCTCCTTCTGTTTTTTTGGGGTATGTGTTTGGAACAAATTTCCCTACATCTCGCCACAAATTTCTTGAGAAGGTTGTCTACGTTGGTGTCTGGTAGAATGTCCTCCCAGTTTGTATCCCTCGATTAAGCTAATTATCAGAATAATTGTTGGTTGGGAGTGTGTTATCAATTCCATCACAAATATTTTGGACTTTTTGTATGAAAAATTCATTAATACTATTGGCTGAGTGGGTATCAGGAGTATGGAGTTGATTAAGCATTATATTGGCATTAAAAAGGGCATTTATAGGAAAATAAAAAATGGAGAAGATCACTTAAGGCAGAGATATAATGAACTAGCAAGAGATGTTAAAAAGTTAATTAGAGTAGCAAGGAGAAATTATGAAATTAAAGTGGCAAATAGGGCAAAGGAAGATCCTAAAAGTTTTTATCAATTATACAAAACTAAGGTTAGAGATAAAATAGGCCCACTTATAGATTCCAATGGAGAATAGTGAGTGATAGGGACTCAATGGCTGGAATGCTAAATGACTTTTTTCTCTCAGTATTTACACAGGAGGATACTCTAAATATACCTGAGGTGTCAATGATCTTTCGGGGTAATGATGAAGAGAAATTAAAGGATATCTTGATCACAAAGGAAATTGATAAAATCAAAAGTAGTAAAGCACCCGGTCCTGATGAGGTCTTTCCTAGAATTTTGAAAAAATGTAAGGATGTGTTAAGTGAGCCCCTAGCATGCATCTTTAGCAAATCATTGGAGAGTGGCATGGAAGAAAGCCAATGTGATACCTATATTTAAGAAAGGGAATAAAACAAATATGTCTAATTACAGACCAGTAAGTTTGACATCAGTGGTAGGGAAAAATGATGGAATCTATTATAGCAAGGAATATTAGAGATCACTTAGATAAGCATAAGTTGATAAAAGAATCACAGCATGGCTTTAGTAAGGGTAAATCCTGTCTCACTAATTTGCTGTCTTTTTATAGTAAGGTGTATGAAGCAGCAGATAATGATGAAAACTATGATATTTTATACTTGGACTTTAGTAAGGCTTTTGATCGAGTGCCATACTTACGGCTTCTGAGCAAAGTTAAAGCACACAGGATCAATGGCAGTATATTTAGGTGGATTCAGTCATGGCTTGGTGACAGACAGCAAAGAGTTAGTATAGATGGAGTTAAATCTGAGTGGGGGTGTGTTAGCAGTGGAGTTCCGCAAGGATCTGTTTTGGGTCCCTTGCTATTCTTAATTTATATAGTACAATTTTGGTCACCATATTATAGGAAGGATATTGATTTGCTTGAGTCTGTGCAGAGAAGGATGACAAAGATGATTGGTGGGCTAAGGAACTTACCTTATGGTGAAAGGCTCAGAAAACTAAATCTACATACATTGGAAAGGAGAAGAGTCAGAGGGGAATTGATTGAAGTCTTCAAATGGGTAAAAGGATATAATAAAGGGGATCTGGGTAAGGTTCTTATACTTAGTGAACATGACAGGACACGTAGCAATGGGTTTAAGCTTGATAAGTATAGGTTTAGGAAGGAGATTGGGAGAATTGGTTTACAAATCGTGTGGTAGATGAATGGAATAGGCTCACTAGACATGTGATAGAAGCCTCCTCTCTGGGTAGTTTTAAGAATAGATTAGATAAATATATGGATGAAGCTGCTAGATGGGACTGACTTTTTTTATGTACATATGTATATATTTTTCTAAGGAGTGGGGAGATTATATTTTGCTGTTGCATGAATGGACATAATCCTCTGGATGCATTTTATGTATATTGTAGATTAGATCTGACAAACTCCTGTTATGGGTGACAATGTTGATGACTTTTCTCTGGTAAGAAAAATCTTTGTGTGTTGACTGGAACAGGATCTGCCAAGTGTAGGCCATGAATGGTCTTTTGCAGTCTCCTTCTTTTCTTATGTTCGTATAACCCAGTAGTCTATTTAAAACTAGCCAAAGTTTAGATTTATTGGAATTGCAAGATAATATTTTATTCTTGAAATATGCTTTTTTTATCTTGCCTTATTTTTAGGATAAGATAACTATTTGCATTGATATAGTCCAAACGAGCCTCTGGAGTCTTTAATCTACGCCATTTACGTTCAGCTTGACAACGCCTTCTTCTTAGATGAGCAATAAATTGTTATCCTGGGCACATAAGTGGCAAATGACTTTCAACCTTGATAAGTGCAAAGTTATTAACATGGGAAAAGATAATAGAAAATTTAACTATGAAATGGATGGGCATTGTCTGAGCTCAGTAGAGGATGAGAAAGATCTAGGAGTAGTAATAGATAAGTCATTAAGGTTTTCTAAGCAGTGTATTGAAGCAAGAAATAGGGCAAATAGAGTGCTGGGTTTCATTAAGAGAAATGTCAGTTACAAAAGTAAGGAGGTTATTCTTAAACTCTATAACTCTTATGTTAGGCCACATCTAGAGTACTGTATACAGGCATGGTCCCCACATTTTAGACACGATATTAACCTTCTTGAGTCAGTGCAACGGAGGGCAACAAAGATTATTACTTCCCTGAGGCACCTTGAATATATAGATAGACTGAGGGTATTAAATATGTTCTTGTTCAAAAGGAGTTGTGTGAGAGGGGATATGATTGAGCTGTTTAAAAAAATTTCCAGGATAGATAAATTGGACGTTAGCAAGTTTTTTGAGTTAGATGATGGAAATCGGACTAGAGGTCACCACTTGAAAATTAAAAAAGCAAGGGTGTAGGTTGGATTTAAGAAAATATTTTTTCACCAATAGAGTGGTAGATTTCTGGAACAAATTGCCATGGAGGGTAGTAGGTAGTCCAAATCTAAATGTATTTAAGAGTAGGTTGGATGAGTTTATGGGGAGGGAAGGTTGTGATGGTTCCTAAGTTTTGTATATATTAATATTGTTTGTATATATCTATAGCTGCATGATTTAGTTCTTGACAAGCCTTGATTGGTGATACCCTTGTTTCTGGACGCAATCCTCTGGATGTAGTTTTCCTCGGAGTTTGGGTGCCTTAAAAAAGAGGCCGTTTGACTCGGATGACCTATGATGAGCCCTTGTGGCTTTTGTCATCTGTTATATTATATTGTGGGGGACTTTGATTTTATCTTGCCCTGGTGATGGTGCTTTTTGTGGGTAGGTTTTGACGGAGGCGGATGACCTTTGATAGGCCCTTGTGGCTTTTGTCATCCATGAAATTATGTTATGTTATGTTACAACAAGGAAGCAACAGGTCTCAGTCAACGGCACTCTCTCAGAGTGGGCAGTGGTTAAGAGTGGAGTACCTCAGGGTACAGTATTAGGTCCCCTCCTATTCTCACTCTTTGTAAATGACATCCCAGAATTACTGAAGGGTTTCATCTAAATGTTTGCTGATGACACCAAGATATAGCAATCTATAATAGACTCACAAGAAGCACACCAGACCATCCTGCAGAAAGATCTTGACCAACTACAGGCCTGGACTCGTACCATGCAGATGAAATTTCATCCAGAAAAGTGTAAAGTGATGCACCTAGGCCACAATAATGCTGAACATATCTACACAATGAAGAAGGAAGATGGCGCAACTCACATTCTGGATGGAATCAAAGAAGAAAAAGATATGGGAGTAACCAAGATTCTAGGGGCACTAAAGCACACCTTTACAGCACTTAACAAGCAGTCCTTTATGCTTCTTTACAAAAGCCTTATTCGCCCACACCTTGAGTATGCATCAGTGGTGTGGTCACCCAAACTTAAGCATGACTGAGATGCACTTGAAAACGTGCAGAGAAGAGCAACTTGATTGGTCCAGGGGTTTGCTTCACTCTCCTATCCAGAACACTTACAAACTCGACCTTCCAACACTGGAGTACAGGCAGCAGTGGACAGACATCCTTCAGGCCTTCAAAATACTCATGGGGTTTAATAGAGAATGCCCTGCCTGCAGCAACACAATGTTCAGGCCATCACTCAGCAGGACCACCAGAGGACACAACAAGAAACTGCAGGTCCAACATCAGCCAAGTCTAAGGAACTACTTCTTTGCAATGCGGGTGACCCAGGCTTGGAACGTCCTCAACCAGGAAACTATCAATGCACCCACAGTTAACACATTCAAGATGAAGCTCAAGAAGGAATGGAGCAACCACCCTGACAAATTCAGCTACAGATTCTCCTATTAGTGCCTATATGAGGCACTATTAACAAGCAACGGTGATACTCTGAAGAGGATCACCCCACCTTGGTATGGGTCTAAATTCCCTAATCGGGTAATAAATTACCATACTTAAGGTAAATTATTTGTCCTTCAAATATTCGTCTCTTCATCAAGGATGCTCCGATTTCTCCTCTTAAAGTACTAATTGCAGCAGAACTTGTCCACCCAGTATCTGTCGATATACCTTATTTTCAATAATTTGTAACTTATTAATCTCATTCTCTGTCATATTTATTATGTTTAACCCATGCAGTATTGAAGGCAACACTAAGCATTGAGATCAGTAGTGATCGGATGTGTTCTTGTCAAAATGTTTTTTCATTTTGGATTTTTCGGTGTAATATATTTAAGTTCAGGAAGATAGTTAACTTTGAGTGTTGGACATAATACTAAAGGAATTTTTAATTATATTTTGAAAAGTTTCTCAGTATGGCTGTTTCTTTGGATGAAGTGAGTATGCCTTTTGATGTAAGCAGTGTTTATGTAGTTTGTGGTTTTTGTGGTATTGAAAGAGCGAATGTATTTCAATGTTGGTTTGTTATGTGACTAGTGCAAATGTGGTTTTGGTTAGAGGAGGTGAGTCGGTTCCGTGATGAGTGCAAGAGATTAAGTGAGTTGGTGAATGAAGTGAGAAGGGATGCAAGTATATACATGAAGAATGTGGCTGGGACCAGGAGGGTGGAAGATAGGCCTAGAGTAGGGACTGGAGAGAAAGAAGTAACTGAAGTGAGTGAAGATGAATGGTGGGTGAATATGGATATAATATATAGGTTAGGACTGTGAGTAAGAGGGACATGGAACCTGTTAGGTTGACTAACAGATTTGATGCCCTGAGAGAGGAAGAGTTTGAAAGTGATTCGTCTGATGTGGTTGTGGCAGAAAGTGAAATAAGTGGTAGTTTGAATGATAACAGGAGGGAGAGTAATGCTAGGCCTAGGGGGACTAGGAGGATGACTGAGGTGTTTGTGATGGGTGACTCAGATTAGATATTTAGATAGGAAGTTGAGTGCAAGCAAATGTAAGGGAGTGAGAGTTTGTTTGCCAGGTGCTGGTGTAAATGATGTGTCTGAGAGGTATGATAGTCTGGTTTCTAGGGGGGAGTGGGATGCAGTTGTGATTATGTATCTGGGATTAAATGATGTAAAGAAGGTGGGTTCATGTGAGTTATAAGAGAGGTACAAAAGGTTAGTTGAAAGGATGAGTGAAAGGCGTTTCAGGTGTGTTTGAGATTGGATGTGGGGATGGAATGGTTGTCTTGTTCAATTGGACTGAATGAGTATGTGAAAGGACTGTGTGAGGAGTCAGGATTAGTGTTTGTAGATGTTTGGAATGGGTTTTATGGGAATAAGGCATTGTATGCATTGGATGGACTCTCATGTTGTGGCAGGAGTTAGATAGCGTCGTTGGGTCTTTGCAGGTGGGAAACTAGCTACTGATAGTGGTTAGGGAAATATAAGAGTACAGGGTGGGTCAGGGAAAGGAAAGAGATGCAGAAGAGATAAAGTGGAAGGTATACATTCTAAAAGAAGTGCTTCAGAGACTGAGATGCACTTGAAAACGTGCAGAGAAGAGCAACTTGATTGGTCCAGGGGTTTGCTTCACTCTCCTATCCAGAACACTTACAAACTCGACCTTCCAACACTGGAGTACAGGCAGCAGTGGACAGACATCCTTCAGGCCTTCAAAATACTCATGGGGTTTAATAGAGAATGCCCTGCCTGCAGCAACACAATGTTCAGGCCATCACTCAGCAGGACCACCAGAGGACACAACAAGAAACTGCAGGTCCATTTGTGACTGACGATCTGCAATCAGCTACTGCTTCTTAAATAGACAGGGCAGGAGCGTGTGGCTGCAGGTCCTGACTTGTCATAACTTGTCCTAATACCCCCACAAACAGCCATCCCCCTTCCTCTGTTTTGCCCTACCGATTCGCGGTTTGTCTTTATACCAATACTCTAGTCTTAGAAATTAGAAAGATATTATTTATGAAGATATAGATATGAGGAGCGGTCAATAAGTTTTGCGAATCGGTAGGGCAAAACAGAGGAAGGGGGATGGCTGTTTGTGGGGGTATTAGGACAAGTTATGACAAGTCAGGACCTGCAGCCACACGCTCCTGCCCTGTCTATTTAAGAAGCAGTAGCTGATTGCAGATCGTCAGTCACAAATTTTTCAACAATGGAAAAGGTTGAGCACCGCGCAGTGATCAAATTTTTGATGAAGGAATGCAAGAGATGCATGAATGCATGGTTGCAGTGTTCACCGATGCCGCCCTTTCCTATGCAACCATTGCTCGCTGGAATAGGGAGTTCCGCCATGGTCGTGAGTCCCTTGAAGATGACCCCTGTCAGACATGACCAACGAGGACAATGTGGCCCATGTGGAGAGGATGACCCTCGAAAATCGACAGGTGAAGGTCGAAGAAATCGAGCGAGAACTTGAATATCACATGCAAGTGTTATCAACATCATCCACGACAATTTGGCCATGACCAAGGTCTCTGCCCATTGGGTCCCTAGAAACCTCACGCCCCATGATCGACTTCAACGTCGTCAAAGTTTGAAGGAGCTACTGCTTCTGTACAACCAAGACCCGGCGGGATTCGAGTCACGCATAGTGACAGGTGATGAAACGTGGGTCCATCACTAGAATCTCGAGACCAAGCTCGAAAGCATGGCCTGGAAGCACACGGGCTCTCCGACCCTCATCAAGTTCCGAACCCAACCCTCAGCCGGGAAGATCATGGCCACCATCTTCTGGGATTTTGAGGGAGTGTTGATGGTGGACTATGCGCCTTGTGGAAGGACCATCACAGGCCAATATTCTGCTGAGGAACTGGCTGAGTTGAAGTGCATCCGTCAGAAGCGGCGCGGCAAGTTGACACGTGGTGTCCTGCTCCTCCACAACAATGCCCCTGTCCACAAGGCCAGAGTTGCACAAGTGGCCCTGCGCGAGTGTGGATTCAAGGAGCTCAACCATACCCCCTACAGTTCAGTTCTGGCCCCTAGTGACTAATTTTTATTCCACCAGCTCAAGGCTGCACTGCATGTACGCTGGTTTAGGGATGATGAAGATGTCCAGCTTGCCGTCCAGGAATGGATTGAACAGCAATCGGGAATTTGAAGCCTCGGGGACAAGTGGCGCAAGTGCATTGAAGTCAAGGGTAGTTATATTGAAAAATAATAAAACACTTTTCCTCATATTTCGTTTCCTTATATCCGAATTGCAAAACTTATTGACCACCCCTCGTATATGTGTAATAGAATCATAGATTAATGAAAATAAATTTAATGAGAATGTGAGTGAATTTGAACTATAGGGTTATGATATGTCCATTAGTCAAAGGAGAGATAGGACGGGTGGTGGGTTGATTATTTATATCAGAAATAGCATTTCTTCAAATGTAAATAATTCTATAAAGCAAGAAGAAGTTGAGTCACTGAGAATAGATATTAGGGTCAGTAAAAATAGAATAATACACTTGGGAGCCTTTTACAGACTGACTGTATTGATGAGGGAAATAAGGAAAGGATAAGAAGTAGATACAGTTATTCTTTGCGACTTTAATTTAAATTCTGTGGACTGGGGAAATATGACAGGAAG
This sequence comes from Ceratothoa steindachneri, assembly GCA_963969495.1. Classification (NCBI taxonomy): domain Eukaryota; kingdom Metazoa; phylum Arthropoda; class Malacostraca; order Isopoda; family Cymothoidae; genus Ceratothoa; species Ceratothoa steindachneri. Next base: position 152,972,205 of record OZ018325.1, read on the forward strand.
GGATAGAGCAAGTTGTAAGTTTATAAAATGCTTTGAAGATAATTTTTTGACTCAATTTGTTAATAAGCCGAAAAGGGGTGACAATATATTAGATCTGGTTCTTTCAAATGATGATCACTTGGTTTAGGAATTGACTGTCGAGGAAGCAATGGTAAATAGTGATCATCAGATGGTTCATTTTAACTTGGGAATAGTGAAAGGTAGAACATAAACAAACCACAAATTACAAAGCTTGCTAAATCAGATTAGGTAGGATATAGAATTTAGGGGGAAGAATAATTATGAGATCTGGTATGCCCTTTTCTTCTCAGAAATTTTCCTAGCTATCTACTTATTCTACCACAATAGCTTCCTACTTTCATCCTAATAGCCTTCATTGGAATACACTGCTCTTGGACTATGTTTAATATAGTCTTAAAAGTGTCCCACATCTCATAAGTATTCTTCTCCCTGAATTCTATATCCCACCTAATCTGATGTAGCAAGTTTCGTAATTAAATTGTAATCTTCCCTATAAGAAATTGGAGTTTGTTGATGTTCTACCTTTCACTATTCCCAAGTTAAAACGAACCATCTGATTATCACTATTTCCCAATGCTTCCTCAACAGTCAATTTACTTAACTCCAATATAAGCCATTTAATTATTTCCCTATTCACACAAATGGTATTCAACACTACTTCCCTTGACCTAGAATTACCATCAATTAATCTATCTGGATTCTCTTCTGTATATACTGAGGAAAAATGATCATTAAAAACCTCTACTATTTCCTCATCAGATTCTTTCAAAACCACTTCAAATCTAATAGGCCCTATTTTATAACTGTTAGATTTGTTATTGATTCTATAATAGCTAAGGAGTTTTCTTCTAGATTTTATTATTATTTTAAGCTAAATTAATTTCTGCTGCCCTTCTTCGCTTCTTAATAATTCTATCTAGTTCATTTCTGCTTGACCTATAATGATTTAAATTGTCAAAAGTACTGTCTGTAATCTCTGGTATGCCTATTTTCTTAGCTATCTCCGGATTCCACCACAATGGCTTCCAACATTTCTTCCCAATAGCCTTCATTGAGATACACTGCTCCTGGAATATGTTTAATATATTCTTAAAATTGTCCCACATCTCATAAGTATTCTTTCCACTGAATTCTATATCCCACCTGATCTGATATACCAAGTTGCATAATTTATTGTAATTGCCCTATAAAAATTTAGAGTCTATTAATGTTCTACCTTTCACTATTCCCAAGTTAAAACAAACCATGTGATGGTCACTATTTCCAATGCTTCCCTGACAGTCAATTCCTGAACCTAGTGATCATCATTTGAAAGAACCAGATCTAATACATTGGCACCCCATGTTAGCTTATTAACAAATTGAGTCAAAAAATTATACTCAAAGCATTCTATAAACTTAAACTTGCTCTATCCCTTCCTATGATATTTTCCCAGTCCACAGAATTTAAATTAAAGTCGCAAAGAATAACTATGTACTTACATCCTTTAATTGTTTCCCTGATCATTAACTTAATACAATGTCTATCTGGGTGGTCTGTAAAAGGCTCACAAGAGTATTATCCTAATTTTACTGACCCTAATATCTCCACAGTGACTTAACTTCTCCTTGCTTTATAGAATTATTTTGATTTGAAGAAATGCTATTTCTTATATAAATAATCAAGGCATCACATGTTGTATCTCTCCTTTGACTAATGTACATATCATAACCCTGTAGTTCAAATTCACTCACATTATCATTAAATTCTATTACACATATTATATATATATATATCTTCATCAATAATTTAACTAAATAACTCATCTTTCTTATTTCTAAGACTACAAGCATTGGTATAAAGACAAACCAGCCCTCCTAGCCCTGAAGCACCTCTTTTAGAATGTATACCTTCCACTCTTATCTCCTCTGCATCTCTTTCCCTTCCTGCCCCACCCTGTACTCTTATATTTCCCTGACCACTATCAGTAACTAGATTCCCACCTGCAAAGACCCAATGATACTAACTCCTGCCACAAAAAGTCAACCCCAGCCCAGATAAGATGGAGTCCATCCAATGCCTTATTCCCATAAACCCATTCCAAACATCTACAAACACTAATCCTGACTCCTCACACAGGCCTTTCACATACTCATTCAGTCCAATTGCACAAGACTACCATTCCATCTCCACATCCAATCTCGGAAGCACACCTGAAACAACGCTTTTCACTCATCTTTTCAACTAACCTTTTGTACCTCTGTCCTAACTCGCACAAACCCACCTTTATATCATTTGCTCTCACATACACCCAGAAACCAGCCTATCATACCTCTCAAACACATTATTTATACTAGCACCCTGGAAACAAACTTTGTCTTTTCCATTTGCTTACACTCAACTTCCTATCTAAATATCTAATCTGAGACTCACCCATCACAAGCACACAAGAACCTCAGTCATCCTCCTAGTCTCCCTAGGCTTAGCTTCACCCTTCCTTCTGTTCTCATTCAAACTACCACTTATTCCACTTTCTGCCACAACCACATCAGACAAATCACTTTCAACCTCTTCCTCTCTCCGATCATTGAATCTGTTAGTCAACCTAACTGGTTCCATGTCCCTCTTACTCACACAACTATCTTAAAAATAACTGCTTTCCATGCCAAATCAAAGCCAAAAGGATGACTAAAATGCCTAAAACACCATTAGTACTTTTTTTAATACAACCTAACATAACACCATTCCCATATCTTTTGCCCCTTCAGGGCGGAGCATTTTATAAAAACAATAAACAACCTCCCTACGTAGTACATAGGTAGCCAAATTTACTACGTTTAATCTCTACAATACAATCTGCTCACTGTTTTCGATGCTTCATGCAATCATCACCTCAACGCAATCATTTATTGTCACTGTGCTAAGATCAAATTCAGCCTGCACAAGTGGGTATGAAAAACACTTCCGAATGTAAAAATTTACAAAGTTCAACAGTCTAAGCATATCAAGGTGGACACATTAAAAAAAAATGTATTTTAAAAAATAGTTTGCAGTAAAACTTAACCTAAGAAGACCTACGCCATATTTTTAGTATTAAAAACAGTAGGCACTAATGGTGTTTTTATGCATTCTAGTCATCATATATGGTTTTGGTTTGGTGAGGAGAGTACATATTTTTAAGATACTCCTCCACCTTTGATTGGGTGGAAATGAAATTAAAATGAGTCCACCTTGTCTTCTCTTGATGTGTAAAGAATTCCTAATTTCAACCTAATGCTAGGCTTTCAAATTGCTAATACTACTAGGTGATTAAAAATAGTGGGAGTGCAACCCCCACAATTAAAGGGGGGCATGAGGGTGAAGCCCCCTATTTAGAAATGATTACTGTAGGGTTAAAAAAAAATTTGAAAGCCTAGCATAAGGTTAAAATCAGGGAGGCACCATTGATATGGCATATTGCGACTTCATGAAAGAGTTTGATACTCTCCTGCATAAACGACTACTAGAAAAAATAAAGAGCTATGGTATTAAAGGTGATATCCTTGAGTGGATTAGTTCTTTCCTTAGTGGTGAATCTTCCAACTGGAGTGATGTGATAAGTGGCATGCCTCAGGGGTCGGTGCTGGGTCCACCTTTATTAGTCATCTTTATAAATGATCTGCCAGACTTAATAACAAATTGTCATGTTTATCTTTATGCCGATGGCATCTTCTGCAAAGCAATATATAATGAAGATTGCAATAAGGTGCAGGAGGATTTAAATGAAATGAAAAGCTGGTCAGACAAATGGCTATTAAAGTTTCATCCTCAAAAATGTAAATATATGAGGATTTAAAAATTTGATATCCAAGACAAAATTTAATGTATGAAAGAAGACATGAAGAAAACAGATTCAGAAAAGGACCTCTGTGTGATCATCGATGAGTTGAACTTCTTGGGATATTGCCAAAAAGATTAACAAGGCTAATTGGGTGAAGAACTTTTACCACCCTGAACAAGTACAATTTTAAGCCTCTATATACTGCATTGATTAGGCCACATATAGAATATGCCAATCAGATATGGCCCCCCTATAAAATAAGAGACTAAGAGGCAATTGAGAATGTTCAGAGTATAGTGACAAAGCTGATACCAATGCTGAGGAACCCATCATTCGAGGAAAGACTGAGAAGACTCGGACTTCCCACTCTGGCATACAGAAGAACAAGAGGAGACATCACCGAGGTATACAAGATCATGGCTGAATTTATGACCAGGATGTGTGCCGAGGCATTTTTAAATGACTTGAATCGATAACAAGAGGCCATAGTAAGAAAATCTTTAAACAATGAGCAAGATTAAACATCAAAAAGTATGCCTTCAGTGACAGAGTGGTGAACACTTAGAACAGTCTCCCAGTAACAGTGACTAAGGCAATTTCGGTGGTACAATTTGAAAAGAAGTTTGATAAATTATGGGCAAATCAGCCAAGAAAATATAATCACAGTGAAAATATAATAGACACCCAGACCCCCAGACTGACCAAAGTATTAACTCTGAGAGTATAGAGCTGGAAAACAGGTTTAACAAGAAGTCTACACCCAAAAGACATCTATATCATATCAAAAAGCAAAAGATGATAAAAAAAAGCCACATTATGTATGCATTTGTAAATAGCAGAATTTTATGCATGCAATTAGATATTGGTTCACAAGTAGTTGTGGACTAGAGTCACCGTTCTTCAATTTTAGCTTAGAAACCAACCCAAGATTAGTGGAAATAAGATTATTGTTGAGATAGATGAAAGAAAGTTTGGAAAATCTAAATATAATAGAGGTAGGGAATTTATAGGTGTTTGGGCATTTAGGGGTATTAGATGAGTATTGAAAAGGCATGTTTTGCTTATTGGTCCCCTTTCAGTAGATACATTAAAACCTTTAATACTACAAAGTACAAAACAGAGCAGTGACAATTAAAAAATAAAAAATTAAAATAAAATAGGGGCCACATAACTAAAGAATGTATAAAAAAAAACACTAGGAATGCAAGACAAAACTAATTTCTTTGAGTATTAATCTTTTAATTATAGCATCTATTTTATATAAACCAGGGGAAAGGTTAAAATTATCACATTGGTTTATAAAACACATTCAGTGATGTTCCTTTTTATATGGTCATTGGAACGATAAATAAATTTGGCCGAGTTCCAGTTAATTAAATGGTTCTTATCTGACATATGGACAAAGAAAGCACTGTTATCTTCCCCTCTTCGGACATTATATTTATGTTGATTTATGCGAACAGAAAGTTGTTTACCTGTTTGTCCGTAATATTTACTTAGACAACCAGAACACTCAACTGAATAAACTCCCCCTCCTCCCAAACTATTACAATTATTACGTACTAATAAATTCTTAATGGTCGTCTCATATTTAAAAGCAACAGAAATGTTAAAGTTATTCAAAAGACGGGGAAGATCACTAAAACAAAGAGAAAAAGGTAGAACTAAATTGTTATTATTATTAAAAGGGAGAGTAGGGACAGTTTTGTACTTTGTATTTTTCCCCCTTTTGCTCATCGTGTCTTATAATCTCCCTCGTTAGGCTATCTCCATTTCTTTGAATCTGTTACCCTTTCCTTCGACTTAGTTTGACCTTACTACCTGCTTCTTGTAATCCTTAATGTGTTTTTTTACCTTCCCCCTTCCCTCTTCCTCATTGGTGATTTCTTGTTTTTGAGTCGGTCTTTCATACTTTTCTTTCGTATATATACCTCTAATATAATACTATTTCCTCAGTTATCCTTGATAAGGAACTTAATAAAGTTCGAAAGTACTTGGAAACGCCTTTTCATTTTTTCCTGCGGGACATTGCATTCATATATATATATATATATATATATATATATATATATATACACCAAAACTGTTCTGAATTAAATTGTCTTCGGAGAATGTGGTTTAATTCCTCATCTTTTCTTGCGATATTGCATTAATTTTCATTATATATATATATATATATATATATAAGAGGAATAAGAATTGGACGCGAATGAGCAAATGAGAAAAGAAACCAGACTTTTTTTAAAGGCAAGAGAGAGGGACATCAGAAGAATCCAGAATCAAAGGGAGCAGAGGGCAGCACAATGAAGGCGATCCTTTACTGAGAAGACAGAAATAAAGCCAGGGGAAAAAAGTTTTGAATTCCTGGTCGGGACTCGAACCCGGGTCTGCTGATTGCTGGTCAGATGCTTTACCACTAAGCTACCAGGCACAGTAACTATATTTCACCCAAAGCGTTACCCCATCAAACCCAGTATCTCCCTAAGCTAGGAACCTCCAAGGAATTTTTATACCACATCCTCTTACCCGCTCCTAATTTAAAGGCTCACTGTCCATGTCACATACAAAGAAAGCAACTGCAGGATCTCCGGGTGATTATACAACTACCACAGGGCTATGCCATTTTTATTTTCTGTCTTTCAAATAAAATTTGAAGACAGAAAGAAAGATGCAGAAACCTGGTGTAGCTGACTATAAATACATATAGTACAAGACGAATAAGAATTGGACGCGAATGAGACAAGAAACTAGAGTTTTTTTAAAGGCAAGAGAGAGGGACATTAGAAGAATCCAGAATCAAAGGGAGCAGAGGGTGGCACAGTGAAGGCGATCCTTTACCGAGAAGACAGAAATAACGCCAGGGGAAAAAAGTTTTGAATTCCTGGCCAGGACTTGAACCCGGGTCTGCTGGCCGGTCAGATGCTTTACCGCTAAGCTATCAGGCACAGTAACTATATATATATATATATATATATATATATATGCTCCCATTTCTTTCATTAAGGCCTTCCAAGCATACAGCAGTGTCTCTCATTATGGAGTCATGAGAATGGATAGCTTGCACATTCAATCAATGCAGCACTGATTTGTGCTCACAGTAGATGAGGTTAGGTCCAAATCATGACAGTGGTCCTTTGGCGGCAAGGTTGCTATCCCACACTCCAACATGGCAGTTTGAGGGGATGATTATGAGGGGTTAATCTAATTATGACTTTATTTACACAACACAAAATAAATGACAAAAAAAAACAACTATTGTGATATAGTATACAATCAGAACTAAGTACCTATATGTATATAGGGCCTTACACTTGAGAATATTGGCCAGTACAAAAAATGCAATTACATGGAGAGAAATACATATACACACACAAACAAAAACCCCAAATTTATAGATATACCCCAATAAAATGGTAAATATATTCACACGGCCTTACACAAAAAAAATCAAAATTATGCTCATAAATTGGGAAGGGACGCATTCCACACTCAGCTAACTGGGATGTGTGGGTTCCAACCACTTTGTTGCAGACTGGGAGGCACTAGTCCCAATTACTGCTGTGGAGAGTGGGAGACACTAGTCCCAATGACTCACACTTCAGAATGGTCCTTTCTCAGTTGCAGGAATGAGTGAGGGTCAAGGCTGGGTGCCACTGCCTCTCAAAGCCAGAGGTTGATCAACTGTCTTGCTGGTACCAAGGAGCTGAAAAGGATAAGGTATCTTCAATCACATATTCACTGCCACACTCAAACATCATTGACGCCAACATACATACACACACAGCCATTCACACTGACTCTTACCTGGATGACTGTCCAACTCGTTCTTCTCTCCAACTATCAATTCGGGCACTTTCCTCAATTGATATCAGTTCACATCTATTCACTTGATTTACACAATGTCCAAATTCCCGATTCTAATTTATTATTAAATCATTTGCCTGAGTAAGATACAAAGATGAATGGAAGGCAAGATAGAAATCTATCGAGTCCCCCACTCTGATCACTCTCACTCCATCCTCTTCATCCCAAACACCCTGGGAGAGAAGAAAGGGATTAGACATTTGGAGAGGGGAGGCAGACTACATCTAACTACTACAGTCTGACAATTGGGTTTCTTACTTTTTCTGAGCATTATTGGCACTCAACTACTTACCACTACTACTGGGACTAAGCCAGGAAGGAAATAAAAAGCAGTTATATATCACAAGCAGAGCATTCAATGTTCAAAAAGTCATAAGGCATGCTATGTATAAAGTATATATCTAGAAGGAAGGACATAAGAATAGAGGATTATGAGTGATAAATTATGTATAGTAGGTAGGTGTGTACAGTTCTTTCGCTTGTTTCTTTCTATCTGAATCCCTATACACTTTTTTAACTTGGTAATTTTACTCACTCCAAACTGAATGTCATATTGGATTTTGTAGATTGAAAATATTCCCTAATTTACTCGGGTTCTATCATGGATTTCTTATATATCAAAATGTTATAGAATGAGACCTACCTACAGTGGGAGAAATAAGTATTTAGACATCTTCAAAATTTAATTTTCATAGACTTCCAACCCATCAAACTTGATGAAATTTACACAATAGGTGTATATTAATGTAAAGTTAAAAGTTCTGTGCGCTATTAAATTTATTTCTCCAGAATCCAGTTAAAATCCTTCCATTACACCTTTTTCTACTTATATTAACAGGAATTTTCAAAATTCAACCTAATCTACCAATTGAATGTCTAAGCCACCAATCTATTCAAGTCCTTCTGCATTTGCTCACATCCACAATTACAATGTAGTGAAATTTTCTACCTCACAATTTTAGTGTTCCAGGACCCAAGATGGGAAGGAATAAAATGCTAAACTTAACTGCTTTACTCATAATATCATAGAATGTTGAACTTTGATAATTTCACTAATATACAAGAGATTTCAATACCCCTCAAAATCTTTATCAAAGACCAATTATATGAAATGTATCAAATCTGACATTCAATCACAAAATTGGAGGGGGGGGGGATTTATCTATCTAGATCCTCATCTCGGTCAACTTACACTCCACTCACTTGTTACCAAATTACACCCTTCAGTCATACAAGGATGTTACACAGAACATAAGACAATGACAATTTTTGTAAAATGGGGTGAGGTTTAAGTCTTAAAGTATTTAGCACCTCTCTAAGAAACTAGGGTGAAATCAAACTGCTGTCAGGGATTTCTTGAAGATGTGGTGATAAAGTGGAATATTGCCTTGCATCAGTGGCTTCTTTTGTAGGTGTCAAGCAAATTTCTTCTGTCTCAACTTGCAGTGGGACAAAAGAACCTGGATACAGTCTTTTGTGAGTCATGATTCCAGATACTTGGCATGCATCAATCATCCTTAGCCCCCACCCCAAATAACTATGGCCTTTCTGTTTACTTTAGGTACCTTTTCCAATGGTCAATTATTGAGCCATTTATTTTAATATGACAATTTTATAAATGCAATGATTCAACCTTCATTTCAAAATGTAAGGGTGCGAAGACTCACATCATTTGTCTTGCCTTGCAAGAAGAAAAAATATTGATTAACGTAACTCATTAAAAAATTTTATTTTAAATAATTTGATTTGAAAATCAGAGCAAAAACGCAGCAGTGAAAATTCTGAAAGAAAAATGGCAAGAATGGCTCCCACATACAAATCATTCCTACTTTTTGTCACCCTCCAGGTTCTTTTCAATTGAAGCCTGCAAAACACTGGAAAGGTTTGAGGGGTTTGCAGGTTGTAGCAAGTGGGCAGTTAGAGTGTAATGTTTTTTGTATTAATGTAGACTGAGGGGTGTCTTGATTGCAGGCAGGGCAGTAATACCCTGGTTCTGCAATCTAAGGTTGGTTTGGATCAGTGCATATTGAAGAGGGTGAGTGCTTTGTGTCGTGGTATTGTTGTTGTTGCTTTAGAGCGCCAGTTTGAACCTATTAATTATGAAAGACAACAATACTTCAATATTGGCTGAGTGGACTTTTTAATAACCTTATTGTTGAGAGAGTGTCACAGGTTTAATCCGTTTCAAGAAGAGAGCCCATTAAACACATAAAGGATCCATTGAAACACCAGAATTATCCAAAAATAAATATATATTTTAAATTTATCAATTAACTACAAGAAAAAAATATTTACAATCACCTCACAAGTTTAACGTAGCCAACCATACTTGAAACTGGGCCTATTTCAGAAGCTATTCATTCATGTCCAAATTGAAATAGGCTCCAAGTAAACAAACCAATTGCTGATTAGTTTTTTTATAGTGACACTTTTAGGTTAATATTAAACTTCAAATTAAATTTCACTCTTCTAACTGTAAATATGACGGGGTTCACTAACAATTGTTTCTACTTCAGTTAATTTGAGTACCGTAATAAACTCATACTAAAGCAATACGAATATAAATGGTCATTCTAACTTACATGAAAGAAAGTATAAGAAAGTTGTGTTGGAGCGGCCGATTGTAGATTTTCCTTGAGATGTGAGGGGGTAGGGGAATCTGATGTCTAATTCTTCGGTTCTACGTAAAAACGCGGAGGGAGGAGTTGTACTCTCTGGTTCAAGGAGTGCTCTTCTGGATGCTCTTTAAGCCTCTTTGTATCCTAGTCTTCTTCGAGGGGTTGCCCACTGGATTTTGGGGTATACAAGGAGCTTTTGAATTTTCCTCGGGTATGGTTTCTTCTTATCTCTTCAGTATTAAGATCGCAATTTGAGAGTCACTCAAGGGTGACTGGTTCTTCTATTATCTTACTTGCGAAATTCCTGCTTGGCACTAGGAATGTTGGTCCAGCTAAGCTTCTTACTAAGCCTGTGCAGGATAATTCGGTCTGGCACCGATACAAAACGTAACGTTCTAAGTTATTTCGAAATTTGGGCGAGGGACCGATCTTCTCAAACTGGTTCTCTATCGTCTCTCACCGAATAATCCTTTCTCTTTCCTTCAGGGGCTTATTTATAGCCTGGCGACCGCCCCATCTAAGGGGAAAGGGGCGAAGCTGCAGAGGGGTGAGGAGGGTGGCACGCGGCTTGTTAATTAGAGGTACCACCAACCGTCACCATCCTTGGTATTCCTTTTGACTGGCACCGCATTTTGTAGGTAATTGGATCCTTTGAGCGCTGTGTAATGGCCTTTAGTGGTCACCTTAGCACAGCGGCTGGCTCGCTCTCGACTACTTATGCGGCGGGGAGATCAAAAAGGGTAGGCCGTTTGACTGTTATTCCGCCGGCTAACGTTCCCACGACTCTCCTCATGTGGCTAGATTCTCTTGCTTTCTCCGCAGGGGGGTGGACTTTAACGTATATGTCCGCCTGGCCCTCCGGGAGGCTATGTTGTAATTCCTCTACATTTACCTCCCTCCTAAAGAAATTAAAGAGGGGGGGGGTATTCCTGTCCGACACCTACAATAATGCAACTTCCGAGTTCACTAGGGAGTGTCTCGATAACGTTTGCACCTGACCTTACATTAATGCCTACATTACTGTCCCAGCTTAGGAGATTCTTATCTACACTTAGAGGGGGGGGGGGGTCACTCGCCCCTTCGTAATTACAATTCTAACGATTTACAATTAACTTGACACTTACTATAATACAATAGTCAGCATGCTCCTTAATCATTGACAGGATTCTGACTTAACGAGTGGACCATACAATTGTCGGACCCTTTTATATAGTGAATGGAGTACTGGTACTCCATCTCAGGAGCCTTCCATTTTTGCTCTTATTCTTACTTAAATGTGACAACGGTTTATGGTCACATTCCAACTTAAACTCGCGCCCTATTAGATAATATTGGAATAAGTCATTCAGTGGGGCCGCGATGGAAGCGAAGTGCGGTACGAAACGCCGGTAAAAAGCGGCAACTCCCATGAAAGATCGGAGTTGTTTCTTTGTTTTCGGCCGGGGCATTTTGACTATGGCGTCCACTTTTTCTTGTTGAGTAGTCAAGTGCCTTTGCCCTATTTTGAATCATAGGGAGTCAATGGATTCGTAGTCGAAATAACACTTGGTAGGCCCGGCAGTTAGTCCTTGCCCCTTCAATTTCTCCAGCAACTAGCGTAAGTCGTGTAAGTGGGACTCCCAGGTACGGGTAGCTACGTACACGTTGTCGAAGTAAAACGACATGTCACTTAGGCCCACGATAATTCTCCTCATCATTCTATTGTAATTGCTACCGGCTGTAAGTAGTCCGAAGGTTAACCTGGTAAACTGTAAAAGGACTCTCGGTCGCAAAAGCCGTCAGCTTTTTAGACTCGTTAGCGAGCGGTATTTGATAGTACGCCTTACATAAATCCAATTCGGTGATGAATTTAGCGTCTTCAAATAGATGGAGATTTTGATCTGTTAGCGGTATTGACTCGGCGTCGAAAACTGTCACTGAATTCAATTTTCGGAAGTCCACGCACATCCGAAATGATTGATCAGGTTTCTTAACCATTACGATGGGGGATCAATAATCGGACTCCAATGGCTCTAAAATTCCCAATTTTAATAAGTTCCAGACTTCATTATTGAAGGCTTCCCGTAGGTGTATCGGCAAAGGATACGGTTTGCTTCGCACCACTGAATTAGTTTTTTAGTTTTATTTCATGGATGAAATCCTTGGTACATCCGGGGGTTTCTGAAATGACTTCCGGAATCCCTTGAGCAAATTCAACATTTCCGCTTTCTGCTGAATCTCTAAGTGGGGATTTATCCTTAAATTCACCCGAGCGTCTTCCATGGTGAGTGAGAACGATGGCAGTTCGTATTCCTCGTCTTGTTCTACACATTTTGTGTTTGACTTGTAGGGGTGTACACGGGTAATCGGCGTCCATCGGTTCTTCTTCGTCTAGCAGGTAATATTATTTATGCACGCGCGGCTGTGATATTTTTTCAGCCTGTTTGTGATAGATAATTCGCCCTGTTGAGGTATCTATAATAAGACTTCATCCCCTGCCTTTAATTTTCGCGCCTTCGCTCTCATATTGAAGTAGTTCCGGTATTTGGCTAAATTTTTCTCGGCGTTGTCTCGAGCTAATCCTGAGCAGTATTCTAGGCTCTCGCGCATTTCAAATACGTATGTGTAAGAAGATTTAATTTCTTGGTCGAGATGCGCGTTGGTAAATAATTCGTTAAGAATATTCATAGGCCCTCTCACATTTCTCCTGTATACTAGCTCGAAAGGGCGAGAATCCCAGCGTACGGTGAGGGATTTCTCTGCATGCGAACAGGGTTACAGGGAGGTAATCTGTGCCACTGAGTACGGTTGTTTTGACACAACTTCTTCAATATATTTTTGAGAGTCCCGTTTAATTTCTCGCAGATTCCGTTATTGGATGGATGAAATGGACTCGTAAAAATTGACTAGCAGTAGTTTATTAAAGTACCTCATGAATTCTGATGTGAACTGGCGCTTTCTATCAAATAAAATCTCTTTAGGCAAGCCTACTCGGGCAAATATTAAAATTAGTGCTTCCGCACATGAAATAGTGTCAATTTTCAGTAGTGCCACTGCATCTGGAAAACGGGTGGCACACTCTACTAGAGTGAGGATGTAGGAGTGTCCTCCACTTGAAGGGGGGTGAATTGGTCCCACCAAATCAATAACCACTCGAAAGAATGGTTCGGTTATAACGGGCACTTTTTGTAATGGCGCGGAAGGTATCCGTCCTCTGGATGGATCTTTCTGACACACGTCGCATGATCGGTAATAGGCCACAATTTCCTTGGCAGCCTGGGGCCAATAAAAGTGTCTGAATATCCGGCTGCGACGTTTTATTGTGCCCAAAGTGTCCAGCTAAATATTCCATCATGCGCGGTATTCAAGATTCTTTGCGTGTATTCTTGGGGTACACACTGCTTTGTTGTTCTCCTTATTCTCCTCGCTGATAGTACGGTAGAGAAGCGAGTCTTCTATTAGGTTGAGGAATAAGTTCTTGCGATTTTATCAAATTTATTCATTACCATTAACAATTTTAGAAAAACTTCATTTTTAATTGATAACAATATGTAATTTAATCAATAATGTATGCTCCGTTGTTATTTACGACTTCCCAACGTTCAACTAGTTTTTCGATGCCTCTACAATAAAAATCTATGGATTTTGATTCTATGAATTCGTCTAACCAGATTCTTAATGCCACATCAGTATGGAACGAAACGCCGCGTAAATTGTTGGAGAGCGATCGGAACAGATGGAAATCCGATGGAGTCAAGTAGGTGAATATGGAGGATGCAGCAGGATTTCTCAATTTAACGTTTGGATGGCGTCTTTTGTCATATTGGCAATGTGAGGACGAGCATTGTCGTGTTGCAGAAGGACAGCATAACGCCGATGAGGTCGCTTTTCACGAATAGCTTCGGCGAGTAGATACATTTGTTGAACGTAGAGTTCTGCATTGACAATCTCGTTCGCAAGGAGCTCATAAAGAATGATGCCTTCACAATCCGACCACAGACACAGCATCGTCTTTTGGGGATGAAGTCCTTGCTTTTATCGCGGAAGTGGTTTTTTATTCGGGACTAAGCCATTGTTTTCGATGGTTCATGTTGACATAAACAAACTTTTCGTCGCCAGTGATGATGCGGTGAAGAAATTTGTCCTTATATCCACGGGGAGCCTTGTGACGAGCGAGCAATCGTGGAGCGTTGAAGCGTGCGGAACCCATGACCGAGTTTTGGACTTCCCATCGAATGAAGGTGATTCACTACAGTTTTCTGATCACACGCCATTTATACAGCCAATTCTCTAGTCGATTGACGAGGATTTTCATGAAGAAGGTCGTTCAATCGAGCTTCATCCAGCTTAATGGTGCGACCAGAACATTCTTCGTTATTAAGATTAAAATGACCGTTTTTGAAACGTGAAAACCACCATTGAGCTGTCCTTTCTGATAAAGCATTTTCTCCGTACACAGCACAAATATCGCGACGAGCTTTGGCTGCGTTTGCATTGTTCCCGTCTCGATTGAAAATGAATAACTAACAAGTGTCGAGAATGCGCCTTTCTTTCAACTTGACATTCCATTTTAAAGGTAAAGAACAAAAATTAAATTAACACAACTTTTAAATAAACCGCAATGACTTATTACTCAACTTCAAGACGTAGCCTAAGCAAAAGCCTAATAGTCTACGCTGTTAAGAGACGTAGCCTAACCTTTGCAAATTTTGCTCTCATTGTTTATTATTGTTTCTTAATATGTGCACAAATCACGTCAACAAACTTAAATCAACACAACATTAAAAAAACCGCAAGAACTTATTCCTCAACCTAATACAATATATTTGATTGGCTTCTTTCCTTTCACTTGGAGAGTTTCACCTTTAATCGCCTTTTCCCATAGGGGTTTAAGAGTGGGGCATTCCTTCTGAGCAATAGCGAATGAAGTTAATTTTAACCCATTGTCTTCGAGGGTAATGCTCGGGGTCAACTCAGCAGGTTGCTCCTTCCTCTGGGCTTCTTATGCCCGGGTGACTACTTGTTGGGCAACTTCTTGCTGAGGGATTTGGGGATTTTGTCTGATTAGCACTGCCCAGAACTTAATCGGGGCTACTACCACGTCTGTCCAACCGGTGAAATATCTGCATTGTATATGACATCTCACGACGGGGAATCGATTGTCGCATCCTAAAAAGTCGTGGACGATGGCGAATTTATTATGGTTCGGGTTTACTGGGGGCAACAACTTGTCGGATATTACTATGCACGTACATCCGGTGTCTGACTAAAGTGGATACTCGGCACCCATTAACAGTGCCATCTTCGAATTGTAAGCCGCCTGGCGAACTTTTGTTAAATATAAAGTTTACCTGTTGTTGGGGGCCTTCGGATGTTGGCTCGGGGATGGAGGGAGCATCAGATTGTCCGGCCGGGAGCGTGGCAGTCAGGTTTTGACCCGTTGTCTCGCGCATAACTACGAGGATCTGGTTACTAATATGCTTTTAGCATATCGTGATCTTGGATGCAACATGAGTGTGAAGCAGCATTTCCTAAATAGTCACCTCGACCGATTCCCAGAGAATCTGGGAGCCGTGAGCGACGAACAAGGGGAACGCTTCCATCAGGATTTGATGACAATGGAAGAGCGCTACCAAGGTCACTGGGATAGACACGCGATGGCGGACTACTGCTGGACGATTAGAAGAGATTAGCCAGAGCAGACTTACAAGAGAAAGAGTTACAAACGCAAATTTTTGCCCGATTTAAATCAGGAAGAGGTCCTCCCGCCTGATGTACGGTCATTAATAAATTAGCATCTATTTGATTACAGTATTTCTAATCGTAATGTGTAATTCAAGTTTCTTCTCATATGCAATAAAATGTTTGTGCAAAAAAACCTGCTTTACTATAAATAATGCAAAAGGATGATTCAAAATTACTTCAGGGCATGAAGATATGCGTGATAAAATGAAAATTATTGTATAATATTAGTTATTGATATTACGAAAAATTGGTAGCATTTAGAGAGAATCTGATTTCAGGTTGGAATTCAGTATGCTCGAATTAGGTAGGAAAATGTACTTTTGTCAATTCACCAAATACATTATTCCCCAGTGTAATCTTTCAGCAATTTTTGCATGGTCGCACGGAACACTTTGGCCTACTTATAGGCACGCACTCCTTGGATTTCGCTTGATCTTGTTCCTGTTCATGATGATGGGTTGGGGTCCTCACCGATCGGGGCGAGGTGGTCCTCTGTTTAGGATTGTAAGACAACTGTCTGAATGTGGACCTTGTGAGTGTTCGTAGCGTTCATTGTCACCTCACGAATGATGGGAAAACCAACCTCCATCGGTATTCGAACCATGCGAGGTCTATGGTTCGAATTCTGGTGGAGGTTAATTTTTCATTGTTTTGTTGGAAAGTTAATCCTTTGCCCATTATGACTGAACACTTTATTGAAGGAGAGTGGGGGTGTTTGATAAATATGGTGGTGGTATTTTTTGCTCCATTTTGTGGGTTGTAAAGAAGGTAACTATTTTTAAAGGTGTGACGCTCATTAGGTTTTGTTGCAGAACCTTATGGCTCTTGCACTAATGCAATTTAAAACAATTTAGTATTTATTTATTGAGAACTATTTGCATAATTTACCCAGTATTTCACTCCGCGCAGAGTGAGAGTAAGGAGACATGATATAAAAACAGTCTGCTGATCAAAGTCGCGTGCTCTCACTTCTGATTTATGACTTTCAAAACTTTCAATAATTCTTGAACTAACCTTGGGAGGACCTTGCTAATTATATTATTCAAAAGAGAGGTAAAACCTCATAAGGGTTTCAAATTTCGTTAGTATCGGCCGAATAGTTACAATGTTATTACCAAAACAAAAAAAAGAAAAAACGGGGACCGACCGAAATAGTGAGAGAGTCTCACGCGACTAAAAATTAAATGTTAAGGGCGGCATTACCAAACTTTAACGTCCAGGAACAAGCTTGTACAAATAATCACCTCAGAAGAAGTTTAATACCCTCGCTGTGAATTTACTTTCTATACATATACGAGTATTACTTAATTGTAGAAGTATTGATTTAATCACCAATTTCTGTTCTTTGCTTGTACTCATTACTGAACTTGAAAGACAATCCTTTACCCTTTATAGTTAAAGGAATTAATATACATATTTCAATGCAATACATCGTTGTGGCGCTCTCTTCAAGGTCACAGGCCTTCACATAGACTGTCAACTACTCAAAAAACGGCTTTATAGGAGAGGTGGGTCTTCAAGACACCGAGGGAGCTTATAATGGTTGGCAGATTATTCTCTATTCTAGGATCAAATGTCGAGAAAGCACGATCACGCTCATCATTTTCATGGGCCTTTTTTCGCCTTTCCCATTCACCATGGCGATCTCGCAAATTGGGCTACATTCGGGGTAAAAGCGGACGTTTTGGTTGGCGCTTAACGAGACACTGAATATAGGAATAAGCAGTGGGGGCAGAGCTGAAGCATAGGGTTTGCGGGCGGGGAATGTTGAGTGGGGAATATGGTTAACGAGGGGATGTGGTGTTTGGTGGTATCTTAGAGAGAAGATTGGCCTTTAATATAATTCCTGAATGAATGGATATCCCCTGTAGCTAGTATGCGGCTGTACGAGAGAACATAGCATTTGAAGTTTGGGACAAGTTGAAGGGCGTCGCAGCTTGTCATCCACCGGGGAAAGGAATTACAGTAACTAAAGTGGGAGGGGAGTCTGGTTAGCATTTGTCACGAAAAAACACTTAAGGAGGGCAGATTTCGCCGTCAACCAGCGTTGAAGCCATGGTTGCATCATATTTTACGCGAGTTGCCATCTCCATCTTCTTAATAAGTTGATAGGTTTTTCGCGGTAATCTTATCTTTGATCTGTGTCCTTTTCCATTTTTTTTCTGTCAGCACATCACAAATATTAAAGTATGGGTCATTGACTTTTGATCACGTAGTCAAACGCTGGTTAATAATGTGACTCATAATTCTTTAAATTTACTGATTTATCAATTTCCTATTTTTTTTTAAAGAAATATTGATGCCGAACTATAATAGGTTTACTATTTGGCAGCTAGTTACCTTACGGATATAGGTTAGCTGGTTCACTGTAACAATCCTATTCGGGTGAATATTGAAACATTCGGTTGTCAAGGTAATTATTTTTAATAGATTGTGGATAATCTTTGCAAGAGCTTGAGCATATATGCTGATTATTAATAGATAGCTCAGATCCAAATTTGAACGAAATGTTATTTTACTTTATTGTTCGTGTATCCAAATATTTACCCATTTGTTTGAATTGTCTTTATATTTCTTAAAAAATTCAAGTTGGTTTATTTTTGTAACACAGACCGTCTATTATTTCTGTTCGGCAGAGTATAAGATCTTATTTATACCCATTAAAAATGAGCCCTTTTTATGGCGTGTTTACATGATGCATCAAAAAAGTCTCCCACTGGAAAGTTTAGCCACACTTGCCAAACGGTTCAAATTTGTAGCTCGCATCGCGGACTAGTTCGTGCATTTTTTTAAATACTGTTCTTCCCTTTAACTATATCGCTAATTCTACAGATGGAAGTAGTATTTTACAAGGAATAAAGCTATTATTTGCCGCTGCTATGATGCCATAAGCCTCGGGGTATAAAAGTTTCCTTGTACCGATTTAAGAAACGCACGTTAGCAACGATGATTATAATCATCACTTCATCATCATCATCATCATCACTTCACTAACTCTATAATTTAAGAACGGGATTTTGGGGAGTATTTGAATAATAATTTCATCTTAGTTTGGTTATGACTTAAGTATATTTTAAATTTTTATCAAGGTAGTTTTTAAGAATTTCTTTAGTTTGAAAAAAAAAATAGTTTTAGTTCAGAAAAAATAAATGATTATCCAATGTTTTATAATGTTTTAAAAGAAAATGAATTACAATTGGTAAAGTTCAGAAAATTTATTAAAATTTAAGTAAGGCTGCTTTTTTTTTAACTATATTTTAGCAACGGGATATTTTGAAAGAGGGGGGGGGGAATTTAGTTTTTAGAGTTCCTTATTGATATTATTACAAATGGCGAAGTTCAGAAAATGTATAAAAATTTAACCATGGCTGCTTTTTTTAGATTTTAAATTTTAATCTTAGTAGAGAAGCCATTGCCTGGTTTAACTAGGATTATAAGTTTTGAAGTAGTAAGTTATTTAAATACATTTAGTTTTAATGTCGAAATAGCAAAAGTGGAAAAAGCTATGCCATGGTGTGTCGCTAGAATACCCTTCTTGTTTGGTTCATTTCCGGCGAAAAAAAAGACTGCACACAAAACCTAACACTTTATGGACTATCTAGCATGTTGCGTAATTTAATATATATATATATATATATATATATATATATATATATATATATATATATATATATATATCCTCGCAGTGTCATTTTTTTTACATAATGACAATTTATATTAGTACATTGAGAGCATTTTAATCGAGCTCCGGACTTAAGTCTTCCCTATTCTCCCCCCCCCCCCACACAAAAACTTCTCTCCTGCATCCCGTTGGCGGGAGGGGGTGCCTCTGTTGTCGACAGGAGGCGTGGAGGTCAGGAACGTTGTGATGCACCCTCGAGATTCCCTCGCTCTATGTAGTCCTCTCTTTTTCGTTTTTATACCGCTGCATTGTTAAGCTCCCCTAACTTGTGAACACTTTTTGGAATCTCTTCAAAACTAATGTCAATTGTAAGCCTGGTCGTTTGAATCTGAAAGCACCGTTCAAGGACCACTCTCAAGCAATTAGGTCTACTACCCAAGGCAGCTTTTCAGTCGAAGGCTCAAGGTAATGATTCATCATCGGACTGAATGCAGATTACATAAATTGCACCAGACGATGGATGGCTCTGATCTATTCACATTCGGCCAAATTCCCCTTAATTTATCTTGAATTGGATTAAATTTGTGGCTTTGAACGTGAATGGAATAATTCTCGTAATCCTTTTAGAGTGAAGCGCTACTAGTACCCACGTCACGCCTACGTCTCGGCAGCAGTACGTTATATGGCGCGAGGCTTAGGACTCCTAATGGACGCCAATTAAAAAAGTGACATTGCTTTTTCTCCCCATCCTTACACTAGTGTTAGGGTTAATTCCCGCGACCTTCTCAGGTTAATGTGCTCTTCCCTGGGAACTTATCCCCCGGCCCCTGGGTGTGTTTTCTTGTTGTTTTGGGGTTTTCTCTTTTTTCTTTTTTGTAGCCATGGCCTTTGTTAGATTTGTTCAACAGTATCCGGGCGGAGGGTATCCTCCCAGACTCATGGCGAATGGCTAGTGTGCTCGCCTTTTGCGAACCAGGGATAGTATTAGTACACCACTGGGGAAAGATCACTAGCCCGTCTGCTATCCGCCAATCTCTTTAACCCCCTTCCTGTGCAAGTTGATGGAGGCCACCTGTCATGGACATTGCGGCTTCCGCAAGTTTCACCCCTCTGCTCCGACTGGAAAATGCCGTCTGCGAGGCCTACTTCGTAGACACACTACTCCACGGTGTTTTTTCGATCTGTAGAATGCTTATGATACCGCATTACCGCATGGTAATCAGTATCATGGAGACTCCACACGATGGGGGCGAGGGGACTCCTCAGTCTTTATTTCTGAATTTTTGTGAGATCGTTGATTCCTCGTACGGGTGAGGAGAGCGCCCTCTGACACCTCGGTGCTGCTGAAAGATGTCGCTACGCCCATTCGTTGTTGACCTTTCGATTTCTTTTGGTGCGGACTAGATGTCAACTCCCTCCAACAGGCATTGAACCGCGTCTCTCGCTATTACGAAGCATAGCGAGAGACGCGGTTCAATGCCTTGTCCAAAGCTAAGGAGGTGCACTTGTGCCGTCAACCACGGCTCCACCCTGCCACAGACCTTTGCTCAATGTGGTGCGCCTGGAAGTGGTGGACTCTCGTGTTTTTTTTTCTTTGTCGTGGGTTTGTTGTTGGTGTTTTTTTTTTAATGTAGCCTAGTATTAGGTTCTAAATTAATTACCGCGATTTATGCCTTTGTAGGCAGTCACTAGATAGGCGTTACCCCTTCCTCCCACCCTCTGACAAATTAAATGCTCCCAAAGAGTGCAGATCGATGGTGAAATCCCGACCATTTTTATTTGGGTTAATCTTATTTTGTCTATCTTAATAAGACCAGATTTTCTACTAATAAATCAATTTGATTGGCTTTCGGAGACTTGATTCGTAGTTGGTCCGTAATTCGTGGAAGGATTTGAGATATTTTATCTTGATCTCTGTAGTTGTTCCCCCGACCTCCACCCAGGGAGCTCATCTCATCGAAAGCTTGATAAGAGAGAGAGAGAGAGAGAGAACCAGCTGTCTGATCGAAGCCTCATTTGCGTCGATGTAGCGACTCCTTGCTCCGCACCGACATCCGTATCGTGTAGATCGTTGATAAGAACCCTACAAAAGAATATTTGAGCTGCTAGAGTTGTAGTGCTAATGATAAGGACATTTTTCATTCAGTGGATTAGTCAATTGGTTAACAATGACTACGAAACGAGGGCTTAATGTTGTGATAGGAGGCACGGCTAAAGGGTGCCTCGTGTTGACTGCCTACACCTGGTAACTTTATGAGCGGCACGTCCTCTCGGCCACAGTGCTCCTGGCAGTCTCTAGATTGAATCTTCCTGAGCTTTATACCTTCTAGACATTTCTATTTTCGCCACTTCTTGCAAGCCTCATCTCGCTAGTCAGCGATCAGCCTTCGTCGTTGCCATTAAGAGGGGGTGCCAACCCGCCTCCGCCTAGATCACGCCATTCTAACCCACGGGTACTCATCTCCCACGATCTCCCTCCCACCTATATAGGAAACTCGTTCGAGAGGTAGATATAGCTCTCGGGCCGGTGGCGCCCCTGGTTCTGCCCAGGACGCCACCCTGGAGGGTACCACATTTGGCTATTTGTCGCTACAGCTCTGCTCCCAAAGCTTGTACGGCACTGGGAGTATTGTGTCACTCTGCAACCGTGCCAGTGTATACGGATGGCTCCAAGTCCCAAGAGGGGGTCGGCTTCCACGCCGTATTATCCCCTCTGTTTGAAGTCAGCGGGGCTCTGCCAGGCGCTGCGTCTGTCTTCACGGCCGAGCTGGTGGCAATACACCACTCGGTACGGGAGATTACGCGACGTGCCCGGTTCGGAGACCGGATTGTGATCTATAGCGACTCGCAAAGCGCCCAGAGTGCTCTCGGGGCATTGAAATCTCCGCATCCCTTGGTTCACGATATCCGAGACGCCACGGTTTGGCCGAGCCGGGCAGATGTCGAGATTATCTTCTGCTGGGTTCCTGGACATGTAGGAATTGCGGGGAATGAAGGCGCCAAAGAGTCCTCGAGGACTCTGCGACCGGACCAGCGTTTCGCTCTTCCTCACACCAACTACATGGCAGGAATACGGGCAGCTCTTCGGACTGCTTGGCAAAGAAGATGGGAGACGGTCGAAGGGAACTTAAAGTTGCGTG
Organism: Ceratothoa steindachneri; assembly: GCA_963969495.1. Taxonomy (NCBI): domain Eukaryota; kingdom Metazoa; phylum Arthropoda; class Malacostraca; order Isopoda; family Cymothoidae; genus Ceratothoa; species Ceratothoa steindachneri. Next base: position 152,994,993 of record OZ018325.1, read on the forward strand.
CCATTGCGCCGCGACTGTTCCCATGGACCTATCCTCCAATTCCGCGACGGCTTCAGGTCGCTTTCTGTCGTCTCCGAATCGGACACACTCGTGTGATGGATCGCTCGCCTGTGCCCTATTGCGTCGACTGCGTCGTTCCCCAGACTGTTCGGCACATTCTTGTCTAATTCCCAGTCTGGGTGATCTTCGCGCACGTTACCTGTCCCGGTACCGGGATGGGCGGGGTCGCTACCGCCTGTCCTTTGTACTCGGGACGAGTGCGTGCACATTTGCTTGTGGACTTGTTAACTTTTGAGGGGAGGCCAGGCTTCTCCCCTTTATTTAAGAAGATTCTATTTTTTTTTCTTTGTTTGTTATTGTATTCTTTGTAGGTTGCACGCTCCTGCACCGGGGTGAGGGAGACCTCTCCCCGCTGCCGGAGATTGCTTCCTAATTGTCAAGTTTTTCACATTTTTATCAGTTATCATATTTTTATTTTAAAGTAGCCTAGTTCTAGGCTGTCGTGTTTCCGGCGACCAATGTCCAAGTGGGAAGTTGCCAGATGGGCTCTATAAAAAAAAAATTTTAAAAATCCCTTCCACCTGTAACCTCTGTCATACCAAACTTACCCTGTCCCACGTTCCCGTGCCCTACATTCTATCCCCGTCATCGTTTATTTCCCTTTTTTTCTTACCCTCACCCATATCAACTGGGTCTAGTTTGGCTCATTTGCCCTGGTTTCCCCTGAGTGGTCTTGTCCCCCTCCCATCGCTCTTTCAGATGTAATTTCCACTTGTCTCCCCATCCCCCTCGTTTTCTTAACTCTTCATAATTATAAATTGCTTCGCTGATTGGGACCCCGAGCGGGAATGTGAGGGAAGCATAGCAATCATTCTGCAGCTGACATCTGGCGATTACATTTCGACTCAAACGCCCGCAGATGAGTTACCCCCCTGCACCAATGCCTGTAGATGGATCAGCGGCTTAATATTTTCTACAGATTTTCTCGGTGATGCAGTCTCGGTTTTTTGCTTTAAATTAAAAACTAATAAAAGCCGTCTTCTGTCTGGTGATATTTGATGCCTCTTGGGTTTCTAGTTAGCGAAGTTTATTTTATTGTACTTTGCTCCTACATTAGAGGGGGATTTTAAACAGCCGGGGGTTGTTCTCCCTAGCCCTCCCCTACCCTTATTAGCTTTCTTGGGGCTATTTTTTCACACAATTTCCCCCCGAGTTTATCAAAAGATGGACGCGAATCTTCCCAATGTGCAATCGATTTTGACGATATAAAGTCATTCCTTGGCTGACTCCAGCCTCTTTAGGGCTGTGAGTTTCTCTGATGAAACTTAGATTCAAATGTTTTTATTTGGTTAATGATAAACACCGAGCGAGACTTTGTCTCTGAAAAGGAAGCACGAAAGGGTCGAAATGTTTAAAGTCTCGTGATGGTATCACCTCGGGGCATAGAGAAGGCGGGCGTTATTTATATACCCGTTGGCAATAGCGAATTGTAATCGTATTTGAGGAATAAAAGGTAATTTTAGACTCGGCATACCATCGACGGTGGGGTTTTTTGTCTCGGCTCGGGGACAGGAATTTCATTTGGGGGTGATGCTGTGAAAGGGTTGCTCTTTAACTCTGAAGACCCGTTTCGAAACGTTAACTTCACCTCAGCCCCGAAGATGACGTTGACACTAAAGATTGGTTCCCTTGGGTGAACGTTCCAGTCGAGGTAATGAACCGAAGTTGCTGGGTTTACTCTTAAGGCCTTTAAGCGAAAACCAACGACGGTTTTATTCGTCGAAGTTTGCGAAGAGAACTTCTTAAAGTTGGGTGAAGTGAAAGTGGCGGGGCCGAGTATCTCTAGTAATTGGGGCGCTCGGAGCTGCACTTCTTTACAATCAGCCCCTGCTCGACATTTAAAGCAGATCGTCCTACCGGCCCTCGCAAAGGGCTGTTTGCTTTATCATGGTCATGTGTGCCACAGCTAATATCTGCAGGATTGCGTGCCTTCCTGGCCCCAACGCGCTCAGGCGGATCTGCGGCTATATACGTATAACTCACACACATTTTCACTTTCTCTATAGATCTCTTCTTGCAAAATTCATGATGGAAATGCCCTCGTTTTTTTCGCTTCCTAGTTGTGAGGAATAAACTATTAAGGACGATGGGGGCGGGGAGGTACACCCTTTCAGATGTCAGCCGCAAAATGGTTACTTATACAAGGCTTCCCTCCCTCCTCATGGCGGGTTTCCGTAAAAGGGTGGCCACTATAGATTTACACCTGGTACCTTGATAAACGCCATACCCTTCCTGTCCCACTTTACCCGTCAGTCTGAAACTAGATTGAGTCTACCTGGGCTTTGTTCATTCTAGATATTTCCATGTATCCTTTTATAGCCACTTTTTATCGAGCGCTTCTCTGCATCGGCTGTTAATTTTGCAGGCTAGTCGCCGGCCACTTTTTGTCCATTCTGCCCTGGTCGGACCGGAAGGGATGGGGCGTGGCAGGGCGTTGGTGCATTTAACATGTTTGGTTTCTGTTCGAGTGCCCCCGTTTGTTTTATCTTTGATTTAAAATAACTTGATTTTGGTATTTACTCGTAGTTCTTTAGACATTGCATCGCCTATGGCATCGAAGCGGATGAGACCCTTTTTTAGAATTGTCTTCGTTATATTTTTCCTCTCATCACTATTGTCACGCTGGTCGATGGAAATTTCCTTTAAACAGCCTTGTACGCACTCCAATAATTTCGGGCAGATAAGAGTTATCAGTTCGCTAATAATGGCGTGTTGCTTTTGCTATTCCTCCGTTTCCATGACGCGAGAAGGCAATGCAGCGGCGTGATAATCGGCCGATGTGGTTTTGAATTGCGTGTTCGGGGGATGCTGGCAAGGTTGCGTGGTGGCAGAGGGAGGCATTAGGGAGATAATTTAAATGGGAAGGCTATATAGAGCGTGTGTGTGTTTGGGGAGGGGGGGGGGTGTGTATTCCGAGTAGGCAAGAGAGATTTGCTAAGTAACGTGACTCTCGAACCTGTCCTCGTTTGGTCACGGTGGTTCGCCACTATTGCGGGATTCTGTGGCAAAAAGGGGGCGCGGTGAAGCTGGTGGCAAACGGCGCTATTACACCCTTTCACCCTTTTCCGACTTTGTGAGGATGTTCTTCAAGATTTTTCGAATTCAGTGTAGGACACGTTGGTTCGGCGGACTAGGTGGGATTCCACCCCTCGACTAATACTACCTGGTGTGACAACTTTGCCTGGTGGTCTGTGTATCTTTGTCGTGTTCGATACCTGTTTCATGCTTTGTTTCGTTTGGGCGTCGTTTGACCAAATTCTCTTAGTTTATATGCGTTTGTGACCAGGTAATCTGCCCCTGTTACGAAACGGACAAGTTCTGGAGAGTTGCGCGCCCGCCTCATAATTGGGTGGGTTATGTAGATTTTTTTTCTTATTTTTTATTTTTAGCCACCACAAATTTGTCTGCTCGATTCTGGCTTTTAGACTGATCTCACAATGAGTCCGGGACTTTTGGGCACGAAGACCTCGCTCTCGTTTCGCCTTAGGATTTAATCGGGCGAATTTAACGCCTTTTGGAGCTTTATTTGAAAGTGCCACTCATGTCTACAGCTGGCGAGAGCATCGCTGCTGCTGTTAGTATCGACTTCTCCTCATGTAGCAGGAGAGTTAATCTTTATTGGTTAATAAGGGTCTTTAAAGTTTGCAAACTGATTGGTACTTTTAGAAAAGTAGATGTCTTCCCAGAAATGCTTTGAGACGAGTTGTCTTAAATTCCCTCGTTAGTTGTACAAAGGGATGAAAGATGTTGAATATTTGAAAGGTGTTAAAGGTTAATAAGAAGAATCTTAAAATAGGCTACACGTGCAAGAGAACCAAAGTTTCCTACAACGCAAATTATTAGATAGTACAAGGTTACACCACTGCAAAATAATGAAGCTACGTTATTCCCGCAAGGGGCGTAAGTTAACACCGTTAATTCTCAAATATTTTACCAATATACTTAGGAGAAAAGTTAATTGCAAAAGGGGAGACGAGTGCTAAAGAAAACGGTAACCAACAATTCCTTTCCTCTTTATTTGAAAACGCGTGCGCCCTTTCAATGCCGCCTCGACACTGCTTTTAAAATATTCCACTGACTAAGACGACCCCACCGAAGGGGGAGCAAGATCGATGGGGATACTCTCCCCCTGGCCCCACGCTTGTAAAATGTGCTTACACCAAAACCACAAGTAGGGAGCGGGAGGCGTTACCCTTTTTAAGAATATCCTAGGGTCAGAGAAAACGCGGGCGCGTTGACCACTTAACTATCGTATTTCAACAACAAAGTTCTTTACACCTACCCCAGATTCTCACACAGAAAAGGAATAAGCAGATACGCGAAAAATAGACTGATAAAGTGATAGACGGAGGAAAGGGGGAAATCTACGGGTCGAAAATCTTTTTCTAACATTACATTGCGAGCATTATTTAGCGCCCCCACCCCTTACCCTCCCGCGCACACTATTCAGATTGCGAGAAATTCTATTTCGAAGTGTATTCCTTTTGCTAAGGTGCAGGTTTTCAAAGCAATTTAACTCCCTTTTGACCGTAATTGGGTCTCTCCAGGCCTGCGAAAGCTGGGGATGAGAAGGGTCGTAACAGCACAATCATGAGGGTTGGGGCAGAAAGGCGCGTTGGAGGCCTCCAGCAAAAGGTTCGCTCACTAACTACAGTTAGTCGAAACTACGAACGTGCCCACACCCGAAAGTATGTTGGCTATGCACCCTTCCACGTTTTAATTTCTTTCTATACGAAACTACTCATCGAGCGGTTTTTGGCTATGCTCTCGTTTGTTTTTATTAAGTAGATTGAATATTTTATTAAGCTTGTTTGTATCCCGATTTTACCCCTTGTTTTCTTTGCACGGCAAAAAAAAAAATACCCCCGTAAGGGGCGCGGCGATTTTCTTTCCTGGCCGTCGTACTGACGGTACTCAGCGCCCCGTCCGCCCCCAGCTTAGCCTCTTCTCCTTTTTTCAGACAGCCTGTATTTCTTCCCTAGTTCCTCACTTCCGCTACAACCTCTCCCACAACTTTGTCTGGTCGGCCTCTATTTTCACAGAGTAGATGCTGACCTTCACAGCCAACTATCCCGGATCGGGGCCGAGGGGGGGAGGGGACAACGTTGCCTAATCCCTGAGCTCCGGTTTGGGATGGCGGTTTTTTAACAACCTGCTTCATCCCCACACATACCTTCCTCACATCCCTTTTCCTTTTCTCTTCACACTATCAATTTTACGCCGTGTCCAAGGTGGAGCCGCCATGCTTAGGGACTACCAGGCCACCAGGCGGGAGGGGTGGTCTTGAATGGCGGCACCTGGCTCTGCCAGGCCTGTACACACCCCTTGCAGGGTGGGCTACTTCGAGTGGTGATGAGCGATTGCATTCCGTGGAAAAAATAGGGTCACCATGCCCATGAATGAAAACCTAAAAAAACCCCCAAAATCTCTCACCATTTCTCCTTTAAGAACAACGGAGCCGCCCTGTGGTTTCCCAGGGGACCATCCATAACTCTTAAACCGGAGAGGAGCAAGGTATAGCCTTTCTGTTAGATTTGTTCAACAGGATCTGGGTGAAGGGTCTCCTCCCAGATTCGTGGCGAATCGCTACTGTGCTCGTCTTTCGTAAACCGGGGAGAGATTACTTTACTCCGACCGGTTTCGGCCCAATCTCTCTAACATCTTGCGTGTGCAAGTTGATGGAGAAATTGGTAAATGTTAGATTAGCCTTTTTTTCTGGACAGTGGAGGCCATCTGTCTTCTGCACAGTGCAGCTTCCGCAAGTTCCACTCCACGTCGGATGCTCTGCTCCGCCTAGGTAATTCCGTCCGAGGCCTTCATTCGTAAACAACACTACGACACGGTGTTTTTCGATCTGGAGAAGGCCTATGATACCCCATGGCGATACGGTATCATGGAGATCCTCCACACGATGGGGACGAGGGGACGCCTCTTAATGTTTATATCTGAATTTTTGCGAGATCTTCGATTCTGCGTACGGGTGGGGGGAGCCCTCTCCGGCCCAATGGAGCAGGAAAAGGGCGTCCCGCATGGAATTGTCCTCTGTGTCACTCTATACTGAGCATCAACGGCATCACCTTGGTCCTGCTGGAAGATGTTCTCGCTACGCTCTCGTGGACGACCTTTCGATCTCTTTTGGCGTGGCCCAGATGCCAACTCTGGAGCGTCGACTCCAACAAGGCATTGAACCGCATCTCTGGCTATGCCGAAGCGCACAGGTTTCGGTTTCCTTGGCCAAGACTAAGGTGGTTCCATTCTGCCGCCATCCACGGCTTCACCCAGACCCAGATTTTTTTCTTAATGGGGTACGCCTGGAAGTGGTTGAATCTCACCGTTTCCTTGGTCTTGTATTTGACCGACGCCTCACCGGGGAGGCTCATTCGCAGCCTTAGGGTTTCTTGTACCCGCGCCATGGATATTCTCCATTCTGTCACGTTCAACGCTTGGGGCGTCGATAGGGGTACTGCCTTACTTTTTTACCGATCCTTTGTTCGTTGGAAGCTCGACTACGGATGCGAGTTTTATCCATCCCCAGCCGAGCGTGTATTGCGGAAGATGGACTTGATCCACCACACCGGCCTTCGCCTGGCGACCAGTGCCTTCCGCACTTCCCCCATTGAGAGCCTACTAGTCGATGCTGGAGAGATGCCACTCGCTCTACGCCGCTTACAGTGCATCACTCGCCTGTACGCGCGACCTCGGCACCTCCCTCAATCGCTAACAGCTCTCTACTGCATCCGCAGCTGATTTCGACGGTGCCTATGCCGCGAAGAGACGCCAGTCATACCCTAAGCCATTTGCCTTTAGAGCCAGGAAACTCCTTCGAGTGTTAGGTATAGCTCTCGGGCCGGTGGCGCACTTGGTTCTGACCAGGCTGCCACCCTGGAGGGTACCACATTTGACTATTTGTCGCCACGCCTCTGCTCCCAAAGCTTGTAGAGCGCCGCGAGTATTGTGTTCAACCTTTTTGGCGCACACCTCGAGTCACGCTGGAACCGTGCCAGTGTATACGGATGGCTCCAAGTCTCAAGAGGGGGTTGGCTTCCACGACGTATCCCTTCTGTTTGAAGTTAGCTTGGCTCTGCCAGGCGCTGCGTCTGGTTTCACGTCCGAGCTGGTTGCTATACCACTCGGTAAGGGAGATTACGCAACGTGCCCTGTTCGTAGACCAGATTGTGATTTATAGCGACTCACAAAGCGCCCTGAGTGCTATGGGAGCATTGGAATCTCCGCATCCCCTGGTTTGCGATATCCGTGACGCCACAGTTTTTGCTAGCCGGGCGGATGTCGAGATTATCTTCTGCTGGGTTCCTGGACATGTTAGCATTGCGGGGAATGCGCGCGCCGATGATGGCGCCAAAGAGTCCGCGAGGACTGGGCGACCGTACCAGCGTTTCGCTCTTCCTCACACCGACTACATGGCACGAATACGTGCAGCTCTCCGGGTTGTTTTGGCAATGAAGATGGGAGACGGTCGAGGGCAACTTAAAGTCGTGTGTCATTGCGCCGCGAACTGTTTCCATGGACCTTCCCTCCAATTCCTCGAAGGCTACAGCTTGATTTATTTCGTCTTTGAATTGAACACCCTCGCGAGATGGACTTCCATTTGATGCAGCGCTCGCCTGCGCCCTACTGTGAAGACTGCGTTGTCCCCCAGACTGTTAGGCACATTCTTGTTAAATGTCCCAGTCTGGGCGTTCTTCGCGCCCGTTACATGAGCTAGTTCGCTACCGCTTATTCCTTGTACTCGGGACGGGTTCGTGTACATTGACTTATGGACTTTTATGAGGCCAGACTTCTCCCCTTTATGTGACCTTTTTCGTTCTTCTTTTTGTAAGTGAATGTTCATACGACGAAGGGAGGCTGGCCTATCCCCGACGCCGGAGCATGCTTCCTTGTCCTCATGCTTTTTCTCATTATTTTTTATCCTGTTATTTGTTAGTTACATATTATTTGGTTTGTTATTTGTTTTCTAATATAGTCTAGCAGTAGGCCGTGTGGTGTACGGCGACTTAATCCCAAGTAGTCAGTCGCCAGATGGGCTACCACAATGGACAACAATGCCCTTGTTGGTTAATCCAGTTTTAAAAGATGTGTGAGGAAGGAGGGCGATGTATGGGTGACGAAAAATGGTTTTCGGATCGGGTGATTTTTTTTATGGCTTTTGCCTCTGATGATTCTAAGTGGTTGTATCTTCCATGCTAATTAATTCTCTTACTATTTTCCTGCATTCGCGTTTAGGTTCCTCTCTCACACCCTGTCAGCAGCTTCTATTTACCATTTGCCAAATCCATTCTTTGCCACCGACACCAGGTCATCTTCATAAACCAAGCATAGAATCCCTGCCTCGTTATTCCCACCTACTTCTCTTGGTATCCATCCATAAAAATATTAAACAACTCTCAAACCACTCACTCCGTTTTCATAAATACCTTTCTCACCGGTGATCCATTAGTATAGTAGCACTGTCCAACATTCTTAGCACATGCTATACTGGTTCTGTCTTTCTGATGATTCATTAACCCATCATACACTTTTACACCTCTTGTTGTTTGTCAGCTAAGTGTATGATTGCAAATACTTGATCCACAGATCACCCAATCCCCCCTGTTCATTCCCAATTAATTCTTGTTATCCTTAGACACTATTCATTCGCCTCACATAGTGTATGTACATAATTTACATCGAAGAATCCGAGCGTTATTTGTTGAGTTTAGTGTGGACGACTAAGTGGAGCTTCGCCATAGACTGATAGTAGTAATCTAGCCGGCTTAAAATGAAGTAATGTGAAATGTAAAACCATGAGTAATTGAGAACCCGTGCACTGCTCTAATTTTCGTTCGCATTTACGTAATTTCGTAGTTAGAATTTGGATCTGAAAGTTTGCTTGTTTATATTCCTTAAATCTTCGTCCCTCCGGGCGCCGGAAAGCCACCCCGTCTATTTTTTGCCGGTTACTTGATCTTGAATTATTTCTATTTGGCTAATGAGCGAGGTCCGGTTTTTTGTTGTATTGACTCGCGGTATTTGGTTGTTAGAATTTAAAAACAAAAATTGTCCCAATTGTTATTTGCAATTTCAAAATGACGTGAGCGTGTAAATATTTGGCCTTCGTGATGACGTCATCTCGCGCCATGAATCTCCGCCAATCGGGAGGCGACATCTGACACGCCTTCTAAACAGTTTCAGTTTGTAAATTTAAAATAAATATTTTTGCAAAGATCCACATTTCATTGAAAGCCACTATTATTATTAACTATTAAGAATTAAGTAATTTTGTGATGTATCATTTTATTTGCACCAGTTTGAGCCATTTATAGTGTTAGTTGAAAGGTCGAGCATATGGAACAAAATAAAATGGGATCTCTCTCAATTCTAGTTTGCAGACGAAAATTGCAATACTACGCACACCATAAATATACCCTAAGAAGGTCAAATGCAAAAGTCAACTTAAATCGTGTCATTCATGTTGGGAACGTGTAGACTTAGTTATCATCTAATACGTTAAGATGATAACTAATGTACGAAAGTCGTTCCACAAGTTCCCGGAAAGTCTCCCAACTCGCGTCAGAAATTATGTAAACTTCTTTCAACCTAAAAATTCCATGAACATGTAAAAGTCCAACCAGTAATGAATGAAAATTGTAGGATTTACGGAATTTCAAAAAAGCCAATATGGACTCTGAGAAATTGGAAGCTTAAGTTAACCAAGAAATTCTGGGCAAAACTCAGTTGTGTGTGTGGGAATATTAATAGAGAGGAGACTGTTTACGAATAAACGAATTCATGAATGGATAAATCGCTTCTCAAGTGGAAAAGAATATCTTGAAGATGTTAACCGATGGAACAGACCTTGAAGCTCGTTCCATCAAAGAAGGAAACATCGCTTGTTTGTAAGCACTCATGTGCAAGATCGCTAGTAGCAATATACTGTGTGAACCAAAACCTTTGCGCGAAGCCAGGGAATGAAACACGTGTGTACCATTATGATCCTGATATTAACCAACAATTAATGAGTTCAGTTATTGTTATTACTTAAAACTAAGAAACAAAAACCGCCTATTACATCTCCGCCAGAAAGTTTATAATGAAAGATCTGTAAAGAAAGGTATGCATATGGGAGAAGTGCAGATTCACTTCGTGTTGGGGCTGGCCTGTCACAATCCTTCAAATGTCATCTGCCACACCCTGAAGAAGATTCAGGGTGCTCGGTACCCGAGCCACGTCATACCTGGTTAAGAGACCAAATTTAACTCGGTGATACTTTAAAGCAAGTTCCAATGGACCGGAGGGTGACGCACTTTCTTTTCAGATAATTTCACCGGCGGGAAAAAAATTCTTAACCGGGTTTTCACATTACAACTGTCACTTCCTTGTCAGTTGGCTACAGGGGTTTCAAAAGGCTCTGTTAAAGGAAAGGGTGACGCCCTTTTTACTTGGATGCGGGTGTGCTGCCTTGAAGGCGACAACAATCAATGCGCCACATTACGAAAGTGCTTGGGATAAATTGGACAGAAAACAGACGGTTGAAGAAACCTTCATGCCTGAGTTCTTTCATGACGATGCTATTTCGTGAATAATGCGGGACTTTCGATGTGAATTGCTATCCCATCCACCTTTCATCTCTGGTTTTGTTATCGTTTGACGTGTTTCCCAATTGGGAGTAAAAAAGCATCAAAGGGTTCGAATTTTCATCATTGAAGTGGTGTAAACGTGGGTCAATTGAAAACAAATTTATAGATGGGTTTGGCTGTTTCCAATCGGATGCAGTTTATGTTGAAAAGTAAATTTTATATTTCTAGTTTTAATATTTTCCCGGGAACTTTTCAAACACCATGTTGAGTTCTTTAGAAATTTCTAAAAGGCGGATTGTACCCAACATATTCAGGTAGTTGAGGGAATTTAGAAATCCCTTATTATTCAGTAATATATCCCCCACTCGGGAGAGTTGTGCTCCCAAAGTAGCCATTTGACGACGCTTTATGCACCTCCAACAAATTTTATCTTCTACGCAACTTTGTTTAGAAAAACTTGAAAATCCTTTTGGCATAGATGAGCTACGAGGTGCATCTCGTTTGCCGTAGAATGTTGCCTAATTTTACCTGTTTAAAATAATTACACCCCGCTCCCATCCCATGGGCCCGTTGGTTTTCGCCTATTCCCGGATGTTGCGAATGGGTCTTCAGTCAGATGTTGTTGCTAAGATGGCTCCATAAATTCCTTGTCATAAAATTTAGACCCAGCAAAGAGGGGAAAGAGAGCGTTAAGCGCTGAAGGAAAAAGAACCTTATGAATAAGGTGGTTGGGTTGTTTTAAATACAAAATATCTAGTTTTTAGTTTCAATTTTCAATGTTCTTTTAAATGTTAATATTACTACTACCCCCATACAGTATGTGGAAGGTGTAGCATGGTGACATGGGTAAGATTGTATGCCCTCCTTGCCCCGACGGACGTTGTTTGCATACTCAGCCATCCAAACCCCTAAGATGATCTGTGGGTAGATATCTTACACACACTATTCACCATTTTACAGATCTTTATAAACTTCGGAAGATCCCCTCGTTGGTTTCGCTTTAAATAATAATACTAGCTTTCTAGCTACTCGGGTCAGTCATTTACATTGCGCACATCTTCATTTCCCTTATGTTCAACACGAATGCAATGCCCTCGTTGGTTTAAACCGAATAAAAATCGAACGTTTTGGTTAAATATCTTCTATCCGAGGAGCGAGACGGGAACCCGGCTGTTTGTCGGTCCGAATAGGTTGGTGCCACCTTGCCCCAATTACCCGTTTTGTGTGGTTCTCGGCTTCGGCATCAATTGGCACTCGTTGGCACACTGTGACAAGTCTGAAATGGTGGCTTGATGGCTCGGCCCGATTCCTCCGTATTTTTAGTGGTGTTGAATTACTTGGTTGTATGTTATAGTGATGAAGAACTTGGCTACACATGCCAATGTCGATTTATGTCGTGCCCATGCATGACCATCTTTGTGTACACTGGCATTGGGGTGCCAATTTTTGGATGACACTATTTGAGATCGGGGGGGGGGTATCCCTTTTTTAGAACTCGCTATAGTACCAAACAACTTCGATATTGCCGCTACAAGGTGATAATATTTAGGCTTTTACGTTAAAAGGGTGGATTTACTGTCATTGTGTGCGTGGCATTTGAAAATGTGTGTGTGTGTGTGTGCGCGCGCGCGATTCTGTATGATAAGGTGTGTTTGGAGACGATGGAAGGCGCTTTAAGGGCCATCTGACTCGTGGCTTACGGGGGTGAAACCGTTGCTTCTCCCCCTACATTTGTTCAAGTTGCCAAGAACTACGAAAATATCGAGTAGATAAATGTCATGGCCGAGCCGGCGACTGTAACAGTGGTATATAGGAGAATAAATGTCTATACTTTCTCACTTTTTTTCATCCTATGCCATCTGGGTTTTTTTTTCATCCTACTCGTATGTTATAGCCAATGCCCCGGTCTTATATGAATTAAAATGTCCTACCCTCCGCCGTGCACGATGCGCTTGTACGCGCGGGCCCGGCATCTTCTTCGATTGCTAACGGCTCTCATTGCAACCGCGGCCGATCTCGACGTTTCCTAGGATGTAGAGAGACTACATCTATACCCTAAACCCGAGGGCCAGGAAACTACTTTGAGAGCTCGGTTGTGCTGTAGGGCCGGTGTTGACTCTGGTTCTGCAGGGTACATGCGACTATTTGTCGCCACACCTCTGCTGCAAAAGCTCTCGCATCGCCGTGAGTATTGCCTTCAGCATTTTTGGAGCACAGGTCGTATTACGCTGGATATGTGCCAGTGTATATTAATGTTCCAAGTCCGAAGTGGAGGTTGGCTTCCAAAGGGTCTTGAATCTCGACTACCTGGTTCGTGGTATCCTTGACCCCATGGTTGCCGCGAACAAGGCTGATTTAGAGAGCATCTGCTACGTTCCTGGATATGTAGGCATTGAGGGCAATGAGCAAGCCAGTGTCCGCGAGGAATGGGTGATCAGACCAGCGTTTCTCTCTTCCTCGCACCGACTTCATGGCAGGAATCAGGTCCGCCCTTTGGGTCGACGGGAACCTAAAGTTTATTCCCATCGCGCCATGACTGTTTCCTTGGACATATCCTCTAATGCCGCGACGGCTTCAGGTCGCTTTCTGTTGTCTACGAATTGGTGAGTATTGGGCACACTCACGTGACGCACCGCCATTTGATGGCGAGTTTCCCTGCATGATTGCGTTGTGTCCCAGACTGTTCGGCACATTCTTGTTGAATGTCCTAGTCTGGGCGATCTACCGCTTATCCCTTATAAACTCGGGACGGATTCGTGCACATTGACTTATGGACTCATGGCTTTTTGGAGGAGGCCGGCTTTCTTCCCTTTATTTAACTAAGTGGGATTTTTGTTGTTGTTTTCTTTGTAGGTCGCACGTCCCTGTGCCGCAGGGAGGCGGACCTCCCCCCTACGCTGGAACCTGTTTCCTGCTTGTTGCCTTTTCTTTTTTATTGTTTTTTTGTATGTTATTCTAAAGTAGCCTAGTACTAGGCTGTCGTGGTGAGTACGGTGATTTTTGCCCAAGTAAGCAGTCGCCAGATGGGCTCCTAAAAAAAAAAATATGAATGTCCCAGTCTGGGTAATCTTCGCGGACGTGACCTGTCCCGGTACCGGAAGAACCGGGACGAACGGAGTCTACCGTTTGTCCCTTCTACTCTGGACGGGTTCGCACACGCAGACTTTTGGACTTTGCATTTTATTCGACTCTGGTGTTAGTCACATGCTTCGGTGCGTGGCTCCTTATTTTTTTTTTTGCTTGTTTGTTTGCTTTTGCCTAGTTTCTTTGCATAGTATTTTTTTTAAGTACCCTAATAATAGGCTGGGAATTAGTTACAGCGATTTATGCCCTTGCTTGGCAGTCACCAGCTAGGCACCATAAAATATAACAATGAGTAGCAGCATTCACACTGAATAGGGCACGCCTAGATTGGTCTATTGGGTCTAATTACTTGCGTGGCGTGGGTTAGGAGTGTCCCTCAGCTATGTCTTAGGTAATGTGAAGGTAGATTCTCATTGCTATATTATCCGCAGATATTCTGTGGTCTCTATGGCTACGGGGATTCAGTTGAGTTATATAACCACAATGTGTTTGCTTTTCTTTATTATGATCGAGCAAAACTTGTTATACAATCCTTTAGTAGGATTTATCCAGGTGCATAGAATATTCTGTGGATAGAGACGGGGAAAGGAGAATTAAGGACAAGGCTAATGGAACGGTTTGTTGGAGGTACTCAAAACTCCCCACCGCATTGGGGGCTATCGTTTGCCCGAGAACAAATCTCTCACTCCAGTGAGAGTTTCGGATGGGTTTCAAGTCAAGATCGCAGGACTAAGAGAATCCCCCTTAATATGCCTACCCTTCCGTCCCCTGTGTGCCCCATTTCCTTTTCCCCTTAGTCTCCGTGACCGAAAGACTAAATATCAATGGGCAGGAAGTCTCTCGTGGCACTTGACACATTGCCCCCCCCCCTCCCCCAGCCCCCAACTTGTCACGCCCTCATGACGGCCAATAAAACTTAAATCAGTTTAATAGATGATGACAAAGGATGGGCCTCGTTTGTTAAGCCAACCAAAACAAAACATGAGTTATGAACGCTTAATTCATGACCAAATGCGCGTCGGGCAGAGCCTTTGGATAGGGCGCTCGATTTTAGACCACATCTCCATGGGTAATAAGGGTTGATATGCCATGGCGGTTATTTTAGATTTTGTATTACATCGTTGTGTTGGCTCGCAAACATTGCGTTCGTATGTTCCGTTCGAAGCGTTCGTAGGTGTATTCAAGGCGTCAATACAATATTGTTTTGAGGAAATTTTGGATTGCATTTCTTCCACCCCTAGAGAACTAATTTGGTTATTAGCGAACAAGGAACGGTGGCAATGATTGTTGACACATAGCCCCCCCTCCCTCCCTCTCACCAGTTGAACGAAGTTGACAGATCGCTGTCGTTAATTGTTGGATGGGTAGTCTTTTCTTGGGCGGCTCTCGTACGATGTAATGAATCTCTCGTTAAACTCGTTGCCACCCCGAAGGCACGCCCCAAACAAGTACAAATGGGTGGTAAACTCGATTTTGCTACTAGAGGCATGCAGGCAGGCGCACAATGAGTACTCAACGCACGCCCTCGGCCGCGCATTTGTACGTACGAGAGAATTTAGAAAAAGGATCCGAGAGATGAACAATTTAACCTTAGTCTTGACGCCCCATCCCCAACATTTTTTTTTATCATTTTTCCCAGTCGTTGTTTACACGCTCTTCTGGTCCATTATTTAAAGTTGTTTACTACTGCGATCTTTAACCCCTTTCCCTTGCTGTTCTTCCGATATTTGCTCTATACCATTAAATGTACATTGTAATGTTTGCTCTATACCGTTAAATATTTATTGCATTTTTTGCTCTATACCATTAAATGCACATTGCAATGTTTTCTCTACCGTTAAATATACATTGCAATATTTGCTATATGCCGTTAAATATACATTGCAATGTCTGCTCTATACTGTTAAATATACATTGCAATATTTGCGCTATACCGTTAAATATACATTGCAATGTTTGCTCTATACCGTTAAATATACATTGCAATGTTTGCTCTATACTGTACTGTTAAATATACATTGCAATATTTGCGCTATACCGTTAAATATACATTGCAATGTTTGCTCTATACCGTTAAATATACATTGCAATGTTTGCTCTATACTGTTAAATATACATTGCAATGTTTGCTCTATACCGTTAAATATACATTGCAGTGTTTGCTCTATACCGTTAAATATACATTGCAATGTTTGCTCTATACCGTTAAATATACATTGCAATATTTGCTCTATACCGTTAAATATACATTGCAATGTTTGCTCTATACCGTTAAATATACATTGCAATGTTTGCTCTATACCGTTAAATATACATTGCAATGTTTTCTCTATACCGTTAAAATTACTTTGCAATGTTTTCTCTATACCGTTAAAATTACTTTGCAATGTTTGCTCTATACCGTTAAAATTACTTTGCAATGTTTGCTCTATACCGTTAAATATACATTGAAATGTTTGCTTTATAACATTAAATGTACATTGCAATATTTTCTCTATCTGTT
Source organism: Ceratothoa steindachneri (assembly GCA_963969495.1). Lineage (NCBI taxonomy): Eukaryota > Metazoa > Arthropoda > Malacostraca > Isopoda > Cymothoidae > Ceratothoa > Ceratothoa steindachneri. The sequence continues at coordinate 153,011,214 of OZ018325.1, forward strand.
AAATGTACATTGCAATGTTTGCTCTATACCGTTAAGTGTACATTGCAATGTTTGCCCTATTCTGTTAAATGTCATTGCAATGTTTGCTCTATTCCGTTAAATTGACATTATAATATTTGCTCTATACCCTTAAATTGACATTGCAATGTTTGTTCTATAGCATTAAATTTACATTGCAATGTTTGCTCTGTACCATTAAATGTACATTGCAATGTTTGCTCTGTACATTATATTTACATTGCAATATTTGCTTTATACCGTTAAATGTACATTGCAATGCTTGCTCTATACCTTTAAATTTACATTGCAATGTTGGCTCTATTCCTTTAAATTTACATTGCAATGTTTACTCTGTACCGTTAAATTTACATTGTAATGTTGCCTCTATACCTTTAAATTCACATTGCAATATTTGCTCTGTACCGTTAAATTTACATTGCAATGTGTGATCTATCTTATCCCTAACATTATATTTTTAGGAATTCATTTATTTGAATTTAAACGCGTTTTTTTTTCTTCCTAGTTCACGTGACTTTGTATTTTATTAATTTTATTAAGATAAATTAACATAAGGTAACCTTTTGAAATGTTTTGGTAGTTTTTTAAAAGAAAAAGGATTGAATAAGAGATTCTGAGATCTTCCAAATTAACATCAAGGCTGTTTTTTTTTATTTATTTTTTTTGTATATTTGAAGTTTTTTTATCAAAGTTCTTTGTATGAGTTCAGAAAAAATAAATACGATTATCGAATGTTGGGAATAAAAAAATAATTACATCGTGAATTTCAGAAAATGTATAAAAATTAAGGAGTGCCCTTTTTTATGAAATTAAATTTCCGTATACCAAAAGCATTCCCATATGTTTTTCTTGTTTCTATGCCTAGAAAATGAGCATGGATCTGAAAAACTAGACAAGAGTAAATTATTAGGAAATATGTACTGGAAACCTTATAAATTCTTTAGACCAAAACCTCATTGCTAGAGCCAGATAGACCGTAGGAAACAGACCGATGAAGGTCTGCAGGCGAAGTGCCGCAACCCTTCATACATATTAAATTATTCTGTCTTCAATACTTTTACCACACTTTGATGAGCAACCATCCCTCTCCCCCTTTTCCTGCATATATAGCTGACGAGCGTGTTCTGTTTGCAGGTTTGTTGGTGGATATCTCGAATACGTTCTCGCTGAGCGAGAGTCAGCAAGGCCTCCTGCAGACGGCATTCATCCTCGTCTACATGGTGATGGCACCGCTCTTCGGTTACCTAGGTGATCGATTCAATCGGAAGATACTGATGGCCGTGGGCGTCTTCCTCTGGTCACTCACCACCCTCATCGGCTCGTTCATGCAGGTTTGAGACCCTTCCCCCCCCCCACTCCTTGTCATGGTCCTCCTCAGGAGGCGAAGGTCATGTTGAAATATTTGTTATTCGCAAAATGGGAAATTTCTAGTGCGTTTTAAATTGGCTCTCCCTTAGCTTCTTGGTTTCTCATCGCTGTTAATCGGCGACGGAGGCAGATGGACGCTTAAAAATATCTCGCCGTGCTTGCAAAATAAGAGAGCTGTTTGTGTTTTGTTGTTTATAGCTCTCAGGGAGCACTCTGGGAGATTAAGGGAGAAAAGCTTTGAGCCTACAGCCTGTACTGTAGGCCCCTCATCAACGTCACCCACAATTAAGTGGGGCCGCGCTTTCTGCGAGACTGTACTGATGGCCCAGGTTATAGTGAAGTGAGGCTGTTGCATGCTGTGGTAATTTTATAGCACCGGTCTGTGCTAGCGGTCCATACCACAATTCGGAAGTGGAAGTTCTTTTGCAACTTAACCTCACACATAATTAGATCCCAGTGGGGTGGTCCCACTACAGCACAATCGGGTATGGATATCCCCCCCCCTTCCCCGCTTCCTTCAAGTTCTAAACTAAAAAGATTTAGCGTGTTATTAACCTTTCCTCCTGAGATTTTTATTTAGTCTATCGGGCTTTAATCATTTTCTGACTAATTACGCAGACCAGAAATGAGCGACATAACTTAAGATAGATCTGCTTCTCCAATTGTGACAGAAATTGCCTGATAAATGATTAGCGCTACTCTTGTTGCTTTGTTTCTAAGAGTAAACAGTGACTAGACAAATAATTTACTATCGATTTAACTAGCAAGTCTAATTATTCGTTAACTTTCAATTTGCTCATTTTGATAAAATATTCGAACTTAGGATTAAGTATTCTTTTCCATGTATGACCTACCGCATTTCGAAACATTAAGTGCCTCCAAAAATCTTCGCTCCTTTTGATTAATTTTTCTAAGCAATTTTAAGAAGGTATTTCCAACACTTTCTTCTTTTTTTCGTTATCAAGCTTATCAACAAATGAATTTGTTTTATAACCAATGCATTTACCAAAATTAAAGTGATCCTAAAATTAAAATCCCCTTAGAAACTCTAGTGACTGGTAGCCAGTCTGATCTTACTTGCATTTTAAATTAATCTGCCTCTGATCTATTAGGCAAGTTTTATTTTAGTTTATGCTATTAATTTTGAAACTAGAATATCTAGCGGGAATTTATCAATCCTTTTAGCAAAATCCAATTATGACATGGTCAATTTTATTTCATATTACTTAATGAAAGGTCTTCTAATGAAGACCTATATATTTTGCGAGCATTGGTACATTTCGTTTGAGTAAACTTGGAAGAATGAAATGTATTATTCTTATTACTAAGCTAATGGTACCTTACTTAAATCAACCTTACGGCAAGTTGGGTTAGAAGCTGAAAGCCTTTCCGAGATTGCTGACAAACAAAGGAATGAATCGACTAGTCGGCAAATAATGAGGAAATATTATCCTCACGTGTTATCAACAGCTTGCATTTTTCCGAGTATAACTGGACCTTCATAACAGCACGTCATATAAATAATATAGGGCGAGCTGATTTGTAGTTTAAAGCAGAAATGTGTAAGTAGGAAGAAATCCAGTCGGGGAAAAAACGAGATCTGACCGGCTGTAATCACTGGACATGCTTATTCCGTTCAGCTATGATAACCTTAAATAAAAACTCGGTTTACTGGTCACTAGTGCCTTCAGGCTTGTCGAAATTCTCATTGTGATCTTTATGTACATTTCATTATCCGGTCGGTGGATCTCATCCGCTCTGCTAGGTATGGATAGAGCAACTTGCTTATAAGTGACCCTCTAGCACTGGGTACGCTACAACCTATAGTTTGGGTTACAGAGTCAGGGGTAAATGAAACATAATCATAATTTTCCCAAGGATAGTATTGGGTCGACTATTAACAATACAATTTAAAAGAAGTCTTTGTGAGTTGGTATTAGGATTAAGGCTTAATAAGAAGTTTGGGAAGCTTTTACACACCAAATCAAGCGAAATCATTGAACCAATCTTTGGAATTTTAATTTAAATTCATTCGAGTAGGAAAATATAATTGAAAGACACTGGCTTATTACTTTGAAGTTTATCGAATGCTTATATTCCTACAAGTAATAACTTTACCTACCCCTGTCAAATAAGTATAGTTAAAGGAATAGCTGTTGGGGAAACAGGAAGTACTGCCGCCTTACTGTAAGTCATTCCCATCTGAATATGTACAAGAACTTAAGTCGACCAAATCGAAAAACTGCTATTCAAGGTTCTAAATTATCTCAAGTTTACTTCAGTTCAATGACACTGTTGTATTATGAAAGACATTTAGATCGCACATTACACAATTCCTCCCGCTTTCTATGCATGCCCCAACTGATAAAGGCCATTCATCTCGCTTTCAAAGTCATCATATCCTGATGATACAACTAAAAGAGGAAAGGGAAAAATTGCAGAAACGAAACTCCATAGACTTCAACAACAGCAAAATCCGAAGAGCAAGAGCAGTTATAGAGGGGATTAAGAATGAGTTGAATTGAACTTTGAAAAACAAATGGTTGTCAGAAATCAACTTAGCTCGGAAGTGTATTAAAGATCCAAGAAAGTTCTTCACTTACAAAATAATTAATATAAAATGACCATGTTGAGATAGTACCTCTTAAATGGTACAGAACACTTTGAAGCTGAAAGAACTGGTTGGAGTACTTAATGAGCATTTTGGAATAGTATTTATAGAGGAGAATATAAATAATTTTAGTCTAGGTTTAAGATGTTATTCATATAGACAAGGAAGCATCAAAAGAATTAAATATTAATGGGGTAATGTTCGTTTCAATTGCGCTTACCGTGTACAGTGCATTATTCGCCTCTACGGGGCGCGGCGATTTGCCATCCTGGCCGCCGTGCTGACGGGATCCAGCGCCCCGTCCGGCCCCAGCTTAGCCTCTCTTCCTTCCTTCAGATAGCCTGTATTTCTCCCTTACCTCGTCGCTTTTCAGACAAACTCTCCGGTCAGCCTCTAATTTCACAGGGTAGATGCTGACCTTCATCTCAAGCCAACCGTCCCGGATCGGGGCTGAGGGGGGAGGGGACAATGTTCCCTAACCCCTGAGCTCCGGTTCGGGATGCTTTTTTTTTATCAACCTGCTTCATCACCACCCATACCTTCCTTACATCCTTTTTCCTCTCCTCTTCACATTCTATCAATTTTACGCCGTGTCTAAGGTGGAGCCACCATGCCGATGGACTGCCAGGCCACCAGGCAGGAGGGGTGGTCCGAAATGGCGGCGCCTGGCTCTGGCGGGACTGCAAGCACATCTTGCAGTGCGGGCAACTGTGAGAGGTGGTGAGCTATTGCGCCCCGTGTAAAAAAGAGGGTCACCATGCATAATGATGAAGATAAAAAAAAAACCCAACTCCCAAATTCCCCTGTAACATCAACGGAGCCGCCCTCGGGGAGCTCCACCGAAAAAATGGAGGTCCCCATCCCCCTGTGCTTGTGCAAGGGACCCTCCATATTTCTTTGACCGGAGAGGAGGCTTACTCCTCCGCTATGCCTACGGGTGAAGGGCCCCCCCCCTCACCCCCTTCTCTGGAAGTGCTTTCAGGCACCTCCCTATTCCCAGCAGCAGTCCCTCCTTTTCTTTCTAAGGGGACTGCCAAGAAAGCCAGCAGGCAGCCCATTGCCGACCGCCCCTCGTGTAAGCGGCTCGGTAGGGCAAACCCCCTTAGGGGGGGAGAGGGAAGCCAGGCCCCTTCGGTCGCTTTCCTCAAAAGACCTGCTGGCAAGAATACTAAACCTTGCCGGGGTCAAGGCCTGTGCCTCCCCACAAAAGACTCATGACGCTGCCAAGGGGACCTGCGATGTCCTGGGAAGGGATGGCCAACTGGAGGCCCCTCCTGTGATAGACATGGTCCTTGAGGAAACTCAGCCTCAGACGGTAGGGCCTTCCATGGGGGGGAATCCGGGCTCGGCGCCAAGCACCGAACCCGAATCCGCCCCTATGCAAGGTCCTCCTCAAACGGCTGGGGATTCTGAGGGAGTTCAAGGAAGGGAGGGATCTCCTCCGGATGATGCCCCTGCGACCACCAGGACCTTCTCCATTTCGGAAAAGGACCTGGCTGAGGCCGGTCCATCTGGCCTAGGGGCTTATACCGGCGGAGGTGAGAAGCGGGTTCATTCCCCGCCCTCCTCTCCAACAAAGAAAAGGACGAAAAAGACTAAGAAGACTCGGGGCTCCTCTCCATCCGCGGGGGCTGTGGGCACGGATGGGTCTGCTGCCACTTTGGCAAGCGACCAAGCCAAGACCGGCACATTCGGCCCCTCTGCCCCCCCCGGGTGCGGAGCCCCTGACTAAGACCAAAAGTGCACAGGGCGGAGCCTCGATGACATCGGGGCCCCTCATTCAGAGGTTACCTGGCATTTTCGAGCCCGCTGGCTTCAAACGCTTCCTCGTTATTCGCTCCACTGATGGCACCATGTTGGCCAAGTGCAACTTGATCACAGAGGAGAGGATTAGCTAGTGCAATTGGTAGAGAGCCGAAGGTGACCCGTTTCTAGGATGGGAAGGCATTCGTGCTACTGCCGCGGAGGTGCTATTACTGTCACCGCTTTCGCCATACGGATCGCTCATGTAGACGTGCAAAGTCAGGGTCTCCCGAAGTCTGTGCAAATTGCTCCAAGGCCGCATACGATAAGTCTCAATCGTGTGTGGCCAAGTGTGTCAATTGCGGAGAGCCGCACCCCGCTTCTTCGAAGCAATGTGGTGCATATCTCCTTGAGAAAGAAATCCTGGCCGTTCAGGCCCAGGATCGACTATTATTCCGCGAGGCTAAGGACTTGGTCCTGGCGCGCCCAGCTGTGCCTGGGACGTCATATGCCTCAATAGTTAAAAAGACACCCTCTGCTCCTGGCCCATCCAGGCCAACGAGCACGGTTGTTTCCGCGCCCATTCGGAGCCCTTCTGCGGGCTCTACCCTAACCCGGGGGTTCCCCTGGTAAAGCTAGTAGCAAAAAGGGTTAAGACCCAGCCCCAGTAAAACCAGGGCTCACCCCTCTTCCCCCAGGGTGACCGTTTCCCGTAAGGCGAAACGGCCACCCGCCTCCACCGAGTCGTTAGACTCGGTGGAGGCAACACCCCTGAAGTTGGTCGCTAGGCCATCTTCCGGGGTTCATAAAGCTGTCCCCCGAAAGGAAGACGGCAACAAAGGAGCTCCGGCTTCTTCGCCCACGCCTAGTTGTGGAGCGAGTGGCTCGGAGACGGTGGTTCCTCTCAAAGGACGCCCCCCGCCTATGAAGCCGCAACGCCCGCCTAAGGTTTCGAGTGGGGGGAGGAAAAGACTCGCATGGCGAGCTTTACCCCTCCCAATAATTGCTCGAAGGCGACTGCTCTTTGTCAGGCCAACACCGCCCGGGGTTCTGCCTCCGGGAAGCGTACGGCCATTCCCGTGAGGGTCTTCTGTTCGAGGAGGGCCCCCGCGTCTCCTCCGAGCTAGGCCTGGAGGGCATATTCCTTCAATGGAATTGCCGAGGACTCCGGGCCAACTGGGAGGAGCTGCGGAGGCTCGTCTCGTCCCGTATCCCGTTAGCTATCTTTCTGCAGGAGACCATGCTAGGCGCGTGCCCCCTTCCCGCCCCCCCGGGGTATAAGGGTCTTGCGAAAAACCACCAGCACGAGATGGCCGGGCTGGGAGATTTGCGTTTTACACCCGGCATGATGTCTCCGTTCTTCCTTTCTCTTTAGATACCTCCCTTCAGGCAGTGGCTGTGCAGCTGCACCTGGATAGAAGGTATACTATCATTTCTGCATACATTCCACCGTCAGCTGTCTTCGACGCGGGGGACTTCCGCCGCGCCGTGGCAGGGCTGCCGAGGCCCTTTCTCTTGCTTGGAGATCTGAACGGCAGGCATCCTCTCTGGGGAGATTACTCAATAAATCCCAGGGGACAAGTCCTTGCCGATCTGATCGAAGAGCTTTAGATAGATGAGTTTACGCATCACTGTCCGAGAACCGCTTCATTTTCTTGCCTTGACCTATCTTTTTGCTCTTCGGATGCACAGCCTGATTTTGATTGGGGGGGTGGTCGATGACCTCCATGGTAGTGATCACGTTCCCATTCAATTATCATTTTCAGGGCAACTGCCGCCTGAGAGCCCACCTCGGTGGTGCTTGGCTCGGGCGCGGTGGCCTGCATTTCAGGAAATGACTGAATTCTCTATCTCAGTCGAGGAGTTTAGGTCGGTAGATGAGGCCGTTGAGTTCTTCTCCGGCAACCTCATCGCCGTGGGCCTGACTACTATTCCTAGGACGTCTGGCCGTTTTGCACGCCTACCACTCCCACGGTGGTCGGCCGAGTGTGAGAGGGCCCACAAACAGAAGCGTTATGCCTACATGCGCTATAAGTGCCGCCCGAACAATTTTACTGTCGATGAATTTCGTCGGGCTAGGGCTATGTTCGGGTATATTTCGAAGCACGCCCGCCGCTCTTCTTGGCGAGCATTCGTTTCTTCACTTAACAAGAACACCCCTTTAGCAGAGGTGTGGAAGCGAGTCAAAAGGATTTAGGGCAAGTTCTCGCAGGACCCTTCCTCCCGTTCTCAACGAGAATGGGACCGCAATCTCGGACCCGGCGTCCGTGGCGGAATCCTTCGCGACTGCATTTTATAGCCGGGATGCTTCTCCGCCAGCATTCAATGCACGTCGTGATGTCGCGGAAGGCCGCCGGCTGGACCTTACCTACAGAGGCTCTGAACCCTTCAAGGACAGGTTTACTGTGAGTGAGTTGCGCTCCGCTCTCGCTTCGTGCGCGAACACCGCCCATAGTCCGGACGATGTTCCGTACGCCATGCTTCGACACCTGGGTGAGCGAGGCATGGCCTTTCTGTTAGATTTGTTCAACAGGATCTGGGTGGAGGGTCCTCTCCCAGATTCCTGGCGAATCGCTACTGTGCTCGCCTTTCGCAAGCCCCAGAGAGATCATACTACTCCGACCGGTTTCTGCCCAATCTCTCTCACCTGTTGCGTGTGCAAGTTGATGGAGAAATTTGTAAATGTTAGATTAGCCTATTTCGTGGACATCGGAGGCCATCTGTTTTGTGCACAGTGCGGCTTCCGCAAGTTCCACTCCACGTCGGATGCTCTGCTCCGACTGGAAAATGCCTTCTGCGAGGCTTTCCTTCGTAGACAGCACTACGCCACGGTGTTTTTCGATCTGGAGAAGGCCTATGATACCGCATGGCGATACGGTATCATGGAGACTCTCCACACGATGGGGGCGAGGGGACACCTCCCAGTCTTTATATCTGAATTTTTGCGAGATCGTCGATTCCGCGTACGGGTGGGGGGAGCTCTCTCTGGCCCTAAGGAGCAGGAAGACCGTGTCCTGCATGGAAGTGTCCTTAGTCTCACACTCTTTGCCCTGAGCATCAAAGGCATCACCTCGATGCTGCCAGAAGATGTTCTCGCTCCGCTCTACGTGGACGACATTTCGATCTCTTTTGGCGCGGCCCAGATACCAACTCTGGAGCGTCGACTCCAACAGGCATTGAGCCGCGTCTCTCGCTATGCCGAAGCGCACAGGTTTTGGTTTTCTTTGGCTAAGACTTAAGGTGGTGCACTTCTGCCGCCATCCACGGCTTCACCCCTACCCAGATTTGTTTCTTAATGGGGTGCGCCTGGATGTGGTTGAGTCGCACCGTTTCCTCGGTCTTGTATTCGACCGACGCCTCACCTGGGAGGCATGTATTCGCAGCCTTAGGGTCTCTTATACCCGCGCCATGGACATTCTCCGTTCCGTGACGTTTAGCGCTTGGGGCGCTGATAGGGCTACTGCCCTACTTTTTTATCGATCCTTTGTTCGTTCGAAGCTCGACTACGGATGCGAGTTTTATGCGTCCGCAGCTGAGCATGTATTGCGGAAGGTGGATTCGATCCACCACACCGGCCTTCGCCTTGCGACCTGTGCCTTCCACACTTTCCCTATTCAGAGCCTGTTAGTCAATCCTGGGGAGATGCCACTCGCTCTGCGCCGCGTGCAGTGCAACACTCGCCTGTACGCCCGAGCCCGGCGCCTCCCTCAGTCGCTAACAGCTCTCACTGCATCCGCAGCTGATCTCGACGGTGTTTATGCCGCCGAGATACGCCAGTCATACCATAAGCTCTTTGGGTTTAGGGCCAGGAAACTCCTGCGAGAGCTAGGTATAGCTCTCGGGCCGGTGGCACCTCTGATTCTGCCCAGGACACCACCCTGGAGGGTACCACATTTGGGTATTTTCGCCACGCCTCTGCTCCCAAAGCTTGTACAGCACCGGGAGTATTGCGTTCGAACTTTGTGGAGCACACCTCATGTCACTCTGGAACCGTGCTAGTGTATACGGATGGCTCCAAGTCCCAAGAGGCGGTCCGCTTCCACACTGTATCCTCTCTGTTTGAAGTCAGCGGGGCTCTGCCAGGCGCTGCGCCTGTCTTCACGGCCGAGCTGGTGGGAATACACCACTCGGTACGGGAGACTACGCGACGTGCCCGGTTCGGAGACCGGATTGTGATCTATAGCCACTCACAAAGTGCCCTGAGTGCTCTCGGGGCATTAGAATCTCCGCATCCCCTGGTTCGCGATATCCGTGACGCCACGGTTTTGGCGAGCCGGGCGGACGTCAAGATTATCTTCTTCTGAGTTCCTGGACATGTAGGAATTGCGGGGAATGAGCACACCAAAGAGTCCGCTAGGACCGGGCGATCGGACCAGCCTTTCGCTTTTCCACACAGACTACATGGCAGGAATACGGGCAGCTCTTCGGACTGCTTGGTAAAGAAGATGGGAGACGGTCGAAGGGAACTTAAAGTTGCGTGCCATTGCGCCGCAACTGTTCCCATGGACCTATCCCCCAATGCCGCGACGGTTTCAAGTCGCTTTCTGTCGTCTCCGAATCAGGCACACTCGTGTGACGCATCTCTATCTGATGGAGCGCTCGCCAGCGCCCTATTGTGACGTCTGCGTCGTCCTCCAGACTGTTTGGCACGTTCTTGTCGGATGTCCCAGTTGGGTGATCTTCGCGCACGATAACTGTCCCGGTACTGGGATGGGCGGGGTCGCTACTTCCTGTCCCTTGTACTCGTGACGAGTTCGTGCACATTGACTTGTGGACTTGTTGACTTCTTTGGAAAGCCGGGCTTCACCCCTTTATTTAACTAGGTTTTATTTTTTTGTTATTGTTTTCTTTGTAGGTCGCATGCTCCCTCGCCGGGATGAGGGGGACTTCCCCCTCCCAACACCGGAGATTGCTTCCTAATTGTTACGATCTTCCCTTTTTTATTATTGTTCTTTGCATATTCTTATTTTAAAGTTGCCTAGTGCTAGGCTGTCGTGATTCCGGCGACTTCTGCCCAAGTGGGCAGTCGCCAGATAAGCTCCTAAAATTTTAAAAAATGTACCCGCGCTATGGATATTCTTCGTTCCGTGACGTTCAACGCTTGGGGTGCTGATAGCGCTACTGCCTTACTTTTTATAGATCCTTTGTCCGTTCGAAGCTCGACTACGGATGCGAGTTTTATGCATCCGCAGCCTAACGTCTATTGTGGAAGCTGGACTTGATTCACCACACCGGCTTTCGCCTGGCGACCGGATCCTTCCGCACTTTCCCTATTGAGAGTCTGCTTGTCGATGCTGGAGAGATGCCATTATCTATGCGCCGTGCACAGTGCATTACTCACCTGTACGCACGAGCGCAACGTCTCCCTTTGTCGCCAACGTTCTCAAAGCATCCGCACCTGATCTCAATGCTGCCCTTTGGTTTTAGGGTCAGGAAACTCCTTCGAGACCTAGATATAGCTCTCGGGCCAGTGGTGCCCCTGGTTCTGCCCAGAACGCCACCCTGGACGGTACCACCGTTGGCTATTTATCGCCACGCCTCTTCTCCCAAAGCTTGTACAGCGCCGGGATTATTGCGTTCGGCCTTTTTGGAACACACATCGTGTCACGCTGGAACCGTGCCAGTGTATACGGATGGCTCCAAGTCCGAAGAGGGGGTCGGTTTCCTCGCCGTATACCCTCTGTTTGAATTCAGCGGGGCTCTACCGAGTGCTCCGTCTCTCTTCACGGCTGATTTTGTGGCAATGCACCACTCGGTATAGGGGATTACGTGACGTGCCCGGTTTGGGGACTGGATCATGATTTATAGTGACTCACAGAGTGCTCGCTGGGCATTGGAATCTCCGCACCCTCTGGTTCGCGATATCCGTTATGCCACGGTTTTAGTGAGCCGGGTGGATATCGAGATCATCTTCTGCTGGGTTCCTGGACATGTAGGAATTGCGGAGAATGAGTGCGCCGACGATGGCGCCAAAGAGTCCGCTAGGACCGGGCGATCGGACCAGCGTTTCGCTCTTCCACACAGACTACATGGCAGGAATACGGGCAGCTCTTCGGACTGCTTGGTAAAGAAGATGGGAGACGGACCAGGCGAACTTAAAGTTGCGTGCCATCCGCGCCGCAACTGTTCCCATGGACCTATCCCCCAAAGCCGCGACGGCTTCAGGTCGCTTTCTGTCTTCAAATCAGGCACACTCGTGTGACGCATCGCCATTTAATGGAACGCTCGCCTGCGCCCTATTGTGACGACTGCGTCGTCCTCCAGACTGTTCGACGTCTGGGTGATTTTCGCGCACGTTACCTGTCCTGGTACCGGGATGGGCGGGGTCGCCACCGCCTGTCCCTTGTACTCGGGTCGAGTGCGTGCACATTGACTGATGTACTTATACGACTTTTGGGGAGAGGCCGGCCTTCTCCCTTTTATTTAACCAGTTTTTTTTTTGTTGTTTTCTTTGTAGGTCGCACGTTCCTACGCCCCCCCTCCCCCCCGCGACGCAGGAGCTTGCTTCCTCCTTGTTTCGATTTTCCCTTATAATTGTTATTGTTTTTCATTCTTAATTTTAAAGTGGCCTAGCGCTAGGCTGTATGTCGTGAGTGCGGCGACTTGTGCCCAAGTAGGTAGTCGCCAGATAGGCTCTTAAAAAAACAACAAAAAAACATGGACCTACTCCCCCAATGCCCCGACGGCTTCACCTTGCTTTCTGTTGTTTCCGAAGCGGACACACCCGCGGGACCCACCGCCATTTGATGGGGCGCTAGCCTGCGCCTATTGCAACGACTGCGTTCCCCGAAACTGTTCGGCACATTCTTGTTGAATGTCCCAGTGTGGGGGATCTTGGCGCACGTTACCGGGACCAGTGGGGTCACTCCCGCTTGTCCCTTTTACTCGGGACTGGTCCGGGAATACAGACTTGTCGACTATATGACTGTTTGGAGCCTCCACTTTATCTGACTTGTAGGTCGCATGTACCTACGCCGGGTGAAGGCGGGTACCCCTCCCCCCGACGCCGGCGCCCACTTCCTTGTTCACTGTTTGCTTTTTCCTTTTTTGCCATTCTTTCTTTTAGTCTGTTCTTTTATCGTTGTTGTTTATTTAGATATTATTTATTTCTAATATATCCTAGTAGTATGTTCTGGTGAGTTCGGCGACTTATGCCCCAAGTAGGCAGTCTCCAGATGGGCTCCTAAATAAAAAAGAAAACTCGTAACCGTAATACACTCCCCGTTGACCTCGATGAAGCCACTCAGATTCATATTATCTTCCCTTTATAAACTGATTATACAACTTATCACCGATCTAGCGACTACTTTGCTGTGTAAGGCTGCTAAAGTTAATGATTACTCCCCCGCGTATTTTTTGTCTCTTATCGGCAACCTTTAAGCGGCACGGATAGCTAGCTACGACGTAATGGAGTTCTACAGTGTTCCGTAATACATTGATTTTTTTTTCTTTCACGTTGCTTAATTGCGTGTTTTTATCACTCCTTTTCATGGTTCATAATATTTTTAGTCCCTTAGATTTGAAGGTTGCTAATACATTTCTTATAGCTGCATACCCTTATTTGTTTCCCTCTTGTTGAGTTTTCTCGTGACCAGTATTTTGGTTTCATTCCCTTGCCATGCCCGGTTCGGAGACCGGATTGTGATCTATAGCGACTCACAAAGCGCCCTGAGTGCTCTCGGGGCATTGGAATCTCCGCATCCCCTGGTTCGCGATATCCGTGACGCCACGGTTTGTGTGAGCCGGGTGGATTTTGAGATTATCTTCTGCTGGGTTCCTGGACATGTAGGAATTGCGGGGAATGAGCGCGCCGATGAGGGCGCCAAAGAGTCCGCGAGGACTCTGCGACCGGACCAGCGTTTCGCTCTTCCTCACACCGACTACATGGCAGGAATACGGGCAGCTCTTCGGACTGCTTGGCAAAGAAGATGGGAGACGGTCGAAGGGAACTTAAAGTTGCGTGCCATTGCGCCGCGACTGTTCCCATGGACCTTTCCCCCAATGCCGCGGCGGCTTCAGGTTGCTTTCTGTCGTCTCCGAATCGGACACACTCGTGTGACGCATCGCTATCTGATGGAGCGCTCGCCTGCGCCCTATTGCAACGACTGCGTCGTCCCCCAGACTGTTTGGCACATTCTTGTCGAATGTCCCAGTCTGGGTGATCTTCGCGCACGACACCTGTCCCGGTACCGGGATGGGCGGGGTCGCTACCGCCTGTCCCTTGTGCTCGGGACGAGTGCGTGTACTTTGACTGGTGGACTTATTGACTTTTTGGGGGAGGCCGGCCTTCTCCCTTTTATTTAACCCGATTTAATTGTTGTTGTTTTTGTAATTGTTTTGTTATTGCTTTGTTATTGTTATTGTTATTTCTTTTTATTGTTTTCTGTTTAATTTTTTAAAGTAGCCTAAAACTAGGCTGTTTGTTTACGGCAACTTATGCCTTAGTCGGCAGTCGCCAGATAGCCCCTTAATAAAAAAAAAAAAAAAAATCATTCCCTTGCCATTCTTATCCGTATTTTTCTTTACATTTTTATTCCAACTCGTTTCTTTGCGTTGTCCTTCTTTCACCTCGTCGCGCTTCCTGGCGATACTTATTCCGTGTCACGGGTAGTGTTGGGAAAAAAACCGGGGTTTTTTTTTTTCATTTTTCTCAAAATTTTGTTGTTTTTTTTTCAAAAATTCAATATATTTTCCCCAAAAGCTTTTATTTTTTTCATAAAACAATGAGTATTATGCAATTATAGTCAACAATTTAACATTAAGGAACTAAAGAATATAAACAAGAAATTAATAATTTTTGCTATTGGGGTCAAAATAAGAAAATATTGATTTTTTTACCCATTTTTTTCCTTTTGTATGTTTTCGTATATTTATGTATACCATATAGGTACTTAATTTGATAGGTTTCATTTAACTGAGGGTATAATTTTATTGGATACACTATTAGCTTGGGTATGTCCAGATGATGATGAAAAAATGGTTGAATTATCCTCTAATGATTCATCAGATTTATATAGCCTACATGATAGTAGATTCATCAGATTCATATAGCCTACATGACAGTAGCGATGAGAATATCTCCGAGTTAGATGGTAGCTCAAGTTAGAGAATCAGTACCTAGTCTTAACTTCATGTCACTCAAAAGATTTAGATTAACTCTATGTACTTATATTAATTTTGTTTGCCAAAGGAAAATATTGCTAGTCACAATCCACAGATATTATTTAGGATTATGCATTTAATTTAGTTCTAGTGGTTAAACTTAAATCTTGTTATAACTTATATTTATATATATATAGTTATGGTTTATAATTATATTATGTGCTCACAGAGATCTTTCAAATGAGTTGCTGTCAATTTTCTAATGTAGACCATTAGCTTTAGTCAAAGGAAACTGGTGATACTCAATTTTTTTTTATTCTATAATATAAGTAATAAGTATATACATAGTTTTTTCAAATATATAAACATATATTTTTTTTCAAAATTATTATATATGCTTGCAAATATCTTTCAAAATAGATAGGTTCAAACAATGAGTGTAGACTGTAGTGAAAGGAAAGGTATAACAGCTTATTTTTATGCTATATGATTATGATATGTTTATATTTGTTGCAATGTTTAAATGGATAGTTATCTTCCACAATGTGTTCGAAAAGATCCTTTAAAATAATTAGTTTAGAAATTAAATTATATTGCATATTATTAAGAGTCAACAGACAAGTGTTATATTACCTTTATTATATTACCTACAAAATATTTCTAGTTTATCACATGCTTATTGGAGGATTTCTTACTTCTTAGTAAACTGCATTTAATTCATTTATATGGATAAAGGATGTTATCAAAGGAATAATAAGACTTATAATAAGTTTACTAATTGTTTAAATAATATATATACATTGAATTTAATTAATGAGTTTATTTTCTTATCCGAAAGAGCTCCAACTAATTAAACATTAGATCCAAATTTTGGATAAGTAGTTTCTAGTTGTATTACATTTTATTACATATTCAAAATCCTTAACTTTGAAATTAGAGGGAGCCAGATTATTTTTGAATCATAGATCAAAAATTTTTTGTAATGAGTCAGTACTAACTATTAAGTAGTGTAAAGACAAAAGGAGGCTACTGGCATTTGAATATTCCTCTATACAAGATTTCATTAAATTTGGTCATTGGGGAAATTTTGTCCTAAGGAATTGGTGAGTTGGCAGTTTATTCATGCTAATCTTTATATAGATATCGTCTAAAATGCTTTTTACAACTCTGATAGAGCTAAAATTACTTATAATATGAAAATATGGTATTGTTTATCTAGTAAATGCTTAATGTTTTTCATTTACTTTAAAATATTACATAAAATGTTATTTTGATAATATTTTGGGGAAGAAAAAAATAGAAAAAATATGCTTTTTTTCATGTTTTTTTTCAAGCCATGTTTAAAAAAAAAAACAAAAAAAAACATTTTGAATAAAAACATCGATGCAACTCTAGTCACGGGTAGTTGCGAGGATATTGAATTCCAACCTAAACCAGTTTTGTAACAGTGTCCACAGCTGTTCTGTGTTGGGGTCCTGTTTGAATCGACCCCGGTCTGTTGTTGCGTAAGTGTGCTCTGACGTTTAAGTCTCAAGGCCAAGTTCGCTTGATTGAAATTACGAGCATTGCTTGACAGAAAGTTAGTGCGTGGTTGAGACTAACTGGATGGATGAGTCCCCGTAAAGGGCGTGGCGATTTGCCTTCCTGGCCGCCGTGCTGATGAGACTCAGCACCCCGTCCGACCCCAGCGTAGCCTCTTCTCCTTCCTTCAAAACACTTGTTTCCTCGCTCTTCATAAAACCTCTCCCACAACTTTCAATGGTCAGCCTCTAATTTCACAGGGTAGATGCTGACCTTCTTCCCAAGCCAACCGTGCCGGATCGGGGCTGAGGGGGGAGGGGACAATGTTCCCTAACCCCTGAGCTCCGGTTCGGAATGGAGGTTTTTTAACAACCTGCTTCATCCCCACCCATACCTTCCTCACATCCCTTTTCCTCTCCTCTTCACATTCTATCAATTTTTACGCCGTGTCTAAGGTGGAGCCGCCATGCCGATGGACTGCCAGGCCACCAGCCGGAAGGGGTGGTCCCAAATGGCGGCGCCTGGCTCTGCCGGGCTTGTAAGCACCTCTCGCAGTGCGGGCTACTGCGAGAGGTGTGCGCTATTGCATCCCGTGTTAAAAAAAGGGTCACCATGCCCAATGATGAAGATCAAACAAAAAAAACCCAACCCCCAACTTCCCCAAGAACAACGGAGCCGCCCTCGGGCAGCTCCAGCAAAAAAATGGAGGTCCCCTCCCCCTGTGCTTGAACAGGGGACCCTCCATATTTCTCTAACCGGAGAGGAGGCTTACTCCTCTCCTTCGCCTACGGGTGCAGGGGACTCCCCCTCACCCCCTTCTCTGGAGGTGCTTTCGGGCACCTCCCTATTTCCAGTGGCAGTCCCTCCTTTTCTTTCTAAGGGGACTGCCAAGAAAGCCAGCAGGCAGCCCATTGCCGACCGCCCCTCTTGTAAGCGGCTCGGTAGGGCAAACCCCCTTAGGGGGGAGAGGGAAGCCAGGCTCCTTCGGTCGCTACCCTCAAAAGACCTGCTGGCAAGGATATTAAACCTTGCCGGGGTTAAGGCTTGTGCCTCCCCACAAATGACTCTTGACGCTGCCAAGGGGACCTGCGATGTCCTGGGAGGGGATGGCCAACTGGAGGCCCCTCCTGTGATAGACATGGTCCTTGAGGAGACCCAGCCTCAGATGGTAGGGCCTTCCATGGGGGGGAATCCGAGCTCGGCGCCAAGCACCGAACCCGAGTCCGCCGCTATGCAAGGTCCCCCTCAAACGGCCTAAGTCTCCGAGGCAATACAAGGAGGGGAGGGATCTCCTCCGACAGGTGCCCCCACGACTACCAGGACCTTCTCCATTTCGGAGAGGGACCTGGCTGAGGCCGGTCCATCTGGCATGGGGGCTTCTGCCGGCGGAGGTGAGAAGCGGGTTCATTCCCCGCCCTCCTCTCCAAAAAAGAAAAAGACTAGAAAGACAAAGAAGACTCGAGGCTCCTCTCCATCCACGGGGGCTGCGGGGACGGATATGTCTGCTGCCACTTTGGCAGGCGACCAAGCCAAGATCGGCACATCCAGCCCCTCTACCCCCCGTGTGCGGAGCCCCTGCCTAAGACCAAGAGTGCACAGGGCGGAGCCTCGATGACATCGGGGCCCCTCATTCAGAGGTTACCTGGCGTTTTCGAGCCCGCTGGCTTCAAACGCTTCCTCGTTATTCGCTCCACTGATGGCACCATGTTGTCCAAGGGCAACATGATCCATCAGAGGAGAGGATTAGCTAGTGCAATTGGTAGAGAGCCGAAGGTGACCCGTTTCTCGGACGGCAGCCTTCTGGCGAATGCGGCGATTCCCGCCGAGGCGGCTTAAGATAAGTGCTCTTCGGACACTTCATGGCACCCCGGTGAGTGTGACGCCGCACTCTACCATGAACTTTGTAAAAGGAGTAGTTTATGCGAGGGAACTCGTTGACTACTCCATTGAGGACATCACCCTAGAGCTGGCCGACCATGGGGCGGTCAAAGTCGAACGTGTGATGAGAAAACAAGGAGGGGCCTCGAGACCCACCCCTACACTCTTCGTCACGTTCGACTGTGACAAGCTCCCTCAGTCGGTGCGTGCCGGTTGGTACCGCTACCGCGTGAAGGCATTCGTGCCACTGCCGCGGCGGTGCTATTACTGTCACCTCTTCGGCCATACGAATCGCTCATGTAGACGTGCAAAGTCGGGGTCACCCGAAGTCTGTGTAAATTGCTCCAAGGTCGCACACGATAAGTCCAAATCGTGTGTGGCCAAGTGTGTCAATTGCGGAGAGCCGCACCCAGCTTCTTCGAAGCAATGTGGTGCATATCTCCTGGAGAAAGATATCCTGGCCGTTCAGGCCCAGGATAGACTCTCATTCCGCGAGGCTAAGGACTTGGTCCTGGCGCGCCCAGCTCTGCCTGGGACGTCATATGCCTCAGTAGCTAGAAAGGCACCCTCTGCTCCTGGCCCATCCAGGCCAACGAGCACGGTTGTTTCCGCGCCCATTCGGAGCCCTTCTGCGGGCTCTACCCAACCCGGGCGCTCCCCTGGTAAAGCTGGCGGCAAAAAGGGTTCATACCCAGCCCCGGCTAAAACCAGGGCTCCCCCCTCTTCCCCCAGCGTGACCGTTTCCCGCAAGGCGAAACGGCCATGCGCCTCCACCGAGTCGTTAGACTCACAGGAGGCAACACCCCTGAAGATGGTCGCTAGGCCATCTTCGGCGGTTCATAAAGCTGTCCCCCGAAAGGAGGACAGCAACAAAGGAGTTTCGGCTCCTTCTCCCACTCCCCGAGGTGGAGCGAGTGGCTCGGAGACGGTAGTTCCTCGAAAAGAGGGCCCCCCGCCTCCGAAGCCGCAGCGCCCGCCTAAGGTTTCGAGGCGGAGGGAGGAAAAGACTCGCATGGCGAACCCAACCTTCCCCAATAAGTCCTCGAAGGCGACAGCGCCTCCAGCGCTTTGTCCGGCCAACAGCGCCCGGGGTTCTGCCCCCCGGGAAGCGTACGGCCATTCTCGTGAGGGTCTTCAGTTCGAGGAGGGCCCCCGCGTCTCCTCCGAGCTAGGCCTGGAGGGCATATTCCTTCAATGGAATTGCCGTGGACTCCGGGCCAACTGGGAGTTGCTGCGGAGGCTCGTCTCGTCCCGCTCCCCGTTAGCTATTTTTTTGCAGGAGACCATGCTAGGCGCGTGCCCCCTGCCCGCCCTCCCGGGGTACAAGGGTCTTGCGACCCCACCACCGCGGGATGGCTGGGCTGGGGGATGCGCGGTTTACACCCGGCATGATGTCTCCGTTCTTCCTTTCTCTTTAGATACCTCCTTTCAGGCAGTGGCTGTGCAGCTGCACCTGGATAGGAGGTATACTATCATTTCTGCGTAAATTCCACCGTCAGATGACTTCGACGCGGGGGATTTCCGCGGCGTCGTGGCACGGTTGCCGAGGCCCTATCTCTTGCTTGGAGATCTGAACGGCAGGCATCCTCTCTGGGGAGATTACTCCATAAATCCCAGGGGACAAGTCCTTGCCGATCTGATCGAAGAGCTTGAAATGGGTGTCCTAAACGTGGATGAGTTTACGCATCACTGTCCGAGAACCGCTTCATTTTCTTGCCTTGACCTATCTTTGTGCTCTTCGGATGCACAGCCGTATTTTGATTGGGGGGTGTTCGATGACCTCCATGGTCGTGATCACTTTCCCATTCAAATATCATTTTCAGGGCAACTGCCGCCTGAGAGACCACTTCGGTGGTGCTTGGAGCGGGCGCGGTGGCCTGCATTTCAGGAAATGACTGAATTCTCTATTTCAGTCGAGGAGTTTAGGTCGGTAGATGAGGCCGTTGAGTTCTTCTCCGGCAACCTCATCGCCGTGGGCCTGACTACTATTCCTAGGACGTCTGGCCGTTTTGCACGCCGACCGCTCCCGTGGTGGTCGGCCGAGTGTGAGACGGCCCTCAAACAGAAGCGTTATGTCTACATGCGCTATAAGCGCCGCACGAACGATTTCACTGTCGCTGAATTTCGTCGGGCTAGGGCTAGGTTCCGGTATATTTCGAAGCACGCCCGCCGCTCTTCTTGGGCGGGCATACGTGTCTTCACTTAACGGGAAGACCCCTTTAGCTGAGGTGTGGAAGCGAGTCAAAAGGATTCGGCGCAAGTTCTCGCAGGGCCCCCCTCCCGTTCTCCAGGAGAATGGGACCGCAATCTCGGACCCCGCGTCCGTAGCGGAATCCTTAGCGACCGCTTTTTCTGCATTATCTATCCGTGATGCTGCTCCGCCAGCATTCAATGCACGTCGTGATGTCGCGGAAGGCCGCCTGCTGGACTTTACCTCCAGAGGCGGAGAACCCTTTAACGACATGTTTACTGTAAGCGAGTTGCGTTCCGCTCTCGCTTCGTGCGCGGACACCGCCCACGGTCCGGACGATGTCCCGTACGCCATGCTTCAACATCTAGGTGAGCGGGGCATGGCCTTTCTGTTAGATTTGTTCAACAGGATCTGGGTGGAAGGTCTTCTCCCAGACTCCTGGCGAATCGCTACTGTGCTTGCCTTTCGCAAACCGGGGAGAGATCACTCTACTCCGACCGGTTTCCGTCCAATCTCTCTAACCTCTTGCGTGTGCAAGTTGATAGAGAAATTGGTAAATGTTAGATTAGCCTTTTTCCTGGACAGCGGAGGCCATCTGTCTTCCGCACAGTGCGGCTTACGCAAGTTCCACTCCACGTCGGATGCTCTGCTCCGACTGGAAAATGCCGTCTGCGAGGCTTTCCTTCGTAGACAGCACTACGCCACGGTGTTTTTCGATCTGGAGAAGGCCTATGATACCGCATGGCGATGCGTTATCATCGAGACTCTCCACACGATGGGGGCGAGGGGACGCCTCCCAATGTTTATATCTGAATTTTTGCGAGATCGTCGATTCCGCGTACGGGTGGGGGGAGCCCTCTCCGGCCCAAAGGAGCAGGAAGAGGGTGTCCCGCAGGGAAGTGTCCTCAGTGTCACACTCTTTGCCCTGAGCATCAACGGCATCACCTCGGTGCTGCCGGAAGATGTTCTCGCTACGCTCTACGTGGACGACCTTTCGATTTCTTTTGGCGTGGCCCAGATGCCAACTCTGGAGCGTCGACTCCAACAGGCATTGAACCGCGTCTCTCGCTATGCCGAAGCGCACAGGTTTCGGTTTTCTTTGGCCAAGACTAAGGTGGTGCACTTCTGCCGCCATCCACGGCTTCACCCCGACCCAGATTTGTTTCTTAATGGGGTGCGCCTGGATGTGGTTGAGTTGCACCGTTTCCTTGGTCTTGTATTCGACCGACGCCTCACCTGGGAGGCTCATATTTGCAGCCTTAGGGTCTCCTGTACCCGCGCCATGGACATTCTCCGTTCCGTGAGGTTCAGCGCTGATAGGGCTACTGCCTTACTTTTTTATCGATCCTTTGTTCGCCCGAAGCTCGACTACGGATGCGAGTTTTATGCATCCGCAGCCGAGCGTTTATTGCGGAAGGTGGATTCGATCCACCATACCGGCCTTCTCCTTGCGACCGGTGCCTTCCGCACTTCTCCCATTGAGAGCCTGTTGGTCGATGCTGGGAAGAAGCCACTCGCTCTGCGCCGCGTGCAGTGCATCACCCGCCTGTACGCGCGAGCCCGGTGCCTCCCTCAGTCACCAACAGCTCTCACTGCTTCCGCAGCTGATCTCGATGTTGCCTATGCCGTCGAAAGACGCCAGTCATACCCTAAGCCTTTTGGGTTTAGGGTTAGGAAACTCCTTCGAGAGGTAGATATCGCTCTCGGGCCGGTGGCGCCCCTGGTTTGGCCCAGGACGCCACCCTGGAGGGTACCACATTTGGCTATTTGTCGCTACGCCTCGTCTCCCAAAGCTTGTACTGCGCCGGGAGTATTGCGTTCGACCTTTTTGGAGCACACATCGTGTCACGCTGGAACCGTGCCAGTGTATACGGATGGCTCCAAGTCCCAAGAGGGGGTCGGCTTCCACGCCGTATCCCCTCTGTTTGAAGTCAGCGGGGCTCTACCAGGTGCTGCGTCTGTCTTCACGGCCGAGCTGGTGGCAATACACCACTCGGTACGGGAGATTACGCGACGTGCCTGGTTCGGAGACCGGATTGTGATATATAGCGACTCACAAAGCGCCGTGAGTGCTCTCGGGGCATTGGAATCTCCGCATCCCCTGGTTCGCGATATCCGTGGCGAGCCGGGCAGATGTCGAGATTATCTTCTGCCGGGTTCCTGGACATGTAGGAATTGCGGGAAATGAGGGCGCCAAAGAGTCCGCGAGGTCTCTGCTACTGGACCAGCGTTTCGCTCTTCCTCACACCGACTACATGGCAGGAATACGGGCAGCTCTTCGGACTGCTTGGCAAAGAAGATGGGAGACGGTCGAAGGGAACTTAAAGTTGCGTGCCATTGCGCCGCGACTGTTCCCATGGATCTATCCCCCAATGCCGCGGCGGCTTCAGGTTGCTTTCTGTCGTCTTCGAATCGGACACACTCGTGTGACGCATCGCTACTTGATGGAGCGCTCGCATGCGCCCTATTGCAACGACTGCGTCGTCCCCCAGACTGTTCGGCATATTCTTGTCGGATGTCCCAGTCTGGGTGATCTTCGCGCACGATACCTGTCTCGGTACCGGGATGGGAGGGGTCGCTACCGCCTGTCCCTTGTACTCGGGACGAGTGCGTGCACCATGACTGGTGGACTTATTGACTTTTGGGGGGAGGCCGGCCTTCTCCATTTCATTTAACCCGGTTTTATTGTTGTTGTTGTTTTTGTTATCGTTTTTGTTATTGCTTTGTTATTGTTATTTATTTTTATTTTTGTTTCCTGTTGAATTATTTTGAAGTAGCCTAGAACTAGGCTGTTTATTTACGGCAACTTATGCCTAAGTCGGCAGTCGCCAGATAGCCCCTTAATAAAAAAAAAAAAAAAAAAAAAAAAGCATATCTCCTTGAGAAAGAAATCCTGGCCGTTCAGGCCCAGGATCGACTCTCATTCCGCGAGGCTAAGGACTTGGTCCTGGCGCGCCTGGCTCTGCCTGGGACGTCATATGCCTCAATAGTTAGAAAGGCACCCTCTGCTCCTGGCCCATCCAGGCCAACGAGCACGGTTGTTTCCGCGCCCATTCGGAGCCCTTCTGCGGGCTCTACCCAACCCGGGCGCTCCCCTGGTAAAGCTAGCGGCAAAAAGGGTTCATACCCAGCCCCGGCTAAAACCAGGGCTCCCCCTCTTCCCCCAGCGTGACCGTTTCCCGTAAGGCGAAACGACCACGCGCCTCCACAGAGTCGTTAGACTCACAGGAGGCAACACCCCTGAAGATGGTTGCTAGGCCATCTTCCGGGGTTCCTAAAGCTGTCCCCCGAAAGGAGGACAGCAATAAAGGAGCTTCGGCTCCTTCGCCCACGCCCCGAGGTGTGGCGAGTGGCTCGGAGACGGTGGTTCCTCGAAAAGAGGGCCCCCCGCCTCCGAAGCCGCAACGCCCGCCTAAGGTTTCGAGGCGGAGGGAGGAAAAGACTTGCATGGGGAGCCCAACCTCCCCCAATAAGTCCTCGAAGGCGACAGCGCCTTCAGCGCTTTGTCCGGCCAACAGCGCCCGGGGTTCTGCCCCCCGGGAAGCGTACGGCCATTCCCGTGAGGGTCTTCAGTTCGAGGAGGGCCCCCGCGTCTCCTCCGAGCTAGGCCTGGAGGGCATATTCCTTCAATGGAATTGCCGTGGACTCCGGGCCAACTGGGAGGAGCTGCGGAGGCTCGTCTCGTCCCGTTCCCCGTTAGCTATCTTTTTGCAGGAGACCATGCTAGGCGCGTGCCCCCTGCCTGCCATCCCGGGGTATAAGGTTCTTGCGACCCCACCACCTTGGGATGGCTGGGCTGGGGGATGCGCGGTTTACACCCGGCATGATGTCTCCGTTCTTCCTTTCTCTTTAGATACCTCCTTTCAGGCAGTGGCTGTGCAGCTGCACCTGGATAGGAGGTATACTATCATTTCTGCGTATATTCCACCGTCAGCTGACTTCGACGCGGGGGACTTCCGCGGCGTCGTGGCACGGTTGCCGAGGCCCTATCTCTTGCTTGGAGATCTGAACGGCAGGCATCCTCTCTGGGGAGATTACTCCATAAATCCCAGGGGACAAGTCCTTGCCGATCTGATCGAAGAGCTTGAAATGGGTGTCTTAAACGTGGATGAGTTTACGCATCACTGTCCGAGAACCGCTTCATTTTCTTGCCTTGACCCATCTCTGTGCTCTTCGGATGCACAGCCTAATTTTGATTGGGGGGTGGTCGATGACCTCCATGGTCGTGATCACTTTCCCATTCAAATATCATTTTCAGGGCAACTGCCGCCTGAGAGACCACCTCGGTGGTGCTTGGCGCGGGCGCGGTGGCCTGCATTTCAGGAAATGACTGAATTCTTTATCTCAGTCGAGGAGTTTAGGTCGGTAGATGAGGCCGTTGAGTTCTTCTCCGGCAACCTCATTGCCTTGGGCCTGACTACTATTCCTAGGACGTCTGGCCGTTTTGCACGCCGACCACTCCCATGGTGGTCGGCCGAGTGTGAGACGGCCCTCAAACAGAAGCGTTATGCCTACATGTGCTATAAACGCCGCCCGAACGATTTCACCGTCGCTGAATTTCGTCGGGCTAGGGCTAGGTTCCGGTATATTTCGAAGCACGCCCGCCGCTCTTCTTGGCGGGCATACGTGTCTTCACTTAACGGGAAGACCCCTTTAGCTGAGGTGTGGAAGCGAGTCAAAAGGATTCGGGGCAAGTTCTCGCAGGACCCCCCTCCCGTTCTCCAGGAGAATGGGCCTGCAATCTCGGACCCCGCGTCCGTGGCGGAATCCTTAGCGACCGCTTTTTCCGCATTCTCTAGCCGGGATGCTGCTCCGCCAGCATTCAATGCACGTCGTGATGTCGCGGAAGGCCGCCGGCTGGACTTTACCTCCAGAGGCGGAGAACCCTTCAACGACAAGTTTACTGTGAGTGAGTTGCGTTCCGCTCTCGCTTCGTGCGCGGACACCGCCCATGGTCCGGACGATGTCCCGTACGCCATGCTTCGACACGTGGGTGAGCGAGGCAGGACCTTTCTGTTAGATTTGTTCAACAGGATCTGGGTGGAAGGTCTTCTCCCAGACTCCTGGCGAATCGCTACTGTGCTTGCCTTTCGCAAACCGGGGAGAGATCACTCTACTCCGACCGGTTTCCGCCCAATCTCTCTAACCTCTTGCGTGTGCAAGTTGATGGAGAAATTGGTAAATGTTAGATTAGCCTTTTTCCTGGACAGCGGAGGCCATCTGTCTAACGCACAGTGTGGATTCCGCAAGTTCCACTCCACGTCGGATGCTCTGCTCCGACTGGAAAATGCCGTCTGCGAGGCTTTCCTTCGTAGACAGCACTACGCCACGGTGTTTTTCGATCTGGAGAAGGCCTATGATACCGCATGGTGATACGGTATCATGGAGACTCTCCACACGATGGGGGCGAGGGGACGCCTCCCAATGTTTATATCTGAATTTTTGCGAGATCGTCGATTCCGCGTACGGGTGGGGGGAGCCCTCTCCGGCCCAAAGGAGCAGGAAGAGGGTGTCCCGCAGGGAAGTGTCCTCAGTGTCACACTCTTTGCCCTGAGCATCAACGGCATCACCTCGGTGCTGCCGGAAGATGTTCTCGCTACGCTCTACGTGGACGACCTTTCGATTTCTTTTGGCGCGGCCCAGATGCCAACTCTGGAGCGTCGACTCCAACAGGCATTGAACCGCGTCTCTCGCTATGCCGAAGCGCACAGGTTTCGGTTTTCTTTGGCCAAGACTAAGGTGGTGCACTTCTGCCGCCATCCACGGCTTCACCCCGACCCAGATTTGTTTCTTAATGGGGTGCGCCTGGATGTGGTTGAGTCGCACCGTTTCCTTGGTCTTGTATTCGACCGACGCCTCACCTGGGAGGCTCATATTTGCAGCCTTAGGGTCTCCTGTACCCGCGCCATGGACATTCTCCGTTCCGTGAGGTTCAGCGCTTGGGGCGCTGATAGGGCTACTGCCTTACCTTTTTATCGATCCTTTGTTCGCTCGAAGCTCGACTACGGATGCGAGTTTTATGCATCCGCCTGAGCGTTCATTTCGGAAGGTGGATTCGATCCACCACACCGGCCTTCGCCTTGTGACCGGTGCCTTCCGCACTTCCCCCATTGAGAGCCTGTTGGTCGATGCTGGGAAGATGCCACTCGCTCTGCGCCGCGTGCAGTGCATCACCCGCCTGTACGCGCGAGCCCGGCGCCTCCCTCAGTCACCAACAGCTCTCACTGCTTCCGCAGCTGATCTCGATGGTGCCTATGCCGCCGAGAGACGCCAGTCATACCCTAAACCCTTTGGGTTTAAGGCCAGGAAACTCCTTCGAGAGGTAGATATAGCTCTCGGGCCGGTGGCGCCCCTGGTTCTGCCCAGGACGCCACCCTGGAGGGTACCACATTTGGCTATTTGTCGCCACGCCTCTGCTCCCAAAGCTTGTACCACGCCGGGAGTATTGCGTTCGACCTTTTTGGAGCACACATCGTGTCACGCTGGAACCGTGCCAGTGTATACGGATGGCTCCAAGTCCCAAGAGGGGGTCGGCTTCCACGCCGTATTCCCTCTGTTTGAAGTCAGCGGGGCTCTACCAGGTGCTGCGTCTGTCTTCACGGCCGAGCTGGGGGCAATACACCACTCGGTACGGGAGACTACGCGACGTGCCCGGTTCAGGGACCGGATTTTCTCTATAGCGACTCACAAAGCGCCCTGAGGGCTCTCGGGGCATTGGAATCTCCGCATTCCCTGGTTCGCGATATCCGTGACGCCACGGTTTTGGCGAGCCGGGTGGATGTCGAGATTATCTTCTGCTGGGTTCCTGGACATGTAGGAATTGCAGGGAATGAGGGCGCCAAAGAGTCCGCGAGGACTCTGCTACCGGACCAGCGTTTCGCTCTTCCTCACACCGACTACATGGCAGGAATACGGGCAGCTCTTCGGACTGCTTGGCAAAGAAGATGGGAGACGGTCGATGGGAACTTAAAGTTGCGTGCCATTGCGCCGCGACTGTTCCCATGGACCTATCCCCCAATGCCGCGGCGGCTTCAGGTTGCTTTCTGTCGTCTCCGAATCGGACACACTCGTGTGACGCATCGCTATTTGATGGAGCGCTCGCCTGCGCCCTATTGCAACGACTGCGTCGTCCCCCAGACTGTTCGGCACATTCTTGTCGAATGTCCCAGTCTGGGTGATCTTCGCGCACGATACCTGCCCCAGTTCCGGGATGGGCGGGGTCGCTACCGCCTGTCCCTTGCCCTCGGGACAGATTCGTGCACATTGACTTGTTGACTTTTGGGGGGAGGCCGGGCTTCTCGCCTTTATTTAAGGTTCCTTTTTTTGTTATTGTTTTGTTTGTAGTTTGCACTCTCCTGCACCGTGGTGAGGGGGACCTCCCCCCGCTGCCGGAGATTGCTTCGATTGTTAAGTTTTCATATTTTTACTTTAAAGTAGTCTAGTTCTAGGCTGTCGTGTTTTTCGGCGACTTATGCCCAAGTGGGTAGTTGCCAGATGGGCTCCATAAAAAAAAAATTCGCTCTGGAGAAGGCCTATGATACCGCATGGTGATACGGTATCATGGAGACTCTCCACACGATGGGGGCGAGGGGACGCCTCCCAATGTTTATATCTGAATTTTTGCGAGATCGTCGATTCCGCGTACGGGTGGGGGGAGCCCTCTCCGGCCCAAAGGAGCAGGAAGAGGGTGTCCCGCAGGGAAGTGTCCTCAGTGTCACACTCTTTGCCCTGAGCATCAACGGCATCACCTCGGTGCTGCCGGAAGATGTTCTCGCTACGCTCTACGTGGACGACCTTTCGATTTCTTTTGGCGCGGCCCAGATGCCAACTCTGGAGCGTCGACTCCAACAGGCATTGAACCGCGTCTCTCGCTATGCCGAAGCGCACAGGTTTCGGTTTTCTTTGGCCAAGACTAAGGTGGTGCACTTCTGCCGCCATCCACGGCTTCACCCCGACCCAGATTTGTTTCTTAATGGGGTGCGCCTGGATGTGGTTGAGTCGCACCGTTTCCTTGGTCTTGTATTCGACCGACGCCTCACCTGGGAGGCTCATATTTGCAGCCTTAGGGTCTCCTGTACCCGCGCCATGGACATTCTCCGTTCCGTGAGGTTCAGCGCTTGGGGCGCTGATAGGGCTACTGCCTTACCTTTTTATCGATCCTTTGTTCGCTCGAAGCTCGACTACGGATGCGAGTTTTATGCATCCGCCTGAGCGTTCATTTCGGAAGGTGGATTCGATCCACCACACCGGCCTTCGCCTTGTGACCGGTGCCTTCCGCACTTCCCCCATTGAGAGCCTGTTGGTCGATGCTGGGAAGATGCCACTCGCTCTGCGCCGCGTGCAGTGCATCACCCGCCTGTACGCGCGAGCCCGGCGCCTCCCTCAGTCACCAACAGCTCTCACTGCTTCCGCAGCTGATCTCGATGGTGCCTATGCCGCCGAGAGACGCCAGTCATACCCTAAACCCTTTGGGTTTAAGGCCAGGAAACTCCTTCGAGAGGTAGATATAGCTCTCGGGCCGGTGGCGCCCCTGGTTCTGCCCAGGACGCCACCCTGGAGGGTACCACATTTGGCTATTTGTCGCCACGCCTCTGCTCCCAAAGCTTGTACCACGCCGGGAGTATTGCGTTCGACCTTTTTGGAGCACACATCGTGTCACGCTGGAACCGTGCCAGTGTATACGGATGGCTCCAAGTCCCAAGAGGGGGTCGGCTTCCACGCCGTATTCCCTCTGTTTGAAGTCAGCGGGGCTCTACCAGGTGCTGCGTCTGTCTTCACGGCCGAGCTGGGGGCAATACACCACTCGGTACGGGAGACTACGCGACGTGCCCGGTTCAGGGACCGGATTTTCTCTATAGCGACTCACAAAGCGCCCTGAGGGCTCTCGGGGCATTGGAATCTCCGCATTCCCTGGTTCGCGATATCCGTGACGCCACGGTTTTGGCGAGCCGGGTGGATGTCGAGATTATCTTCTGCTGGGTTCCTGGACATGTAGGAATTGCAGGGAATGAGGGCGCCAAAGAGTCCGCGAGGACTCTGCTACCGGACCAGCGTTTCGCTCTTCCTCACACCGACTACATGGCAGGAATACGGGCAGCTCTTCGGACTGCTTGGCAAAGAAGATGGGAGACGGTCGATGGGAACTTAAAGTTGCGTGCCATTGCGCCGCGACTGTTCCCATGGACCTATCCCCCAATGCCGCGGCGGCTTCAGGTTGCTTTCTGTCGTCTCCGAATCGGACACACTCGTGTGACGCATCGCTATTTGATGGAGCGCTCGCCTGCGCCCTATTGCAACGACTGCGTCGTCCCCCAGACTGTTCGGCACATTCTTGTCGAATGTCCCAGTCTGGGTGATCTTCGCGCACGATACCTGCCCCAGTTCCGGGATGGGCGGGGTCGCTACCGCCTGTCCCTTGCCCTCGGGACAGATTCGTGCACATTGACTTGTTGACTTTTGGGGGGAGGCCGGGCTTCTCGCCTTTATTTAAGGTTCCTTTTTTTGTTATTGTTTTGTTTGTAGTTTGCACTCTCCTGCACCGTGGTGAGGGGGACCTCCCCCCGCTGCCGGAGATTGCTTCGATTGTTAAGTTTTCATATTTTTACTTTAAAGTAGTCTAGTTCTAGGCTGTCGTGTTTTTCGGCGACTTATGCCCAAGTGGGTAGTTGCCAGATGGGCTCCATAAAAAAAAAATTCGCTCTGGAGAAGGCCTATGATACCGCATGGTGATACGGTATCATGGAGACTCTCCACACGATGGGGGCGAGGGGACGCCTCCCAATGTTTATATCTGAATTTTTGCGAGATCGTCGATTCCGCGTACGGGTGGGGGGAGCCCTCTCCGGCCCAAAGGAGCAGGAAGAGGGTGTCGCGCAGGGAAGTGTCCTCAGTGTCACACTCTTTGCCCTGAGCATCAACGGCATCACCTCGGTGCTGCCGGGAGATGTTCTCGCTACGCTATACGTGGGCGACCTTTCGATCTCTTTTGGCGCGGCCCAGATGCCGACTCCAACAGGCATTGAACCGCGTCTCTCGCTATGCCGAAGCGCGCAGGTTTCGGTTTTCTTTGGCCAAGACTAAGGTGGTGCACTTCTGCCGCCATCCACGGCTTCACCCCGACCCAGATTTGTTTCTTAATGGGGTGCGCCTGGATGTGGTTGAGTTGCATCGTTTCCTTGGTCTTGTATTCGACCGACGCCACACCTGGGAGGCTCATATTCGCAGCCTTAGGGTTTCTTGTACCCGCGCCATGGACATTCTCCGTTCCGTGAGGTTCAGCGCTTGGGGCGCTGATAGGGCTACTGCCTTACTTTTTTATCGATCCTTTGTTCGTTCGAAGCTCGACTACGGATGCGAGTTTTATGCATCCGCAGCCGAGCGTTTATTGCGGAAGGTGGATTCAATCCACCACACCGGCCTTTGCCTGGCGATCGGTGCCTCCCGCACTTTCCCTATTGAGAGCCTGTTGGTCGATGCTCGGGAGATGTCACTCGTTCTGCGCTGCGTGCAGTGCATCACTCACCTGTACGCGCGAGCCCGGCGCCTCCCTCAGTCACCAATAACTCTCACTGCTTCTGCAGCTGATCTCGATGTTGCCTATGCCGCCGAGAGACGCCAGTCATACCCTAAGCCCTTTGGGTTTAGGGCCAGGAAACTCCTTCGAGAGGTAGATATAGCTCTCGGGCCGGTGGCCTCTTTGATTCTGCCCAGGACACCAGCCTGGAGGGTACCACATTTGGCTATTTGTCGCCAAGCCTCTGCTCCCAAAGCTTGTACGGCGCCGGGAGTATTGCGTTCGACCTTTTTGGAGCACACGTCGTGTCATGCTGGAACGGTGCCAGTGTATACGGATGGCTCCAAGTCCCAAGAGGGGGTCGGATTCCACGCCGTATCCCCTCTGTTTGAAGTCCGCTGGGCTCTACCAGGCGCTGCGTCTGTCTTAACGGCCGAGCTGGTGGAATACACCACTCGGTACGGGAGATTACGCGACGTGCCCGGTTCGGAGACCGGATTTACATCTATAGCGACTCACAAAGCGCCCTGAGGGCTCTCGGGGCATTGGAATCTCTGCATCCCCTGGTTCGCGATATCCGTGACGCCACGGTTTTGGCGAGCCGGGTGGATGTCGAGATTATCTTCTGCTGGGTTCCTGGACATGTAGGAATTGCAGGGAATGAGGGCGCCAAAGAGTCCGCGAGGACTGCTACCGGACCAGCCTTTCGCTCTTCCTCACACCGACTACATGGCAGGAATACGGGCAGCTCTTCGGACTGCTTGGCAAAGAAGATTGGAGACGGTCGAAGGGAACTTAAAGTTGCGTGCCATTGCGCCGTGACTGTTCCCATGGACCTATCCCCCAATGCCGCGGCGGCTTCAGGTTGCTTTCTGTCGTCTCCGAATCGGACCCCCTCGTGTGACGCATCGCTATTTGATGGAGCGCTCGCCTGCGCCCTATTGCAACGACTGCGTCGTCCCCCAGACTGTTCGGCACATTCTTGTCGAATGTCCCAGTCTGGGTGATCTTCGCGCACGATACCTGTCCCGGTACCGGGATGGGCGGGGTCGCTACCACCTGTCCCTTATACTCGGGACAGATTCGTGCACATTGACTTGTGGACTTATTGACTTCTTGGAGGAGGCCGGCCTTCTCCCTATCATTTAAGCAAGGTTTGTTTGTTTTTTCTGCCTTTAGTTGCACTCTCCTGCGCCGGGGGGACCTCTCCCCGACGCACCAGCTTGCTTCCTTTCCTCCTTTTGGGGTGTTTTTTCTCTCCTTAATTTTAATTTAAAGTAGCCTAGAACTAGGCCAGTTTTAATACGGCGATTAATGCCGAAGTAAGCAGTCGCCAGATGAGCTCTTAAAAAAAAAAATGTCTCCGAATCGAACACACTCGTGTGACGCATCGCTATTTGATGGAGCGCTCGCCTGTGCCCTATTGCAACGACTGCGTGGTCCCCCAGACTGTTCGGCACATTCGTGTCGAATGACCCAGTCTGGGTGATCTTCGCGCACGATACCTGTCCCGGTACCGGGATGGGCGGGGTCGCTACCACCTGTCCCTTGTACTCGGGACGAGTGCGTGCACATTGACTGGTGGACTTGTTGACTTTTGGGGGAAGGCCGGCCTTCTCCCTTTCATTTAACCAGGTTTAATTGTTGTTTTTGTTATTGTTTTGTTGTTATTTCTTTTTGTTGTTTCGTGTTCAATTTTTTAAAGTAGCCTAAAACTAGGCTGTTTGTTTACGGCGACTTATGCCTAAGTCAGCAGTCGCCAGATAGCCCCTTAACTAAAAAAAAAAAAAAAAATCTACGTGGACGACCTTTCGATCTCTTTTGGCGCGGCCCAGATTCCAACTCTGGAGCGCCGACTCCAACAGGCATTGAACCGCGTCTCTCGCTATGCCGAAGCGCACAGGTTTCGGTTTTCTTTGGCCAAGACTAAGGTTGTGCACTTCTGCCGCCATCCACGGCTTCACCCCGACCCAGATTTGTTTCTTAATGGGGTGTGCCTGGATGTGGTTGAGTCGCGCCGTTTCCTTGGTCTTGTATTCGACCGACGCCTCACCTGGGAGCTCATATTCCGTGACGTTCAGCGCTTGGGGCGCTGATAGGGCTACTGCCTTACTTTTTTATCGATCCTTTGCTCGCTCGAAGCTCGACTACGGATGTGAGTTTTATGCATCCGCAGCCGAGCGTTTATTGCGGAAGGTGGATTCGATCCACCACACCGGCCTTCGCCTTGCGACCAGTGCCTTCCGCACTTCTCCCATTGAGAGCCTGTTGGTCGATGCTGTGGAGATGCCACTCGCTCTGCGCCGCGTGCAGTGCATCACTCGCCTGTACGCGCGAGCCCGGCGCCTCCCTCAGTCGCCAACAGCTCTCACTGCATCCGCAGCTGATCTCGATGGTATCTATGCCGCGAGAGACCCCAGTTATACCCTAAGCCCTTTGGGTTTAGGGCCAGGAAACTCCTTCGAGAGGTAGATATTGCTCTCGGGCCGGTGGCCTCTTTGATTCTGCCCAGGACACCAGCCTGGAGGGTACCACATTTGGCTATTTGTCGCCAAGCCTCTGCTCCCAAAGCTTGTACGGCGCCGGGAGTATTGCGTTTGACCTTTTTGGAGCACACGTCGTGTCATGCTGGAACGGTGCCAGTGTATACGGATGGCTCCAAGTCCCAAGAGGGGGTCGGATTCCACGCCGTATCCCCTCTGTTTGAAGTCAGCGGGGCTCTACCAGGCGCTGCGTCTGTCTTAACGGCCGAGCTGGTGGAATACACCACTCGGTACGGGAGATTACGCGACGTGCCCGGTTCGGAGACCGGATTTACATCTATAGCGACTCACAAAGCGCCCTGAGGGCTCTCGGGGCATTGGAATCTCCGCATCCCCTGGTTCGCGATATCCGTGACGCCACGGTTTTGGCGAGCCGGGTGGATGTCGAGATTATCTTCTGCTGGGTTCCTGGACATGTAGGAATTGCAGGGAATGAGGGCGCCAAAGAGTCCGCGAGGACTGCTACCGGACCAGCCTTTCGCTCTTCCTCACACCGACTACATGGCAGGAATACGGGCAGCTCTTCGGACTGCTTGGCAAAGAAGATTGGAGACGGTCGAAGGGAACTTAAAGTTGCGTGCCATTGCGCCGTGACTGTTCCCATGGACCTATCCCCCAATGCCGCGGCGGCTTCAGGTTGCTTTCTGTCGTCTCCGAATCGGACCCCCTCGTGTGACGCATCGCTATTTGATGGAGCGCTCGCCTGCGCCCTATTGCAACGACTGCGTCGTCCCCCAGACTGTTCGGCACATTCTTGTCGAATGTCCCAGTCTGGGTGATCTTCGCGCACGATACCTGTCCCAGTACCGGGATGGGCGGGGTCGCTACCGCCTGTCCCTTATACTCGGGACAGATTCGTGCACATTGACTTGTGGACTTATTGACTTCTTGGAGGAGGCCGGCCTTCTCCCTATCATTTAAGCAAGGTTTGTTTTGTTTTTTTGCCTTTAGTTGCACTCTCCTGCGCCGGGGGGACCTCTCCCCGACGCACCAGCTTGCTTCCTTTCTTCCTTCTGGGGTGTTTTTTCTCTCCTTAATTTTAATTTAAAGTAGCCTAGAACTAGGCCAGTTTTAATACGGCGATTAATGCCGAAGTATGCAGTCGCCAGATGAGCTCTAAAAAAAAAAAATGTCTCCGAATCGAACACACTCGTGTGACGCATCGCTATTTGATGGAGCGCTCGCCTGTGCCCTATTGCAACGACTGCGTGGTCCCCCAGACTGTTCGGCACATTCGTGTCGAATGTCCCAGTCTGGGTGATCTTCGCGCACGATACCTGTCCCGGTGCCGGGATGGGCGGGGTCGCTACCACCTGTCCCTTGTACTCGGGACGAGTGCGTGCACATTGACTGGTGGACTTGTTGACTTTTGGGGGGAGGCCGGCCTTCTCCCTTTCATTTAACCAGGTTTAATTGTTGTTTTTGTTATTGTTTTGTTGTTATTTCTTTTTGTTGTTTCCTGTTCAATTTTTTAAAGTAGCCTAGAACTAGGCTGTTTGTTTACGGCGACTTATGCCTAAGTCAGCAGTCGCCAGATAGCCCCTTAACTAAAAAAAAAAAAATAAATCTACGTGGACGACCTTTCGATCTCTTTTGGCGCGGCCCAGATTCCAACTCTGGAGCGCCGACTCCAACAGGCATTGAACCGCGTCTATCGCTATGCCGAAGCGCACAGGTTTCGGTTTTCTTTGGCCAAGACTAAGGTTGTGCACTTCTGCCGCCATCCACGGCTTCACCCCGACCCAGATTTGTTTCTTAATGGGGTGTGCCTGGATGTGGTTGAGTCGCACCGTTTCCTTGGTCTTATTCGACCGACGCCTCACCTGGGAGGCTCATATTCCGTGACGTCCAGCGCTTGGGGCGCTGATAGAGCTACTGCCTTACTTTTTTATCGATCCTTTGCTCGCTCGAAGCTCGACTACGGATGCGAGTTTTATGCATCCGCAGCCGAGCGTTTATTGCGGAAGGTGGATTCGATCCACCACACCGGCCTTCGCCTTGCGACCAGTGCCTTCCGCACTTCTCCCATTGAGAGCCTGTTGGTCGATGCTGGGGAGATGCCACTCGCTCTGCGCCGCGTGCAGTGCATCACTCGCCTGTACGCGCGAGCCCGGCGCCTCTCTTAGTCGCCAACAGCTCTCACTGCATCCGCAGCTGATCTCGATGGTATCTATGCCGCGAGAGACCCCAGTTATACCCTAAGCCCTTTGGGTTTAGGGCCAGGAAACTCCTTCGAGAGGTAGATATAGCTCTCGGGCCGGTGGCGCCCCTGGTTCTGCCCAGGACGCCACCCTGGAGGGTACCACATTTGGCTATTTGTCGCCACGCCTCTGCTCCCAAAGCTTATACTGCGCCGGGAGTATTGCGTTCGACCTTTTCTGAAGTACACATCTTCTCACGCTGGAACCGTGCCAGTGTATACTAATGGCTCCAAGTCCCAAGAGAGGGTAGGCTTCCACGCCGTATCCCCTCTGTTTGAAGTCAGCGGGGCTCTACCATGCGCTGCGTCTGTCTTCACGGCTGAGCTGGTGGCAATATACCACTCGTACGTGAGATTACGCGACGTGCCCGGTTCGGAGACCGGATTGTGATCTATAGCGACTCACAAAGTGCCCTGAGTGCTTTCGGGGCATTGGAATCTCCGCATCCCCTGGTTCGCGATATCCGTGACGCCACGGTTTTGGCGAGCCGGGCAGATGTCGAGATTATCTTCTGCTGGGTTCCTGGACATGTAGGAATTGCGGGGAATGAGCGCGCCAAAGAGTCCGCGAGGACTCTGCGACCGCACCAGCGTTTCGCTCTTCCTCACACCGACTACATGGCAGGAATACGGGCAGCTCTTCGGACTGCTTGGCAAAGAAGATGGGAGACGGTCGAAGGGAACTTAAAGTTGCGTGCCATTGCGCCGCAACTGTTCCCATGGACCTATCCCCCAATGCCGCGGCGGCTTCAGGTTGCTTTCTGTCGTCTCCGAATCGGACCCCCTCGTGTGACGCATCGCTATTTGATGGAGCGCTCGCCTGCGCCCTATTGCAACGACTGCGTCGTCCCCCAGACTGTTCGGCACATTCTTGTCGAATGTCCCAGTCTGGGTGATCTTCGCGCACGATACCTGTCCCGGACCGGGATGGGTGGGGTCGCTACCGCCTGTCCCTTGTACTCGGGACAGATTCGTGCACATTGACTTGTGGACTTGTTGACTTCTTGGGAGAGGCCGGCCTTCTCCCTATTATTTAAGCAAGGTTTGTTGTTTTTTTCCTTTAGTTGCACGCTCCTGCGCCGGGGGGACCTCTCCCTGACGCACCAGCTTGCTTCCTTTCCCTCTTTTGGGTTTTTTTTTCTCTTGAATTTTATTTTAAAGTAGCCTGGAACTAGGCCAGTTTTAATACGGCGACTAATACCCATGTAGGCAGTCGCCAGATGAGCTCTTAAAAAAAAACAACAAAAAATACGCACCGCCATTTAATGGAACGCTTGCCTGCGCCCTATTGTGATGAGTGCGTCGTCCCTCAGACTGTTCGGCACATTCTTTTCGAATGTCCCAGTCTGGGTGATTTTCGCGCACGTTACCTGTCCCGGGTACCGGGATGGGTGGGGTCGCTACCGCCAATCCCTTGTACTCAGGACGAGTGCGTGCACATTGACTGGTTGACTTATTGACTTTTGGGGGAGGCCGGCCTTCCTTTCATTTAACTAGTTTTTTTTGTTTTCTTTATACGTCACACGTTCCTGCGTCGGGAGGACCTCCAGCTGACGCAGGAGCCTGCTTCCTGCTCGTTGCCTTTTCTTTTTTTTATTTTTAGTGTTGGGTTTTTCGTTTTTTTTTTAATCTTCTTTTAAAGTAGCCTAGTACTAGGCAGTTTATAATACTAATGCGTAAGTAGGCAGTCACCAGATGAGCTCTTAAAAAAATATGGATGGATGAGTTGTCCCATCCGGTTTCGTCTGGGTCGTACTGGACTGGGTGGTGATGACAAAAAGAGTTCCCCAGTGCTCTTTGCAATGGTTTCATGCCGGGGATCTGGCAGAGGTGGAGTGAATATAAGACTAGGGACCATGGTGTTTTAAGTATTTTAAGCTCATTAGAGCCCCACTTCCCATACGGACAACCCCAGCGGGTTTCTTAGGGAATAGAAAAATAGGACTGTAGACTTCTTTCACCTTTATCTTAAAGAATATCTCCTGGCCAAGCCCTTTCTAGCACTCAGGCATTTAAAAATGAAACAGGACATTATACTTAGACAAGAATCTTGGGGGAGGGACGCCCCCTCCGGATAGCCTTCCCCTGTTCCGGAACAGGGGCAGACCCAGGAAAGTAGCGTCTTCTCTGCAAATTGACCCTATTAATCTCATTTTTTTCCAGGCTCCCTTCTATGTTAATTCACTCCTCGTTCCCTTTTTTTATTTATCTGGTGAGCTTTTTGTCCCCTTGGGGCGCCTCCAGGTTTGCTTTCAGTCCTCAATTAAGCCGAGGGTGAGGCGTGTTCTATAACGCGCTTTCAGCCGACGTTAATCCCCTGCTTCCTTTTCAGAATTATAACACGTTTTTGATCATGAGGTGTTTTGTGGGTGTGGGAGAGGCTAGCTATTCCACCATCGCGCCCACCATCATCTCTGACATCTTCATCTCGAACACCCGGTCCAAGATGCTGGCTATCTTCTACTTCGCCATTCCAGTGGGCAGGTGAGTCCTCCTCCCAATTCCAGGACCCTTATTAACTCCATTCGGTGTCGTTGTTGTTCCTCTAAGTTCGCCTTTTATTTGGTACATTCAAATTAACCTATTTGTGTGATTTCTTTTTTCGGCGTGAATATTGGACCATAGTTATCACACCCGACTAACTTCTAAAGTCCCGGGGGACCTGGTCTTCTTAATTCATTTCTTTTAATCCCACGGGGGGGTCGGGGGTTTGTTTATTGTGGGGCTTTCAATGTCGCAACCCTAAGCCAAATTAGAAGAGGTTGGCATACGTCCATTGCTCTGCTGATAAGAGAATCCCATCAGCAGGGTTCAGGAACGAAGAGAGTGCATACGTTTAATGAAGACGGGAAGGGAAATATCGGTGTTTTGATTGGCTCTGTGCGTGAGGGCGTGTAAAAGAGGCCTATTCTGCTGGAGGTAGCCACAACGCATTCGACTCTAGGTGGCGATAGTTTTGTTCCCGCGCTCGCTGGAATTGAACCCAGCACCTTGACGTCGGAGATCCAACCATCGGAGAGGGGTTCCCTGTATAGCCTGTTACACTTGTTCACGGCCTAGGAGCACCTGTGCCCCGGCAATAT
Organism: Ceratothoa steindachneri; assembly: GCA_963969495.1. NCBI lineage: Eukaryota > Metazoa > Arthropoda > Malacostraca > Isopoda > Cymothoidae > Ceratothoa > Ceratothoa steindachneri. The sequence continues at coordinate 153,049,985 of OZ018325.1, forward strand.
TTGCTAGATTTGTTCAACAGGGTAATCTCCCAGACTTATGGAGAATGGCTACTGTGCTCGCCTTTCGCTAACCAGGAAGAGATCACTCTATCCCGGCCCGTTACCGCACACTTTCTTTAGCCTCCTCCTGTAGGTGCAGGTTGATGGAAAAATGGATAAATGTTTGATTAGCTTTTTTTTTGCACAGGGGAGTCCACCTGCCTTCTCGACAGTGCGGCTTCCGCAAGCTCCACTCCACATGAGATGCTCTGCTCCGGCAGAAAAATGATATCTGAAAGGCCTTATTTGTAGGCATTACACCAGTGTTTTTCGATATGGAGTTCTGATACCCCATGGCGATACGGTATCATGGAGACCCTCCACGATGGGAGCGAGGGGACGCATCCCCATTTTCATGAATGAATTTCTACGGAATCGTCTATTACGGGTGGGGGTAGCCCTCTCCGGCCAAATAGGACAGGAAGAAGGCGTCCCGCTGGGAAGTGTCGCACTTCCCTTCGCATCAACTGTATCACCTCGGTGCTACCGGAAGATGTTCTCGATATGTTCTACGTAGACGGACTTTGGATCTCTTTTGGTGCCGCAATGATTCGGAATTCTAGAGCATCAAGTCCATTAGGCATTGAACTGCATCTCTCACTATGCCGAAGCACACAACTTTAAGTTTTACTTGGCAATGTCTATGGTAGTGCACTTCTGTTGCCATCCACGGTTTGCCTTCTGGCCGCCGTGGTGACGGGACTCAGCCTCACGTCCGGCCCCAGCTTAGCCTCTTCTTCTTTCAGACAGTTTTTATTTCTCCCCTACTTCCTCACTTTCCCTACAACCTCTCCCACAACATTCTCTGGTCGGCCTCTATTTTCACAGAGTAAATGCTGACCTCCACAGCGAACTATCCCGGATCGAGGCCGAGGGGGGAGGGGACAACGTTGCCTAACCCCTGAGCTCCGGTTTGGGATGGCGGGTTTTTAACAACCTGCTTCATCCCCACCCATACCTTCCTCACGTCCCTTTTCCTTCTCTCTTCATACGCTATCAATTTTACGCCGCGTCCAAGGTGGAGCCGCCATGCCGATGGACTGCCAGACCACCATGCGGGAGGGGTGGTCTTGAATGGCGGCACGTGGCTCTGCCAGGCCTGTAACCCCCCCTTACAGGGTGGGTTACTGCGAGGGGTGATGAGCGTGTGCATCCCGTGGAAAACTTAGGGTCACCATGCCCAATGATGCAAACATAAGAAAAAAAAACTTCACCTTTCCCCGTCAAAATCAACAGAGCCGCCTTCGGGCAGCTCCACAAAAAAAGGAAGTTTTCCCCCCCCATCTTGCTTGGGCAGGGGACCATCCAAATTACTCTAACCGGAGAGGATTCTTACTCCTCTCCTTCGCCTACGGGTGTAAGGGATTTCCCCTCACCCCCTTGTCTTGAGGTGCCTTCGGGCACCTCACTCTTTCCAGCGGCAGTCCTCCCCTTTACTTTCCAAGGAGACTGTCAAGAAAGGCAGCCCATAGCCCACCGCTCCCCATTGAAGCGGCTTGGTAGGGCAAACCCCCTTAGGGGAAGAGGGAAGCCAGGCTCCTACGGTCGCTTCCCTCAAAAGACCTGCTGGCAAGAATACTAAACCTAGCGGGGGTCAAGGCCTGTGCCTCCCAATACGAGACTAAGGACACTGCTGCCAATAGGACCAGTGATGTCCTGGGGAGAGAGATGGTCAAATGGAGGCCCCACCCGAGATAGACATGGTCCTTGAGGCAACCCAGCCTCAGACGGTAGGGCCTTCTATGGGAGCGAATCCAGGCTCGGCGCCAAGCACCAAACTCGAGTCCGCTCCTATGCAAGGTCCTCCTCAAACGGCTCGGGTTTCTAAGGCAGTACAAGGAGGGGACGGTTCTCTTCCTTCGACCGGTGCCCCTACGACTGCAGAACCTTGTCCATCTCGGAGAAGGACCTTGCTGAGGTCGGTCCATCTGGCCTGGGGGCTCTGGCCGGCGGAGGGGAGAAGAGGGTTCATTCCCCGCCATCCTCTCCTAAAAAGAAAAAACAACAAAAAAAAGACAAAAAAGACTCGGGTCCCCTCTCCATCCGCGGGGGCTGCGGGGACTGATGGGTCTGCTGCCATTTCGGTAATGGACCAAGCCAAGATCGGCACATCCGGCCTCTCTGCCCCCCCGGGTGCAGACCCCCTGACTATGACGAAAAGTGCGTTAGGCGGAACCTCGATAAAATCGGGGCCTCTCATTCAGATATTACCCGGCGTTTTCGAACCTGCTAGTTTCAAACACTTCCTCCTTATTCGCTCCACTGATGGCACAAAGTTTGCCAAGGGCAACACGATCCATCAGAGGAGAGCTTTAGCTATGTGATTGGTAGAGGGCCAAAGGTGACCCGTTTCTCGGACGGGAGCCTTTTTGCGAATGCGTCGAATCCCTCCAAGGCGGCCATGATTAGTGCCCTTCGGACACTTGATGGCACGCCTGTGAGTGTGACGCCGCACTCTACCATGAATTTTGTGAAAGGAGTAGTTTATGTGAGGGAACTCCTGTACTACTCCATAGAGGACATCACCCTATAGCTGGCCGACCATGGGGCGGTCAAGGTCGAATGTGTGATAAGAAAACAGGGAGGGGCCTCGAGACCCACCCCTACACTCTTCGTCACGTTCGACTGTGACAAGCTTTCTGATTCGGTGCGTGTCGGTTTGTATCGCTACCGCATGAATGCATTCGTGCCATTGCCGCGGAAGTGCTATTACTGTCACCGCTTCGGTCATACGAATCGCTCATGTAGACGTGCCATGCCCGGGTCACCCTAAGTGTGTGTAAATTGCTCGAAGTCTGCACACGATAAGTCCAAATCGTGTGTGGCCAAGTGTCTCAATTGCGGAGAGCCGCACCCCGCTTCTTCGAAGCAATGTGGTGCATATCGCCTTGGGAAAGAAATCCTAGCCGTTCAGGCCCAGGATCGACTCTCATTCCGCGAGGCGAAGGACTCTGTCCTGGCGCGCCCGGTTGTGCCTGCGACGTCTTATGCCTCAATAGTTAGAAAGACACCCTCTGCTCCTGGCCCATCCAGGCCAACGAGCACTGTTGTTTCGGCGCCCATTCGGAGCCTTTCTGCGGGTTTTACTCAACCCGGTCGCTCCTCTGGTAAAGCTGGCAGCACAAAGGGTTCACAGCCAGCCCCGGCCAAAAACAGGGCTCAGCCCCCTTCCCCTTTTCCCCAGCGTGACCGTTTCTCGTAAGGTGAAACGGCCACGCGCTTCCACCGAGTCGTTAGACTCACAGAAGGCAACACCCCTGAAGTTGGTCGGTAGACCATCTTCCGGGGTTCCTAAAGGGGCCCTCTGAATGGAGGAAGGCAACAAAGGAGCTTCGGCCCATTCACCCACCCCTAGTGGTGGGCTGGGTGGCTCGGAGACGGTGGATCCTCGAAAAGACGGCCCCTCGCCTCCGAAGCCGCAACGACCGCCTAAGGTTTCGAGGCGGAGCGAGGAAAAGACTCGCCTTGAACGCATTGTCCGGCCAAAAGCGCCCAGGGTTCTGCCTCCGGGCATCGTACGGCCATTCTTGTGAGGGTCTTTTCTTCGAAGAGGGCCCCCGCGTCTCCTCCGAGCTAGGCCTGGAGGGCATATTCCTTCAATGGAATTGCTGCTGACTCCGGGCCAACTGGGAGGAGCTGCGGAGGCTCGTCTCGTCCCGTTAACTATTTTTCTGTAGGAGACCATGTTAGGCGTGTGCCCCCTGCCCACCCTCCTTAGTCTTGTATTTGACCAACGCCTAACCTGGGAGGCTCGTATTTGCAGCCTTAGGGTTTCTTGTACCCGCGCCATTGATATTCTTTGTTACGTAACGTTCAGCGCTTGGGGCGCTCATAGGGTTACTTTTTTTATCAATCCTTTGTCCGTTCGAAGCTCGACTACGGATGCGAGTTTTATGCATCCGCAGCCGAACGTCTATTGCGAAAGGTGGACTCGATCCACCACACCGGCTTTCGCTTGGCGACCGGTGCCTTCCACATTTCCCCTATTGAGAAACTGCTTGTCGATGCTGGAGAGATGCCATTATCTATGCGTCGTGCACAGTGCACAACTCGCCTGTAATTACGACCGCAGCGTCTCTCTGCATCCGAAGCTGATCTCGACGGTGCCTATTCCGCCGACAGACGCAAGACCCCTAAGCCCTTTGGGTTTAGGGCTAGGAAACTCCTTATAACTCTCGGGCCGGTAGTGCCCCTGGTTCTGCCCTGAACGTCACCTTGGAGTGTAGCCCCCTTGGCTATATGTCGCCACGTCTCTGCTCCCAAAGCTTGTACACCGCCGGGAGTATTGCGTTCGGCTTTTTTGGAGCACACCTCGTGTCACGCTGGAACCGTGCCAGTGTATACGGATGACTCCAAGTCCGAAGAGGGGGTCGGTTTTCACGCCGTTTTCCCTCTGTTTGAAGTCAGTGGGGCTCTTGCCCGGCGCTCTGTCTGTCTTGACGGCTGAGTTGGTGGCAATACACAAGTCGGTACAGGAAATTACGCGACGTGCCCGGTTCGGAGACCGGATCATGATTTATAGTGACTCACAAGGCGCTCTGAGTGCTCTCGGGGCATTGGAATCTCCACACCTTCTGGTTCGCGATATCCGTGATGCCACGGTTTTAGTGAGCCGGGTGGACTTCGAGATTATCTTCCGCTGGGTTCCTGGACATGTAGCAATTGCGGGGAATGAGCGCGCCGATGAGGGCTCCAAAGAGTCCGCGAGGACCGGGCAACCGGACCAGCGTTTCGCCCTTCCACACACAGACTACATGGCAGGAATACGGGCAGCTCTTCGGACTGCTTGGCAAAGAAGATGGGAGACGGTCCAGGGGAACTTAAAGTTGCGTACCATTTCGCCGCGACTGTTCCCAAGGACCTATCCCTAAATGTTGCGACGGCTCATGTCGCTTTCTGTCGTCTCCGAATCGGACACACTCGTGTGACATATCGCCATTTGATGGAGCGCTCGTCTGCGCCCTATTGTGATGAATGCGTTGTCTCCCGGACTGTCGGCACATTCTTGTCGAATGTCCCAGTCTGGGTGATCTTCGCGCACGTTACCTGTTCCGGTACCGGGATGGGCGGGTCGCTACCGCCTGTCCCTTGTACTCGGGACGAGTACGTGTACATTGACTGGTGGACCTTTAGACTTTGGGGGGGAGGCCGGCCCTCTGCCTTTTATTTAACTTGTTTTTTTTGTTGTTTTCTTTGTAGGTAGCACGTTTCTGCGCCGGGAGGACCTCCTCCCTACGCCGGAGCTTGCTTCCTCCTTGTTGCGATTTTCCCCTATTATTTTTGTTGTTATTGTTTTTCATTCCTTTTTTAAAGTAGCCTAGTGCTAGGCTGTCGTGAGTGCGGCGACTTGTGCCCAAGTGGGTAGTCGCCAGATAGGCTCTTAAAATTAAATAAATATAATCCCATGTCGCATTGAAATTTCCGTACTCCCAGGTTCGCGTTATCCGTGACGCCACCGTGGCCACGAGCCTGAGAGATATCCAGATTATCTTGAGTTAGATTCCTGAGCATCTTCTCGGTCAGGCACCTCCCCGGACTGCCTGGCAAAGAAGATGGGAGACGGCCAAGGGGAATTTATAGCTGCGGACCCTCGCGCAACTATTCCCTTGGGTCTACCCCCAATGCCACGACGGCTTCAGGTCGCTTTCTGTCTTCTAATTGAACACACTCGTGGGATTCACCACCCTTTGATGGGCCGCTTCCCTGTACCTTACTGCCTTCCATATTCTTGTTGAATTTTCCAGTCTGAAGGATCTCTGCGCATGTTAACTGTCTCAGTATCGAGTCGAGCGTGGTCACTCTCCTTTTCCTTCTGCTCGGGTTAGAGTTCGTGCACACGCACTTATGGACTCTCGAGAGGAGCTTGGACTCTTGCATTTTATTCGACTGTGGTGTTGGCCGCATGTTCTGATGCCGTGGGGCTCGCTTTCTCGGGACGCTAGAACTTGCCTCCTCCTCCCTTTTGTTTTTTTGTTTTTTTCGTTTTGTCGTGTATATTTTGTGTTGTATTGTTAATGTATTGCACCTACTTATTTTCTAGGTGGCATTCGCTAGATGGGCGTTATTAAAAAAAAAAATGGAAATCCAACACCGCTAACCGACTAGTGAGAGCTCCGGACCATTATTTAATGGGTGTAGTCGCATTCAGTTGGCCCCATTCCTCCACCGCAGAGTTGATTGAGTTGAAGGAATTCAACTAACTTGACCTTCGCGTGTGAAGGTTTATTAAAGCGAGTGGCGCGATTATATTGAGGAATTAAAAATCCGCTTCTTAATGAGATTTGTCGTTAGATTTCCTGCGAACTTTGCGTAATGCGGCGTCTATTTTTATTTTTGTTAAGGCCGTGTGTTGATATGTTCGCATATCGATTGGGGAAAATTTTCATTGGACCCCTTTCGAGCCGGGTTTTAAAATGTTTCCTATTTGGACGGTCATGAACCGGTTGCTTGTTTACATTTTATGGGTCACGTTTTTAATTTTTTGTACTCATTGATCCCCGTCACACTTAGTGAAAGAATGAACGTTTCATCCATTGGTCTGATATGTTGGTCTCCCCGTTGTTGGGGTAAACCTCATTTCGGTGGTGTCAGCTGAGCGTCGCAGAGGTTTACTAAAGGGGTCTGAGCCTATGCTTGGAATGAACGATGTTAATATAATAATTCCACGAATGCGTTAAGCTTTCAGCCATTTTCTGTTCACTATTCTTGTGTTCCCGTCTGGGTTATGCCTTTGTTTCGGAACCGGGCTTGGTTCAGCAGAATGGTGTTCCCTCTCTGTTTCCCACCTTCCGCACATGTTCACTTTACCTTACGGACCCCTCCTTCCCCACCCCAACTTTGGCGGAGATGATTTCGTTTCTTCAGACTATCCGCTTCATTTTGAGTAAGGGTAACCTCGTTGGATTACGTCGATTTTCGTTTCATCCTCATATGACATCATCTAGTCCATTTAATTCTTGCATCTCCTTATTTTTACTTGCCTCCCCCCTCTACCCAAGTGCATATCCTTCGTTGGATTACTCAAGGTTCTGTGACGTATGTAAGAGCAGAAAAAAAATCTTTTTACCACACTGTAATTTTTGGCGTCTTTTATTTCTTATTGAGGACCTCCTGATTAACGAGGGATTCTAGCCACGGGTGTCGGCTGCCGTAAAGTCTCCGAATCGATGTGAATTCTAACCATCGGCCATTTTTACCCAAATCACCAGACCATTCATCGCTTCACCCCCCGCACCCCCTGCATAATCACCTCACTTATCGAATTTTAACTTGTTACGCAAATTTAGTCATTACGGCGCAATCACCTCGAGGTGAGCCCAAGCGAGACTCCATCTGCCAATTAATCATACCCGATGTGGCTTAATCCCGCTCGGATCCGCCAAGCCTTCCCATTCGCTAACCCGTCTTTCCCTCTTCGTCAGCGGGTTGGGCTACATCATTGGCGCGGAAGTGGGCGACCTCGCCCACCACCTCCTCCCTGACGATCAGAAGAATGAGGCGTGGCGCTGGGGGCTTCGAGTCACACCCATCATGGGTCTCATCGCCGTCCTCCTCATCATGCTGGTCCTCATTGACCCCTCGCGGGGCGAGGGCGAAGGCGCCCAGCACCTCAAACCGACTTCCTTCCTCAGTGACCTGAAGCATCTCTTCTCGAAGTGAGTGTCCCACCCTGGCCATGGGTGGGTCCTTGTTTGGGCCCCGCTTGTCCCTGAAAGTTTACTCGCCACTTGCCCCAATACTTGACGAGGCTTGCCCCTGGAGCCGTGTCATCCCTTAATCCATTTTCTTTATTGTTCTTTCGAGTTATTTGTCCTTTTCCTTCCTCTGTTCGCCGACTTCATTGAGTGACAGGTTTCTGGAGAGTCGCTCCCTCCCTGGCTATACCCCCTCCTCCCAAGCAGTCTCCTCTTTTGGTTAATCGGGCTTTGTACAATCCACATCTTCTTTTACAATCATATCGAGGGTTTTCAGAGGAGATGCCCTCGCTGGGTTTCGCCCATTTCTAGTCTTATTTATTCCCTTATTTTAAAAACTGCCCTCGTTTGTCGTGTCGTTTTGTTCGTACTTTTGAGATTTTGTGTTCTGTCCGAATTTGGTCCTAAAGGTTTGAATTGTACCCTTTCCCAACTGTGGTTGGCTCGTGTCCACACCAATAAAAAAATACAAGCTCTGGAAAATTTCCCTTAGGCTTCATTTATACCTCAGATTCGCCATTACTTCCCCACTCCTCCTAATATGTCCTCTCCGCAGTCGCTCCTTCCTCTTGACTACGGTTGCCTTCACCTGCGTCACCTACGTGGCCGGTGCCTTGGCCTGGTGGGGCCCCAAGTACGTCGAATTGGGAGTCTTGGTCCAGGAAAACTCCAATGTGAAAAAAGATAAGTAAGTGTGTTTTGGCGCATCTTGATGGTTCTGATTTGTGTACTAGGTCCCTCCCTCCCCTTTAGAAATGTCCCTTTGCGTTTCAACGATCGTAAAAGATAGAAAAAAAAATTGGGGGATAGAGTTTAGAAAAAAGATAGAATAAGGGTTGTTTTAGTGAGAGAGAATGTGAACCAGGTTGTCTGGCAACCTCATTAGATGTTCATTTATCTTCGGTCTTTGCAGTGCCATTAAGTTGAGCATTCAAACCTTTGTCGTTGGTGTAAGTCCTTCTAGATGCTATAAGACTTGATTTGCACTTCCCTCTGCTATACTCGTAACAATATTAAATCTTGTAATTTAAGAACATCCTATGAAGAATCATTGTATTGAGTATGAATGTAGTAGATATTTTTGTTGTTTATAGCACCCCATGAGCAGATGGCATCTCTGCTCCCTCCGACCCCTTAAGGGAGAAAGCTTCGATGCTACAGCCTGTGCTGTAGACCCCGACAACGTTATCCCATTCAAGTGGGGCGCGCTCTCTGTGAGTGTGTTCTGAGGGACCAGAACACACTAGTGGAGGGATGCTGTTGCATGCTGTGGAATTTTATAGCACCCCTTCCCCTCGTCCTAGCGGTCTGTGCAACAGCTAGGAAGGGAAAGTTTTTATTCCAACTTAAGCTCACGTGGAATACATCCAAGTGTGGTGGTCCCACTCCACTTGAAATTGACTGACTACTCTCCAACTCTTTTTCTCTTGCTCTACATGATGGCTAAAGTTAAAAGAAAAAAGCAGCGCCCCCTCCTAAAGCAATGCAGCCATATACACTCGCGAGCAGCGGTAGGGAGGTGGTCAACCCATGACACGCAGGGAAGATGTTATTGGAGCAAAACCGTTCTTCCCATTAATCGTGCCCCAATGCCCAGGACGTGCCCTAGTCTCTTGCACACAGGGTGGACCCCTGAAAAGTCGAAAACCCGAGACAGGATAAGCGGGAGCGGCTGGCCGCGGGATATATCCCACCAACCTCTTGATAGCTCTTTAGAAACTCGCCAAACTATCGGACTACGTCCCGCTCCTTAAATCCTCGCCTTCCATTGGTGTTGGGGCGAACGAGGAGCCAAGATACAACTCTGACAGGGGTTGGGGCTTCCCTCCTACCTTCTGAATGCGGCAAAGAGATTTTCTTTTAGCGGAGAAGGCGCTTATCCCTCTCCTTTGACGGGTTCAGAGGTTTCTTCTTTACCCCTTTTTACAGAGTTACCTCCGGGTGACTCTCCACTTGTAGCGGGTCCCGCTAAGAATATAGCGAGTCAAATGGACGCGCAGACTAGTTCCCACCACTCTCGTTGTTTGTTCACTTGGCGCACCACCTCGTCGATCCGACGTTTTTCGAGTTGATGGGAGCCGCCATGCCCTTCGGGTTTATGGCTAGCAAAGTCTGTGATATTAGGGTATCTTTCGGGCTAATTGATGTTTCTGGTTCTAAACAGGACGCCATCGTAGAGGGTATACAGCCTTTGACTATTTGTCGCCACGCCTCTGCTTCCAAATCTTGCACAGCACCAGGAGTATTGCGGTCGGCCTTTTGGGAACACATTTCGTGTCACGCTGGATCCGTGTCGGTGTACACGGATGGCTCCAAGTCTCAAGAGATGGTCGGCTTTAACGCCGCATCCCCTGTTTGAAGTCATCAGGGCCCTACCGGGTGCTGCGTCTCCCTTCACGGCCGAGCTGGTGACAATAAGCCGCTCGGTACGGAAGATAGCGCGTCGTGCCCGGTTATGAGACTAGATTGTTGTCTTTAGCCATTCACAAAGCGTCCCCGACGCCAGAGCGTGCTTCCTTCTTGCTTTTTTGCTTAGTTTTTTAATATTTTATAGTTTTTCGACTTTTAAATTTAGCTTAGCATTAGGCTATGGATGATTTCGACGACTTGTGCCTTAAGAGTCCCACTTCGTGATGTCTATCCTCTCATCACCGAATATGTAGTCGGCTTATGGCAGAAGATGTGGGATGAACTTCCCCTCACCAATCTCCATGACCACTGAGACTGGAGGTTATTTTGTGCCGACTGAGGATAGGCCATTGCCGCCTCACTCATGGGCACGATGAATGGGCAGCCCCCACCTTTGTGCATCCTGTGCGGGGGTGCAGCTGTCCATCCGCGGGGCATTTTGTCTGACACTCGTGTCTCTTTTAGTGTGAATAGAATTTCGCGCGGCCCAGATGCCAACTCTGGAGTCTGGACTCCTTCCGGAATTAAGAAGAACTGGACGCAGGATCAACATCCCTGCCAGGTTAACAGGCATTGAACCGCGTCTCTCGCTATGCCGAAGCGCACAGGTTTCGGTTTTCTTTGGCCAAGACTAAGGTGGTGCACTTCTGCCGCCATCCACGGCTTCACCCCGACCCAGATTTGTTTCTTAATGGAGTGCGCCTGGATGTGGGGGAGTCGCACCGTTTCCTTGGTCTTGTATTCGACCGACGCCTCACCTGGGAGGCTCATACTCGCAGCCTTAGGGTCTCTTGTACCCGCGCCATGGACATTCTCCGTTCCGTGAGGTTCAGCGCTTGGGGCGCTGATAGGACTACTGCCCTACTTTTTTATCGGTCCTTTGTTCGTTCGAAGCTCGACTACGGATGCGAGTTTTATGCATCCGCAGCTGAGCGTTTATTGCGGAAGGTGGATTCGATCCACCACACCGGCCTTCGCCTTGCGACCGGTGCCTTCCGCACTTCCCCCATTGAGAGCCTGTTGGTCGATGCTGGGGAGATGCCACTCGCTCTGCGCCGCGTGCAGTGCATCACTCGCCTGTACGCGCGAGCCCGGCGCCTCCCTCAGTCGCCAACAGCTCTCACTGCATCCGCAGCTGATCTCGATGGTGCCTATGCCGCTGAGAGACGCCAGTCATACCCTAAGCCCTTTGGGTTTAGGGCTAGGAAACTCCTTCGAGAGCTAGATATAGCTCTCGGGCCGGTGGCGCCCCTGGTTCTGCCCAGGACGCCACCCTGGAGGGTACCACATTTGGCTATTTGTCGCCACGCCTCTGCTCCCAAAGCTTGTACTGCGCCGGGAGTATTGCGTTCGACCTTTTTGGAGCGCACATCGTGTCACGCTGGAACCGTGCCAGTGTATACGGATGGCTCCAAGTCCCAAGAGGGGGTCGGCTTCCACGCCGTATCCCCTCTGTTTGAAGTCAGCGGGGCTCTACCAGGCGCTGTGTCTGTCTTCACGGCCGAGCTGGTGGCAATACACCACTCGGTACGGGAGATTACGCGACGTGCCCGGTTCGGAGACCGGATTGTGATCTATAGCGACTCAGAAAGTGCCCTGAGTGCTCTCGGGGCATTGGAATCTCCGCATCCCCTGGTTCGCGATATCCGTTACGCTACGGTTTTGGCGAGCCGGGCAGATGTCGAGATTATCTTCTGCTGGGTTCCTGGACATGTAGGAATTGCGGGGAATGAGCACGCCGATGAGGGCGCCAAAGAGTCCGCGAGGACTCTGCGACTGGACCAGCGTTTCGCTCTTCCTCACACCGACTACATGGCAGGAATACGGGCAGCTCTTCGGACTGCTTGGCAAAGAAGATGGGAGACGGTCGAAGGGAACTTAAAGTGTCGTGCCATTGCGCCGCGACTGTTCCCATGGACCTATCCCCCAATGCCGCGGCGGCTTCAGGTTGCTTTCTGTCGTCTCCGAATCGGACACACTCGTTTGACGCATCGCTATTTGATGGAGCGCTCGCCTGCGCCCTATTGCAACGACTGCGTCGTCCCCCAGACTGTTCGGCATATTCTTGTCGAATGTCCCAGTCTGGGTGATCTTCGCGCACGATACCTGTCCCAGTACCGGGATGGGCGGGGTCACTACCGCCTGTCCCGTGTGCTCGGTTTAGATTCGTGCACATTGACTTGTGGACTTGTTGACTTCTTGGGGGTGGCCGGCCTTCTCCCTATTATTAAAGCAAGGTTTGTTTTTTTGCATTTGTTTTTTTTTTGTTTGTTTTTTTTCCTTTAGTTGCACGCTCCTGCGCCGGGGGGACCTCTTCCCGACGCACCAGCTTGCTTCCTTTCCCCCTTTTGGGGTGTTGTTTTTTTTTTCTCTTTAATTTTATTTTAAAGTAGCCTAGAACTAGGCCAGTTTTAATACGGCGACTAATGCCCAAGTAGGCAGCCGCCAGATGAGCTCTTAAAAAAAAAAGAAATGCAGAAGGTGGACTCGCTCCACCACACTGGTCTCCCCCTTTCTCCTTCGAATTAGCCACACTCGCGGACGCACCGTCATTTGATGGAACGCTCGCTTGCGCCTTATTGTGACGACTGTGTTGTCCTCCAGATTGTTCGCCACATTCTTGTTAAATGTCCCAGTGTGGGTGATCTTCGCACATGTTACCGCTTGTCACTTGTATTTGAGACGACTTCGTGTACACAGATTTGTGGATTATCTAATTATTTGGTGGAAGATGTCCTCCATTTTATTTACCTGTTTTGTTGCTTGCCTTTTCTTGTGCTGGGGGAAGCCGGGTGCCCCCTGACCCATGAACATGCTTCCTTTTTGCTTTTTTTATGTTTGGTTTGTCTTGAGGATTTTAGAGTAGCTTAGCACTAGGCTGAAATTTTAATTACGGTGACCAATGCCCTTGAAGGCGGTCGCGTTAATTTGTTTTTTAATGAGCTGTGGATCTTCTGCCCAGGGATATAAATCCCGATTGGACGAGATGCTAGAGTACACGGCACCCATGGCTTTGAAGGGCCACTTTGCCTTAGGAAGAAATGATGAATGCTCTTGTGCTTAATAGGTCATAGCTGTGTTGAGAGGCTTTGAAGCGCGCCAACCCCCTTTGAGGGAGACTGCTCAAAGTTGCTTGAAGATGGCTGCATACTTAGGCCCCTGAGGCAGGCAGAGGAACGCCTTTTTCATTGTTTGCCTTTTTGGTTTGTTTAGATAAATTTTTCCTAAAGCTAGGTCTTTTTTTATTTTGGTAGTTGTGCCCTCCCAAGTGGCCGCCACAAGAGATTTAAATTTTAAAATATAGAAACTCATTTTCCCCCGTTGAATAAATTTAAGCCACCTCCACCTGTGGCTAGTCGTTGGTTAGTTAATTGCGGTGTTTGACCCATGTTGGTTCGGATCCCACGTTTTATTGTTGCCTACCGAGATAGGCTTCGTACAGTGCGCGGGCATCTTTGCCATTGGAGTGGTTTTAAATCCCTTTTATGTCAAGCCCCCAAACTGCAATGCCTCGTTAGTTTTAGTTTTTTAGTGATTGATTATTCCGATTTCAGCGTCGCGTTCATCTTCGGCGTAGTCGCGATGTTAGGTGGCCTGATTGGGGTCCCACTCGGCTCGTTCGTCGGACAGCGATTTCGGACAAGGCAAGTAAAAAGGGAGGTTCGCATCCCCGAGTCCCTCTACTCCCTTGGGCGGACTTGGGGGATGTTTTAAAATGCACCCGCGAGACAGGGGTAGGGAAGAGGCAGGCTCCCTTTCGGGGTCCTCGCCCTCGATTTGTTTTCTTTCCTTGAATACTTTTTCGCCTCTGCTGGGCGAAGTGAGAATATCATGCTGGTGTCAGTTGAGCGTCGTAAAGGCCGACGAATTGAGCGGAGACGCTGTGGTAGGAAACCTGCTCTCCTGTATAATAATCCCATGAATGCGTTCTGAGATTTGATTCGGGTCGGGGAGACTCGCGTGCTCCAGCCTGATGTTATAAAGAGGTCTAATGGTATCATTGGATGGCATTGCTGTATCTCCCCATACAACTCCGCTTTGTTGTGTAGTGTACATTAATTCACCCGATGGACTACCTGGAGTCGCATTGCCACCACTTTCCATTTTCCCTAACTCGTGTTAGTCCCCCAATCCCTGCACGAGGACTTGGTTCCCTGAATAATGGCGTCCCCGAAAGACGCGAGTTAATTTTCCCCTTCCGATGACTTAGGTTCCCTTACGCTGACGCCGTGGTATGCGGGTCCGGTTTGATGCTGTCGGGGCCATTATTGATCGGCGGGATGCTGCTGGCTGGGATGAACACGTGGGCCGCCTTCGTGGTAGTGCTATTGGGTCAGATCCTGCTCAACCTCAACTGGGCCGTCGTTGCGGATATCGTCCTGGTGAGTCGGTTGCCCCGAGTAACCATCGCCCTCAGGAGAAGTCTCATTTTGGGGGATCGAAAGGGGGAGGGGTAAATGTGAACTCGATCCCATCATGAATCGAGTGGATTGTGCCCCCCTTGCCTCAGCATCCCAGCAAAACAGAGTCGTCGGTTTGCAACTCTCCTCCTCTTTAGTCCCTTCAGGCAAATCCTGGATGCTTCTTAAGGACACCTTCTAGGCTTTCCACAGTGTGGTAAGCGCGCCTCAACGCCCCTAAAACTACTCTCCCTTTATGCTCTATTAAGCAGAAAGCAACATTGGCTCTTGATAGCGATGAGGTGCCATGTGCCGAAGTATCTCGTCCAGTCAGAGTTCATTCCTGGGCAGAAGGCACCAAGCACACACCCCATCACAAACCTCCACCATGCACACCACTCAGACCGCCATTTTATTTGACTGGTGTTGGTCGCACGCTCCCGCGTCTCGGGGTGGCCGGCCTCCTCATCCTCTCATGTTTTTTTCTCCTCATTCCATACAACAACGTTGGCACCAGCTACTCGTATTCAACTTTCTGGCACATTCTTTCCTTAGGGTTGCAATTTGCTTCATCTGTCCCACTATTACCATTCATCCTACACACTTAAAATTTCACACTTCAAGAGTGACAACACCGACTCGAATATCACACTTTACTCTATTATCATCCCAAATACCATTACCATACTCTTTTCTGCATTTACTTTTCGACCCGTATTCCCTCACACACCGCCAAAGCTACACTCAACCTTTCCAAATCTCTCTCTCACACAGCCACAAACACCAGCTTATCAGGATATACCAACATAGAACCCATTCATCAATCTTGCACCCTTTTACCTCATTCTCTCATCTCGGTACTCCTTTCATAATGATATTAAACAGTTATGGAGAAATCACAACCTTGTCTTACCCCTCCCCCTCCCCTCACACAGACGCATATCTCAAACCACTCTCTGTGCTTATCTTTATCTTTCAGTACATCCATCATAAATACTCTTAGCAAACTTCAATAGTTCACCCCTCCCTACGTTCTTATCACTTGTCATAATGCTTCTCTATCTATACAATCATGAACTTCGTCCAGATCCAAGAACCCAACTTAGATTTTATACCTCATATCCCTTGGGGTTTTCAGCTAACTGTCTCAAAGCAAATGCTTGATCTACACCCCCCTCCCCTCGATAACCCCTCTAAATCCCTCTTGTGCACCTCCTATCTATCCCTTAGTTTTCCTCTGCGCCCACTCAGAATTTTTCCATGCACTCAACAGTTACCTCTGACCTCGACACAAGACCCCCCTGATTCTTCGCAAATAACCTTTTCTCCTTCCTCACTGATAGTCTCACTTGTGTTCTCGTCCCTCTCTCACCCCCATTTTCCTTCTTTATCTAGTATTCCCTCCATTTGTTGTATCACTCACTATCGACGTTATTATTTTTATCTTATTAGGGGTAAACTATGTCAGTGTTTTACAGTTGGAGGATCGAGCGCGATACTCCATAAGGTCCTGCACTTGTGATCACAACTTTCATTTCCATTCAACTATGAACTTGTACACTACGCTAATACTAAGAATGTTTGCTACACGTTTCTTTCAACATTGAACCCTACCACTCTATCGTCCATTTATATCTCCTGCAACCATTAACTGATAACTTTTCCCAATTCCATCTAACATTCCTCCCCAGTCATTCCATAACCTCTCGGCTTGACTTCTATCACTACAGGGTCCATACACTACAAAAACTGCAAGTTTCACCCTTGCACATCTCTACTTCACCCACATACGCGTCGTAATCATTTTATTTCATTGATTCTCCTCTGTTGTTGGGCGTGTTTTATCACGTTCTCACTTTCCTGGTGCATATGTGTGGCAGACTTAGTTTAATGTAGTATCCGAGCCACAGTTCCTCCTCATTTATGGTTTCTGCTCTATGGGTGTGAATATCTTTCTCACATTTCCTCGCTAATTCAATTTTGACCCATAAATATGCCATTAACGTTTGTTTCATTTTGGCAATGAAAGAAGTCACATTGTTGCGATTACTCGTTTCTTCCTTCCGTCGCTCGGGCATCCGATTTAGCTTGATCTCTCCTCGTATAAATGGCGATATATCATCAACCACTTTTTTGCAAAGTGTGGTCGGCGCGCAGCCACGCTTAAAAAAAACAAAACAACTACCTGGCTCTTATGGCCTATATGGCACAAAGACACCCCTTATTTTTCTTACCCGGACTAGGGTTCACCCTTGAACGGATGGGGTCCTATGTGCTGTCTCGCCCCCTCTATACAACTTTATGTATTACTGAACCTTCTCCTATCCCTTTAAAATAACCAGCCGCAAAGCTCCCCCATCCCTCCTTCCCGACATTCACTAATCCGAAACTACTCTAGATCGCTGAATCAAAGTTTCTGTGTGTTCACCCTGAGATCAGGACACCACCCTCCCTAAATTAATGCAAAAAATGAATCGCCCCCACCCCCAGTACCCCCTTCAACCTCAAATCACTCTCCAACTCATCCTGTGCCCCTCCATCATCTCACGAACGACTTAACTATAACCTTTATGACCTCTGGAAAAGACCGTACCGTGACGTCATTGATGAGCGCTAAAGAGAACCCAGGGTATAAGAAAGTAAATTTCTCCCCCGGGGTTTCATCCCTGGGCATATTGGATTGATCGGGTTGTCGTAGTTCAGAGAGGCTTCACGGACCTTCGCTTGCCCTTCCTAGACGCCGGGGGGGAAGTCCCTTTTAATTATGAGGATATTAGAGTGCCTTTATTCCGTTGGCCGACTTAAAAGAATAGATCAATGGCTTTTTATGTGGTTCTGTTTTGGGATTTAAACAAGAGAAACCAAAATAATCTTTACTATTATACAAACAAATAACTGAATTTAACAATTATTTATACACTATGGGAAAACTAATCGTAAAGCAAAAGGAAATTAATTTACAATGAAAGCTTTGGCACAAGCTATGAGTAGCACAATATTTACCCGAAAGAAAACGGGAAGAGATGATGTGATGCTTCGTAGTCGGAAAGGGTCACGCCTCTTCGACGGCGATAGAAAAAATGTAATAGGCTTAAGATTTTCCAAGAGGTAGGGATGGGGCCTTGAGTAGTTGTTCAAGGGAGTATCCTTGCAGGGAACGGAGCGAAGCGCGTTATTCCAGAATGAGTCTTTACGTCCTTGACGGCCATAGTTCTGAACAACTGGTTTCTTGCCTGCGACTCCTTAGGGTAGCAGAGTCGCTTTTGAAGTGGTGCGTTGTGTCCTTTGGCTGGTTCCAATTAATCCTCGTGATCTCACCTTTTTATGCCAAATGCCAAGTTTATTTACAATAAATCAATGATTCTTACTTTTTATGCCAAATGCCATGTTTTTTTACAATAAATCAATGATTCTCCTGGTTGAATACTAATTTGCAAATTTCCGCCCTGGGAAATGTATGCCACTTTGCCGGAAGCGATTTTGTTTGCCGTCGGAAGTGGGTCCCACTCCGATTCAAGGCGCGGTGGGTAAAGGCTTAGTGCCCTCTCTCTGATTTGGGTTCCGGGCTTCAGTTTGACTCACCTCGCTTATTTATCGCCCTGGAAGTTTACCGAAAGATGCCGGTTGAAGATCCGTTCGTCCGTGAGATATCTCCTAGGTCTCTTTGTCCGCGTGAATATCTCTCTCTGACACGAGTTTTTTTTTTCATTCATCACCCCCTTTTTCTTTGTCTGTCCATAGTCATTTATTCAACGCACATTTTCATTAAGATTTTAAAGGTCGATGAATAGGTACCATAGATCTTGGGGAGGATTTAGAGGCCCATTTATTAGTGTAAGTCTACTGAGATAGGCTTCAGACGATGATAATCTGTAGTAAAAATCACTACAAAAACATGCATTTCTCAGTCAAATGCCCTCGGTGGTTGTAGGCTCGTTTCTTTGCCCTAATATGTCAGTATTAGTGATTGTTTTCGTGTGAAATTGGGTGACACGACTCTTCTTGCTTCCAGTATGTGGTTTTGCCAACGAGAAGATCCTCCGCCGAAGCCTTCCAAATCTTGATATCCCACGCCTTTGGCGATGCCGGCAGCCCCTACGTCGTTGGCTTGGTTAGTATTTATTTTATTTAAGGGGGGCGGGTGGTAGAGATATATGACGACATGGTTAGTATTATCGGTTGCTAAACATTGGTTATTAAAAATAGGAGAAAACCAGCAGTGACATCTGCGTCAAAAAGTTGCCAAGACGTTCGTCGTGATGGTAAAAGTGGGGAAGGTATATGCCTAGGTACGCTTCCGGTGGGATGTGGGGTGGCTTCCGAACTGGGTCGTTATGAAATCGATTCAAAGTGGCAATTATTTATCGGTGTCCCTTTAAGGTGAGACGGACTACTGCCGAGCAGAGTGGAAAGATACGCTGCTTCCGATTTGAGCAAAGTTAAGTCGCATTGGGTTCTGCCATACGCTGTAGATAACCGCTGTTCGGATCCAACATTAAACTGTAGGCCTCCACTCATAAAAATCCACCCCATAACTGCAAATCATTCTTAAAACCACTAAAATTAATATTTTTGTGTCGTCAGATGAAGCGCACAACCTGCTGCCTCGACATATCCGAGGATTTTGCTGTTCGGTGCTCTCTGTTGCCAAATGTCGCTAACATGATTTTAATTTGATGTCCATTTTGGGTTTTAAAAGGGAAGGTTCCGAAGTTTGATTGGGCCTTGACTTTATTTTTTTGTTGTGGTGGGGTTCCTGACCGGGTTCGATTGAAGAGGTAAGAAGAGAGAAAAGGAAAGCTGTGGCGACGAGGGGCCGAAACTTAGTAGAATTTTAGTTAGATTTAAAACCACGCACTTACCATAGGTTACGTCCTAGTCAAATGGAAACACAGAATTGTATGTTGAATGAAGTTGACTATATTTGGTCGACAGATGGAGTCCGCTTCGGATTAACTTTGAGTGACTTCCATATTTTGTAGCAACCAGTGGCTCGATCCTATGTTAAATTATAGTCCCTCTGTGATTGGTGTAACTTATGACGAAGCAAACCCCCTTCCCCGTTCTCTTATACATGCACGGTGTGTAATAATGAATGCCGCCACCCTGGTAGCCTTCCATCGCAGAAATCATGTTTTAAATGGAGAAACATTGAAAATCCACTTCGTATTTTACTTGTGCTTTTTCTTATCAGGTGACAGAGTCCCTAAAACCGTTGATACACAACACCACGGCTGATTTGGAGACCGCTTCTGTTTCCACTGGTGTGTTTAACGCGACGCTGGACACAGATCTGCTGCCATCCGCTGGAGGGATCGTATCTCCGCTTGTCGCTGTGGTGGACAAAGACGATTACGTTGACTTTAAGGTAGATCCAGGGAAAGCCCATTCCTTGGAGGACTCATTTCCACCTGGTTTGATATGTGTAGGCCATGAATGGTCTTTTGCAGTCTCCTTCTTTTCTTATGTTCTTATGTAACCCCCGGCTTTGCGTTTAATTTCCAAACGTGAATTCATTTGTTTATCTGTCCCGAGTTGAGTAGTCACTCGTGAGTCATTTTTCCCATATCCTATCTCTTCCTCCACGTATTTTGCTCGTTTATTCTTCCCTCGTTTCGGTCCCTAATTGCCTTGATGGTAACCATCTATTAGATTCATTGCCCCCTTTTATGGGGACCGATTTTGTAGTTTGTGCGCGTTTCCGTTTTCGCGAGTTGAGTGTGTGTCCCCTTGCTCCTTCAGGCTCTGCAGTATTCGCTCATCATCTGCTCGTCGGTCGCTTTCATCTCCGCCTTCTTTTTCTTCTGGTCGGCCTTGTACATCGCCAAGGACAAGAATGAGGTCGAGAGAATGATTGCCGGTAAGTGGGATGAGGGCGGTCTTGTGGGGCTAGAGTTGGAGTCATTAAAGGGAGGGGGGTCGGGTAGATGGAGAATTGTGTGGTAGAGTAATTTCGCTTGTTGGCAGGCTGTCCCTCGATTTTTGCATGCATTGGTGATGTGCACGTATTCGCACGCGATTGGTGTTAAAAATATTCGCTTTTTTCAACACTAATAAATGCACCTTTTTTGATGGTTTTATCGTTTTGTCTGAATATTTGCCCCCTGTCTAAAAGAACTCTTGATGCCTTATTAGAGGGATGTATCTTTCACTAAATAACTTTTTGATGTTGGCATCGAAATCCATGGGGAACGAAATACCCATTTAGTATATTTTTACTGCGGTCTTAAATAGTTTCCCTACAACTTCTTATCTCTTGCTGAAAACTGTTGCCAAGTGGGTTTTAGGTACAGTGCCTAACTCTAATGGCGCATGGTTTGAATACCAGCCCTCAGCGACCAACCCTTTATCCCACAGCTCCTGTATGCGTGCCACCTCTTAAGTGCTAATGAGCATTATGGGATTATCGAGCCCTTGACCTTAAACCGTTAATTTAATATCAAAAGGGTTCTAGAAAGTCCATGGTTAACCTAAAGAAAGCGGTGCACATTACCTTAACCGAACCAGACTGTCTAGTACTAGGTCATTGCCATGTGTCAGTGCTATAGGACGGAAAGACAGCAGAAAGGGGAGATAAAATAGTCGACTAAACTCATGCGGTTGAGGAGTAAACATACCACTACCGTGGTGACCGCTGCGCGTCGTATGAGACTATTGGTGTCAGTGTGTGAAATTGGAAGTGGTTGAGCTGGAGGAACACACTTCTAGAATAATCCTTTAATTGCGTTGGGAGCTTCTGCAGCTCGACCGGCTTTATTGCGACCAATTTACCTTCATACCTTAAGGCATTCAAGCCTGTTTATTAGCAGCTTATTTTCTCGTTTGGTAAAGGGAAAGTCACCTAAAAGCTCCCCAAGGCCGGCGGGTTCCCATTCCAGCATCACACCCCGTTCCGCCCCTTGGTCCACCCACTTTTAACTGTTCGCCGCCGCGCAACTAAAGGTGGTTCTATTCCTTTTCCTTCACTTTATGAACTGGTAGTTATTCCCCATTTGACGATATCGTTAGAAATTTTGAGAAAGGGACGCACGAACCCACTGTTAGTGTATTGAGATTTATCTGACGTGTATGCGCGATGTACCCAAATGTACATACAATTGACTTTGTTGCTTGGTACTGATTGTATGATGCTATTGAATCACGGATATTTTTTTTCTTCCTGTTCTTGCAACTGCAGAAATGATGTTGCTGGCAGGTAAGTGTCTCTCTCTCGCTCTCTTCCCATCTGCTGAATTCCTCCTGCATGGCTTCGGTTGTATTAAACGGCTCTAGGAAAGTCGCCCCTCTGAATATTCTTTCCCTAACTGCCAATATAGGGTAATTCCCAATGGAAGAAGTGACGCTCAAACTAATATACTAAAGTGTTTTTCAGATATAACAACCTGTAGGAAAACAGTGGTAGTTCTCCCATTGAGCATTAATAGCTTATGTGGGCGATTTCCCCATGTGTAATTCTTACCCGGTGGGGATTTTCCCCAGAGATAATTATTTTCCGCACACAGAATTAGACAACTGGCAGTCATAGCTTGGGCTATATACCAGACGGCTATAAATACCTAAACCTCAAAATAAAAATGTATTTTAAAGCCCTTGGAGAATTTGAATGCACGGCTGGTCACAGCACCCTCGTCCGTTAACAAGAACCCATTTGGTAAAGAAATACGTTAACTAGTATCAATTATTTCTTTATTTGTCTCGTCTCTTGCCTGATTGAGTGAAAATGCCCTCATTGGTTCCGCATTGTTCTTTTCATCCGTAATCTATGCGTATTTTCACTACTCTCGGATGCACAACGTTCAGGCATTAGATTTTTAGTTTTACAATAAATTGCTTAGACGCAGGAATTTCAAATTCATTAACGATTTGCGAGCTGTAGTGGTTAAGATTCTTTGCAACACATTTTCACGATTGTATCGCATAAACATATTTATTCCCATCGGTAAATTTTTCATCTTGCCATTTTATTTTTCCAAAAATCGACCCTCATTGTTACGAAGGCTCCAAGTTAATAATGTAATTGAGGAATGAATCCAGCTTACGATCAATGAGTGAATTCCTATTCGTTGCCATTCTCCTATGTCACGCCAAATGGGCTGGTTCCTATTCCTCTATCCAACTGAATTGAATTCTAGTAAAAAATGCACTACTTTGGACACTGTCAAAAGGAATCCACAGAAAGTGGCAAGATGTAAAATAATAGACTCGTATAAATTGTATTTTCGAACAGTTCCACCCCGGCTGAGTGGTAACAGCGCTTCCCAACCGTATGGTATCCAGTTTGCAGCACCTGCCAATTGTTGTTCTGATCCAGGCCCCACTGATGATACTGCAAATCGATAGTAAAACCCGCGCGCCCACCCCCTTAAAAATTATTAATTAATGGGCCAATATTCGCTTTGATTGTGATTGGCTTTGTGCTTGATATAGTCAATGAAAGGGAGGTGTGTATTGTTTCTGGTGTTAATGCGTGCTGATGATCCCACTGGGAAAGTTTGTGAAAATTAGGACCATACCGCCACCATGGTAGGCAAACGCCATAGAACACTAAATGTGTCTGCACCGTTGCGTTTAGCTTTACGAGACTCTGGATATGGGAACCCACCCTCGTCACCTCACAGCAATGCAGTCAGTAACCTTGTATCGGCTTAGGGGATCCGCTGTCCCTGGCCTAATGGTATGAACCATCTTTGTATGCTGGGAAGAGGACGGGGACCAGTAAAAGGGTGAAAAAGTTTGGGGTCAAAATTTCAAACGGCGAGTTCTTCGGGGAGTGAATATATAATATAGCGGGGGAGAGACGTGTAGTGTTTGATTCGATAGTTGTTTGAATTTACATAGAATACTTAATGAAAACACTTTGTAGAATACGTGGTAGAGGAAAGGGAATAAACTGCATAAAGCCTTTCCCAGCAATTAGGAAAAGTGCTTATGATAGGCATACATGTTGACAATAGGTAACGGACATGTTTAGAGCCTTTTTACTCGGCAGATCCCCCCCTTCCCTCCCAAGAGGGTACACTTGGTACCTGGAAAAGCTGTACATCCTCCCGGCCTGAGTGCAAGTTATAGGAGCCGTGTCACTGGGTTGTCATGAATAAATGGGTCCTGGGAAAGTTGTTGGTGCGCTTTCCCTTCGCTCCACCTCGGCGCTACTTTATCTTTATTAGTATTACTATTGTCATTGTTATTAGTAGTAGTAGTATTATGACTACTTAACCTTTCGTCTAGCATACTTTGTACCAGAAGGAACTATTCTCACCCAGACAGTTTTTCACTAGACATGGTGCGTAGGTGGACTGCAAGCCTTCCCGGGATCACCTAGCACCAGGTTATGATGATAATGGGTGATCAGCCACCCTACTTTACTTCTCTTTATTACATACCTGCCTACCCCGCACTTGCTCTCCTATCAAGAGAGGTTCTGGTTGACTGGTGCACTTTCGTCTTCTTATGAGCCTTAGTCGATTGGATTTGTATACCGTGAGGTCGCTACCTGCCCGCTGAGGCAAGTGGGCAGAGGGTATGCTCACCTTCTTCCAGTACACATATAAGGTAGCTACGTCGACACAATCCTTTAAGGTTAAATCTGGATGACAAATACGCCTGAATGGTTGCCGGGTTGTCAAGGGCCATCTTAGCTCGAATCTGTGGACCGAGTATGTGTAAATGATATTATGAAATTTTTTTATCTTATGGAGACCTTTCTCTTAACCTCCAAGGCATTGGGAGATGATAGTATCTACTTTTCATACATTTTGTTCTGTTGTATCATAGCTACAACATAAAGCAGTGGGCCACTAAAGGCGCTTGGAAATCCGACTCTAGACGCGCCCTCGCCTTCCCTAGGTGTCAGAGAGGACGAGGGAAATCGAGATGCCCCTTCAACTGGTGGAGGGGGGGGCTCTCCTTTCACCACTTATATGCGGCAAAGGGGCTTCCTTCCCTTTTTACCATCTTTGGAGCCGCCTCCGGGCATTTCTTCATCAGAAAAGGTGGCCTTCTATGCTTTCTCACGGGGCCCCTCCAAGCCTCTGGAGAGGAGGTTTACTCCTTTCCTAAATATATGGATGCGTTGGCTTGCCCCTCACCCCTTTTGGAGTCGCTCAAGGGCGACACATCTGCACCACATGCGGTCCTCCCCCAACTCCTTTTACCTGGGACTTCCCAGAATCAACCGCTCCCGTTGAGAACGGCTCGATAGGCCCAACCCCCGTAGATGGGCAAGTGATACGTGACCCGTCGGGTTGTAGCCCTTCAGTCCTGCATGCATGCATTTCGAACTTGCTGTGGGCAGGCGTTCCTGACCCCATCATTTCCCCAATATAGGTATGTTGGCCGGCCCAAGGAAAAAAAACTAGAGTCCACGGGAACCATCACACCTTGCGACTGATAGCCGCTTGGAGGCCTCCCTTGAGCTGTTCATGGTGCCTGAGGGGAGCTCGCCCCATATGGCAGGAAATTTCATTGGTGCGAACCTAGGTTCGCTGCTAAACATCGACCCCGTAAGGGGCGCGGCGATTTGCCTTCCTGTCGGTCGTGCTGACGGTACTCAGCGCTTCGTCCGGTCCCAGGTTAGCCTCTTCTCCTTCCTTCAGAACACTTGTTTCCTCCCCTGTTTCCTCGCTTTTCATACAACCTCTCTCACAACTTTCTCTGGTCGTCCTCTATTTTCTCAGGGTAGATGCCGACCTTCTTCTCAGCCAACTATCCCGGATCGGGGTTGAGAGGGGAGGGGGCAATGATCCCTCACCCTTAAGCTCCGGTTTGGGGTGGTGAGGTTTTAAATAACCTGCTTTATCCCCAGCCACATATTCCTCAACTCCTCTTCCTTTCTATTTTCAAACACGATACATTTTACGCCGTGTCCAAGGTGGAGCCGTCAGGCCACCAGGTGGGAGTAGTGGCCTTGAATGGCGGCACCTGGTTGTGCCAGCCCCGTACGCACTCCTTGTAGGGCGGGCTACCCTAAGGGGTGATGAGCGATTGCTTCCCGTAAAAAAATATGGTCACTATGCCCAATGATTATACCAAAAAAAATCTCTCCTCAATTTTCCTGTTTCATCGTCGGAGCCGCCCTCGGGCAGCTCCACAGAAAGAAAAATGGAGGTCCCCACACCTCTGTGCTCTCGCAGGTAACCCTCCATATCTCTAACCGGAGAGGAGGCTTACTCCTCTCCTTCGCCCACGGGTATAGGGGACTCACCCCTCACCCCCTTGTCTGGAGATGCTTTCAGGCACCTCCCTCTTCCCAGCGGCAGTCTCCCCTTTAGTTTCCAAGGGGACTGCCAAGAAAGTCAGCAGGCAACCCATAACCGACCGCTCCCCATTGAAGCGGTTCTGTAGGGCAAACCCCCTTAGGGGGAGACGGAAGCCAGGCCTCATCGGTCGCTTCCCTCAAAAGACCTGTTGGCGAGAATATTGAACCTTGCCGGGGTCAAGGCCTGTGCCTCCCCAGACTCGACATGTGACAGCGCTGCCCATGGGAGGGGGGGGAAACTGGAGGCTTCCCCTGAGATAGACATGGTCCTTGAGGCAACCCAGCCTCAGACGGTAGGGCCTTCCATGGGAGCGAATCCGGGCTCGACATCAAACACCGAGCCCTCGTCCGTCCCTATGCAAGGTCCTCCTCAAACGGCTGGGGGGTTTCCAAGGAAGTACAAAGAGGAAAGGGATCTCCTCGGAACGGTGCCCCTGTGACTACCAGACTCACAGGAGGCAACACCCCTGAAGTTGGTCTCTCGGCCATCTTCCGGGGTTCCTAAAGCTGCCACCCGAAAGGCTGACAGCAATAAAGTTAGCTTCGGCTCCTTCGCCCACGTCTACTGGTGGGCTGGTTGGCTCGGAGACGGTGGACCCGCGAAAAGAGGGCCCCGCGCCTCCGAACCCGCAACGTCCGCCTAAGGGTTCGAGGCGGAAGAAGGAAAAGACTCGCATGGCGATCCCAACCTCCCCTAATAAGTCCTCAAAGGCGACATCGCCTTCATCGCATTGTCGTCCGGAAACAGCGCCCGGGGTTCTGCCCCCGGGAAACCTGTGGACCTTTAGACTTTTTGAAGAAGGCCGGCCTTCTCCGCTTTGTTTATGTTTGACTATGGATCGCGTGCTTCTTCACCGAGGGAGGGCGGACCTTCCCCCGTCGGCGGAACTCTTTATATTTTTTCAATTTGTTTGTTTTTCTTTTTTTTCTGTTTGTAGTCTTCTTTATTTCTTCTATTTGGCTTCTAATATAGCCTAAATTCATGCTAGGATTAGTACGGCAACTTATGCCCTAGAAGGCAGTCGCCAGATGAGCTATTATAAAAAAAAAGGCCAAACATCGAACCGTGTCCGCCCTGTACAAGCTTCTTAGGTCGCTCGGATCCCAGAGAACTTAAGAAGAGGTGGAACATCCTCCCCCGACCCCTGGCAATTCGACAGTCAAGCCTTTCTCCATTTCGGAGAAGTATCTTTCTAACGCTGGTCCGTCTGGTCTTGGTGCTCCTTCCGACGGTGGAGGGAAGTGGGTTCACACCCGCCATGCTAATACCCTTCGGGCACTCAATGGCTCGCCGGCGAGTGTGACGCGGCATTCTACCATGTTCTTGGTGAAAAGAGTGGTTTTTGCGAGAAAACTCGTGGACCACTCCATGGAAGACATCAATGAAGCGCTGGCCGACCACGGGCCGGTCAAGGTGGAACATGTGATGAGAGAAAAAGGAAGGAGCCTCGAGACCCACCCCAACAGCTCACGTTCAACCATGATAGGCTCCCTGAGTCGGTGCGTGATTGTTGGTATCGCTACCGCGTGAAGGCATTCGTGCAATTGCCATGGATGGAGGTGCTACTACCTCCGCCGTTTCGTCCATACTAATCGTTTCCCTAGACGTGGTAGATATACAAAGTCGGATTTAGCCGGTCTGTGTAAGTCAAGGTCAGACACAATAAATCCTTATCGTGTATGGCCAAGTTTGTCAATTGCGGAAGCCCGCACCCAATTACTTGTATGCAATGTTGCGCGTAAATCCTGGCGAAGGAAACCTCGGCTGTTCAACCTGCTGAGTGTGTGTCATTCCGCGAGGAACAAGAAGGATTATAGGCTATGGCGCGCTCAGTACTACCTGGGACGCGGATTGCGTCAATTAAAAAAAAAAGGTACCCTCTGTTCCTGGCTCCTCCAGGACTACGAGCATGGTCGTTCCCGTGTTTTGAAGAGGGCCCCCGTATCTCCAACGTAGGTCTGGACTGCATATTCCTTTATTTGAATTGCTGCGGATTCCAGACCAACTGGGAGATTCGTCTCCTCACGTTTCCCGTTAGTTCTTTCCGCAGAAGAATATGATAGACGCGTGTTCCAACCCAATTCTCTCGGGATATAAGGGCTCAAAGTTGCGCGATTTATATCCGGCATGATGTTTACGTTATTGTATTTGCTATGAATACCTCTTTCAGGCAGTTGCAATGCAGCTACTCCTGGATAGGAGGTATACTTTAATTTCTGGGTTCATTCCAAGTCAGCCTACTTGGACGCGGGGGACTTCCACCGCGTCGTGGCAAGGTGACCGATGCCCTTTCTTATACTCGTGAATTTGAACGGTAGTATACCTCCCTCTAGGGAGACTGCACGATCAATCCCAAAGTCAGCTCCTTGCCGACCTGATAGACAAGCTAGTGTCCTAAATGTGAAGTTTATGTATCATTGCCCATCAACCATTTCTTTGTCATTTCGATTTCTTTGTCGCATTTAGAGAGGCCGTCGAGTTTTTATCCAGAAACCTCATTACCTTTGGCCTAAATTACTATTCCTAGAACATCTGAGCGTTTTTTCACACCGTCCGCTTACTTTGTCGGCCGTGTCCGACCGAAGCGCGATCTGCCTACAGTGGCTATAAGCGCCGCCCGAAGGAATTCACTGTCGCTGAATTTCTTCGAGCTAGGCAGGTTCAGGTATATTTACAAAATGGTCCGCCGTTCTTCCTGGAGGGCATACGTGTCTTCACTTAACGGACAGACCCCTCATGGAAAGGTGTGAATTCGAATCGAAAGGATTCGGGGCAAGTTCTCGCAGAACCTCCCACAGAATGTGACGGCAATATCGGAGCCTACGTCCTTGGCAGAATCATTTGCGACAGCTTTCTCTACATTCTCGAGCCGAGATATTGCTCCGCCAGCATTCAATGCACGTCGTGATGTCGCTGAAGGCTACCTGCAGAGGTGGAGAACCCTTAACAACAGGATTACGTTGTAATTTGCGTTCCGTTCTCGCTTCATGCTCAGACGATTTCCCGTATTCCATTCTTCGACACCTAGGTCAGCGAGACATGGCATTTCTGCTAGATTTGTTCAACGGGATCTGGGCAGTTCCCTCACACTGCTGGCGAATAACTACTGTGCTCGCCAAATTATAGAACCGTTCCCCCTTGTGTGCAAGTAGATTGAGAAATTTGTAAATGTTTGATTAGCCCTTTTCTGGACAAAGTTCATATCTTCTGCGCAGTGCGGCTTCCGCAAGGTCCACCCCAGGTCTTATAATCTGTTCTGACTAAAAATGCTGAATGTGAGGCTTTCCTTCGTAGACGCACTACGCCACGGTGTTTTTTGACTTGGAGAAGGCGTATGATACCATATGGCAATACGGTATCATGAAGACACTCCACATGATTGGGGCGGAGCGCTCTTCGCCCCAATGAAGCAGATGCAGGGCGTCTCACAGGGAAGTGTCATCAGTGTCCACTGCCCTGATCATCGACGGCATCATCTCAGTGCTGCCAGATGTTCTCGATACGCTCTACGTAGGCGACCTTTCAATCTCCATTTGTTCCTGTCCATATCCAACTTTGGAGCGTCGACTCCAACACGCATTGAACCGCATCTTCCACTATGCAGAAGTGCACAGGTTTTCCTTTGCTAAGACTAAGGTGCTGCACTTCTGCCTCCAACCACATCTCCAACCTCACCCCGACTTGTTCTTAAATGGTGTTCGCCTGTAAGTGGTGGATTCGCACCCTTTCCTTATTCTTGTTTTCGACCGATGCCTCACCTAGGAGGGTCATATTTGCAATTTTAGTGTCTCGCTCCCGCAGCATGCTCATTGTTCGTTCAGCACTTGGGGTGCTGATAGGGCTATTGCCTTACTTTTCTAGCGATCCTTTGTTCATTCGAAGCTTGACTCGGGAAGCGAGTTCTACGCATTCGCAGCTGTGTGTGTATTTCGGAAGGTGGCTTCGATCTAATACATCGGTCTCAGCCTGGTGAGCGTTCGCTACCTTTCGCACTTTCCCCTTGAGAGCCTACGTTTCGATGCCATGAAATACCTCTCGCTCTGCGCATTACACAGTGCATTATGCGTTTGTACCCGTGGACCTGGTGACTCCATCAGTCGCCAATGGCTCTCACGGCATCCGCTGACGATTTTGACGGTGCCTATGCCGCCGAGAGACGCCAGTCATCCCCTAAGCCCTTTGGTTTTAGGGCTAGAAAATTCCTTCGAGATATCGGCTAACCTCGTGGCGGTGGTGCCTTTGATTCTGCCCAGGACACCACCATGGAGGGTACCACCTTTGACTATTTGTCGCCACGCCTCTGCTCCAAAAGCTTGTGCACCCTTGGGAGTATTACGCTCGGCCTTTTTGGAGCACACGTCCTGTCTCGCTGGATCTGTGCCAGTGTACACGGATGGCTCCAATTCGAAGGAGGTGGTCAGTTTCTATTCCGTATCACCTCTGTTTGAAGTTAGTGGTGGTCTACCAGGCGCTTCCTACACACGGCCGAGCTGGTTGCAATACACCGCTCGGTTACAGAAATAACATGTTCCCGGCTCGAAGACCGGATTGGGATCTTTAGCTAGTCACAAAGCGCCCGATTGCTCTCGGAGCATTGCAATCTCCACACCCCCTGGTTCGCGTTATCCGTGGCGCCACGGTTGCCGCGAGTCGGGCGGATGTAGAGATTATCTTTTCTTGTTCCTGGAGATGTCGGAATTGCGAGGAATTGGGCGCCAAAGAGTCCGCGAGTACTAATCGACCAGACGAGCCTTTCGCTCATTCTCACACCGAGTACATGACGGGTATAAAGGCAGCCCTTCAGGGTGCCTCACAAAGAAGATTAGAGAGGTCCGCAGGGAACATCAAGTGGCGGGACGCACCGCCATTTGATGAGCGCTTCCCTTCACCTGATTGCGACGACTGCATTGGCTCCCCAGACTGTTCGACACATGCTTGTTGAATGTCGCAGTCTGAGGGATCTTCTCGCACTTAACCTGTCCTTGTATCTGGATGGGTGGCGTAGCTACCGTTTACCCTTGTACTCGGGACGAATTCAAGCACACAGACTTGTGAACCATGTGACTTTTTGTCTCCTCCATTTTATTAGATTCGCTTTGGTGTTGGTCGCGTGATCCTGCGCAAGGAAGAGGCCTGCCTTCCCCCCGACGCCGGAGCGTGCGTCTTTATACTTTTTGTCCTTGTTTCTTATTTTTTTTATTTTTTTTTTGGGGGGGGGGTTAGTTTGGCAACTTTTAAGTAGCTTAGTACTTGTTAAAACTTTAATTACGGCGACCTATGCCCGTGAAGGCAGTCGCCAGATGGGCCCCTTAATAAAAAAAGAAAAGTGCTTTGCAGATGCCCCAACAATTCCTGGTTAATAATGGAGTACCGATTTTCCTTCTCGTCCCTATGATATTGATTTAGTCTAGTGCTCCTTCCATAGTTAGGGTGAGATCGGTGATAAAGTAAGCTCGTGTAATCCGATGATCGTATGTTACCCTCCACGATTACGCGCTTTAGGAACTAACCCGTACGAAAGACTAAGCAGTCCCTTGAGTACGAAAGACTAAGCAGTCCCTCGAGTACGAAAGACTAAGCAGTCCCTCGAGTACGAATGACTAAGCAGTCCCTCGAGTACGAATTCTCGTTATGAAGTCCGCCATCAGCAGTCAATGAATGCGGCGAATTACGATCAGTCAGTGTTTTATCCCTTACGTCCTTCTTGGATTTAGATTATCCATAGGATTTATCCTAAGTACTAAAATTGTGTTGGCTTCAGTCTTTAAAAGTATTTACATTATCCATAGCATTTATCCTGAGTACTAAAATTGTGTTGGCTTCATTCAGTCTTTAAAAGGTTTTTTTTAATGCTTTAACATAATTTATAGTGTTTCAATCGTTTATACATTTTTGCCTAATGTAGTGTGAAAATATCATAGTTTCTAATCAGCTTTGGTTGCGGTTGATGCATTTATTGCATGCTGAATTTTGTGTTCTTACTCTTTGCTTGTTTGGGGAAAGGCTAAAAAAGTGCCTTATATCTCTAGCACAAATAGTACCATTCTACCTAGTAAAGATTCTTTCCTTTTAGGGGACGTGTTCGACACTCCAGTAGTTCCTTTTTTAACCTACCCTACCTCTCTACTCTATCTTTGCACATTTTCTTCCAAACCTTTTGGTTATTTTGCACTTTGGTAACGCTTTGTTTTTTTTTAAGTGCTTGATTTTGTTTTGGTGGCAATTTAAGAGGGCTTTTTTTCTTCTGAGATGCGACAGAAGTTAATATTTTCAGGTTAAGGAAGTATTCTGTGACTATTTGCCTTTATGGTATTTTTAAAGCTGTCTTTGAAGTGAGAATTTTGATTTTGGGTCCCTCATTATTGGAGTAAGTAAAGAAGGTTGAATAATGGTATATGGGGAGTGGGGGGGGGGGCTCTTCCCAGGCGAGTTTTTTTTAATACTTGTTTATTATGGGACCTGGAATGCAGCTCATCCTTGAGTAGCAAATTAAAGGTCAAGGTTTGTTTCGACCTTGTTATAACTCTCTGCCCCTCCCCCCTCCCCATTTTTTTGCCCAGTGGAAAGATAAGAAATGTAACTCCCAGAAAGCTTATTTCATGCCTGGATTTCTCTGATTGTATCGGACTATTGATTTTCGAGGCTTATCTCGTTTATTCACTAGTAATCATGGTAGTGTTTGTAGAGTGTATTGTGGGTGTCTTGCGATGGTTTATGTTGTAGCGTTGTCATCGTAGTTTGGTGGTTTTCAGAAGACTTCGTGGATTCTGAGGGATCCAACTCTTCTCTACCGCAGCCGACGCATCGCTATGCTGATGAGACGGATCTAGAACATCGCCATCATCTCCTCAGTTAAAATTCCACTGTTGCAAACGCTAGAGTTGATGTGCACGTGTTTATTACCTCGCTCTCCAGTAGTATACCTCGCCCCATTTGAGAATGGAGCGTAATTCGATTAAAACTTGACATCGGTGATTTATGTGGGTCATTGCCATCTCGCGATGGTTAGTGCTGCACAACTCTGGTCAGATTAGTTATCAATCCCCAAAAGGCCAAAGATTCTGTTTCTTTCGACAAAATAGAATTAATGGATGGGCAATGTTTACATACTGGCTCTCTGTCACCTTGAAGTTCCCCTCCCTCTGAATCCATGCCTCCTGACCACGCCACTGGGCTAAATCACGTTAATGAGATGATTGAAAAATGCAATGAGTCTTCCGTAGTTGAACGGGAAACTCAGTCTGATGTATCATTGTTATTATGGTTGTTTCCTCGTGGTAGCTAGCATATTTTGAACTTGTAACTACAACCAAATTGAAAAGACTAGAGTACCAGTTAATATAACGAAAATACACTGGTTACCATCGAAAGAAAGAGAGAGGTTGATTTTATGTTTTCAGTGGAAGTTGCCTTAACACTGGATGTACAAAACTGTAAGCATTTTTATTAACGGCTTAGTAAACTGATGAGTACTTCATTTAAATTTTGGATGTATCAAAAGGTTCTCCAGATGCTCAATTAAGAATTTTTTTTCAGAATAGCTTTTGTATGAAGGCAATTTTCCTTCCATGTCTGTAATGCTCTTGTTTGCTAGCCAATGTTTAGATGGTTTGTATTGTCAATGTAACCTCGCTCACCAAATTGGTCACCCTACCTGGGAATATTCTATTTGGAGGTACGCTTGGATGAATTTGGAAATTTTTAAGCATTTTGAGATATTTTGGGAGTTTAAGTCTAAATTTATTGCAATTTTTTCCCCCCTTTTACTCGCATGTCTTTCTTGACATGCAGAATTTTTAATTAAATTTCACGCTAACTTTTATTGAAATGAAGGAGATTGTATGGAATTGTATTCGATATTTAATCGAACGTGATACCAGAATCAAAATTTTACTCATTTGGGGTTATTTTACCCACAAATTGAGGGGGGGTTTGTTTTTAGCCTTAGCTAAGTTGAATAATGTAATTGTGCCAACAATTGGACTGCTGTTTTAGATTGAGGCCTCTAGGGACCGCTTTGTTTGTGTACTTTTTTGGCCTATTTCAAGGGACCAACTAAGTAAGGGTACATTTTTTGTTTAACTGTGATAAATAGGAATTATTATTGTGATATATTTGTTCAGTGTGAAGATTGAACTAGGCTTGTTCACTGAGCACAAATGAACACATGAACATTAGTTGTTCTGAAGGTGTTAGTGGAACAGCAGCATGCAAGCGCCTGTCTCATCTCAGAATCAAATTCCTTATTCAGCTCTACGCCATTCTCCACTTTGAAATGTCTCCCATATTTGTACGCTTCCTCACATTCTAAATTCATGTCATAGAATGTAGCTTTTGATGGAATCAAATTTTTATACCAGTTTCTCATTCTCATTTATGGATTTTGTGTAGTAAACTTTAGTGAATTAGGCTTGGAATAGGGCAGAGACCTATTCGGGGCAAGTCGTCTTATTAATGGGCCAAAAGTAGGACCCAATTTGGGATGGGTCCTACTTGAAAACAAAAGGAAGCTTTCCTGGTCAGTTCTTATAAATAGATTGGCTTACTTATTAATATTTATTCGTAATATTATAATGGAAAGAACACTTAATAAAAATGATAGAATGCCAAGTGTCGATATAAGGCGTAATGAAATATCCCCCGAGGAATGAAAGGCGAATGAAGGAGGATTCCAAAAGGGCGTGAGAGAATTTGTTGAACAAAATTCGATGCTTCTTTTGAGTTAGCGAACTTGAGGAATTTGGGTAAATAAAATCACAAAATTTCCACCCCTCTGGCAACTGCTACCAAGGCATAAGTAGCCGCAATCAATTTTAGCATATTAAAAGCCACAAAACAAAATAAATAAGAACAGAAAATAAAAAAAGGAAAACCAAAGACATGAAAAAAAAAACAATTGCAAGGAGGCACGCTCTGGTGTCGGGGGGAAAATGTGGTTAAGAAAAGGGTTCATCTATCGAACTGGGTGTGTGGCAGAGCAAGTAAACTCCTGCATTTTGAGCACATAAGAGAAAGTTCTGAAGTTATTTAAAATATGGGCCAGTTTTAGCTGGTCAAAATATAACTATCATTCCATTTTCTTGAATTGATGTTTTTCGTCATCATTAACCGCTTTCTAACAAGATGGGGATAGTGTACATCTACGCCATGAACAGGTTGCATCCGTGGGCAGAAGCTCCCCTCACAAATCTACTTCATTCACGCCATTCATACACAATATTCACATAGTCTTGCATCAGCCCCTCCCCTCCTCTCTACGATGAGGGAGGTTCGTATTGGCTTATTCCACTCTTTTCTTTTTTTCTACCTGCCTCTAGTTTTTTCCTTACCATGGTCATTACCCCGTAAGGGGCGCGGTGATTTGCCATCCTGACCGCCGTGGTGACGCGACTCGGCACCCCGTCCGACCCTAGCTTAGCCTCTTCTCCTTCTTTCAGACAGCCTGTATTTCTCCCCTACTTCGTCGCTTTTAATACAACCTCTCCCACAACTTTCTCTGGTCAGCTTCTAATTTCACAGGGTAGATGCTGACCTCGCCAACCGTCCCGGATCGGGGCTGAGGGGGGGAGGGGACAATGTTCCCTAACCCCTGAGCTCCGGTCTGGGGTGGTTGATTTTTAACAACCTGCTTCATGCCCACCCATACTTTCCTCACATCCCTCCTCTTCCTCTCCTCTTCACATTCTATCAATTTTACGCCGTGTTCAAGGTGGAGCCGTCATGCCGATGGACTGCTAGGCCACTAGGCGGGAGGGGTGGTCCCAAATGGCGGCGCCTGGCTCTGCCGGGCCTGTAAGCACCTCTTGCAGTGCGGGCTACTGCGAGAGGTGATGTGCTATTGCGTCCCGCAGAAAATTAAGGGTCACCATGCCCGATGATGAACATTTAAAAAATCAACCCTGTGCTTGCGCAGGGGACCGTCCATATCTCTCTAACCGGAGAGGAGGCTTACTGCTCTCCTTTGCCTACGGGTGTAGGGGACTCCCCCTGCACCCCCTTCTCTGGAGGTGCTTTCGGGCACCTCCCTTTTTCAAGCGGCAGTCCCCTCTGTTCTTCCCAAGGAGACTGCCAAGAAAGCCAGCAGGCAGCCTTTAGCCAGCCGCTCCACATCGAAGCGGCTCGGTAGGGCAAACCCCCTTAGAGGGGAGAGGGAAGCCAGGCCCCTTCGGTCGCTTCCCTCAAAAGACCTGCTGGCAAGAATATTAAACCTTGCCGGGGTCAAGGCCTGTGTCTCCCCACACAAGACTAGTGACGATACTGCCAAGGGGACCTGTGATGTCCTGGGAGGGGATGGCCAACTGGAGGCCCCTCCTGTGATAGACATGGTCCTTGAGGAAACCCAGCCTCAGACGGTAGGGCCTTCCATGGGGGGAAATGTGGGCTCGGCGCCAAGCACCGAACCCGAATCCGCCCCTATGCAAGGTCCTCCTCAAACGGCTGAGGGCTCCGAGGCAGTACAAGTAGGGGAGGGATCTCCTCCAACCGGTGCCCCTGCGACCACCAGGACCTTTCCCATTTCGCAGAAGGACCTGGCTGAGGCCGGTCCATCTGGCCTAGGTGATCCTATCGGCGGAGGTGAGAAGCGTGTTCATTCCCCGCCCTCCTCTCCATCCGCGGGGACGGATGGGTCTGCTGCCACTTTGGCAAGCGACCAAGCCAAGATCGGCACATCCGGCCCGGGTGCGGAGCCCCTGACTACGACAAAAACCAAAAGTGCACAGGGCGGAGCCTCGATGACATCGAGGCCCCTGATTCAGAGGTTACCTGGCGTTTTCGAGCCCGCTGGCTTCAAACGCTTCCTCGTTATTCGCTCCACTGATGGCAACATGATCCATCAGCGGAGAGGATTAGCTAGTGCAATTGGTAGAGAGCCGAAGGTGACCTGTTTCTCGGACGGGAGCCTTCTGGCGAATCCCGCTGAGACGACCAAGATAAGTGCTCTTCGGACACTTCATGGCACCCTGGTGAGTGTGACTCAACCATGAACTTTGTGAAAGGAGTAGTTTATGCGAGGAAACTCGTTGCCTACTCCATTGAGGACATCACCTTAGAGCTGGACGATCATGGGGCGGTCGAAGTCGAACGTGTGATGAGAAAACAGGAAGGGGCCTCGAGACCCACCCCTACACTCTTCGTCACGTTCGACTGTGACATGCTCCCTGAGTCGATGCGTGCCGGTTGGTACCGCTACCGCATGAAGGCATTCGTGCCACTGCTACGGCGGTGCTATTACTGTCACCGCTTCGGCCATACGAATCGTTCTTGTATACGTGCAAAGTCGGGGTCACTGAAAGTTTGTGTAAATTGCTCCAAGGCCGCACACGATAAGTTTAAATCATGTGTGGCCAAGTGTGTCAATTGCGGAGATCCGCATCCCGCATCTTCGAAGCAATTTGGTGCATATCTCCTTGAGAAAGAAATCCTGGCTGTTCAGGACCAGGATCGACTCTCATTCCGCGAGGCTAAGGACTTGGTCCTGGCGCACCCGCTCTGCTTGGGACGTCTTATGCCTCAATGGTTAGAAAGACACCCTCTGCGCCAGGCCAACGAACAAGGTTATTTCGGTGCCCATTCGGAGCCCTTCTGCGGGTTCTACTCAACCTGGGCGCTCCCCTTGTAAAGCTAGCGGCACAAAAGGTTCACACCCGACCCCGGCTAAAACTAGGGCTCCTCCCCCCCTTCTTCCAGCGTGACCGTTTCCCGTAAGGCGAAACGGCCACGCGCCTCCACCGAGTCGTTAGACTCACAGGAGGAAACACCCCTGAAGTTGGTCGCCAGGCCATCTTCAGGGGTTCCTAAAGCTGGCTCAAGAAAGGAGCTTCGACTCCTTCGCCCACGCCTATTGGTGGGCTAAGTGGCTCGGAGACGGTGGTTCCTCGAAAAGAGGGCCCCCCCTTCCCCCGCGTCCGAAGCCGCAACGCCCGACTAAAGTTTCGAGGCGCAGGGAGAAAAGACTCGCATGGCGAGCCCAACCTCACCAAATAAGTCCTCGAAGGCGACAGCGCCCGGGGTTCTTCCACCGGGAAGCGTTTCCTCCTAGCTTGGCCTGGAAGGCATATTCCTTCAA
This sequence comes from Ceratothoa steindachneri, assembly GCA_963969495.1. Lineage (NCBI taxonomy): Eukaryota > Metazoa > Arthropoda > Malacostraca > Isopoda > Cymothoidae > Ceratothoa > Ceratothoa steindachneri. The sequence goes on from OZ018325.1 coordinate 153,087,852, forward strand.
TGGAATTGCCGTGGACTACGGGCCAACTGGGAGGAGCTGCTGAGGCTCGTCTCGTTCCATTCCCCGTTGGCTATTTTTCTGCAGGAAACCATGCTTGGCGCGTGCTACCTGCCCACCCTCCCGGAGGATAAGGGTCTTGCGACCCCACCACCACGACATGGCTGGGCTGTGGGATGGGCGGTTTACACCCGGTATGATGTCTCCGTTCTTCCTTTCATTTTAGATACCTCCTGACAGGCAGTGGCTGCGCAGCTTCACCTGGATAGGAGGTATACTATCATTTCTGCATACATTCCACCGTCAGCTGACTTCGACCTGGGTGACTTCCGCCGCGTCGTGGCACGTTTGCCGAGTCCCTTTCTCCTGCCTGGATATCTGAAAGGCAGTCATCCTCTCTGGGGAGATTACTTAATATATCCCAGGGGCCAAGTCCTTGCCGATCTGATCGAAGAGCTTGATATAGGTGTCCTAAATGTGGATGAGTTTACGCATCACTGCCCGAGAACCGCTTCATTTTCTTGCCTTTATCTATCTTTTTCTTCGGATGCACAGCCTGATTTCCCATTCAAATATCATTTTCATGGCGCTGCCGCCTGAGAGCCTGCATTTCAGGAAATGACTGAATTCTCTATCTCAGTCGAGGAGTTCTTCTCCTGCAACCTCATCTCGCCGCGGGCCTGACTACTATTCCTAGAACGTCTGGCCGTTTTGCACGCAGACCACTACCATGGTGGTTGGCCGAGTGTGAGACGGCCCTCAAACAGAAGCATTATGCCTACATGCGCTATAAACGCCGCCCGAACGATTTCACTGTCGGTGAATTTTGTCGGGCTAGGTTCCGGTATATTTCGAAGCACGCACGCCGGTCTTCTTGGCAGGCATACGTGTCTTCACTTAACGGGAAGACCCCTCTAGCAGAGGTGTGGAAGCGAGTCAAAAGGATTCGGGGCAAGTTCTCGCAGGTCATCCCCTCCCGTTCTCCAGGAGAATGGGACCGCAATCTCGGACCCCGCGTCCGTGGCGGAATCCTTCGCGACTGCTTTGTCAGCATTCTCTAGCCGGGATCATGCTCCGCCAGCATTCAATGCACGTCGTGGTGTCGCAGAAGGCCGCCAGCTGGACTTTACCTCCAGAGGCTTTGAACCCTTCAACGACAGGTTTACTGTGAGTGAGTTGCGCTCCGCTCTTCCTTCGTGCGCGGACACCGCCCATGGTCCGGACGATGTCCCGTACGCCATGCTTCGACACCTGGGTGAGCGAGGCATGGCTTTTCTGTTAGATTTGTTCAACAGGATCTGGGTGGAGGCTCTCCTCCCAGATACCTGACGAATCGCTACTGTGCTCGCCTTTAGAAAACCGGGGAGATATCACTCTACTCCGGCTGGTTTCCGCCCAATCTCTCCCACCTCTTGCGGATGCAAGTTCATGGAAAATTGGTAAATGTTAGATTAGCCTTTTTTTGGGACAGCAGAGGCCATCTGTTTTCTGCACAGAGCGGCTTCCACAAGTTCTACTCCACGTCGGATGCTCTGCTCCTACTGTAAAATGCCGTCTGTGAGGCCTTCCTTCGTAGACAGCCCTACGCCATGGTGTTTTTCGATCTGGAGAAGGCCTATGATACCGCATGGCGATACGGTATCATGGAGACCCTCGACACGATTGGGGCGAGGAGACACCTCCCAATGTTTTTGCGAGATCGTCGATTCCGCGTACGGGTGGGGGAAGTCCTCTCCGGCCCAAAGGAGCAGGAAGAGGGTGTGCCGCAGGGAAGTGTCCTCAGTGTCACACTCTTTGCCCCGAGCATCAACGGCATCATCTCGGTGCTGCTGGAAGATGTTCTCGCTTTGCTCTACGTGGACGACCTTTCGATCTCTTTTGGCGCGGCCCAGATGCCAACTCTGGAGCGTGGACTCCAACAGGCATTGAACCGCGTCTCTCGCTATGCCGAAGCGCACAGGTTTCGGTTTTCTTCGGCCAAGACTAAAGTGGTGCACTTCTGCCGCCATCCACGGCTCCACTCCGACGCAGATTTGTTTCCTAATGGGGTGCGCCTGGATGTGGTTGAGTCGCACAGTTTCCTTGGTCTTGTATTCGACCGACGCCTCACCTGGGAGGCTCATATTCGCAGACTTAGGGTCTCTTATACCCGCGCCATGGATATTCTCCGTTCCTGACTTTCAGCGCTTGGGGCGCTAATAGAGCTACTGCCCTACTTATTTATCGATCCTTTGTTCGTTCGAAGCTCGACTACGGATGCGAGTTTTATGCATCCGCTGCTGAGCGTTTATTGCGGAAGGTGGACTCGATCCACCACACCGGCCTTCGCCAGGCGCCCGGTGCCTTCCGCACTTCCCCAATTGAGAGCCTGGGATATGCCACTCGCTCTACGGCGCGTGCAGTGCATCACTCGCCTGTACGCGCGAGCCCTGCGCCTCCCTCAGTCTCCAACAGCTCTCAATGCATCCGCAGCTGATCTCGACGGTACCAGTGCCACCGAGAGACGCCAGTTATACTTTAAGCCCTTTGGGTTTAGGGCCTAGGAAACTCCTTTGAGAGCTAGGTATAGCTCTCGGGCTGGTGGCGCCTCTTGTTCTGCCCAGGACACCACCCTGGAGGGTACCACATTTAGCTATTTTTCGCCACGCCTCTGCTCCCAAAGCTTGTACGGTGCCGGGAGTAATGCGTTCGACCTTTTTGGAGCACACCACGTGTCACGCTGGAACCGTGCCAGTGTATACGGATGGCTTCAAGTCCGAAGAGGGGGTCGGCTCCCACGCCGTTTTCTGTTTGAATTCAGCGGGGCTCTGCCAGGCGCTGCGTCGGTCTTCACGGCCGAGCTGGGGGCAATACATTATTCGGTACGGTAGATCACGCGAGTGCCCGGTTTGGAGACCGGATTGTGATCTATATCGACTCACAAATCGCCCTGAGTGCTCTCGGAGCATTTAAATCTCCGCGTCCCCTGGTTCGCGATATCCGTGACGCCACGGTTATAGCGAGCGGGGACAAATGTCGAGATTATCTTCTGCTGGGTTCTTGGACATTTAGGAATTGCGGGGAATGAGGGCGCCAAAAAGTGCGCGAGGACTCTGCGACCTGACCAGCGTTTCGCTCTTCCTTACACGACTACATGGCAGGAATACGGGCAGCTCTTCGGACTGCTTGGCAAAGAAGATGGGAGACGGTCGAAGGGAACTTGTTGCGTGCCATTGCGCCGCGACTGTTCCCGTGGACCTATCCCCCAATGCCGCGACGGCTTCAGGTCGCTTTCTGTCGTCTCCGTATCGGATATACTCGTGTGATGCATCGCTATTTGATGGAGCGCTCGACTGCGCCCTATTGTGACGACTGCGTCGTCCCCCAGATTGTTCGGCACATTCTGGTTGAATGTCCCAGTCTGGGTGATCTTCGCGCATGTTACCTGTTCCGGTACTGGGATGGGCGGGGTCGCTACCGCCTGTCCCTTGTACTCGGGACGAGTGCGTGTACATTGACTGTGGGACTTGTTGACCTTTGGGGGAGGCCGGCCTTCTCCCTATTATTTAAGCAGTGGTTTTTTATTGGGGGGGGGGGTTGCTTCCCATCCCCCTTATAGGTCGCACGCTCCTGCACCGGGGGGAACCTCTTCCCGACGCAGGAACTTGCTTACTACTCGCTTCCTCTTCCCTTTTTTTGAGGGGGAGGGGGGGTGTTTTTTGTCTTTTTTAATTATATTTTTAAGTAACCTTGTACTAGGCCAGTTTTTAATACGGCGACCCATGCCCAAGTCGGCAGTCGCCAGATGAGCTCTTTAAAAAAAAATATTGTAGTTTTTTGCATATTTTCATTTTGTAGTCGTGAATGCCGCGACTTCTGCCCTAGTGGGTAGTCGCTAGATAGGATTCCTAAAAAAAAATACCCCCAATTGTCTCGACGGCTTTAGGTTGCTCTCTGCGTCTTTGAATTGGACACACTCGCGGGACGCACCGTCATTTGGTGGAGCGCCTGCCTGCACTTTATTGCGACGACTGTTCGGAACATTCTTGTTTAATCTTCCAGTCTGGGTGATCTTCGCGCTCGTTACTTCTCCCGATATCGGGATGAGCGGGGTCATTACCCTTTGCCCCTTGTACTCTGGGACGGCCTCGTGTATTGAGTCTTGTGGACTATCTGACATTTTGAAGAAGGCTGGCCTCCTCCTCTTTTGCCGACGCCCGATCGCACTTCTCTCCTGTATTTCTGTTTTGCCTTGCGTATTTTACAACTTCCTAATACTCTTGTATAATTTTAATTACGGTGACTTGTGCCCTTTAAGGGAGTCGCCAGATTGATCAATTTAAAATATAAAGGCGCTATTTCTTGCGTGCATAATTGTCTTCACATAACGAGAAGAGGTGTGGAAGAGAGTCAAAAAGATTCGGGAAAGTTCTACCAGGACCCCTCACATTCTCGAGGTGAATGGGACCGCAATCTAGAACCCGGCGTCTATGTCCGTCTCGACTGCTTTCTCCGCATTCTTTATACCCGTATGCTCCTCTGCCACCATTCAATGCTTGACGTGATGTCGCGGAAGGCTGCCAAATGGACTTTACTTCCAGAGGCGGAGATCCCTTCAACAACAGGTTTATATTGAGCGAGTTGCGTTCCTCTCTCGCTTCGTGCGCGACAGACCCCCCCCCCCCCTCTCTCTTGGTGCGGACGATGTCCCGTTTCCGTACGCCATGTTTAGACACCTGGGTGAGCGAGACATGGCCTTTCGTTAGATTTGTTAAACAGGATCTGAACAGGGTATCCTCCCAGACTCCTGGTGAATCGTTACTGTGTTAGCTTTTCGCAAACCGGCGAGAGATCACTATGTACACCGGCCTATTTCCGCCCAATCTCTCTAACCTCCTGCCTCTGCAAGTTTATAGAGAAATTGGTAACTGTTAGACGAGCCTTTTTCCTGTACAACTTAGCCTACCGGTATTCTGTACAGTGCGGCTTCTGCAAGTTCCATTCTACATTTGATGCTCTGCTCCCACCCGAAAATGCCGTGTGCTAGGACTTCCTTCGCCGACAGCACTTCCCCAGTGTTTTTCCATCTGAAGCACACCTTTGATACCCACCGGCGATACGATATCCTGGAAACTCTCCACTTGATGGGGGCGAGTGGAGACCTCCTAATCTACATTTCTGAATTTCTGCGAGATAGTCAAGTCCGCGTACGGATGGAGCGAGCCTTCTCCGCCCCAATAGAGCAAGTATAGGTTGTCCCGCAGGGAAGTCTCCACGATGCCACACTTTTTGCCCGTAGCATCAACTGTATCACTTCGGTGCTGCCGGAAGATATTGTCGCTACACTCTGTGGATGACCTTTCGATCTCTTTTGGTGGTGAGGCCCAGATACCAACTCTTGAGCGTCGACTCCAGTATACATTGAACCCCATCTCTCGCTATGCCGAAGCGCACAGGTTTTGGTTGCCCTTGGCTAAAACTCAGGTGGTGCATTTCTGCCGCCAGCCACGGCTCCACCCCGACCTAGACTTGTTCCTAAACGGCGTATCTCTGGAAGTGTTTGGTAGATTTGCATCGTCTCCTTGATCTTCTTTTCGACCCACTCCTCACATGGGAAGCTCATTTTCGCAGCCTTAGGTTCTCTCTTACCCGCGCCATGGTCATTCTTTGTTTAGTGCCCTTCAGCACCTAGGGTGCTGATAGAGCTACTGCCTTACTTTTCTCTCTGCCCCTTGTTCGGTCGAAGCTTAACTACGGATTCGAGTTTTATGCATCCGCAGCCGAGCATATATTGCGGAAGGTGGACTTTATTCATCACATCGGTATACCCCTGACGACCGGTGCCTTCCGCACGTCCCCCCTTGAGAGCTTACTTGTCAATCTACGGGAGATGCCACTCGCTCTGCATCGTACCAGTGCATTATGGGCTTGTACGCGCGAGCTGGGCATCTCCCTCAGTCGCCAACTGCTCTCACCATACGCTAATCACTTTGGGTTTAAGGTTAGAAAACTCCTTCGAGATCTTGGTGTAGCTCTCAGCCCGATGGCATCTCTGGTTCTACCCAGTAAGCCACCCTGCAGGCTACTTATTACCTTTAACAATTTTTGGCCACGCCCCTAGTCCCAAAGCTTCCCCTTCGCCTGGAGTTTTGAGTTCTACCTTTTGGGGACCATACTGCTCTTCCTCTCACGACTAGATGGCAAGAATCAGGTCAGCTCTGGCAAATAATATGCGAGACGGCCGATGGGACCTTGTACCCTCGCGTCATGACCCTTCCCATGGACCTACCCACCATTTTTAAGCGGCTTTTGGTCTCTTTCTTTCACCCCTGATTTGAACAAACTCACGGCACAGACCACGCTTCGATAGAGCGCTCCCCTCCACCTCACTGCGACAAACGCGTGGCAACCCTCTCTTAGGAACACTCTTATTGAATGTCCCAGTCTGGAGGATCTTCGCGCATGTTACCTCTCCCTATCCTGGGACGAGCGGTGTCCCTACCGCTTCTCGCAACAGGTTCGTGTACACAGACTTTTGGGAGGAGACTGGCCCCTTCCTTTTGATTTTTCCCTTATTGGTGTTGGGTGCTTTTTCTACAACTCGGGAGGTGGGGCTACCTCCGACGCCTGGACATTCTTCCCTCTGCCTTGATTGTTTTTCCCCGCTTTCTGTGCGGTTTGTTGGTTTCCTTTTTTTAATGTATACTTATTATTAGGCTAACCTGATTACTGCTACATATTTCCATGGGGAGCAAAAGTTAGGTTGAACTCTTGAATTAAAAATAAAATAAAATTGACGCATGAGAAATGCCACTCGCTTTACATCGTGCCTAATGCACTTATAGGCGCCAGACCAGCGTCTCCATCACTCGCCAACGGCTCTCATATCATCCGTGCCGAACTCTACGGTCCCTATGCTGCGAGAAGCCAATTAAGTTCTCAACCCATCGGGTTCATAGGGCGAGGAAATTCCGTTCAGATTTGGATGTAACTCTCGGGCCAATGGTACTGATACTTGCCATTTTTCCCGTTCGAATTTTAAGCGAAATAGCATCGAAGCTGTACCCCTCAAAGTTCGTAAGGAGAGATCTTTAAAGAAAGTTGTGAAGTAAGGGCAGTGAAAAGTTGTGGAAAATATATAGCCCCAGATCCTCCTGTAGACATATAGTTCCGGTTTAGGGTGGTTGGTTTTTAACAACCTACGTTACCTTCCTCACATAGCCTTTCTCTCTACTTTCACTGTCTATCAATTTTATGCCATGCCGAAGGGCTGCCTGGACAATGGACGGAAAGGTGTGGCCCTAAATGTCGGCAGATGGCTTTGCCGTCCCCTTGTTCACCCTTCGCAGAGCGAGCTACTACGTGGGATGATTAGCGTATGCGTACCACGAATTTACCAGGGTCACCATGCCAAATGATTCAAATTTAAAAATCAGCCGATCCACTTTCCCTATAACATCGTCGGAGCCGCACTCGAGCAACTCCACAGAAAAAATAGAGGTTCCCCCTCCCCCCGCACACCTTTGCTTTCTCAGGAGACCCTCCAAATTTCTTATGCCGGAGAGGAGGCTTACTCCTTTCCTAGGCCTACGGGTGCAGGGGACTCGCCCCCTTTCTAGACGCCCAAGGGCGCCCCCTTCCCTTTTATTTCACTGGGGAAAGAAAAGGCGGTGGAATATTGACCATCGATAGGGCCAACCCTCTTAGGGAAAGGCCCCCTAAGGTGATCCAGCCCCAGACCATAGGATGTTCCATGGGGTCGAACACGGGCTCGATCCCGTAAGGGGCCCGGCTATTTGCTCTCGTGGCCGCTGTGCTGACGGGACTCAGCGCCACGTCCGGTCCCAGCTTGGCATTCTTTCTTCCACTAATCCCTACTTCGTCTTGAGTACCAATTCTCTTTCACCCTTCATCATCCTTCCATCTACGTTTGTTTAGCGATCTCGGTATATCAGAGCTATCCGTCAGGGGGCACGACCCCATGGCTGGGTCCTGCCTGTGTTGGTTGGTTGGTGCCTGAGCCGGAGTGGCGCTACTGGCAGTCTTTGCTTTCCCAAACGGTAAATTTCCGAGGCTGGCCGGCTTACCCTCCTGGTAGGCTGGCGTTCCTAGTAGGTGTCGCGACGGTAGACATTGACTGCGCTGCGCGAGTTCGCACCCCCTTTTATACTTTACTTTATATGGGTAATAATAAAAAAAATTATCTCCCAGAATTCGCAGGTTCTCGTACTACGCCTATCAATAAGTCTCCTTTTCCGCGCTTGTTAGATCCCTTCGCAGAAGAGAGAGAGAGATCCTGATTTCGATTATCCTCGTTTTCTGGTGCCGAATTCCAGTTCCCGGTCTCCGCTTTCTAAATTGGACGCGTTTGATTTGAATGAGGAGTTTGAGTCTCTTGTGGTGCGCCCCTCTTGTGGGAATCTTGAATGTTGCGCCAATTGTGGAGGTTCCCATAGCGCAGCTTCGCGGTTCTAGTCCCGTATTCCTTTTTGAGGAGGAGGTCCTGGCTCTTTGGGACTCCCTCAGGCTGGACTTCCGTGAGGCCCATCGTAGTGTGCGGGGGCAGCTCGCCCCCTTTGGCCGTCTCTTCTCTGACGTTCTCCGGGAGGCGGGTTTCCGCCGTCCTCCGCCCGGTCGTCCCACTGCTTCTTTGTCTTCTCGCGGTCCCTCTGTTGCTCCCTCCTCTCATTTACCTTCGGTCCCTCCCCGCAGTTCTTCCGTTGCGCCTTCTCCTTTGCTTTTGGTCTCTTGTCGTGTTCTTCCCTCTGTCGCGGACCGTGAGACCAACCGATCCGAGTCGCTAGAGGATATCCGGCAGTTCCTCCAGGCGTCTTCCCCCGCTGTTCCTTCCGTTCCTTTGACTCAGCGCAAACAGAAGGTTCCTCCTCACCCCGTTCGGAGTACAAGCGCGCTGCCTCTGATGACGCTTGTTTGCTCCCCGAGTCGGTTGTTGGGGCGCCTTCCGTTTTGATGCCTTCTCTTTCCCGGTTTTCGCTGGCCTCCCCCGTTGGCATCACCGATATCATTGTGAGGGCAGAGGTTCACCCGATTCCGTCTTCCTTGCCTCCTACCCAGGTTCCTTTTTTCTTGTCCCTTACCTCTGTTCAGTCTTCGCTGCCTCCTACCTCAGTTCCGTCTCCCTTGCGTCCTACCCCTTTCCGTATTCCTTGCCCTCTGACCCTGTTCCCTCCTCACCCTCTGACCCTGTTCCTTCCTCTCCATCTGACCCAATTCCCTCCTTACCTTCTGGCCCTGTTCCCTTCATCCCCTCTGTTCATATTCCAGCTTAGTTCTCGCCCTTCTCTGATCGATCTTCCTTTCCCTCCGGGCCATGATCCGTCCACGTTGTGGGTTCGGTCTGGCTCTCAGCTGTCGCCTCCCGCCGTCACGCTGCCAAGTCTGTGCCGGGTTCGCCCAGCTCACCGCGATTTGTTCCTTGTTTCCTCTGGATCTCCTAGTCGTCAGGAACTTTCGACGTTTTCCGTCAGTAGGATACCGACGTTGGTGTCGAGACGACAGTAATGTCTGTCATCTTACAGTGGAATTGTCGAGGGGTTCTCCCCAAGTGGAAGGAACTCCAGCCCTTGGTGGTCTGTTTGTAAGAAAATAAGCTTGGAATTCGCCCCTTCCCGGTGCTTTCGTACTTCCGGGTGTTTAATTCCATCCCCCTCCCCCTCGCTGGGGGCGTGTCCCATGGTGGTGCTTCTCTCCGTACTACCTTGCAGGCTGTTGCTGCGAAGGTTTTTATTTCCAAGATTCTAACCGTTTGTTCTGTGTACACCCTCCTGGATTTTAATTTGAGTCAGTCTGGCCTTTTAGAGCTCACAAGTCAGTTACCTTCCCCGTTTTTATTATTTGGTGATTTTAATGCTCGCCAGCCATCTTATGGTGATACTACCCGTAATCCCCGGGGCGGAGTGGTTAAGTCCCTCTTATTATCTGACTCCCTTTGTCTTTTAAATTTCGGCGATTTTACTTCTTATCATGTTCGCCCGACTCTTTCCTCGATTTCCGGTGGTCGATTCGAGACGACCTTTCCGGGAGTGATCACTTCCCGATCGTCTTGTCAGTCGCATTTCCTGGCCCGTGCCTTTTCTCCCCTCCTCGTTGGGATCTGCGGTGAGCAAATTGGGTTGCGTTCCGGAAGGCTTCCTTTACTGATGCCGCCCTGGGTTCTTTCGATACCAATGATTCAGCGGTCTCATATTTTCACGGCTACTGAGCGCTTTGTTCCGCGGAGGTGCCCTGTTCGAGGGATTGCGCGTCAGCTATTTCTGCCTATCAGTTGGCCCATTCCCGTTATAGGCGGAATCCGACCGTCTCGAATAGGGTCGATCGGAACCTGGCTCGTGCCCGCCGAGAGTCTTGGCGCCGATACGTATCTTCCATCTCTTCGTCCACGTCGTTGACTCGGGTTTGGAAGCGTGGCAATAAGATCCGTGGTAGCTACGCTGGTCATGCTATCCCCACTCTGGATATCGGAGGCTCGCTTGTGTTCGATGGCCGGTTGGTCAGCGATGCTCCGGCTGATTATTTTGCTTCGGTGAGTAGCGCTGGTATCTATCCTCGACGGTTTCTCGATTATAAGGCCGCTATAGATTCTCGCCTTTTATATTTTACCACGTGCGCCACCTACTCTTATAATGCTCTCTTTTCCGTCTATGAATTGCGGGATGCTCTGTCTCACCGTGGCTCCGCCTCTCCCGGTAATGATTGCATTACCGGGAGTTATTTTTGGTAGACCTTTCTCAAGCCCAGTAGGGACGGTTTGGACCCCAGTCACTATCGCCCTATTGTTCTTACGAGCTGCATCAGTAAGTTATTTGAGAGGATGGTTCAAGTTCGCCTTACTTGGTTTTGGAGTCCAACTCCCTCCTCTCTCCATTTCAGTGCAGTTTACGCAGCGGCCTTAGTACTCTTGACCATCTCATCCGTTTGGAAGACTGTTTTACGGGATTTTTCTTCCAGGCATCATGTTTTGGCGATGTTCTTCGACATTCAGAAGACCTACGATACCACCTGGAGATATGGTGTTTTACGTCCGTTATATGATTGGGGTATGAGGGGCTTTTTACCGGTTTTTATTCAAGAATTTTAAGGTCCGTATTGGGGATGCTTTCTCAGGCTTGCGGGTTGGAGAGGAGGGTGTTCCCCAGGGGTCTGTTTTAAGTGTGACATGTATCGCCGTTACCATTAATAAATAGTCTGGTATCTACTCTTCCGGGGGAGGGGGTCGGCTTTTCTCTTTGTGGATGACTTGGCGTTGTTTTGTTCATCCCCGTTTGCCTTCTGCTCCCCGTCGATTACAGCTAGCAATTGATGCCGTGTCAGGTCGTGCTGTCTCCAAGGGTTACCAGTTTTCGGTCACTAAAACAAAAGCCATGTATTTTTATCGATGTCATGGTGTCCTTGGCCCCCCTTCCCTCTTCTTGGACGGCACGGCGATTGAGTATGTGCCCGTTTTGAAGTTTTTAGGTTTAAAGCTTGATATTAAGCTCATTTGGGTGCCCCATTTGCGTCGCTTGAGGGCTTCCTGTTCGAAGGCTATGGATTAGCTTCAGGTTTTATCCCACACCACTTGGGGTAGTGATAGGCCCACCTTGTGGTCGCTTTATTCGACGCTGGTCCAATCCCGGCTGGACTACGGTTGCTATGTGGACTCCTCAGCGTCTCCTTCGGCCTTGAAGTTACTTGACTGTTCGTTCGCTTGGGGCCGTCTTAGTAGTGGAGCCTTTCGCACCTCGCCTATCCCTAACCTCTTTGTGGAGGGTGACGTGCTTCCCTTGCAATATCACCGGCTCCATGTGTGCCTACGATCCCTGTTTCGTGTTCAGCAATACCCTTCGTCCCTAGTCCATGAGTGCCTTTTCGGCGGCCATCTCTACCCCGGCCTCCGGGTCGGGGGACCATCTCGCCTCCCGGGGTGCTGTTGGCCCTCCGATTTCCGCCCTCTCCGTGTTGGAGCGTTCGCCCTCCTGAGGTCTGTACTGCTTTTGGCGTTTCGAGAAAGGGTCTCCCTTCTATTAAAGTGCCTGTTTCTTTAACATGCGTGTTATCATGCGCACCAACGTTCCATCTATACTGACGGCTCGGTGTTGGGTCGGCCGCGGTGTCTTCTACGGAGTGTCTTCGGTCCGCTCTCCCTCTTGTGGCATCCGTTTTTACGGCCAAGTTGGCGGCCATTCTTTTGGCTTTTAATTTGATTTTATCCCTCAATTTTTCGGATTTTATTGTTTTTAGCGATTCCCGGCCTGCTTTGGAGGCGATTCGTTCCCTTACGTCCACCCACTTTTCGGTTTTAAGGATTCGTTACTGGCTGGTCAGAAATGCCTCCCGTTACAGGGTAGCGTTCTGTTGGAGTCCCGGGCAACGAAGAGGCCGATCGGCTGGCTCGCTTGGCCGCCCTCGAGGTCCCGGATGCCCCCCCTTCTGCCCTTTAGAGACTCCTACCCCGTAATCAGCGCGTATATCTTTCGTTTGTGGCAGATAGAATGGGATTCGTTCCTCCCTTCTAATCTGTCCCCTATTAAACGCTCTGTCCGTCCCTGTATAGGTTGTCAGGTGTTATTACGCCAATACACTCGACAGCTCTGGTCACAATAAACCCCAAAACCTATATTTTTGTTATACAACGGGAATGAAGTTAGTCGCTAACGGGAAGTCCGAATTTGCAGACCAAATTTCGTTAGGCCTAAGTCGGCAACGTCGTGGGAATACGTTTATTAAAACAAAGAGATAAGAAAAATATATATTATGGAATGAACAGTAATGATTAAAAAGTGAAATTATAGTTTATGATTTTGAATTTTATGCGGTTGAATTAACTTTGCACGGGTTAATGTGAATTAGAGTACACATATGATGATTGACAAATATTAATTAGATTATAGTTGAATGGATTTGGTAAATATTAATATAGATTGATATGTATAAATAGATTGAATAAATAGATTATATAAATAGGTATTATAAATAATTATATAAATAGATTACAAATAGAGTTGGGAGGGTTTGATTCCGATGATCCGAACAAAGTGAATGAATGAGCATGTGATTTTATTTGAAAAACTCTTGAGAGATCGGGCGTACCAATCACATGATTTAAGTTATGGTTACCAACCCTTGTTGAAAAAAAAATGTATATATATATATATATATATATATATATATATATATATATATATATATATATATATATATATATATACATACAGTTATAATTAAATATTTCCACTTGTAGGGGTGTAGACCGCTACAATACTACCCCACCGAGGGAAAAACTCGCACAAGGTATTTACAAAAAAAATCTTAGATTATATAGCGGTGAGGCCTCCTTACAACGCGTCCAGAACGAGTTATAGTGTCAATTGGCTGACACGGATTGTGGGTCAGGTGGCGATTATAAGTGCCACTCGATTGATGCCGGAGATTGTCGCGAGCGAGGACCGGAGCGTCGGGTGACGGTTGTTCTGGACCTCCCGAAAAGGTGACCTTCGGGAGTTGCACGTTGGTCGCTTGATCTTCTCCAGCTGCTGTCGAGTGGTCCTGCAACAAAAAGTGAGGCGGCAGCAGTTGGGAAGAAGAATTGGGGGGGCTTAGAGATGGTTGGCGGATGGCTTCCGAGTAAAGAGATAGGAGGAAAAGTTGCAATTTGATTTGAAAGAGCAGAAGAAGGCTTCGGAAGTGGAGTTAGTTGGTTGAGAAGTGTTGAAGGAATAGTTGGCTGCGGTAGGTAGGCTGGGATAACCACTGGACCTATATTAGTGGAAGAGAAAGGTAGTGACTGTTCCAGATGAATGGCCTCTATAAAAGCTGGCTTCAGGCAATCAATGAAACCGTATCTTGCTTGGTGCCAAGCTAAAGAACAAAGAATTTCGGCTTCCTGGAGACGACGAGAAAGGGTCCGTCATAGACAGGTTGCAAGGATGTGCGATTGGAATCGCGACGGACAAACACATGAGAGCAAGTTGCCATCTCCTTATGCACGAAAGGTTTCTGATTAGCAGGCACTCTTGTGGCGGTCGGCTTTACCTCAGACATCACCTGTACTAAATAGTGTACGTTTGCAGCAGGATGTATGTTGGAAGGAAGTGGACAGTCAGCAAAAGAAAAGAATTGACCTGGAAGATGAAGTTGCGTACCATAGACGAGTTCCGCAGCAGAGAAATTCAAATCCTCTTCCAAGGAGGCACGAATTCCCAGAAGAATTAAGGGTAGCTCGTCCACCCAAGTGATGTTGGGGTCAGTGGAGCGTAAGCTTCCCTTGAGAGTCCTGTGTAAACGTTCCACCTTAGAGTTACTCTGGGGATGGTAGCTAGTGGTACTGAGACTAAAGGAGCCAAGCACTGACATGAGTGCATCCCGTTGGTGGGATTCAAATTGGCTACCTCGATCAGTCATGATCGTTGATGGGACACCAAAACGAGCAACCCATGCTGAGACGAAGGCTCGAGTTACAGTGGAAGCTCTGATGTCGGGGATAGGAACTGCCTCTGGCCAAGATGTAAAGTGATCAATCATGGTTAGAAGGTAAGTGCAACCACGCGAAAAGGGAAGAGGACCAACCAGAGCGATGTGAACGGCGTCAAAACGTGCCGATGGAAGTGGAAAAGCATCCAGAGGGGACTTTGTGTGGCGTTGAACCTTTGCACGTTGACAAGGGAGACATGCGGGGGTCCATTTGACCACGTTGGTGTTCATACCTGGCCACACATAACGTGTGATGAGCCTTCGAGTTGCTCGAATGCCAGGATGAGAGAGACCGTGAGTCTGGTAAAATATACGCCGACGGTAAGCGAGAGGAATGAGAGGACGAGGACAGTCAGGAATTGAATAGTCAACCAGGATGCGCCTGGAAGGACTGTCCGGCAAATCAATCTCGCGAACGACGAGTTGAGAAGAGTGACGCAGTGTTTACGTGTCTTCATCTTGTTCCTGGGCAAGCGCTATTATCGCGTGATCGATGGGCGCAATTTGGAAGAGTTGCGTGCCCAAAATCGATGAAATGCGAGAGAGCGCATCTGGTACGATGTTTGAAGAACCAGGAACGTAGCGAATATCGTTTGTCATCTGCAGGATGAAGTCAAGGTGACGAGTATCAACTGCAGAGTGCACAGAGGAGGTGCTACTAGAGGCGAGCGCACCATTCAATGGTGTGTTTTCGGTAAAGACAGTGAATTCACTCCCTTCAAGTATTGTTGGAAGTGACGGAGGGCGAGGTATATGCTCAGTAATTCGCGGGAAAACGTACTGTACCTCTGTTGAGAAGGAAGAAGAGCTTTGGAGAAGAAGGCGAGGGATTGCCAAGAGTCACCAACCTTCTGTTGTAGCACCAACATGAGTAGCTTACGCGTCCGAAGCAACGCTTATGGGAGCTCCTGGGCAAGAGCGACAGCGGAAGCCATAGCCTCTTTGGTGCGAGAGAAAGCCTCGCAAGCTTCGGGGGACCAGGAAAGAGGAAGGTTTTTCTTGGACTTGGAAAGCACTTCGGAAAGAGGTTGCATAATATGGGAGATGTTAGAAATGAACCTGTGGGTAAAGTTTACCATCCCACAGAATCTACGAAGCTGCTTTAGCGAAGAAGGTCGGGGAAAAGCCCGGACAACTTCAACTTTGTCCTCGAGAGGACGAATTCCCTCAGGGAAAATGTGGTGTCACAAAAATGAGAGCAGTGTGACACCAAAGATACACTTAGAAGTGTTAAGTACGATACCATACTCATCTAAACGTGCAAAAATCTGGCGAAGGTGAGAAAAATGCTCCTCTTAAGACGAAGATGGTATCAGGAGTTTGTCTATATAACAAAATACGAAGGGAAGACCTCTCAGAACCTGATACATGAAGCGTTGGAAGGTTTGACCACTGTTACGAAGTCCGTAAGGCATTCGGTTCATGACGAAGGAACCGAATGGAGTGGTGATAGCCGTTTTAGGGATATCATCAGGGTGAATCGGGATTTGGTTGAAAACGCGAACCAAATCGAGCCGAGAATAAATGGAACAACCGAAGAGAGCGGAGTTTAAATCTGATAAGAAAGGCAGAGGATATCTATCCGGAACTGTACAGGCATTTAGTCGCCTGTAGTCACCTACAGCTCTGAATTCCCCCGGAGTAGACTTAGGTACTACCTGAAGCGGTGAAGCCCATGGGGAGGTGGATGGGAAAGCGATCCCGGCCTCCATCATGTATTTAAATCTTGCTTCATTAGGAAAAGTCTATCGGGGCTAGTCGACGGGGGCGTGAGAAAACTGGCCCTCCTGTCGTCTCTATCCTATGCAATACATTGTGCTTGATGGGCCTGTCCTTAGAAGGAGTCAGACTTAGGCTTGGGAACTCCCGCAGACGTTGCTGGAAGCGGGGAGCAGTAGCAAGGAGACGAACAGAGAGGAGAGAGCTGGTAGAAGGAAAGAATGAACCAGTAACAGTTAGTGGCGTGGTTCTGTCGACGAGCTTGCGGTGAGGAGAATTAACAAAGGTCATGAGCGGAAAGAAAGTCGAGGCTCAAAATTGGCATGTCGACGTCGGCAACGATGAAGGTCCATGGGAAAACGCGACGTAACCCGAGAGAAAGATCGAGGATACGCCTCCAATAAGTCCTTATGTCCGATGAATTGGCAGCTTTAAAGACCAGATCAGAAGGGGTGCAAGCTTTCTCGACTGAAGAGGCTGGAATGACACTGCATTGGGCGCCAGTGTCAACCAGGAAGGAGAAACCAGAGAGTGGGTCATGAACGCTAAAGGGAGGATCCACCTGATGAAGGGATGAGGTTGCAGAGGTGAAAGACCCACGTATCACTTGCGAATTCAGTTTAAAGTTCGCTGTGCTGAAGGTGAAATTTGGGTAATGTAACACGTAGAGTTTTGTAGGATTTGAGGTGTTGAGATTGGGGATTTTGATGGTACGAGCATGGCTTTGAGCATTTTTCTGCTCTTGCACCAAATTTGAGGTGCTACCAGCAAAAGCCTGAAGGTTGAAATATAGTATGAGCAGCACGACCAGTATGAGGGTTAAAGTTGGTGGCATGAATTGATGCATGTTAAAAAATTGCAAGGCTGTACACAGCGGACAGCGTTGCTCCTATAATTAGACCCCGTAAGGGGCGCGGCGATTTGCCATCCTGGCCGCCGTGCTGACGGGATCCAGCGCTCCGTCCGGCCACAGCTTAGCCTCTCTTCCTTCCTTCAAAATACTTGTTTCCTCTCTTTTCACACAACCTCTCCCACAACTTTCTATGGTCAGCCTCTAATTTCACAGGGTAGATGCTGACCTTCCTTTCAGCCAACTGTCCCACATCAGGGCTGAGGGGGTGGGGGACAATGTTCCCTAACCCCTGAGCTCCGGTCTGGGGTGGCTGGTTTTTAACAACCTGCTTCATCCCCACCCATACCTTCCTCACATCCCTTTTCCTCTCCTCTTCACAATCTATTATTTTTTACGCCGTGTCCAAGGTGGAGCCGCCATGCCGATGGACTGCCAGGCCACCAGGCGGGAGGGGTGGTCTTAAATAGCGGCGCCTGGCTATGCCGGGCTTGTAAGCACGTCTCGCAGTGCGGGCTACTGCGAGAGGTGATGCGCGATTGCGTCCCGTGTCAAAAAGAGGGTCACCATGCCCAATGATGAGTTTAAAAAAAAAACCCAACCCCCAACTTCCCCTATAACATCGACGGAGCCGCCCTTGGGCAGCACCAGCAAAAAAATGGAGGGCCCCCCCCCCCTGTGCTTGCTCAGGGGACCCTCCATATATCTCTAACCGGAGAGGAGGCTTACTCCTCTCCTTCGCTTACGGGTGTAGGGGACTCCCCCTCACCATCTTCTCTGGAGGTGCTTTCGGGCGCCTCCCTTTTACCAGCGGTAGTCCCCTCTGTTCTTTCCAAGGGGACTCCCAAGAAAGCCAGCAGGCAGCCCTTAGCCAGCCGCTCCACATCGAAGTGGCTCGGTAGGGCAAACCCCCTTAGGGGGGAGAGGGAAGCCAGGCCCCTTCGGTCGCTTCCCTCAAAAGACCTGCTGGCAAGAATACTGAACCTTGCCGGGGTCAAGGCCCATGCCTCCCCAAATAAGACTAGTGACGATACTGCCAACGGGACCTGCGATGTCTTGGGGGGGGGGGGTGATGGCCAACTGGAGCCCCCCCCCCCCTAAGATAGACATGGTCCTTGAGGAAACCCAGCCTCAGACGGTAGGGCCTTCCATGGGGGGGAATCTGGGCTCGGCGCCCAGCACCGAACCCGAATCCGCCCCGATGCAAGGTCCTCCTCAAACGGCTGTGGTTTCCGAAGCAGTACAAGGAGGGGAGGGATCTCCGCCGACCGGTGCCCCCACGACTACCAGGACTTTCTCCATTTCAGAGAATGACCTGGCTGAGGCCGGTCTATCTGGCATGGGGGCTTCTTCCGGCGGAGGTGAGAAGCGGGTTCATTCCCCGCCCTCCTCTCCGAAAAGGAAAAGGACTAAAAAGACTCGGGGCTCCTCTCCATCCGCGGGGGCTGCGGGGACGGATGGGTCTGCTGCCACTCTGGCAAACGACCAAGCCAAGATCGGCACATCCGCCCCCTCTGCCCCCCCGGTTGCGGAGCCCCTGACAAAGAAGACTAATACCAAGAGTGCACAGGGCGGAGCCTCGATGACATCGGGGGCCCTGATTCAGAGGTTACCTTGCGTTTTCGAGCCCGCTGGCTTCAAACGCTTCCTCGTTATTCGCTCCACTGATGGCACCATGTTGTCCAAGGGCAACATGATCCATCAGAGGAGAGGATTAGCTAGTGCAATTGGTAGAGAGCCGAAGGTGACCCGTTTCTCGGACGACAGCCTTCTGGCGAATGCGGCGAATCCCGCCGAGGCGGCCAAGATAAGTGCTGTTCGGACACTTCATGGCACCCCGGTGAGTGTGACGCTGCACTCTACCATGAACTTTGTGAAAGGAGTAGTTTATGCGAGGGAACTCGTTGACTACTCCATTGAGGACATCACCATAGAGCTGGCCGACCATGGGGCGGTCAAGGTCGAACGTGTGAAGAGAAAACAGGGAGGGGCTTCGAGACCCACCCCTACACTCTTCGTCACGTTCGACTGTGACAAGCTCCCTGAGTCGGTGCGTGCCGGTTGGTACCGCTACCGCGTGAAGGCATTCGTGCCACTGCCGCGGCGGTGCTATTACTGTCACTGCTTTGGCTATACGAATTGTTCATGTAGACGTGCAAAGTCGGGGTCACCCGAAATCTGTGTAAATTGCTCCAAGGTCGCACACGATAAGTCCAAATCGTGTGTGGCCAAGTGTGTCAATTGCGGAGAGCCGCACCCTGCTTCTTCGAAGCAATGTGGTGCATATCTCCTTGAGAAAGAAATCCTGGCCGTTCAGGCCCAGGATAGACTCTCATTCCGCGAGGCTAAGGACTTGGTCATGGCGCGCCCAGCTCTGCCTGGGACGTCATATGCCTCAGTAGTTCGAAAGGCACTCTCTGCTCCTGGCCCATCCAGGCCAACGAGCACGGTTGTTTCCGCGCTAAGTCGGAGCCCTTGCGCGGGCTCTACCCAAACCGGGCGCTCCCCTGGTAAAGCTGGCGGCAAAAAGGGTTCATACCCAGCCCCGGCTCTTCCCCCAGCGTGACCGTTTCCCGCAAGGCGAAACGGCCACGCGCCTCCAGAGAGTCGTTACACTCACAGGAGGCAACACCCCTGAAGATGGTCGCTAGGCCATCTTCAGGGGTTCCTAAAGCTGTCCCCCGAAAGGAGGACAGCAACAAAGGAGCTTCAGCTCCTTCGCCCACGCCCCGAGGTGGAGCAGGTGGATCGGAAACGGTGGTTCCTCGAAAAGAGGGCCCCCCCGCCTCCGAAGCCGCAGCGCCCGCCTAAGGTTTCGAGGCGGAGGGAGGAAAAGACTCGCATGGCGAGCCCAACCTCCCCCAATAAGTCCTCGAAGGAGACAGCGCCTCCAGCGCTTTGTCCGGCCAACAGCGCCTCCAGCGCTTTGTCCGGCCAACAGCGCCCGGGGTTCTGCCCCCGGGAAGCGTACGGCCATTCCCGTGAGGGTCTTCAATTCGAGGAGGGCCCCCGCGTCTCCTCCGAGCTAGGCCTGGAGGGCATATTCCTTCAATGGAATTGCCGTGGACTCCGGGCCAACTGGGAGGAGCTGCGGAGGCTCGCCTCGTCCCGTTCCCCGTTAGCTATTTTTTTGCAGGAGACCATGCTAGGCGCGTGCTCCCTGCCTGCCCTCCCGGGGTATAAGGGTCTTGCGACCCCACCACCGCGGGATGGCCGGGCTGGGGGATGCGCGGTTTACACCCGGCATGATGTCTTCCTTCTTCCTTTCTCTTTAGATACCTCCTTTTAGGCAGTGGCTGTGCAGCTGCACCTGGATAGGAGGTATACTATCATTTCTGCGTACATTCCACCGTCAGCTGACTTCGACGCCGGGGACTTCTGCCGCGTCGTGGCATGGTTGCCGAGGCCCTATCTCTTGCTTGGAGATCTGAACGGCAGGCATCCTCTCTGGGGAGATTACTCCATAAATCCCAGGGGACAAGTCCTTGCCGATCTGATCGAAGAGCTTGAGATGGGTGTCCTAAACGTGGATGAGTTTACGCATCACTGTCCGAGAACCGCTTCATTTTCTTGCCTTGACCTATCTTTGTGCTCTTCGGATGCACAGCCTGATTTTGATTGGGGGGTGGTCGATGACCTCCATGGTAGTGATCACTTTCCCATTCAAATATCATTTTCAGGGCAACTGCCCCCTGAGAGACCACCTCGGTGGTGCTTGGCGCGGGCGCGGTGGCCTGCATTTCAGGAAATGACTGAATTCTCTATCTCAGTCGAGGAGTTTAGGTCGGTAGATGAGGCCGTTGAGTTCTTCTCCGGCAACCTCATCACCGTGGGCCTGACTACTATTTCTAGGACGTCTGCCGTTTTGCACGCCGACCGCTCCCGTGGTGGTTGCCTGAGTATGAGACGGCCCTCAAACAGAAGCGTTATGCCTACATGCGCTATAAGCGCCGCCCGAACGATTTCACTGTCGCTGAATTTCGTCGGGCTAGGGCTAGGTTCCGGTATATTTCGAAGCACGCCCGCCGCTCTTCTTGGCGGGCATACGTGTCTTCACTTAACGGGAAGACCCCTTTAGCTGAGGTGTGGAAGCGAGTCAAAAGGATTCGGGGCAAGTTCTCGCAGGACCCCCCTCCCGTTCTCCAGGAGAATGGGACCGCAATCTCGGACCCCGCGTCCGTGGCGGAATCCTTCGCGACTGCTTTTTCTGCATTCTCTAGCCGTGATGCTGCTCCGCCAGCATTCAATGCACGTCGTCATGTCGCGGAAGGACGCCGGCTGGACTTTACCTCCAGAGGCGGAGAACCCTTCAACGACAAGTTTACTGTAAGCGAGTTGCGTTCCGCTCTCTCTTCGTGCGCGGACACCGCCCATGGTCCGGACGATGTCCCGTACGCCATGCTTCGACACCTGGGTGAGCGAGGCATGGCCTTTCTGTTAGATTTGTTCAACTCGATCTGGGTGGAAGGTCTTCTCCCAGACTCCTTGCGAATCGCTACTGTGCTTGCCTTTCGCAAACCGGGGAGAGATCACTCTACTCCGACCGGTTTCCGCCCAATCTCTCTAACCTCTTGCGTGTGCAAGTTGATGGAGAAATTGGTAAATGTTAGATTAGCCTTTTTCCTGGACAGCGGAGGCCATCTGTCTTCCGCACATTGCGGCTTCCGCAAGTTCCACTCCACGTCGGATGCTCTGCTCCGACTGGAAAATGCCGTCTGCGAGGCTTTCCTTCGTAGACAGCACTACGCCACGGTGTTTTTCGATCTGGAGAAGGCCTATGATGCCGCATGGCGATACAGTATCATGGAGACTCTCCACACGATGGGGGCGAGGGGACGCCTCCCAATGTTTATATCTGAATTTTTGCGAGATCGTAGATTCCGCGTACGGGTGGGGGGAGCCCTCTCCGGCTCAAAGGAGCAGGAAGAGGGTGTCCCGCAGTGAAGTATCCTCAGTGTCACACTCTTTCCCCTGAGCATCAACGGCATCACCTCGGTGCTGCCGGAAGATGTTCTCGCTACGCTCTACGTGGACGACCTTTCGATCTCTTTTGGCGCGGCCCAGATGCCAACTCTGGAGCATGGACTCCAACAGGCATTGAACCGCGTCTCTCGCTCTGCCGAAGCACACAGGTTTCGGTTTTCTTTGGCCAAGACTAAGGTGGTGCACTTCTGCCGCCATCCACGGCTTCACCCCGACCCAGATTTGTTTCTTAATGGGGTGCGCCTGGATGTGGTTGAGTCGCCCCGTTGCCTTGGTCTTGTATTCGACCGACGCCTCACCTGGGAGGCTCATATTCCCAGCCTTAGGGTCTCTTGTACCCGTGCCATGGACATTCTCCGTTCCGTGACGTTCAGCGCTTGGGGCGCTGATAGGGCTACTGCCCTACTTTTTTATCGATCCTTTGTTCGTTCGAAGCTCGACTACGGATGCGAGTTTTATGCATCCGCAGCCGAGCGTTTATTGCGGAAGGTGGATTCGATCCACCACACCGGCCTTCGCCTTGCGTCCGGTGCCTTCCGCACTTCCCCCATTGAGAGCCTGTTGGTCGATGCTGGGGAGATGCCACTCGCTCTGCGCCGCGTGCAGTGTATCACTCGACTGTACGCGCGAGCCCGGTGCCTCCCTCAGTCGCCAACAGCTCTCACTGCATCCGCAGCTGATCTCGATGGTGCCTATGCCGTCGAGAGACGCCAGTCATACCCTAAGCCTTTTGGGTTTATGGCCAGGAAACTCCATCGAGAGGTAGATATCGCTCTCGGGCCGGTGGCGCCCCTGGTTTTGCCCAGGACGCCACCCTGGAGGGTACCACATTTGGCTTTTTGTCGCCACGCCTCTGCTCCCAAAGCTTGTACTGCGCCGGGAGTATTGTTTTCGACCTTTTTGGAGCACACATCGTGTCACGCTGGAACCGTGCCAGTGTATACGGATGGCTCCAAGTCCCAAGAGGGGGTCGGCTTCCACGCCGTATCCCCTCTGTTTGAAGTCAGCGGGGCTCTTTCTGGCGCTGCGTCTGTCTTCACGGCCTAGCTGGTGGCAATACACCACTCGGTACGGGAGATTACGTGACGTGCCCGGTTCGGAGACCGGATTGTGATCTATAGCGACTCACAAAGCGCCCTGAGTGCTCTCGGGGCATTGGAATCTCCGCATCCCCTGGTTCGTGATATCCGTGACGCCACGGTTTTGGCGAGCCGGGCAGATGTCGAGATTATCTTCTGCTGGGTTCCTGGACATGTAGGAATTGCGGGGAATGAGGGCGCCAAAGAGTCCGCGAGGACTCTGCGACCGGACCAGCGTTTCGCTCTTCCTCACACCGACTACATGGCAGGAATACGGGCAGCTCTTCGGACTGCTTGGCAAAGAAGATGGGAGACGGTCGAAGGGAACTTAAAGTTGCGTGCCATTGCGCCGCGACTGTTCCCAAGGACCTATCCCCCAATGCCGCGCCGGCTTCAGGTTGCTTTCTGTCGTCTTCGAATCGGACACACTCGTGTGACGCATTGCTACTTGATGGAGCGCTCGCATGCGCCCTATTCCAACGACTGCGTCGTCCCCCAGACTGTTCGGCATATTCTTGTCGAATGTCCCAGTCTGGGTGATCTTCGCGCACGATACCTGTCTCGGTACCGGGATGGGCGGGATCGCTACCGCCTGTCCCTTGTACTCGGGACGAGTGCGTGCACCATGACTGGTGGACTTATTGACTTTTGGGGGGAGGCCGGCCTTCTCTCCTTTATTTAAGGTTCCTTTTTTTTGTTATTGTTTTGTTTGTAGGTTGCACTCTCCTGCACCGGGTTGAGGGGGACCTCCCCCCGCTGCCGGAGATTGCTTCGATTGTTAAGTTTTTACAATTTATATCATTGTTAAGTTTTCATATTTTTACTTTAAAGTAGCCTAGTTCTAGGCTGTCGTGTTTTTCGGCGACTTATGCCCAAGTGGGTAGTTGCCAGATGGGCTCCATAAAATTAAAAAAAAAAAAAAATCCTATAATTAGAGTGGTACCAGCAGCTACCCTGAAAGTTTTCAGGATAGTGGGAATTAGACGAAGGTTGAAAATGAACCTGCCTTGCCTCACCTCTTGTGCTGGAGTTCCCTCGTTGGTTTTGCCTTTGCCTTTTTCGGGAAGAGAAACGACGTCTGACTCATCCGTCCTGCTCACGATGTTGCTCTCGGTGAAGAACCGTTCGCCCATTTAGGGCACGAATATCCATTTCAATCCTCTCTAGAACGGATAAAAGACCTGAAACCTTGGAGGATTCATCCTGAGGTAGTCCTGGCTGGTTGTAAGGGGCTCTGGCCGGTGACTTAACCTGAGAAATGGATATATGTGAGTGTTTATTTACATCGCGACACCGCCCACGGCCTGCATTTCCCTAATTGATGAAAGGATTATTATACAGGGCGCGCAGCTGCCTCTGCCATTTTCCTCACGTTCGATGGGGAGGACATTAAAAGAAGGGGCTTAATTTGATCTGGCATCCCACGCATGAATAGCTCAGTTATGAGTGGCTCAAGTTGGTCTAGCTGTGCTCCTCTGGCATGTGCAAGAGCTTTGAGATGGCTCAAAACCTGCGTTGGGCGCCTGTCCCCCATTTCCTGCGTATCGAGAAGGATCCGCAGGTCCTCTATTTGCGATCTCACAAATTGCTCCTTGAACGCCCTCTTGAACCTAACCCAAGAATCAGCAATTACCCCATCCAGCAAAATATTCTTAAAAACGGAGAAGATACTCAGAGGTAATTTATGGGCTACGGTGATCGTTCTGTGGTCCTCAGGAACTGCCTGGTGTTGAAGGATGAGCTCCATAGAGGGAGTGGGAGGCTAATGCGAGAGAATACTTGTTTGGGGGGCGAAAGTGGTCGAATATGCCATCGTTGTTACTGGGGAAGATGCTTGCGTAGTTGTAATTGTCCCCGATGTGGGGGCGTAGCTTTGGGCTCCGTCGCAACCATTTATAAAATATTAAAAGTGTGTGTGGGTGTGTGTGTGCACAATTCCAATTCACCCGCTTGAAGGTAAAAAAAAGGAAAAAAATTATCGAATTTTGATCACTCTTTGTCCTTACTACTGTATTGATAATTAATTCTATGAAATTGCTAAGGGAAAAACTTAAGGATGTTAAGGCAAATTTTGGATCGAGAAACGAGCACGTGTCGAAAATGAAAGTTCACGCTAGAAAAAAATGTAACGAGTGAGGCGAGTCGTCCGAAAAAATGCAACACGTGATGGTGAAAATTAATTTATTATTACGAATGAATGAATGGATGGGAGATAATTAAACTAGTCTGGGCACCATTTATAGGTTGTCAGGTGTCATTACGCCAATACACTAGACAGCTCTGGTCACAATAAACCCCAAAACCTATATTTTTTGTTATACAAGGGTAATGAAGTTAATCGCTAACGGGAAGTCCGAATTTGCAGACCAAATTTCGTTAGGCCTAAGTCGGCAACGTCGTGGGAATACGTGTATTAAAACAAAGAGATACGAAAAATATGTATTATCGAATGAACAGTAATGATTAAAAAGTGAAATTATAGTTTATGATTTTGAATTTTATGTGGTTGAATTAACTTTGCAAGGGTTAATGTGAATTAGAGTACACATATGATGATTGACAAATATTTATTAGATTATAGTTGAATGGATTTGGTAGATATTAATATAGATTGATATGTATAAATAGATTGAATAAATAGATTATATAAATAGGTATTATAAATAATTATATAAATAGATTACAACGGAGTTTAGAGGGTCTGATTCCGATGAGCCGAACAAAGTGAATGAATGAACATGTGATTTTATTTGAAACACGCTCGAGAGATCGGGCGTACCAATCACACGATTTAAGTTATGGTTGCCAACCCTTGTTGAAATAATATATATATATATATATATATATATATATATATATATATATATATATATATATATATATATATAT
Source organism: Ceratothoa steindachneri (assembly GCA_963969495.1). Classification (NCBI taxonomy): domain Eukaryota; kingdom Metazoa; phylum Arthropoda; class Malacostraca; order Isopoda; family Cymothoidae; genus Ceratothoa; species Ceratothoa steindachneri. The sequence continues at coordinate 153,113,817 of OZ018325.1, forward strand.
ACATACAGTTATAATTAAATATTTCCACTTGTAGGGGTGTTGACCGCTAAACCTGGTCATCTTGCTCTTAGCGACTCCGTTCTTGGGAGGTTGCTCTTTGCCGGTTGCGAATTGGGCACACGCGCCTCACCCATGGCTATTTAGTTTTGGGTGGAGGTCGAGTTGCCCTTGGTTGTCCCTTTTGCGGTGGCGAGTTGTCTCTGGCTCATATCTTAGTAGTTTGTCCCCGCCTTGATTCTTTTCGAAATTTTTGCTTCCCACCCTTTCTAGCGTTGCTTTCCATGCTTATTTTAACAGAGGACTCCATTCGGTCGTCTTCCCTCCTTACATTTCTATCACTTCGAAGTGGTGGTTCATCCTTTTTATAAAATGTCTTTCCATTTTTGTGTTTAGGTTTATTGTTTTAGCTTTTGCCTTGCGAACTCCCGTGCGGCTGTCGCATGTCATTTGTTTAGCCCCAGCCGCCCTTGTTTTTAGAATGGGTTTTGTTTCTGTCCTTTGATTTTCCCCATTTTTATTGAGTGTTTCCCACGCCCCTTATGATCTTTTTCGGGCGACCCCGTTTTTACAGTGATGCCAGTAAGAGTCCATTAGGATTGGGCGGCTGCCGCTTTGTTTTCCCCTAAATAAATAAACACGGTATCTGTGCCAAGCACGAAACCCGAGTATCCCCCTGTGCAAGCTCCTCAAATGGCTCGGGTCCCCGGGGCCACAAGGAGAGGAGGGATCTCCTCTCCTGACTGGTGCCCCAGTAACAGCCAAGACTTTATCCATTTGAGAGAAGGATGTTGCTGAGGCCGTTCTGTCTGGCCTAGGGGCTCCTTCAGGCGGAGAAAGGCGTGGTCATTTCCCAATTCCATCTGAAAAAAAAAATCAGACCAAAAAGAATAAGGGCTCCCCTTCCTCCGCGGGAGCCACGGTTACTGACGGGTCCACTGAAGTTGGTCGTAAGGCCATCTTTCGAGGTTGTTAAAGCAACCCCCTACCCTAGAAAGGAGGACAGCACTGAAGAAACTTTGGCTCCTACGCCCACAGCCAGTGGTATGCTGGGTGGCTCTCAAACGGTGATCCTTCAAAAGAGTGACCCCCGCCTGCCTAAGATTTCGAAGAGGAGGGAGGAAAAGACTCGTGGTGAGCCCAACCTCCCACGAATAAGTTCTTGAAGGCAACAGCTCCTTCAGCGCATTGTCCGGCCAACAGTGCCCGGAGTTCTGCTTTCCAGCATTTCATCCGTGCTAGCCCTGGGGTGCGGGAGGGGCATATTCCTTCAATGAAATTGCCACGGACTCCGGCCCAACTGGGAGGAGATGCGGCGGCTCGTCTCCTCCCATTTTCCCTTAGCAGTCTTTTTGCAGGAGATTATGCTGGGCGCGTGCCCCTTCCCACCCACCCAGGGTATAAGGGTTTTGCGACCCACCACCACCACCAGGGGATGGGTGCCTGGCAAGATGATGTGTGAATTATACGGCATGATGTTTTGCTTTCTTCTCTCCTTTAGATGCCTCCTTTAAGGCAGTAGTTGTACCGCTGCACCCGAATATGAGGTATATTGTTATTTCTCCGTACATTCCACCAGCAGCCGACTTAGATGGGAGGAACTTCCGTCGCAGTATGGTTGCCGAGGCTCTTTCTCTAGCTCGGTATTCTGAACGGTAGACACAACGCTCTGGGGAGACTACTCGATCAATACCAGGGATCAGGCCCTTGCTGACATGATCGACGAGCTGGAGATAGGTGTCCTAAATGTGGAGGAGTTTACGCATCACTGCCCGAGAACCGCTTCATTTTCCTGTTTCGATTATCTTTGTGCTCTCCGAATGCACCCCGTAAGGGGCGCGGTGATTTGCCATCATGGCCACCGTGCTGACAGGAGTCAGCACCCAATCCAACCCCAGCTTAGTCTCTTCTTGCTTGAGACACTTGTGTCTCCTCGCATTTCATACAACCTCTCCAACAACTTTCTCTGGTCAGCCTCTAATTTCACAGGGTAGATGCTGACCTTCTTCTCAGCCAACCGTCCTGATCGGGGTTGAGGGGGGAGGGGACAATGTTCCCTAACATCTGAGCTCTGGTTCGGGATGGTGGTTTTTTAACAACCTGCTTCATCCCCACGCATAGCTTCCTCGCATCCCCTTTCCTTCTCACTTCACAATCTATTATTTTACGCCGTGCCCAGGGTGGAGCCGCCATGCTGAAGGGCTGCCAGGTCACCAGGCGGAAGGGGTGGCGCTGAATGGTGGCACCTGGCTCTGCCAGGCCCGTACACACCCCTTGCAGAGCGAGCTACTGCGAGGGGTGGTGGGCCATTGGTTCCCGTATAAAAAATAGGATCACCATGCCATCGGGCAGCTCCACAAAAAGACATGGAGGTCCCCCTCCCCCTATGCTTGCGCAGAGGAACCTCCAAATTTCTCTAACCGGAGAGGAGGCTTACTCCTCTGGTTCGCCTACGAGTGTAGGGGACTCCCCATCACCCCCTTCTCTGGAGGTACTTTCGGGCACCTCCCTCTTCCCAGCCGCAGTTCCCTCTTTTCTTTCTAAGGAGACTGCCAAGAAAGCCAGCAGGCAGCCCATATCCGACCGCTCCTCATTGAAGCGCCTTGGTAAGGCAAACCCCTTTAGGGAAGAGAGGGAAGCCAGGCCCATTCGGTCACTTCCCTCAAAAGACACGCTGGCAAGAATATTGAGACTTGCCGGGGTAAAGGCCTGTGCCTCGCCAGGCAAGACCTGTCACGCTGCAAACGGGACTTGTGATGTCCTGGGGAGGGGAGAGGCCACCTGGAGCTTCCCTTTCCCCTAAGATAGATATGGTCCTTGAGGCAACCAAGCCTCAGACGGTAGAGACTTCCATTGGAGCGAATCCAGGCTCAGCGCCAAGCACCGAACCCGAATCCGCTCCTATGCAAATTCCTCCTTAAACGGCCTGGGTTTCCAAGGCAGTACAAGGAGGGGAGGGATCTCCTCCCACCGGTGCCCCTGCAACTTCCAGGACTTTCTCCATCTCGGAGAAGGACCTTGCTGAGGCCGCTCCATCTGGCCTGGGGTCTCTTGCCGGCGGGAGGGAGAAGCGGGTTCAATCCCCCCCCCCCACACTCCTCTCCTAAAAAGAAAAAAAACAGTAAAAAGACTAAAAAGACTCGGGCACCTCTACATCCGCGGGGGCTTCGGGGATGGATAGGTCTGAAGCCACTTCGGTAAGCGACCAAGCCAAGATCGGCACATCCGGCCCCTCTGCCCACCCCCCCGGGTGCGGAGCCCATGACTAAGACCAAAAGTGCGCAGGGTGGAGCCTCGATTACATCGGAGCACCTCATTCAGAGGCTACTTGTCGTTTTCGAGACCGCTGGCTTCAAACTCTTCCTCGTTATTCGCTCAACTGATGGCACCATGTTGGCTAAGGGCAACATGATCCATCAGAGGAGAGCTTTAGCTAGTGTGATTGGTAGAGAGCCGAAGGTGACCCGTTTCTCGGACGGGAGCCTTTTGGCGAGCGTCGAATCGCTCCGAGGTGGCCATTATTAGTGCCCTTCGGACACTTGATGGCACGCCTGTGAGTGTGACGCCGCACCCCACCATCAACTTTGTGAAAGGAGTAGTTTATGCGAGGGAACTCATGGACTACTCCATAGAATATATCACTCTAGAGCTGGCCGACCACGGGGTGGTCAGGTTCGAGGGTGTGATGAGAAAAATGGAGGGGCCTGGAGACCCACCCCTACACTCTTCGTCACGTTCGACTGTGACAAGCTCCCTGAGTCGGTGCGTGCCGGTTGGTACCGCTACCCTGTGAAGGCATTCGTGCCACTGCCGCGAAGGTGCTATTACTGTCGCCGCTTCGGCCATACGAATCGCTCTTGTAAACGTGCAAAGTCGGGGTAACCCGAAGTATATGTAAATTGCTCCAAGGCCGCACACGATAAGTCGAAATCGTGTGTGGCCAAGTGTGTCAATTGCAGAGAGCCGCACCCCGCTTCTTCGAATCGATGTGGTACATATCTCCTTGAGAAAGAAATCCTGGCTGTTCATGCCCAGGATCGACTCTCATTCCGCGAGGCTAAAGACTTGGTTCTGGCGCGCCCGGCTCTGCCTAGGACGTCTTACGCCTCAATGGCTAGAAAGACACCCTCTGCTCCTGGCCCATCCAGGCCAAAGAGCACGCGCCCATTCGTAGCCCTTCTGCGGGTTCTAATTAACCCGGGCGCTGCCCTGGTAAAGTTGGCGGCACAAAGGGTTCACACCCAGCCCCGGATAAAACCAGGGCTCCCCCCTCCCTTCCTCCAGCGTGACCGTTTCCCTTGAGACGAAACGGCCGCGCGCCTCCGCCGAGTCGTTAGACTCACAGGGGGCAACACCCCTGAAGTTGGTCACCAGGCCATCTTCCAAGTTTCGTAAAGCTGCCTCGCGAAAGGAGGACAGCAAGAAAGGAGCTTCGTCTCCTTCGCCCACCCCTAATGGTGGGCTGGGTGGCTTGGAGAAAGTGGATCCTCGAAAAGAGGGCCCCCCGCCTAAGGTTTCGAGGCGGAGTGACGAAAAGACTCGCATGGCGAACCCAACCTCCTCCACTAAGTCCTCGAAGGCGACAGCGCCTTCATCGCATTGGCTGGCCAACAGCGCCGGGGTTTCTACCTCCAGGAAGCATCCGGCCATTCCAGTGAGGGTCTTCTGTTCGAAAAAGGCCCCCGCGTCTCCTCTGAGCTAGGCCTGGAGTGCATATTCCTTCAATTGAATTGCCGACGACTCCCGTCCAACTACAAGGAGCTGCGGAGGCTCGTCTCGTCCCATTTCCTGTTAGGTATTTTTCTGCAGGAGACCATGCTATTCGCGTGACCCCTACCCGGCGTCCCTGGGTATAAGGGTTTTGCGACCCCACCACCACGAGATGGAGGCCAGGCTGGGGGATGCGCGGTTTAAACCTGGCATGATGTCTCCGTTCTTCTTTTAACTTTAGATACCTCCTTTCAGGCAGTGGCTGTGCAGCTTCACCTGGATAGGAGGTATACTGTTATTTCTGCGTACATTCCAGCGTCAGCTGACTTCGACGCAGGGGACTCCCGCCGCATAGTGGCATGATTGCCGAGGCCCTTTCTCTTGCTTGGAGATCTGAACGGCAGACATCCTCTCTGTGGGGACTACTCAATAAATCCCAGGTGACAAGTCCTTGCTGATCTGATCGAAGAGTTTGAGATAGGTGTCCTAAATGTGGATGAGTTTACGCATCACTGTCCGAGAACCACCTTATTTTCTTGCCTTGATCTATCTCTTTGTTTGCTCTTCGGATGCACAGCCTGATTTTGATTGGGGGGGGGGGGGGGGGGTTCGATGACCTCAATGGTAGTGATCACTTTTACACTCAAATATCATTTTCAGGGCAGATGCCGCCTGAGAGCCCACTTCGGTGGTGCTTGGCGTTGGCGGGGTGGCCTGCATTTCAGGAAATGCCTGAATTCTCTATCTCAGTCGAGGAATTTAGGTCGGTAGGTGAGGCCGTTGAGTTCTTCTCCGGCGACCTCATCGCCGCAGGTCTGACTACTATTCCCAGAACGTCTGGCCGTTTTGCGCACGACGACCACTTCCGTGGTGGTCGGCCGAGTGTGAGACGGCCCTCAAAAGGAAGCGTTAAGCCTAGATGCGCTATAAGCGCCGCCCGAACGATGTCACTGTCGCTGAATTGCATCGGGCTAGGGCTAGATTCCGGCATATTTCGAAGCACGCCTGCCGCTCTTCTTGGCGGGCATACGTGTCTTCACTTAACGAGAAGACCCCTCTAGCAGAGGTTTGGAAGCGAGTCAAAAGGATTCGGGGCAAGTTCTCGCAGGACCTCTCCCCCTCACGTTCTCCAGGAGAATAGGCCTGCAATCTTGGACCCCGCGTCCTTGGCGGAATCCTTAGCGACCGCATTCTCTAGCCGGGATGCTGCTCTGACAGCATTCAATGCACGTCGTGATGTCGCGGAAACGGCCGACTGGACTTTACCTCCAGATGCTTTGAACCCTTCAACGACAGGTTTACTCATGAGTGAGTTGCGTTCCACTCTTTCTTAATGCGCGGACACCGCTCATGGTCCAGGCGATGTCCCGTACGCCATTCTTCAACATCTGGCTGAGTGAGACATGGCCTTTCTGTTAGATTTGTTCAACAGGATCTGGGTGGAGGGTCTTCTGGATTCCTGGTGAATCGCTACTGTGCTCGCCTTTCGCAAACCGGGGAGAGATCACTACTCCGGCCGGTTTGCTCCCAATTTCTCTAACGTCTTGCGTGTGCAATTTGATGGAGATATTGGTAAATGTTAGATTAGCCTTTTTCCTGGACAGCGGAGGCCATCTGTTTTCTGCACAGTGCGGCTTCCGCAAGTTCCACTCCACGTCGGATGCCCTTCTCCGACGGGAAAATGCCGTCTGCGAGGCCTTCCTTCATAGACAGCACTACGCCGCGGTGTTTTTCAATTTGGAGAATGCCTATGATACCGCATGGCGATACGGTATCATTGAGACTCTCCACACGATGGATGCGAGGGGACGCCTCCCAATTTTTATATCTGAATTTTTGCGAGATCGTCGATTCCGCGTACGGGTGGGAGGAGCACTCTCCGGCCTAATGGAGCAGGAAGAGGGTCTTCCGCAGGGGAGTGTCCTCAGTGTCACACTCTTTTCCCTGAGCATCAACGGCATCACTTCGGTGCTGCCCGAAGATGTTCTCGCTACACTCTACGTGGACGTCCTTTCGATCTGTTTTGGCGCGGCCCAAATGCCAACTCTAGAGCGTAGGCTCCACCCGTCATTGAACCGCGTCTCTCGCTATGCCGAAGAGCACAGGTTTCGGTTTTGCTTGGCCAAGTCTAAGGTGGTGTACTTCTGCTGCCATCCACGGCTCCATCCTGACCCAGACTTATTTCTTAATGTGGTACGCATGGAAGTGGTTGAGTCGCACCGTTTCATTGGTCCTGTATTTGACCTACGCCTCACCTAGAAGGCTCATATTCCCAGCCTTAGGGTCTCTTGTACCCGCACCATGGATATTCTTCATTCCAGTAACGTTCAGCGGGTTCTTGGACATGTAGGAATTGCGGGGAATGAGCGCGCCAATGAGGGCGACTTATCCCCGACGCCAGAGCTTGCTTCCTGATTGTTGCCATTTTCCCTTTTTGTCGTTGTTGTGTTTTCATATTCTTATTTTAAAGTAGCCTAGTGCTAGACTGTCTTGATTCCGGCGACTTTTACCCAAGTGGGCCTTTGCCAGATAGGCTCCTAAAATTAAAAAAAAAATGATCTCTTGATTACGTAATCGCAGAGTATCCTTTCAAGTATTGAGTCGAGGCCCAGTTGTAAATTTTGTATTGCATGCCTCTCCTTCATACTTGGTCGAAGGCCTTTTTGACGTCTCGGAGTACCAGATTTGCGTGGCGTCTTTCAGCTTTTATTATAGCTAACTTCTTGGTCATCACGGCCAGACCCGTGGCTGTTCCTCGTTTCATCCGGGAGCCATGTTGTTGGTTATTGTGCATGTTTTTAGTTTCAAGGAAGGCGTTATCCCTTTTGGCCATTATCTTCTCAAAGATTTTGCCTGTAAATTCTAAAGATATAGGCCTAAAGTTAGCTGGACTCTCCGGTGGCCTACCGGCTTTGAGAATGAATATCATTTTTGCTACCTTCCATTGGTAATGGAAGTAGCCCACGTTCAGTCATGCATTCATGATATTCATAAACCCCCAGAAGGATGTTAGGTGGGGCTCTTATTAAATTTTCCCGTGTCAGTCCTGTACGCCCTGGTGCTCGTTGACGAAATGATTTTAACGTTTTCGAGAGTTCCTCGGCAGTGATTCTACCGCTGTATCCCTTCATATTCTTTCCTGCGAAACATAATGGTGAGGATAGGTTGTGTGAATCTGTTTCCTCAGTTCGTTTACAATTCTGTCTTCGAAGTCTAAACCAAAATTATCATTTTCCTCTAGGAATATCTTAAAAATAGATGCTCAGAACAGTCTGAATTCTTCTTCGATTTTCTCGGTGTCTTTAATTTTTGTGTTATCTCGTCTGAGTTTTATTGAGGTTTGTGTCTCCTTTTAGTCTTTTTACAATCTAGTGAGTCTACCAGAATGTACTTGAGTCGTTTTCCAAGTTAAGTCTGTCTATTAAATTGTCCCCAATAAGTGTCATTAGTTCGTCTCGTATCCGTTGTGTTCGCCTGTGCGTTGTGATGTGCCAGTGAGGTTCACTTCATTGATCCGTTCCCTGTATTCTCTCGCGAGGGATTTCATTCTTGGGGTCCCAGAAGGGGCAGGAAGAGTTTTATATTTTACTCGGGGAATGGCTTCCTTATCGGCTTTTAATAAATAATCAGTAATTTTATCGAACTCCTTGTCAATCTTTTCTAAAGTTGTATTAATTAAGGGGTCGGGTATGTACTCGTAATTTTCTAGGAGTTGTTTATAAGCATCCAAGTTGGCGAGAGAGTAACTCTTGCTTTCTGGGATGGGGATTTGGATAGGGGCAGTTGAAATTTTAATAAGGATAGCCTGCTGATCGCTGGGGACAGGAAGACTAGGTTCAATGAAGTAATTATAAGGGAACAAAGTACTGGTGAGCTAACTTATTATTCTGAAGCCAAGACCTTTTAAAGCAATTGCACATCAGTCAAATCGTTCTCTGTCTGTATTTATCCCGTGTTCCGAGATGAATACAACGTCTAGGTCATTTTGTCCTATTATATTACCGTAAAGTAACTTTTTGTCAGTCCAGCCGTTCGAATTAAAATGTAATATTTTTAGTTTGTCCATTGTCAGTTCACGTTAAGATTCCTGTGTATGTTTGTGATGTTTTTAGGGCTTATTCTCTTACGAGCTTGGGCTCTTGTGGAGTAGATGGTGGCGTAATTGTTTTACCTGTTCGTTCTTTCCTGAATTCGCCGTCTGTAAGAGTAGTGAAAGTTTCGGGAGCCATTTTGATTCAGCCTTGGAGTAAAGCCTCCTCGACTTCTGTTTCAGAGCAGTCGTCCGATGAGAATTTCCATTTGTATCTTCCCGTTATTACACCTTCAGTTACATCAATGGTAGTCATCTTCTTTGTGAAAGGGGACCTTTCGGCGGCGTAAACCTTCAAGTTTATTTTTCTTGAATAATGGGCATTTTCCGGAAGAAAGGGCGCTTGAGTTCACATTACGTGCCTAGATTCCCTCTTACAAGAAAATGATATCAAACGTCTTTGAGGCTGTGAGGTTTTCCGGGGGTGAGGAGAGTGCAAATTCCATTCCTGTTATAGGCCAAGAAAGAGGGTGAAAAAATTCATAGCAAAGATCCGTGAATGAACAATTACACTTATCTTTGCTAAAGCTTTTCCTATTTTTAACACCAATTCACGATTTTTAATGCACTAAACTCGCTCTTGAAAATAAGGCGAAAGCACAATTTATTATCTTCACCAAGAGTAAGGAAAAAATGCGACTTGCTACTGGCAACCAGAGCAGTTGCTCTAAATTTGTTATCGAAGGCCCCCAGTCTTCTCTCCAGCCCCAAACATTATTCAAGTCAACAGATTTACTATAGCTCTTTCACCAACGATCATTTCCTTTTTTGTTTTGTTTTTATTTTTGTTATCCCCTCATTCTTTCGCATTTCATGTTAAACCCCACTAAGACAACGGGATAAACCATTTCAACCACCTCCCCTCAATTCATACCTAGCTTGCACCACCTTCACACTAACCTTGAATATTTCCCCACCAGATGATGGTATGCAAGAAAATTTCAAGCTGGAATCAACATTGAAATCGGATGTTAAATCCAATGCAAATGAGGTGGAATTATCTCGCGACCTTCCGCCAGCTCTGTGCAAAGTGTCACCCGCTGCCCATGCAAATTTTCCTCACGAATTATCCGCTAATTTATAATTATTAAGACCGATTGGTTTCCTGTGGTGCTATAGTTTATTTTTTGTTATTTGAAGTTTAATATAAAATTAAATGATTAAGTTGAAACATTATGAAAATTATACCTAGGAAAGCGTGATATATTTTTATCGGCTGCTGAATGTTTTCTCCCTTAACATGCGAACTCGTTGCCACCCTTGCTCTCCCGAAGGAACGTGCGACTACGACTAACATGAGGCGTCTCGTCATGTCTGGGCCTCATGCTCAAAATCAGGTTGTGCTCACGGGTATTCGTAAATCTAAATGGAAAGTATCCATTTACTTTTTTTTATCAATTTACATTTTTTCACTTTAGGAGGCATCTAATTTTTGTTTCATTTCTATTTGTTCCCATTCTCGAAGCCTTTAATAAGATCCCTTCCCCCTCCCTTCCTGAACCCAGTGCAACTCACATTAACTGGTGAACGACCCTCTTAGCTTTAAAAGGTCGAGTAACTAACAAATCGATTCCCTGCCGTGAGGCAACCTCGCCCTGAGTAGGTGCTCTCAATTCCCGCAGATTTTTTCCAGGCATCACCTAAACAATTAGGCATTTCTGAAAAGAGAAATTCTTCTTACCTGGAACACGAACTAGTCTTAATTGCAAATCACGCCGGAGCTCTCGCTAGCCTAATGGACACGGCGTTGTATTTCTGATGGTGAGGTTCTCGTTTGAATCCGAGCGAGAGTGGGCACAAAGGTGAGCGGCGTTACGAGCTGGCCGCCTATTTGTGGATGCGCTATCCTTACCACCGAGGGCGTAGGTAGTTCTTATTCCTACATAAACCCTCATGCAAATGACCATTCTAGTACTAACCAACCACATCACCAACTTGAATAAACGGGGGACTGCCAAAACGTATCGGCTTCCCTTTACCCGGGAACACTTTGCCACCTTCGCTCTCCCAAAGGAACGTGCGACTACGACTAACCCTGCCTCGGTCCGAATGTTTTCCACTCGAAGCCCCTGTTCTATCTCCTACTTGCTACCTGCAGGAGCTTCACATCTTCCCTGCCTGAGTCCAAATTAGGGAAGCCCTGTCACTGGGTTGATTTTAACTGATGGGTCCTGGGAAAAGTGTTGGTGACGTGACCCCTTCCTCCAACCCCACTTTACTATTGTATTAATATCATTATTAACATTCTTATTTATTTATTAGTATTTTATGATTATTTATCATTATACATACTGTGAGAATAGTAAAAAAGAGAAATAAAAAAGAAACCAGATTAAAAGAAAATATGTTAAAACAGAGTAAAACGATGTTAAAAAAATATTTAAAAACGGTCATTAATTAAACAATAAATTTATTTACTTTAGATTTAAAGGATGTAATATCAGATGCTGATACACATTCTTCTGGCAGTTCATTCCATTCCTTACAAATATCAGGAATGAAACAGCGAAGTAAATTGAGTTGTATTACATCTAACAACAGAAACGCTTTGATGTTCCTATTAATGATGTTATTAGAGTGACGTGTGAATCGAGCCACTGTAAAAGGCTCAGGCAGAGCAGGATGGAGTGGATGTTCATTATTATTTAAAATCTTAAATAAAAAAATAATGACCTGACCAATCCACGTTTATATAGGTCAATATTTAGATTGGGCAACAGAGATTTAATATCATTGATTGCTCTATTGAGCAATCTAAGATGACAATCCGCAGTCGACAACCAGACAGTCGAACAATATTCAAATTTAGGCAAAATAAAAGCAAAGGAGGAACATAAAACCGCATCATTATTACCAAAGGTTTTTCTGCATTTTCTAAGTAGACCAGTCTTCTGAGCAATGGAGGAAGAAACTGAATGAAGATGAGTTTCAAAAGTAAGCTTCCAGTCTAAAACAACAACAAGCAACTGAATATTATCCAGACAAATATTATCAAGCAATAAAGGCGGATGATTTAGATTTCAAGTTCTACTGCGACTAAAAATAATTGAGTGTGATTTTCCCGCATTCAAAACCATGCCCCAACGAGTACACCAACTAGAGATTTTTACCAAATCACTATTGTCTTGGTGATGGAATAAATGAATCGTCAACATAGGCCATCAGGTTATTCTCTAAGTTATGGCATATATCAGCAGTAATAAAGTAAATATAATGGGTCCAAGGAACACCAGAGACTATATCAACCATGGAACTACATTTCCCATAAACAACCACACGTTGCTTGCGATTAGATAAAAATTAATTTAAAATAGAATAAAAAGGGCCACCTATGCCCATTAATTTGTTTATGTAACAAAGCTTTATGATTAACTCTATCAAAGGCAGAACTAAAGTCCGGTGATACTATCTTGGCTGCAGACCCTGTAACTGGTGGACCAAATATGACAAGGCATCACAGGTCCCTACACCCTTTCTAAATCCAAATTGAGAAGGTAGTAAAGATTCTTTTATAATGAACTTATTAAGACGTCTAGCCAATAATTTCTCAAAAATCTTGGATATAACAGGAGTTATTGAGATAGGCCTATATTCAGATGGTAAATGCGAAGCTGAGGCTCCTTTAGGAATAGCGGTTACATTGGCAACTCTCCAACAAACAGGGAATTTACCGGCACGAAGAAGATGTCTAAATAGGATTGCCAGTTTAGGGGCCAATATTGCAGCATTGTTCTTGAAAAATAAAGGAAATATGCCAGGAGTTATTGAGATAGGCCTATATTCAGATGGTAAATGCGAAGCTGAGGCTCCTTTAGGAATAGCGGTTACATTGGCAACTCTCTAACAAACAGGGAATTTACCGGCACGAAGAAGATGTCTAAATAGGATTGCCAGTTTAGGGGCCAATATTGCAGCATTGTTCTTGAAAAATAAAGGAAATATGCCAGTAGGATCCGTACCACCATAAGCATCCAAGTCTAACATAGCTTTTTAGTTCTAATGATCTAAAGGCAAACTGAGACAAAATTGGAGTAGGAAAGCAAGTACGAGGGAGTTCAAGATCCCGGTGACATTGCTTCATTTGAAAGAAAGATGAGAAAAGATCAGCTTTCTCTATCTGGGTATATATAGGAACACTATTCTCATTACGAAGAGGTGGGAGAGATGGGTCTTCTTGATAAATGAAAGATTTTAAAGTGGACCACCATTTATGTGGTTGCGTGATGCCAGTTAAGTTACCACATATGTTTATTGAATTGTGCTTGGGCCGCATCATATATACCTTGGGCTTCAGATCTTAAATGTAAATAATTCAGCAAATTATCATTATTTTCTTTCTAGACCACTGATAATAAGCAGCTTGCTTACGATTAAGAGCCTCTCAACAAGCATCATTGAACCAAACTTTGTCCTGTGACCTCTTTTTTAATTACTTTTGAAGCGATTCTCCTTGATATAATTTGCACAAGAGTATCATTTAATGAAATATCAGAATCAATCGATTTAAAGACGTCACCCCATACTACATAATTCAAATCATCAGCTATATTATTTCAATTAGCACGGGACTTAAGGTAAATTCTTCTCGGGGTAAACTTAGGAATGTAGATAGAGGGAAGTAGGAGAGGGGCAGAGAAAAAAATAATAGCGTAGGCGAGTTGCGAACAGCTTCCCACGTTGCTGGACGACTGTTAGCCAGCGGTGAATCCACTCGGCCATCCTGAGTCAAAAAGACTAATTCAAATGAAGCTTTTCAGCCACTCGCCTGTACTTCTCATACGCTATACAAACCCCCTCCTAGAAGCAGAGCGTATTTTGAAGAAATGAAGAAAGCCCGTTTGGAAATGTTATCCAAGGGCTAACGCTCCCTCTCCCGGGTCTGAGCACCATTGTAGATAGAGGGGAGTGGGAAAGGGGCAGAGAAAAAAATAGTAGTGTAGGCGAGTTGCCAACAGCTTCCCGCGTTGCTGGACCACTGTTAGCCAGCGGTGAATCCACTTGCCAATCCTGAGTCTCAAAAAGGACTCATTCAAACGAATTTTTTCAGCCACTCGCCTGCACTTCTCGTACGCTATTAGGAACATTAAAATTGGTTATTAAATTGAAACTGATAGCAGAATGATCCGAATGACCAATTGGTGGCAAGATATTCACCTCAACAACATCTGGCACATCAGAAAGTAGTAAATCCAAACAATTGCCAGAGTTATGAGTTGGGTCAAGGACAAGTTGAATACATCCCGATAAATTGGAAAAATCGCGGGCAGCAGGACCATGTCTGTAGGTTGGTGAAACAGAGTTTAACTATTGCTGGTGATGTGCATTTAAATCTGCCACAAAAACAAAACAAGATTTATTATCTGATTGGCTCACATCCAGCCTCGGCAAAAAAAACAAAAAAAACACCAGGGCTCAACCTCACTCCTCCAGCGTGACCGTTTCCAGGAAGGCGAAACGGCCGCAAGCCTCTATCGAGTCGTTACACCCACAAGAAGTCAACACCCCTGAAGTTGGTCGTCATGTCGTCTTCCTGGATTAGTAAGCACCCCCCCCCCCCCCCGCCCCTGAAAGGAGGACAGCACCAAAGTAGCTTTCGCTCATACGCCCTCACCCAGTCCTAGGCTGGGTGGCTCGAATACGATGGATCATCCAAAGGAGGAACTCCGCCTGCTTAAGGCTTCAAGGTACTTGTAAATAGAGAAAAAGACTTCGCATGTTTCTGCTAACAGAAAGGGCATATTCCTTCAATGGAATTGCCGCGGACTCCTGGCCAACTGGGAGGCTCTGCGGAGGCTCGTCTCCTCCCGCTTCCTGTTATCTATCTTTTCGCAGGAGACCTTGCTGGGCGGGAGCTCCCTGTCCAACCTCACATGATATAAGGATTTTGTGACCCTGCCATCACTGAATGGGGGACGGGCAGGAGGTTGCGCAATTTATACCCGGGATTATGTCTCTGTTCTCTTTATTTTAAATATTTCCTTTAAAGCACTAGTAGTGCAGCTGCACCTGGATAGCAGGTATACAATTGTTTGTGCGTACATTCCACTATCGGCCAAGTTCGACGAGTGGGACTTCCGCCGAGTCGTGTGTTTGTGTGTGTGGGGGGGCGGGGGGGCGAGGCCCTTTCTATTCGTAGATTTGAATGATTGACACCCCAACCCCATCTTGCGAGGCTACTCGATCAACCCCAGGTGTAAGGTCCTTGCCGACCTGATCGAAGGGCTGGAGATGGGTGCCCAAAATGTGGATGAGTTTAGGCATCAGTGTCGAGACAAGTTCATTTTCGTGTTTTGATTTATCCCGGTGCTCTCCGGATGCACAACCTGATTTAAGGGTAGAAGGTAGTCGTTGACCTACATTGTATACTGATCACATCCATTCAAAAATCATTTCCTAGGCCGCTACCGATTGAGAGCCCATTCCGGTGATGCCTGGCGCGTTCATGGTGGTCCGGATTTTAGGAAATGACTGATGTCTCAGTCGAGGAGTTTAAGTCGGCAGATGAGGCCGTTGAGTGCTCTGTCAACCTCATCGCCGTAGGGCTAAGTACTATTCCTATAGTAGTTATAAGGTTTGGCCGTTTTTCACGCAGAGCGCTCCCGTGGTGGTCAGTCGAGTGTGAGAAGGCCCTCAAACAGAAGCGTTATGCCAACATGCGCTATAAGCGCCTCCCGAACAATTTCACTGTCGGTGAATTTGGTCGAGCCAGAGCTAAGTTCCGGTATGTTTCGAAGTGGGCCCGCCACAATTCCTGGCTGTATGTATGTCTTCACTCAACCGGAAGACCCCTATTAAGGGGTGTGGAAGAGAATCGAGAGGATTTGGGGCAAATTCTCTCATAACTCCAATAGGTTCTCCAGAAGAATAGGACCGCGACCGCATTCTCTAGCTGAGATGCGATTCAGCCAGAATTCAATGCGCGTCGTGATGTCGCGGAAGGCCGCCTACTGGACATTTCCTCTAGAGGCAGAGGACCCTTCAACAACAGGTTTATATTGAGTGAGTTGCGTTCAGTTCCCGCTTCGTGCGTGGACATTACCCCTGGTCCGGACGATGTCTTGTACGCCATGCTTCGACACTTTGGTGAGTAAGGCATGGCCTTTCTCTTAGATTTTTTTAACAGGATCTGGCTAGAGAGTATCCTCTCAGACTCCAGGCGAATCGCTACTATGCTCGCTTTTCACAAACCGGGAAAAGATCACTCTACCCCGGCCGGTTTCCGCCCAATCACCCTAACTTACTGCGTGTGCAAGTTTATGGAGAAATTGGTAAATGTTAGATTAGCGTTTTTTTTTCTGTGGACGGCGGAGGCCACCTGTCTTCCGCACAGTGCGGCTCCTGTAATTTCGACTTTACGTCGGATGATCTCTGCTCCGACTGGAAAATGCCGTCTGCGAGCCTTTCCTTCGTAGACAGCACTACGCCACGGTGTTTTTCGATCTGGAGAAGGCCCATGATATCGCCTGGCAATATGGTATCATGAAGACTCTCCTTAGGATGGGGACGAGGAAACGCCTCCATCTCTTTATATCTAAATTAATACGAGATCATAGATGCCACGTACGGATTGGGGGAGACCACACTGACCCAATGGAGCAGTGAGAGGGTGTCCCGCAGGGAAGTGTCCTTAGTGTAATACTCCTTGCCTTGACCAGCAAAGGTATCTCCTCGGTGGAGCCAAGAAGATGTTCTCGCTACGTTCTACATGGACGACATTTCGATCTCTTCTGGTGCTTCACAGATGCCAACTCTGGAGCATCGACTCCAACAGGGATTAAACAGCGTCTCTCGCTATGCCCTCAATGGTAGTGATCACTTTCTCATTCAGATAAAATTTTTGGGGCAGCTGCTTCCCGAGAGCCCGACCCGGTGGTGATTGGCAGCGGCACGGTGGTCCGCATTTCAGGAAATGACTGATTTCTCTATCCCAGTCGAAAAGTTTAGGTCGGTCGATGAAGCCGTTGTTCTTCTCCGGCAACCTCATCGCAGGACCCCCTTCCGTTCTCTATGAGAATGGGACCACAATCTCGGACCCCGCGTCCGTGGCGGAATCCTTCGCACCGCTTTCTCTAGCCGAGATGCTGCTCCTCCAGCATTCAATGCACGTCGTGATGGCGCGGAAGGCCGCCGACTGCACTTTACCTCCAGAGGAGGAGAGCCCTTCAACGACAGGTTTACTGTGAGTGAGTTGCGCTCCGCTCTCGCTTCGTGCGCGAACACCGCCCATTGTCCGGACGATGTCCCGTACGCCATGCTTCGATACCTGAGTGAGCGCAGCATGGCCTTTTTGTTAGATATGTTCAACATTATATGGGTAGAAGGAATCCTTCCAGCTTCCTGGCGAATCGTTACTGTGCTCGCTTTTTGCAAACCGGTTTCCGCCCAATCTCTCTAATCTCCTGCCTGTGCAAGTTGATGGAGAAATTGGTAAATGTTAGATTAGCCTTTTATTCTTCACAGTGCGGCTTCCGCAAGTTCCACTCCACGCCGGATGCTCTGCTCCGACTGGAAAATGCCTATTTCGAGGCCTTCATTCGCAGAAACCACTACGCCACGGTGTTTTTCGATCTGGAGAAGGCTTATAATACCGCATGGCGATACGGTATCATGGAAACTCTCCCCACGATGGGGACGAGGGGACGCCTCCTAATTTTTATATTTGAATTTTTGCGAGATCGTAGATCCTGCGTATGGGTAGGGGTAGCCCTATCCAGCCCAATGGAGCAGGAAGAGGGTGTCCCACAAGGAAATGTCCTCTGTGTCACGCTCTTGGCTCCAAGCATCAACGAACGACATCACCTCGGTGCTGCGGAACATGTTCTCGCTACGCTCTACGTGGACGACCTTTTGATCTCTTTTGCCGAGGCCCAGATGCTAATTCTGTTGCGTCGAGTCCAACAGGCATTGAACCGCGTCTCCTGTTACGCCGAAGTGCACAGGCTTCGGGTTTCCTTAGCCAAGACTAAGGTGGTGCACCTCTGACGCTATCAACGGCTCGACCCTGACCCAGACTTTTTTCTAAATAGACTGCGCCTGGAAGTAGTGGACTTGCACCCTTTCCTAGGTCTTGTATTTGACCGGAGCCTCACATGGAAGGCTCTTATTCGCAGACTTAGGGCCTCTTGTACTCGCGCGCCATGGATATTCTTCTCTCCGTGACGTTCAGTGCTTGGGTCGCTGATAGAACTGCCTTACTCTTTTATCGATCCTTTGTTCGCTCGAAGCTTGACTTCGGATGCGCGTTTAATGCATCCGCACCGAGCGTGTCCTGCAGAAGGTTGACTCGATCCATTACACCGGCCTTCACCTTGCAACCGGTGCATTCCACACGTCCCCATTGAGAGCCTACTTGTCTATGCTGGGGAGATGCTATAGCAATGCCTATGGCCATTCCTATAATAAAAACCTCCTTATATATATATATATATATATATATATATATATATATATATATATATATATATATATATATATATCATCATTTATTATGTATAAAATTCAATTCCTTTGTCATTTAAATAATTCATGCAGTCCTTTAACTTTGTTAATTTAATCATTCATTTATTTTAATAGATCTTTCTTCATACGTACATAACCTTGTACGGGTGATGGCTGAAATTAAGCCAACTGCCCCTAGAGTGCCTCCTAATTGTAAAACCTTCGTGCCGAAGGAGATGACAACATGCTCCCATGTTTTCGTCCGTCGCGATTCAGCTCGCACTTCGTTACAACCAGTCTATGACGGACCCTTTCTCGTTATCTCTAGGAAGCCGAAATTCTTTGTCCTAAAGCTTGGCACCAGCCAAGATACTGTCTCTATCGACCACCTAAAACCCGCTTATAGCGAAAATGTTCGTCTAGAACCCAAATCACCTCATTCTCCTCCTACTATACCCCTTTATGGTACAGTAATCCCCCAAAACAACCTAAACCCCACCTTTTTAACTACTCCTGCCTCTCCAACTCCACCTTCTTTTTGCTGCCTCCTCCTCCTTTGTTGCAGGAACCTTCGTCGGCAAAAGTGGTTAGTCAGGAACAAATCTCTCCCCCACTGGTCACTCCGTCAGCGGTCGACGGGACTCAAGACTCCCACATCCCGCTTGACGCCATCTCGCAAGGAACCAGCAAGCAGATCACCTTCGCTTCATCGACCTTCTCTCGTGCCAGTGCCTCGTTCAACGCTAATACCACTGCCACAGCAAATCTGTGTCCTCGTACCCGCAGGCAAACCAATGACACTGTCACACGCTCCGGTCACGTCGTCAGGAAGCCTCGTCGGTACTCGGACTTATAATCTCAAAATAGTAAAAAGGGGCGGGTAACCTTTTTAGGGGATAGTGTTATAGCAATACCTCTGGGCATTCCTATAATAAAAACCTCCTGGGAAACTTATATATATATATATATATATATATATATATATATATATATATATATATATATATATATATATATATATATATATATATATATATATATCATCATTTATTATGTATAAAATTCAATTCTTTTGTCATTTAAATAATTCATGAAACCCTTTAACTTTGTTAATTTAACCATTCATTTGTTTTACTCTAACTTTGTCAATTTAATCTTTCAATTAATTTACTTCAACTTTTGTAAATTAAATCATTTTATGTTAAACTTAATAATTAATTAATCCATTTATTTTACTTGCCAATTAATTTAACGTATACTGTTCCAAACAACATCTCTTAAATTTCACACACAAACAAACAAACACACGTTCCCAGCTCGATCAAAAGAGCACGCTATACTGCCCACTCGACTCGCTGCTTTCTTTGTATAAAGGTCGGTAACCATTCCTTTTACAATTATTCATTTACCTCCAAACAAATTGTACTGAGTTAATTCCACTCTCACATTCTTTGCAAACGACCATACGAGAGTGAGTCCTAATTATATTTACTTCTCATTGCAGCCCCAATTCAGTTCATTATAGATACTCTAAATTACTACATTATAGATACTCTAAAATACTACATTACTACACAGATACATTATAGATACTACATATATACTCATAGATACTCTATATTATTTACTATATTATTATTACTCTATATTAGATACTCTATTATTTACTATATATTCAACATTTTATTCCACCATATTAATTTCACATACTTGAATTCTCTTCTCGTCTTTTTACTGTAAATCATATGTTAAAATATCTTACCTTGTATACCTAACCTACTCTCTGTACATTCGTTGATTTTATGAATATATTTATATTTGGGTAATTGTCTTTCTTAACGCCCAAGTCATTATTCCAAAATTTATTTCGCTGTCGCCTTTAGGCCTAAAGCTAACGGCAGACATCTTCGATCAAACAAAATTTATGGTTATGGTTTTCGAAACGCTATCTAGGCTGATTTATTAACTGAAGACAAATCACATTGATAATCATACACTATAATGCCACTCGTTCTACGCCGTGCTCAGTGCATTTCTCGCCTGTACGCGCGCGCCCGTGCCTCCCTCAGTCGCCAACAGCTCTCACTGCATTCGCAGTTGATCTCGACAGTGCCTATACCGCCGAGAGCCGCAAGTCATACCCTGAGTCCTTCAGCTTTAGGGCCAGGAAACTCCTTCGACAGCGAGGTATAGCTCTCGGGCCGGTGGCGCCCCTGGTTCTGCCCAGAGCGCCACCCTGGAAGGTAGCACCTTTGGCCATTTGTCGCCACGCCTCTGCTCCTAAACCTTCTACAGCGCCGAGAGCGTTGTGTTCGGCCTTTATGGAGCACACCTCGTATGACGCTGGAACCGTGTCATTGTAGACGGATGGCTCCAAATCCCAAGAGGGGATCGGTTTCCACGCTATATCTCCTTTGTTTGAAGTCAGCGGGGCTCTGCCAGGCGCTGCGTCTGTCTTCACCGTCGAGCTAGTTGCAATACACAGCTCAGTTCGGGAGATTATTCGACGTGCCCAATTCGGAGACCGGATTTTGATTTATAGCGACTCACAAAGCGCCCTGATTACTCTCGGGGCATTGGAATCTCCGCTTCCTCTGGTTCGCGATATCCGTGACGCCACGGTTTTGGCGAGCCTGGCGGATGTCGAGATTATCTTTTGCTGAGTTCTTCGACATGCAGGAATTGCTGGGGAATGAGGGCCCCAAAGAGTTCGCAAGGATGGGCGACCAGAACAGCGTTTCTCTCTTTCTTACACCGATTACATGACAGGAATATGGGCAGCTTGGCAAAAAAGATGGGAGACGGTCGACGGGAACTTAAAGTTGCGTGCCATTACGCCCAAACTGTTCTCCTGGACTTACCCACCAATGCCGCGACGGCTTCGGGTTGCTTTCTGTCGTCTCCGAATTGGACAAACCGCCATTGGACGGAGCACTCGCCTGCACCTTATTGTGACTATTGCGTTGTCTCCGACTGTTCGGGACATTCTTGTTGAATGCCCCAGTCTGAGTGATTTTCGCGCACGCTACCTCTCCTGGTATCAGGGCGAGCAGGGTCGCTACCGCTTGTCCCTTCTACTCGTGCACATAGACTTGTGGACTATACGACTTTATTTGTTCTTTTATGTCGGTCGCATGTTACTACGCCGGGGCAAGGCGAGGGAGTGCGGGCTCTTACTGTTGCTTTTTCTTTATCTGTTGTTTTTTAGCCTGTCTTTCTTTTTATCTTTGTTATCTAGAAATTATTTTTTATAATCTAGCCTAGTAGTAGGTTTTGTTGTGAGTAGTGCGACTTTTGTGCTAGTAGACAGTCACTAGATGTAGGATTTGGTCCAGCTTTTTCCCAAGGGAGGGCGAAGAAAACGTATACCACCCCACCTAGTGATAGCGCCCGGGTCCAATCAAAGGCACCCAGTAGTGCGGTTCTCTTGCCGGGTCAGTTTTGGCCGTCACAGGTATGGCTAGCGAAATCTTGTTTCCTGGCCATGGAAAATGGGGGAAAAAAAGTTTACTTTGTTCGGAGCCGCGCCCCACCCGAAGAGGTGGTTCCCCCACCCTTATCTTTCTCTGAGGCCCATCAAAACGTCTTCTACCGGAGAGGAGGCTTTTTACTACTCTCCTATGCATACGGGTGCGATGATCTTCCCCTCACCCACTTCTCTGGAGGCGGTCTTGGGCGTTACCATCTCATTCCCAGCGGCAGTCCCTCCTTTACTTCCCCAAGGGATTCCCAATATTGATCGCTCATGGTGGGAGGGGTTCGATAGGGCCATCCCCTTGGGGGGCAAGGGATAGCAGTGTTCGTCGGTCCGTGCACCCTAATATCCTGCACTCGTGCCTCTCTTTCCCAGTGGATACCGGTTCACCAGCCAGACAAGACAAAAGATACCTCGAATGGGATCTGTGGTCTTGAGGTGGATGGCTACATGGAGGCCCACTCCCCTGAGATGGACACATCCCCAGACGGCAGGATCTTCCATGGGGTCGAACCCGGGTTTGGTGCCAACCATCGAAATCCTTGTCAGACATAAGCTGAATCTGAGGGCCGACAAAGATACTTTCTTTAATTTTATTAGCATCAATTATTTTAGAAATAGTTCCTTGAGGTACCTGAAACACGGCTTATGATGAGGAAAAGCTTTGGCAAACTGTTTCATTAAGCCGTTTTATATGTAGAGGGGGCAAAATGATATACTCTTTTAACTAGTGATTCATGAATAACTGGGATCCGGGCATGTTACCATCTACGTAGCTATGCTGAAATTACATAATGTGATCTTGCTCGGCTCTCTCACTTGCACAGAAAGCACAAATTTTGTATAATCAGTTTGTAATCCATAAAGAAAGGCCACAACTTTCAAATCTGCACAAATAAGTCATTCATGCAATTTAGAAGGAAAGATTTTCTCTTAGAACGGTTGACATGGTGTTTCCAATGTGTAGTAAAAGTTTTAATGTTGTAACGTGATGCCTCAATAAACAACCTGCACTCGATTGGGTCTTAACTCAATTCAAGAGCATCAGAGTCCTTTGATATCATTGCAGAAACAAAGGTCGTTTTCCATTCAGTAGAATTGCTGCAGATATGACGAGCGCTTCTTGAATGTTGTAATCCGTGCATCTTCATCCAACAGATTACATTCTTGCTCTAGGAGTTCGCTGTTGTTTAGTAAGAGTTCGATCATGGACAGAATCATTGCGTTCAGGCTGGGTGAAGAGATGCGGCTTCTTGGCGTATGCAGGGTTGTACGGCTCACATGTAGAATCGTGTGATATTAGTTCACCCGAACTCTCAGTGGCATCACTTGGTATTTCAGATGGTGGCTGATGAACAGATATTTCATTTAAATGTTTGGGTAGATAAATGCCTTTTGACCTTCCGGTTGAGACCTTTAGCGAGAAAAAAAATCATATACCACTTATTTTGTATTTAGGAAAAAAAAATTAGATATCTGTCGAGAAAATTCTAACAGGAGGCAGAAAGGAAAGAATACTTACCTCTCCAGAGACCATTGGCACACCAAATGTGATCCCTGGACCGGTGCAATTAAGACATGCCGAAAGTGAACTTACGCACTTGACACAGTAAATAAGAGGTAACTATCGTTTATTATGATCACCAACCTTACATACGAGGGGCGGTCAATAAGTTTTGCGAATCGGTAGAGAAAAACAGAGGAAGGTGGATGGCTGTTTGTGGGGGTGTTATGACAAGTCAGGACCTGCAGCCACACGCTCCTGCCTCGTCTATTTAAGAAGCAGTAGCTGATCGCCAGTCACAAATTTTTCAACAATGGAGAAGGTTGAGCACCGCGCAGTGATTAAATTTTTGACCAAGGAAGGCAAGAATGCAAAAGAGATCCATGAACGCATGGTTGCAGTGTAAACCGACACCGCCCATTCCTCTGCAACCATTGCTCGCTGGAATAGGAAGTTCCGCCATGGTCGTGAGTCCCTTGAAGATGACCCCCGTCCAAGACGCCCGTCAGACGTGACCAACGAGGACAATGTGGCCCGTGTGGAGAAGATGATCCTAGAAAATCGACGGGTGAAGGTCGAAGATATCGAGCGAGAAATTGGACTATCACATGGAAGTGTTATCAACATCGTCTACGACAATTTGGCCATGACCAAGGTCTCTGCCCATTGGGTCCCTAGAAACCTCACGCCCCATGATCGACTTCAACGTCGTCAAAGTTCGGAGGAGCCGCTGCTCCTGTACAACCGAGACTCGGCGGGGTTAGAGTCACGCATAGTGACAGGTGATGAAATGTGGGTCCATCACTGGGATCCCGAGACCAAGCTCGAAAGCATGGCCTGGAAGCACAGGGGCTCTCCGACCCCCATCGAGTTGCGGACCCAACCCTCAGCCAGGAAGATCATGGCCACCATCTTCTGGGATTCTGAGGGAGTGTTGATGGTGGACTATGCGCCTCGTGCAAGGACCATCACAGGCCAATATTACGCCGAGGAACTGGCTGGGTTGATGAAATGCATCCGTCAGAAGCGGCGCGACAAGTTGACACGCGGTGTCCTGCTCGTCCACAACAATGCCCCTAATTCACAAGGCCAGAGTTGTACAAGCTGCCCTGCGCGAGTGCGGATTCGAGGAGCTCAACCATCCCCCCTACAGTCCAGATCTGGCCCCCAGCGACTACTTTTTATTCCGCCAGCTCAAGGGTGCACTGCGTGGACGCCGGTTTGGGGACGATGAAGATGTCCAGCTCACCGTTCAGGAGTGGATTGAACAGCAGTCGGGAGATTTCCGGTTGTCGGGAATTCGAAGCCTCAGGGACAAGTGGCGCAAGTGCATTGAAGTCGAGGGTAGTTATATTGAAAAATAATAAAACACTTTTCCTAATATCTCGTTTCCTTATATCCGAATTGCAAAACTTATTGACCGCCCCTCGTACATCCGAAGTACAGCTCATATAGTTTGTTCACGTGTGGAGTCGAACGTCTTTTATACTTTGTGTCAACGCCCCCTCCGCAAACATAGCAGAATGGGTCTGGAGAATTCTTGCATTCTCTAGGCATTCCTGCTTAAGTAAAATCAATGTCATCAGTAAAAAGAAATAAAAATATGGTTAGATGATCTAAATAAAAGTAGAATTCTATACAAAATAATAATTGCGCAGATATGACGTCACAGCCGCGTGATGAGTGGTCCAATGGTGATGTTTCAGTGCGAGTGACGTCATTTACAAGAAAGTGTTGAATCACAAAGTTGGTTATTTTTGTGGTCTAGGTATAAAAGGGCCTTAGAAAAGGCCACTCTTTTTTTTCATGTTTTTTTTTTACTTCTTAACGTTTTAAGTCACTATGTTCATCCTTGGAGGGTTGGCCCTGTCACGATTATAAACTAACTTCGCTCGCTAACACCGAGGTTTTTCACATCCTCCTTCAACACAATCCCACCATGCTTTTCTTGGCCTACCTCTAGGCGCTCTAGCATTCACCAACATCTCTCTTACCCTCCCTATAGGATCATTAGGCTCTGCTCTCATCACATCACATGACAATACCACCTCAGTCTCTGTCTTATCAGTTTAGATTAAATATCTTCCAGACCACACCTATTCCTCACTTCCTCATTTGTAATTTCATCCTGCCACTTGACTCCAGGCATATATCTCATCATTCGGTTATCACTACTCTTCAAGATTTTCTCCATTCTTTCCGTGAGGGCCCATGTTTCTGATCCTTATAACAACACTGATCTTACATATGCTTCATATCTCTGGGAACTAACTTTTGGGTGGTAGACCCTCGTTCACCAATAAACTTGCAATTTCCTTCCATTTAGATTAAGCAATTGCAACTCTACCCCTAACAGCCCTCTCCACTCTAGCTTCGCAATCTGAAATATCTCCCAAATAGCAGAAATATTCCACTTCCTCCACCTCAACTGCTGCACCCATCTAACTCAACCCTGAAATCTTTTATGGCACTCCCTACAGAGAACTGAATTTGACCCTACTCCCCTTCCACAATTTGTTCTTTTACTGTTATAATCTATTTATTCGCTGGTTGATGTTGTTTTTGTTTAAGTTTAGAGAGTAATCTTGCCTAATTAATATATAGTTTTTTTGTAATTTCGGCGGTTGGCAGAAGAGTAACATTAACCCCTTAACCGAGGTGGTCACGAAGGGTCCAAATGATCTTTGGCTTGTATCAAAAAATACATTGCTACCCAGTACCTCTCTTAACGAAGGCCGGCTTTGGTGCCTTTGGGCTTACCCGCGAATGTCCTTCATATCGTTGTGAATTTCATTATCCGGTTGGGGAATCTCATCCATGATTGTGCTGGATGGATGACATCCCCTACTTACCTCATTGATCTCTCCTTCAACATGTGGAGATCCTTTACATGATGGGTTGCTGCCTGGCACTTTCTACCAGTCCAAGAGCTTCACCGCATTAAACACACCACCTCGGGTCCTGGGCCTCATCCTCCCACCATAACGAAATTGCTATGGCTCGTCTCCACCTGGCTCACATCAGACTAACCCACGGATACGGGATGTCCCCGCAATTTCCTTCCCACCTGTAAGTCTTACAGTTCTCCCACGTCCTGGCTGACTGCCTCCTCTATTCCATCTCCCGTCCCACTTTCATTTTCTCTCTCCGTACAATCACTCCGAGGAATCGCGATGAATCCTATCCAAAGTCCGGTGCCGCTCCGTAAATCATCTTTTCTACTTCCTCCCAGGCACCAATCATCCTCCTTTGATGTTATTGTGCGTCCTCTCCTCCTATTTTCTGTTTACCTACCCCTTGATACTGATTGAAGACCACTAGGCAAGGCTGGATTTTATTTTTTCAACTCTACAGATTTTTCTCTTGCCCTGGACAGAGTGGTCAGTCATTTCTAAGTGGATATGACACGACCTGGATGAAATCGTGGAGTTGGACCACCCCACTTGAATGTATTCCACCTGAGGTTAAGTTGCTATAGAACTTCCACTTGCTAGCTGTTGCATGGACCGCTAGCACAAGGAAAGTGCTATAAAATTCCCGTAGCATGCAACAGCCCCATCCCCCGGAGAGCCTCAGGAAAAGTGCGGCCCATGTAGTTGTATGTAACGTTGACGGTGGCCTGCAACAACGGCTGTAGGCTCAAAGCTTTCTCTTTTTATCCGTAGCATGCAACAGCCCCATCCCCCGGAGAGCCTCAGGAAAAGTGCGGCCCATGTAGTTGTATGTAACGTTGACGGTGGCCTGCAACAACGGCTGTAGGCTCAAAGCTTTCTCTTTTTATCCGTAGCATGCAACAGCCCCATCCCCCGGAGAGCCTCAGGAAAAGTGCGGCCCATGTAGTTGTATGTAACGTTGACGGTGGCCTGCAACAACGGCTGTAGGCTCAAAGCTTTCTCTTTTTATTCGTAGCATGCAACAGCCCCATCCCCCGGAGAGCCTCAGGAAAAGTGCGGCCCATGTAGTTGTATGTAACGTTGACGGTGGCCTGCAACAACGGCTGTAGGCTCAAAGCTTTCTCTTTTTATCCGTAGCATGTAACAGCCCCATCCCCCGGAGAGCCTCAGGAAAAGTGCGGCCCATGTAGTTGTATGTAACGTTGACGGTGGCCTGCAACAACGGCTGTAGGCTCAAAGCTTTCTCTTTTTATCCGTAGCATGCAACAGCCCCATCCCCCGGAGAGCCTCAGGAAAAGTGCGGCCCATGTAGTTGTATGTAACGTTGACGGTGGCCTGCAACAACGGCTGTAGGCTCAAAGCTTTCTCTTTTTATCTCGCGAGCGGGAGCCGAGATGCAATCTGCTCCTGGGGAGTTATAAACAACAACACTACTAATTAGTCAATCGACGACCCCTCATAAAAAAGTAGCCTTGCATCTGGGATACTTTTTCCTATTCCCTCGGGAGTTATAGTATCGCGCTTTGAGGCTATTCAATGAACTTGTGTAGAAGAAAAATGTATTTACAATATAAACTCCGATACGATAAAAAATTGTAACTTTGTATAAAAATAAATAATAAAAATTGAAAAATCAAGAGCCAAACTGCATTCCACTGGAGGCAGTTAAGCACCCAAGTTAAACTGACTAGTGATTGTAACTATTATGAACTAATTATAAAACTAACGATAGGTACTAAGTTTGTTAACGCATGACACTTTGAGAGAGAAAAATAACCTTAAAACAAATGTTTCCTCTAATTACTGATTGTACAATCCATTAACAAAATCTTAACAACTGAGATCTTTATGAACAGAATATTCAAACGATCACCACATTAACCCAGTTAGGAAAATAGTCAAGATTTTGTACATTTTGCCAATAAAAAGAAGCCCCAACCCATCCCAATTGAGCACGAAGCTTACAAAAAGACGGCTATTTTCCAAAAATAAAACCTTAAAAAAAATGTAAAAAGTAACAATAAAAAAAAAGAGCAAATGGGTCACACAAGTGATCGCAGGTCGGTAAAACCGATGGGCCAAAACAAAGTAACAATTGTTTTTACAATAATTAACAATTAAAAGGAGAAAACGAGAACGTCGAGGGATCTATTTTTCGAGGTCGGAAAGTTGGCAACAGAGTATCTGCCCAGTATTATTGCCAATAAGAATCTGCAAAACCCGGGAAAAAAAAATTAGCACAAAGTTCGTGTGTGGCGAGGATTTTTGTGGTTGAGTAGGTAAAGTTAAGCAGCGATGGAACCCCGTCAACATCTACCGCTCTCCTATTGCAAATACTTGATCCACACACCGCTGCACCTTAGTTATCCACCCATAAGACCATTCAAAAAATTTTCAGGCACTTTGTCTACTACACTCAACACTTATCCTAGTCTCTTCTAGTTCTTGCATTCACCTTTCTTCCATTTACCCGTATACAACGGTACTATAGCAACATTCTTTCAAACCTCAGGTACTCTTACACTTTCAAATACTTTACAAAGCAACCGCAAGACTCATTCCGTATTTGCAAGTACGCCTCCTTTTTTGCTCTACACGTTTAAAATCGTCATTCCACCATTCGCCTTGCTTTCTCTTCTTATGTTGTGCAGTGTCTGAAAAATATGAAAGCCGTAGGATGCTAAAATGTGTGGATGATTATGTAATGGAACACGTTGGTAGCTGTGCTCTTCTTACACGCCCACATACAGCCCTCATGACTCACTACCACTTCCTAAAATTTGTTCCACATTTACTCCATGTTCCAATTTACATCCTCTCTTCTACTCTCAAACATTCTTACATACTCTTCCCTTCTTTCTTTCTGATTCTCTTTTCATTTGCACTTTCAACCATGAACCAACCAATTTAACCTTACACAGCACAATCATGTGACCGGATAGCCACATACTGATACTTCTTACGGCTTTCACATCAAATACATCCTGCGTTATTTTCTTTCTTACTAGTTGTAGATTAATCAAATTCTTAACTTCCCCTCTTCACCCAACCCATCTGTATTTCACACATCCTTGAGCTAAAAGAATGTTTCCTACACATGAGTTTGACACTGAACCCTACCCCCCCTCCGCATTCTCTACTTTCACTCTGGGTGTATCAAAAGGTCCAGGCACATTTCCCCCTCTATTGTCACTTATTCATCCATTCGTATATCCTACAACCGTCAACAGATACCTAATTCCATCCACCACTCTTATCAATTTATTCGCAAACCTCTTTCTCAGCTCCACTTATCATTGCACTACAAACACACAGTTTCACCGTTGCAAATATAAGCTTCACCCACATAATTCTCAAGCCTACACAGTCATCAGCAATTATTGCATCATCACTTAAAAGACTACCACACCCTGATCGCACTCCATCCAACACAAACTCTTCATTCCCTTCCATGCATGTCTCACATGGAGCAAGCCATCTCCGCTTTAAACGCATTGATTACCACTCCGCTCTTTCGCACAAGCTCCACCCATTGACGCAGATTAACCAGCATGAGTGGATGGGGTCCTCGGCTGCCCGGCCTATCACCACCATTACGTATCGTGCTAGCAGAAAACTTTCCGGTACTGGGCTTCTTGGGTCAGCACTCCCTATCCTGCCAAAATCACCTTTTTACAAACGCGACAGCCCCCCCCCCCCCACATGAAACTAATAAACTAAATTCTAACATCCCTAATTATTTCACGATTTAGGCGGGTTCAGTTCAAAACAACTGGAAAAATGACAGTATGGAAGGGCAAAGTGACCCCTTTAACTATTCTTAATATCCTCACTCGTTTGCATGAAAAGAGACATGAATGGAAGCGGGAGGGTAGACAGGGAGGGGGGGAGTAAACCCTAATTATACCAAGACCAAATTTTCAACAAATATTTGAGCTGTTGTGGGTTTTTTTCGGGTGCCTCTCATAAGCATTCAGAGTTGTGTGGTTTCTGTGGGCGCCCTCGTGCTGTCACGGTCCTCCATCTCTCCTATTTTTTTTCTGTACCCACAAAACATCTAATGCACTCTTCAGAGACCAGTTTGGGAGCGGGGGGGGGGGCAGTGAGGCATGATATTACAGCCCTTTTCATTCTTTTTTTTTCCCCCTCACTCGTACCTTTTCTGTTTGCTCTTCTACATTTGGTCTACTGCCTGAATGGAGGACACAGACCTCATCAGAGAACAATTATACAAGAACCCTTCCTTCCATCACTTATGTTGCTTGTTTCCAGGAGAGATTTAGGAGTGCACAACGCTTGGCATAACAAAGACCCAGGGAAAATCCCAATCTGTCCAAGTAACCTTAACCTTTTCTCCTATTTTCCATTAAATTCTTTAATTCATATCACCAACCATAAAACCAGAGACAAGAAGGTTGCGCACCCATCCGGTTTGCAGGGCCGCATGTAATCTCTTTGTCGAGATGGGCCATGGACTTGGGCAGAGCAAAATCTTCGAGGATAAAATGAGCCATTACCACCTCCCCCTTCTTAATAAGAAGTGCTGGTGGCTACTTTTATGAGGGACCCCCATCTGGAATTTACCTTATTCCTGAAGAGCGCCGAGCAGATGAACAGAGAGCTTGAGGAATCGACCTGGATTGCCTTCACCAATTCGCCTCCCTGAAAAACAGCCATCAAATTCATCTACTACCCCTTTCCCACAAAGTGGGGGTGGCACAGAACAACACCGCGAAAAGTACCCCATGCACACATACCCCTTTTTAAAAACATAAAATAATCCTGCAATGATAATATGATCACAGGCTTTCCCACAGAGTGGTCAGCGCCGCTCAATCCCACTTTTATTTCCCCTACAAAGCACAAAGACGCCCATTCTTTTTAGTCCTCGGCAAAATAGACTTGTCAGCAGACAATGAAAATAATCCACATGCAAAAAGTGGATTATTATATGCTGTTTGGCAGCATAAAAGATGTGCAAGAATGGAGAAAGTGAATCAGGAATAAGTGAAGTATGCTGAAGGATATTTCAAGGAAATGTGCCCCTTAAGGACCTTAAAACATCCCTTAGCTGACAACTGGACGATTGTATTCTCTCCCAAATCCAAAGCCTATTATAATTGTAAAGGTTTGGTAGAATATGGAGAGTTGCGTGTCCTAGTCTAGAGCGCCCCAACTAGCCTCCCCCCCCCCTATTTAGACTACTAGAGCTGGAGAGCTTCCACCCTACCTTTTCCACTTACAAATCTCACTTTATAGAGGGGGCATTTTGTATTTCAATACCACATGTTGCAGAGTTCATTTCAGTCGAAAAGATATATTAAAATTTAAATTGTAGGTGACCCTTCCCATCCCTTTTTATTGTTTCTATATTTCAAATATATATGAAAACACATTGTCAGGCCAAATATAACAATTTTCAGGTTTCATTGCTTAAATATTGTTAAGTATAGGCAAGAATTGTAGTTAGTGTCAACGAGTTCACTCAATACTCACGACGCACCCCGCCCCCATTTTTTAGCCTCCTGATTCTTATTCAAAATTTTAGTTTACATGCTTTTACATACTTTCCTCTTTTATTAGGGCATCCACTGACCTTTACGATTAGCATGTTCTACTAATTGGCTATTGCAGGGAAAGGGAATAATTTGCAGTGGTATAATATATCCACAAAATTGAAGGAAATGTAATAATTTTTAGCTTTACCAAAATTAAGCGTTTTAGCAATTCAAATTTTCTAGGATCAGGGCTAATAGTTCTTGATCGAATAATGCTCTGAATGGCCTGGTCTCAGATAAGCCTTCTGGAGTCTATCAACCTAATTAATGAAATGTTCTTGCGATGAGCAAAGCAGCAATTATTTCGTAGTGCCTTTTCCATAATTTCCTTATGATCTTCATTTTAACTTCTGATTACCTACATCATATACGAGCAGTTGTGCACATCGCTTATGTTGGGATGGGATTTAATGAAAAATTAACTTGGAACACAAGCTTCCATTGATTTTTATGAGCTCCCCAAAACTTTAAATGAGACTTTCTGAAAAAATAATTCTGAAGGGTTTATATTTGCGTGTCAGCCACCTTGAATAATGAATTTTTCCTGGGGATCTAGCAACAACTTATCTGGAATAAAGTCAGACTAGATGCTAAAGCACATTTCGTATAAATCTTTTTTATTTGAACTCAAAGTATCAACGACTTCGGGTGGCATTTTTTTATAGTTTACTATTAATTGGAATAAATAACAATATTCAATTCTGTCAGGTCATGTTTAATTTTATTTCCAATGGATCCTTTAAACGTGTTTGGTCCTGTAGTTTCTCTATCTATTGCTTAAAAGATGTGTTGTAAACTAAGCTCATTTGTAGGTAAAAGACAAACAAGGCATTGCAGAGGTTTATCAAGATACATTTGAATTAATTTCATAACTACTACCAATATGTTCAGTATTTATTGTGTGCCATCGCATAATAATACTTGCTTCTTGACTACCTGAATTGACTAAAATTTAAGAATTTAGTCTGCAATAGGAGCTGTTCTATTGCATTGGCCAACATTGATTTTGGTTCTGAAATGATTGGACATTTTATCGATTAATTCAATACTGCTGATTTTGAATCTGGCTTCAGTTTTTCTCGATCCTGTACATTTTTATTGATTTACTTATCATTGTCAATGGTTTTTAATAAAGTTGTACTTTGAACAAGTGTCAAAAATAAACATTCAATGTAGGAGATGAACATCTCACAAAAGAAGCAATTTACCCTATTTGACATCTATCTCATTTTACGATGATATTTAAATCAAAAGTCTTTCTGCCCTTTGCTTTTATGGCTGATTGTCCTGTTTTACACATCAGCATCAGGTAGTAATCGCCCATCATGTTGGGGTGAAGCAGCCTTGGTAATGTGACTCCATCTCTCTCCATGTTCAATGCCGACATCCCCGAGCTTTGGTGGAAAAAAGTCCACCAAATGAGAGTGAAAGTGGTGTAAATTCAGCGACATCCTGGTTGAAAGGAGCTTGTAACTCACAGCATGCGATGCATGATGTCTTCATATGTCTGTAAGGCGATTGCTTAGGAAGTTTCATATGGCATCAACGAATGCAAACCAAGAAATCTTCTCAGGCTGATTTAGGGGTCTAAGAATTCTTCGTGGTTAATGAGTGAACAAACTGCAGGACCATTCATTACACCTGCTTTCAATTTTGCTTCAGTTACAGAACCTTTGAATTTCACTGTCAGGTATTGAAAACCCGAATTGGATGTGTTCATTCAGTGCCTTAAGAAAATTCTTTACAAGGCTTAGCTTCAGATGTATGTTGTGATGGTATGAAGACCTGTGGATCGACTAGCTGGTTGCGAATGCAGTTGAATCTACCTGGGGTATCTTTAGAGGTTGGTGGCCATTCACTTTGTATGTAGTGCTTTTCATTGGCTTTGCTATTCTATAAGCAGAGGAAGCACATATGCTTTGTATAACCACTTTGAAGACTGAGGAGTAGGCTAATGACTTTCAGGTCTCCGCATATCCTCCAATGGTGGG
Organism: Ceratothoa steindachneri; assembly: GCA_963969495.1. Taxonomy (NCBI): domain Eukaryota; kingdom Metazoa; phylum Arthropoda; class Malacostraca; order Isopoda; family Cymothoidae; genus Ceratothoa; species Ceratothoa steindachneri. Next base: position 153,147,474 of record OZ018325.1, read on the forward strand.
CTCCAGAGTGGATAGCAGCAAGGAGTTTTCAGGCATTCCAGAATTTATGAAAAGCCTCCATTCTTCTGCTCTGTACGGGCAGGTCTTGCAGAGATGTCATCAGAGTATGAGCATTGTCACAGTAACAAAGTTGACCATCCATTTTGTAGAATTACAACAGTTTCTTGTGTATGTGACAGGCAGTAGTGATCTGCACACCATGCTGCTATAAATTCCATTGTTTCAGCAGCAATCCAAGAAGCTTAGCTTTTTCTTTCAGTAGATCAAGTCCCTAATTAGACCTTTCTGACTGAGTTGTGGATCTGTGCTTTTGGTGTTATCAGCGTATTCACCAGCCGATTAGCTTCCAGCTTCGGATTTATCACTTTCTTCATTGTGATTTGATGTAACTGGTCGACTCGGAACCAGTAGCTCATAACTGTGTGGCACTGATCAAATTATGAATGCCAGGTTGGGATACTTGATTCAACCTCATGTCTTTACTGAATGGTCCTTGATGTTGCATAGGCAGAAGTAACAGTCATTGCTGTTACTTCCTTGCCATTTGCCAAACTATTGGTATGGTAAATGGCAAGCCGGAAACCAATTTGCAGCGCACCCATTCATTCAAGTGATTGAGACACGGGTGACTAGTCACATGAGGGACCCAGTGCAAGTCCTCGATCTCCCAGTGTGCATTTGAAGTAGAGTTCCTGTGGTTGAATTAAATATTTTTTTATAATAAGCATTGGGGGGGGGGGGAGTTAAACAATCCGCATATATAGCAGAAGTGTTCTGATTCGGTCAAAGTATACGGCGTTCCACTACTATCAACATGGAACAAGGGTACCATAATCAATAATTATCATGCTGAGCTTCAGAAAAAACGAGTCAGAGATTTAGTAAAAAAAAAATGCATGAGAATGATTGAATGGCATAAAATAAATTGGCTTAGTTATCAAAATCTATATGTAATAGTGAAAACTAGTCATTTGCATTCAGCTCATTGATTTACCCAAGGTTCACCCAAGAAACATGAAACTTTAATTTTGTTGACCAGTGTTATCGGGAGTTAAATGGATCATGAAAACACCACCTAGCTTAACTATAATGTTCTATATACTCTATTCCTTTCATTCTTTTTGTATGATCACTTCTTCCACCAAATCCCATTTATTTATTCTGTGCATTTTCAGATTTAATTTCTATAACCTTCTTACCAAAATATTTTTTTTAACCTTTCAACTTTTTTCTTATCAAACATACTAAGTTCTTTGAAAACCCCTGTCTTTTAGAGCTGCATTTACTATAGCTGCAGCAGCTCTACAACTTTATCCGTGTCTGCTGTAATAGCTGCATTTTTGCTTCCTTGTTTGCCTCTGCAGTTTTTTTTGGAGCAGATGTTTCTCTGTCAATGGGTCATATCTGAGTTGCTCCTTTTCATGTCAAACATAACATTCCGACTCAATCATAGGTATTCTAATATCGCATCTTCAATCTGTCCTGCTTATGTTTGTTGTAATAACATAAATACGAGGGGCAATCAATAAGTTTTGCGAATCGATAGGGCAAAACAAAGGAAGGGGGATGGTTGTTTGTGGCGGTGTTAGGACAAGTTATGACAAGTCAGGACCTGCAGCCACACGCTCCTGCCTCGTCTATTTAAGAAGCAGTAGCTGATCACAGATCGTCACTCACAAATTTTTCAACAATGGAGAAGGTTGAGCACTGCGCAGTGATCAAATTTTTGACCAAGGAAGGCAAGAATGCACAAGAGATCCATGAACGCATGGTTGCAGTGTACACTGACACCGCCCCTTCCTATGCAACCATTTCTCGCTGGAAGAGGGAGTTCCGCCATGGTTGTGAGTCCCTTAAAGATGACCCCGTCCAGGACGCCCGTCAGACGTGACCAACGAGGATAATGTGGCCCGTGTGGAGAGGATGATCCTCGAAAATCGACGGGTGAAGGTCGAAGAAATCGAGCGAGAACTTGGACTATCACATGGAAGTATCAACATCATCCACGGCAATTTGGCCATGACCAAGGTCTCTGCCCATTGGGTCCCTAGAAACCTCACGCCCCATCAACGACTTCAACGTCGTCAAAGTCCACAAGGCCAGAGTTGCACACGCTGCCCTGCGCGAGTGCGGATTCGAGGAACTCAACCATCCCCCCTACAGTCCAAATCTGGCCCCTAGCGACTACTTTTTATTCCGCCAGCGTAAGGATGCACTGCGTGGACGCCGGTTTGGGGACGATGAAGATGTCTAGCTCGCCGTTCAGGAGTGGATTGAACAGCAGTCGGGAGATTTCTGGTTGTCGGGAATTCGAAGCCTCAGGGACAAGTGGCGCAAGTGCATTGAAGTCGAGGGTAGTTATATTGAAAAATAATAAAACACTTTTTCTCATATCTCGTTTCCTTATATCCGAATTGCAAAACTTATTGATCGCCCCTCGTATTACTTGTTCTACTTTGAAATCTGTGCATCTAAGACTTGTTCTACTTTGAAATTTCTAAAATAGAAAATTGTTCGCAAATAATTTTCTTATCTTTAGCAACACTTCTTTTGCCATTCTGAAAGCTAAAGAAAGTTATCTTCACATTTTCTTATAATTAAAGGTTGGAATATAACGACATTTAAGGGTGTCATGAAGGCTCAAAATTTTGTAGATTGTTGAAATGCAGAATTATGGGTTTTGCTTCTGGTTGCCATCTTATTTTAATAATTATTGTACTATATGTACTTTTATTTTTTTTCTAAAAGCTATAAATAATTGCAAAAATAATATTTGATTATAATTAGTAATAATTTAAATTTTCCTTAATGAGATACAGAATAACTTTTTTATACACTTATTCAATAAATTTTTGCCTTTAAAATAAATAGTGATAAAGATAAAATTTCTATGCATATTTAACCATGGTAACAAACGGCACACAGCTGTACCTAGGCCTTAATAAATGCACATAATTGGGAGGGGGTTATAGCTTTAATACTTGTACAGAATATTAAAATGACCATTTTTAAACCCTGTGCATAATGTGGAATAAGAAAATTTAACCTTTTATATATTTAGGCCCCCTCCCGTTTAGCAATGAGTTATGCTATCACAATGTGTATTCCTTCGTTCTTTCCCCATAGAATCCCAGTCAAGGTTGAAGCAGGGTGTTAGGCCGCTTTCCACCCTAGAAACCCACTAACCGGGAGCTTGAAGATGCGCACAACGCCATCATAACAGATGGCATGGAGATGATTGTTGCACAGGATCAAGTCGGATACAGAGGCCTGGGTGTCCAAGTGGCCTTTCACGTCACCCTCCTGGAAATGGAGTTGTGTCACCTTTAGTTATTTTTTTTTTCTTTGGCTTTGGCCAAGAGGTCATATCATGAGAGAATAGTGGGGAGGGGCGAAAACACGCTATAGTAGTGGCTGGAAAAATAGTTTGTGTATGATTAATTCGAAGTGAATTAAAAATACAGACGAGTATTTCACTTTTTCAAGACTACAACATCGACCGAGCTCCCCACAAATTGAGGGTTGGCACGCATCAATGCCACTAAAAACTACCGCCCCTCCAACCCCTTTTTCAGGCCAAATGCTACGTGCTGTAGCATCTCGTCCTGTTAGGGTTTAGCCCTGGGTAGAAGGACTCTAGCACACCCCCACCATGTACATCTAACGTAAACAAATCACCCACTTCTCCCTCGAACACTCATTGACACTTTTATTTAATCCTCGAACCCGTCTCACACCCCTATATTCTCTTTACAAGTCAATTTCGATACATTCTCCTCATATGCCCATCCAACCTCAGGAACATTTTCAGTCACAACATCAACATCTCTTACCCGTTCCTCCCTCACTCAATCTACCTTTCACACACTAAGCATCCCTCTCAAGTGGTTGGATGGTTAGCTACTTGTGCAGAACAACACACCCTTAACCTTCTATAACTAAACAATCGCTAAAGTTCCCACCAACATGATGAACTACAAGACTTCCTGCACAAGCACAACTTCCATATATCACCCATCCAAAAAACAAACCAGAAACCACAACAAGGACTTCGCCCTTTCTACCAATATACCACCCTTAGACTAGACACCACAGACTCGTAACATTATTACACACGAAAATACAATCCATTAGAACATAGATCAAAAGCTCAGAACAGAAACATGATTGGAATCGAAGACTTCCAGCATCACCACGAACCAGAGGGTGTGGAGATTCAAATGCCCAGAGAGCACTCAGGTACTTAGTGAGATGCTAAAGATCACATTCCGGTCTCCGAACCTGGCACAAGTTATCTCCCGTACTAAGCGTTATATTGCAACCAGCTCTGCCGTGAAGTCATACAAAGCGGCTGTTAAAGCCCTGCTGACTTTAAGTAGAGGGGATAAGGCGTGGAAACATCCCCTCGGAGGACTTGAAGACGTGTACAATGGCACGTATTCAGCATGACACGGTGTGCTCCAAAAAGTCTAAATGCAATACCTACGGCGCTGTGGAAGCAGAGGCATAGAGACAAATAGTCGAAAGTGGTACACTCCATGGTGGCGTCCTGGGCAAAACTAGGGGCGCCACTGGCCCGAGAGCTATACCGAGCTCTCGAAGGAGTTTCCTAGTCCTCAGCCCAAAGGGCTTAGGGTATGACCGGCGTCTCTCGGCGGCATAGACACCGTCGAGATCAGCTGCGAATGCAGTGAGAGTCGTTGGCAAGTGAGGGGGGCACCGAGCTGGCGCGTATAGGCGAATAATGCACTGCGCACGGAGCAGAGTGAGTGGCATCTTTCCCCCAACATCGACAAGTAGGCTCTTAATGGGGGAAATGCGGCAGGCACCGGTCGCCAGGCGAAAGCCAGTGTGGTGGATCGAGTCCACCTTACGCAATACATTCTCAGTTGTGGATGCATAACACTCGCATCCATAGTTGAGCTTCGAACGAACAAAGGATCGATATTAAAGTAAGGCAGTACCCCTAACAGGCTGAACGTCACGGAAGGGAGAATATCCACGGCGCGGGTACGAGAGACCCTCAGATTGCGAATATGAGCCTCCCAGGTGAGGCTTTGATTGAAAACAAGACCAATGTCACCAACCTCTGAGGCGTTTTGGCAAGGTCCAGAGGGTCGCAACTGTATGAGAGTTGCAGTGGTTCACATTCTCCATTTGGTGGAGCCGGGAACTGAGGCGGGCCGGGCCCCCTTAGAAAGCAGAGAGGGGGACCCGAAGTTAGAGAAGTCGCATGGAGACAACTCTATACAAGGTGCTAAAATTGGAGAGGAAAAACAACCCTCTCCACTAAAAGACTTGGAATGAATGAATAGTGCCGAGAAAAGATGCCTCAAAGCCCAAACGGACTATCCCGCGAAAGACTCTTGGAAGGGCCCCTTAGAAAGACGGGGTGTACTTCAAAGTGGGTCACTCCAAAGATGACAAAGGGAAACTGCTTTGCCGCAAAAAGATGGCAAACCGTGACAGCACACCTTTGAATGGTGGAAGGGCTCCGCTGGTAAAAGTTGTGCTCTTGCCCACTCCAACACCAAGGTGGGCCAAAGATTTGCTAATAAGGATGTAATCCAAAAATTTTGTCCAAAGTTTCAAAATTTGCCAACACATGGATATTTGAGACGTTTCTGACCATAACAGAGAAAAGAAGGGGTGATGGGCATCTCCTGCATCCAGCCACTCCCTCCTTTCAGGTCATCCACCTGGGTGCTTTAATGGTTGGTGTTAGCAACTGTGCAGCGACCCAAAGTTGTCCAGTGAAGCAGTCACTCACCAAAGGCTTCAGCTGCCAAGTGAGCGAGCCAGAAGTAGAGCAACATGGTACTTACTAATCGTTGACAGCCTGAATCTGGATCTGTTGAGACCCCCCGAGACTTAAGGTTGGCCTGGCAGCCAACAAGTCAGTAAAGCGCGCCCACAATAAGGCGTACAGCCACAGGGAGGGGGTCCTCCATTAAAAACAGGAAAAGGGGATGGGGGGGGGCGCTAATCTCATTAATTGGACCCCAAAGTCTTTTATGACCTGCTGGTGTTGTTTATAGAAGTACCAAAGCCTCTCTTTTGACATGGCATGAGGTAGCTGGTCAGGTCCTTAAGCCTAAACAGAAGGTTAAGGGGGTAGCCGGAGAAAGAGGGAATGAGGAGGAAGCACACCAACTTCCCCAGGCCCAGTCAGAGAGTTCAAGTCAACCCAGTGACACTCCGTGCTGGAGAAACTCCTCCAGATACCAAATGCAGGTAGACAAAAGGTTGAGAAAATAGTTATAAAGAAAAATAAAAAAGTAATGCTGAGAGGGAATGAGGAGTAAGCACTTCCCCAGGCTCTGTCAGAGGCTTCCCTATTAATTCGCATACATGCTGGGAGGACAAGCAGCTCCTCCAGGTACCAAGTGTAACAGGCTACATAGAGTACCCCCACACTGTGGGGAATCAGTCAGACAGCTTGAGGATCAGCAACAAGAAATGAAACATTAGTCACATCAACCACAAGAGTGCCAAAAATAAGCTACTTACACAGTAATCATACACAAAAATACTCTTCTCTGTTCCGGCTGTGTACAGCAAATTCCCTTCAAAGACAGCTGCGTACATCGTCAATTGCACATAATCCAAAGTTCGCAGAAATAAGCCTGCAAATTAATAACAAATGCTCAAAGTGCTAAAGGGAAAAATTAGATAAGGTGTTTTACCACCACTCTACACTCATTTGGGACCTTTTATTTCTCAGTAGGAACCTGCTGATAAATGTGGGATCCAAACCAGGGACTCCATCCAGCGAGTATAATACCCAATGTGGCTTAATTTTAGTACACTGCAAATGTATTTCGACTCAGAGACGCCATATTGAACAAAAAGGGTGGATTTATTCTGAACGAGTGAGAGCAAGAAAGAGCTATCCCCTGAGTGGCAGAAATCGTGTATTACTGGAGCGCTTGGAGATGACTTGAAGGGGTTTGTTTAGCTATGTATGGCTAGGGACGTAAACCCCTGACATGACGAGACAAGACATCAAAGGAGTGAGTGTGTGTGTGTGTGTGTGTGTGTGTGTGTGTAAGGAGAAATATCACCTGAGAAAGCAGTGTGACTTGGGAAAGTTGATGGCATCATTGTGCAACAAAGTTGGTATGACACCACCTCATTACATAATTATGTACTTGTGTGAATGCTATAGAATGAAAAATACATGGATAGTAAGGATGTTGTTCAAACTGATATTGTGAAAATATAAAAGTTGTGGGAGACTTCAGGCCACATGTTGTTCTTGTTCTACTTAAGGTCGTATAAGTGCACATAAAATTTGAACTCCATCGGATAAGATATAAAGGTCCCCCAGAGCAACACATTATTGAGGTGACGTTGGCAGTCAGTCAAGTGGATTGGCCTTTGGAAGTGTTTGTTTGGTGTCTAGAGGTCACCAACTTCTTCATTCTTTTCGTGGTAAATTGGTAGGGACATTACTTGTTTGGGGAACTGAAAGTGATCATTTTCAGTCGCGATCACTAACAGAACAGAGAACTTCAATATACCTATTTTTCCTTTCACAGGTGCGATGGTTTCTATTCGCAAACAGTGGTGGTTGATCGGTCACCCGGAGGAGAACATCACCGGGAGCCGTGTTCCCTCAAAGGGGCAAGTGCTCCGAAAATTCTACTTCCACCACAGTTTGGAAAAGAAAACAAAGGTGGAGGTTGCGGAGACCGTGGGGGGAGTCCTGGGAATTTGGGAGAAGGCAGGTCTCCCTACCTCCACAATGCGTTAAAGCAAGGCGAAGCTGCTCAAGTTAGTGGAGGCCTACGAGGGTCTTCAGAAGCACAAGAAAAGAGCTTCGGAAACGGCAGGGATGAATGAGATCTTTCAAGGGGACCTTGATGACTTGTTCAATGTGGCGCACAGAGATGCCCTCGAGAAGACCACAAACGAGGAGGGCAGGGCCTTCCTCATCAGCCAAAGAGAAGATCGATCGACTTCCTCCATGACCGGACTGGACATTGTGTCAGCGAGGCTCCAAGAGATAAAGTGGAAGCGGGAAGAAGCGGAAACAGGCTGCGGAGATGGAGAAAAAGATGTACCTTCAAGCCAGGTGGCCTCATCGTCCTCTCAATGGGAGAAGAGCTGGAAAGAAGTCTGCCATGATCCTGTCAAAGGAAGTGACCACCAAACTGGACCGCTTCAAGGCCTCACTCAGATCGGGCTACGAAGGCAGTGGTAGGAGCGGTGGCCAAGGCAACCGGTCAGAACATCGACAACATCACGCTCTCTACGAGCTCCATCCGCCGCCATAGGAGAAAGAACAGAAAGGAAGTGGCCACTGCAGAGAAGAACGAACTCCCAAGGAGATGCCTTGTGCTACTTCATTGGGATGCAAAGCAGCTGCCTGACATCGCTAGGGGACGTGAACGCATTGATAGGCTCGCCATTCACGTCACAGGTGGGGACAAGGAGTACCTATTGGAAGTAGAAAAGATCTCCCAAGGCACTGGGCATCACATGGCGGGGGTTGTCCTCAAGACGGTATCCGACGCTGGACCGGAGGCGCGCATTCAAGAAATCGTGTTTGACACTACTGCTTCGAACACGTCACAATGAAGGAACCTGTATCAAGATTCTGGAGGGTCTGGGAAGGAATCTCCTCTGGTTTGCGTGCAGGCACTACATCCTGGAAGTGATCCTTGGGGACGTTTTCAAACACTCATGGACCATCTGGCGGGCCTAACGTCCCTCTCTTCGTCCGGTTCCGGGACCAGTAGGACTTCCTCGACCAGAATTCTTAGACGTCCTCCATGAATGAAGAAAGCCTCCTTCCACTCCTGACAGGCGAGCTGTCTGATGCAACGGAGACAGATTTGAGCGAGCTCAAGAGTGCCATCGAACAAGAAAGCCATCCAAGAGACGACTACAAGGAGCTCTTGGTTCTCTCCTACATCTTCCTGGGAGGCGATATTGGAATGACTTTCAAGATGAGGGCACCAGGAGCGTTTCATCAAGCGAGATGGATGTCAAAGAAAATCTACGCTCTCAAGATTTTCCTCTTCGGGTCTCAGTTTCGGCTGACCATTAACGAACTTCGAGCCATGGAACAGGTGTCCCTCTTCGTCGCGCTCCTTTACGCCATTCGGTGGCGTATGGTTCCTTCCCATGCTCCCTACAACGATCTCCTCTTCATGAGGGAACTTTGCAGAGGAATCCCCAATAAGCGCGTTGCTAAAGTGGCCTTAAAGGCATTCAAACGCCATTTCTGGTACGTGTCAGAAGACTTGGTGCCTCTCTCTCTCTCTTCGACGAAAGGGTTACAAAGGAAGACAAGGCCTCCATGGTCCAGAACATGAAGAGGGAGGGAAAGGGACTGAAACGTCTGGACGGAAAGGCCTTCAATCCCAACAAGCCTCTTTCAGGCTTCTTCAGTTCCCGGTTGAGAAAGGCGCTGGATCTCCTGCTCCCAGGACAAGGAGAGGAACTGGCCACACTCTTGGCTAAGAGGCCCGCCAGTTGGGAGGAGGATCCTCTCTTCTGCAAGATGAAGAGGGAGATTGACCAGGTGAAGGTGGTCAATAACGTTGCCGAACGGGGAGTGGCCCTGATGACCACCTTCAACGCGGCCATCACCAGAAAAGAAGCTCAGAAGCAGTTCCTTCTGAAGGTGGTGGCCAAGGACAGGAGGGAGTGCCCCACAACCTCCAAGGCAGCCCTACTGAAGCCCGAGCGATTGGACTCTGAATAAAGCAATGAGGTCCTTTTGGAACTGTTTTTTGTCCTGTTTCATTTCTCAGTGATGTCATTCTATTTGTACTTCTCTGCCTGCGAAAGAAAATATATTAGAACTTCTTTTTTTCATATTTGCTAACTTTTTGTTTCCTTTTTTATTTTTTTTGGAAAAATTGTTGCTTCTTGGGGACCCCTAAGCAATGTCCGATTACAATAAAGTTTGGCCCGAATCTTTTACTTTTTTAGTGGAACAAAAGCATGTGGCCCAAAAGTGTTTGCAACATGTGACATTTTTAACAGGTCTCATGGGTAGGTATGGGAGAAAGAGCAAAAAATATGAGAACAATGAACTACCCACCTGAGATGGCATCTCTGATCATTATAGGTGTGGTTTTAGCACCCACAACCAGCACCTTCCGCCCTCCTTCGACGTGAGGGAGTATTCGGGTAATTCCTTTGCCACAAAACTGGATCTTTTCTCCCAGTTTCTTATCCTATAAACAAGGATGCAAATAAGGACAAGGCCCATGAAATGCCCCCAAACAGAGGGCATTTTTTCAGCAAAGACTATAAATAGTGCAATGCTCAATTTCTGTGTGATGCACAGAGGCAATGATACACACCATATACCCGTTTGTGAGAAAGCAATTAATAATGACAATCGAATAAGGAGTGCCCAGACAAGTAAAAATTATAAAAATAGGAATGATTATTTTTTAATCAGCATTATTCAAAAGAATAAAACAACTCTGGCATTTTATGGACAGTGGTGGAAAGCGATGTGATTGCTAAAGTGGTAAAATTGGAAGAAGAGATTTTCTTCGCTCAAACTTAAAATGCAATAGCAATAAGGCCCGAGCATCTCCGTCAGAAAGTTGGTAAGAAGAGATCTGTAAAGAAAGTGGTGAAGATGAAGGATGTGAACACGTGTGAAAGATATATAGCAGCAGGTCCTCCTAAAAGCATTGGGCCAGGAGGGCGTGCCATTACACCAGAGTTCCGTTGTAACATGGCCATTACCCTTGCTACCATCACCATCTCCTTACGGGAATCATGAGAAAGCTGAGAAGCAGCTTGTAAAGGAAGTGTAAAAAAAAAACAGCAAACAAAATGAAAATGCCTAAAAGGAATAAAGCCAGGTGGTAGCAATCTAGTTTGGAACTGCAAGGAGGGGGAGGGGATGCTGCTACTCCAGGTACCAGGCATAACAGCACTCCTTTGAGAGGTAGAGGAATTGAAAATGTATGGAAAGTACATAGCCCCAGTAGCCAAGAAAGACAATGGAACTGAGAGGGTGCGCAACTCTTCTAAGCTTACTTTGTGGCTTCCCTACATCTACTGTAAGGTGGTAAGCCCCTTTGAGACCCTCTCCCTCACTGTGAGTTACTAAGAGGTGATGGAGTGTGTTTCATGCCTGTGCGAGGTTGGCGCAGTCAAGGTAATGTTTAGTGTGGTCTGGGTCTAAGTTACAACCTGTATGGAGTATGGCTATATGTTTTACTGGCCGCCCTGCTGACGGGACTCAGCACCCTATCTGGCTCCAGCTTAGCCTCTCCTCCCGCTAACATCTATTTTCTTCCTTTCTGTACCAACTTCCTCTACAGAGGGATGGGGGGGGTATGCTATCCCCTGAACCCTTTGTCTAGGCTTAGGGATGTGGCCAGCTCTGTCAGAAGAGACTTTGGAGCCTCTATAAACGCCCTTTAATGCCGGCAGGTCTAAAGAAGACCAGGGCTTGAGGGGTCATGGCATTGGGGTGCAATGGGCAAGATCAGCTTTGCCCAAATTACCCCTCTCCTGCATGGAATGGGTTTAACCACACCCTTGTGGCTATTCTGGGGTGCATATGGTGGGCAGCATGCCCACCAGGCAAGGCTGTGTTATTTTTTTTTTAATTCTAGCCACCTGTAGGGTAAGAGCAAATATTTGTAAAATGGTCAGCTATTTCCAAGTGGAAAGGACATCTTGGAGTAGGACCAACTCACTTCGATGTATCCCACATGAGGTTAAGTTCCAATTGAACTTACACTCCCTAGCTCTTGCATGGGCAACTATAAAATTCCGACAGCATGCAACAGTCTCTCTCCACTCTAAGCTGGTCCCTCAGAAGTCTCACAGAAGGTGAGGCCCCACTTAATTGTGCTTAGAGCATAGGCAGTAGGATGAAATGCTTTCTCCTGTAATCTCCAATGCGGTTGGAGTGAGCAGAGGTCATTTACTCAAGTGGACTAATTAACAACAACAACCAGCCTGCTCAGCAAATGGGCGTTGGTAAGTGGCACAGTCCAAGACAATCCGACTGCAGTTGTTTAATCCCATGACAACTCGTTTGATCAGAAAAGGGCATTGTTGAGTGGCAATGGCCATGAGAACTCAACTACCGAGTAATTGGGCAGCGCACATGATAACCTGACTCCTGAGGAAAAGGGCATTGGCAGGTAGCAATACTCATGCCAAACCGAATCCAAATGGGCAAGGTCGGGTGGCAATCCCAGTGAGAACCTGAATGCTGAGTAAGAAGGCATTGGTAGGTGGTAATGCCAATGAAAACCTGACTGCTCAGGAGAAAGAGCCTAGGCAATTGAGACCGACGCAGAGGACTCCTCTACATTGAGATCAACTGATATTGGAATATACACTGAAAGAACAGTATACCTCCTATCCAGGACTAGCTGAACTGCCACTGCTTAAAGGTATCTAAAGCCAGAAAGAGAATAGAGATCACTACGGGTGTAAATTACGAATCCATCTGCCCGGCCCATCACATGGTGGTGGGGTTGCAAAACCCATATACTATGGGAGGGTATGTAGGAGGCACACGCCCAACATTCTCTCCCTAAGACAAATAGCTTAATGGAAGCGGGAAGAGACAAGCTTCCGTAGTTCTACAAAGTTAAGACCTTAGTCCATGACCATTCCACTGAAGAAAAATGCCCTCTAGGCCTAGCTTGGAGATGCATTGGCCCTCTTCAAGGTGAACATATTCACTGGAATGGCCATAGCCTTCCTGTAAACAGACCACAGTGAGGGGGGAAGGGGTTGTCCATAGAAAGTGCTGACTGTTGTCTTCAGTCTTCAAAGGCTTACTAGAGGAGGCTTGGCCTGGCATCTGAGCTTTTCTCTCTTCTTGCCACCTAACCTTTAGTAGACATGCAAGGTAGCTTTGACTGGCCATATTTTCCAAAGTACGCAACCCGTCCTAGGACAGAGGCGAGGGAAATGAAGCTCCCTTGAAGGTGACATCCTCTCAGGGAGCAGATATATGTAGCTGCGAGGATTGCTTCGCAATCAACTTTCAGGGATTTTCCTCATGTAAGCCTAACACCTCAGTGGAGGCATGCGGAGGTCAGTCACAAGGGATGCTTTCTTAATCCGAGAGGTGTAGGGAGTCACAAGAACAATTCCTTGGACTCTCAGAGGTTTAGTCCTCAGCTTGAATGTCAAGGACCTCCTCTTCAATAAGGTACATTTCACACCGACTCGAGGAAGCTAGGTGGGGATCGCCGCAATACACACTTGGCCTTACACAATACAGATTTATGATGTAAGGCCTTGGATCAGTTTGTGCAGTTTCGTGTTGAACCGACATGTCTGCAAGTTTGATTGATATGCCCGAAGCAGTGGCACTGGTAATACCCATGAAGCAATGAAATGAATACTTTGACATAGTAGCGATTACCAACTGGCACCATCTCAGGAAGCCTGTCATGATAAAAAATAGGGGAGGACATCAAGGCACCTCTCTATTTCATCGCACATTGGACCTTGAGCGCTCCTTGGTTGGCCAACTGTTCTGTGATATCTTCCGAGGAGTAGCTAACGAATTCCCTCATAAAGACTAGTCCTTTTACAAAGTTCATAGTAGAGTCCAAAGAGGACTCACAAGGGAGATTGGGAGACATGACCGAGAAGACCCTGCAGTCTTCTAACAAGGGCCAAGTAGCATGGAAGCCAACTCTTCCTTCAAACTTGGGAGCCATCTGTGGACACATCTACAGGAGTAATAGAATGGCCTTTAGGTTGTGAGGACCACAATACTAAATCCATCAATGGTGTTACTTAGCCCTCCCCCTTGTCTCCTGCAGTTACTTTCTAAACAACTAAAATGTTGGGTCATTCTTTCCTCATAGAATGCCCCGCCCCTCCAGGCTGGATAATGAAATTAATATAAATATCAGCATGACCATCACTGGTGAGCCCGAGGGTACCAAGAGCAAGTCCTTTTTTTTAAGGGGGTGTTAAGAAGTTTTATTTTGAATCCAATCAGCGATCCGGTAGGAACTTTGATCACACCTGGGGAAAAGGAGAATGTTGATATAACTACCAATCGAAAGGGTCTGGGTACTCACCTTCAAGTTCCACTTGATCCCAGTTCCACCATCTGTCCCGATGAAGAGGTAGCCCCATCGATAAGCTAGACACCTCACGGGTTCAGTACAATTCTTGCGGCTCGTCAATACGCCTGTCTGGAATGACAAACAATATATGGGAAATCTTGTGACTGACCCTTGTTAACATTCTACCATAAAACATTTGACATTTTTGGATACAGAAAAAAAAGGAGAATCCTTAGCAATGATCACCCACATTTGCAAGACCTGCTGAGGAAGCTATTTCAAGTTTTCCAAGTAAAACAGACAGCTGTGAAAACAAGATCCATTGAGAACATATCTGGAAAAGCCCTAGAGATGGACACCTGTGCAAACATAAGCTCCCTTGAGAACCTATCTGCAAAAGACCTAAATATTTAAGTTCTATCATGATTGAGTCTACCTAATTGCTATTAAACAAGTTCTCAGTGATGCACACACGTGAATGGGTGATTACAGCCAATAACCAGACCATTCATATAAATCATTACCAACCTTTCCATCGTAGACATGAATGAAGCAATCTTGGGACCCTGTTATGACCTGGAACCCATGGGATCCCACAGTGAACTGAGGCTCTCCCACAATCTGAATGGCAGTAACACTGTCCGTGTGGTTCTGATATGTAGACAACACGACCCCGGAGACGGGATCAAAGAGCCGAGCGGTGCCATCCACTGATGTAGTGAAAATGAGATTTCCCACAACCTGTTGTGGTGATAAATTCTTTTTTTAAAAAATGGGTTGGGGTGAGTGCTATGAGGGTGGTATGGACATGTATGGAGAATGGATGGAAATAGATTTGTGAAGAGAATATGCGAGTGTGTGCGTGTCCGTCCGGGAATGTGAAGGGTTGGAAGACTGCACGAAAGGTGGGTTAATTATATAGTGAGAGACAAGGGGCTGACTGAGATTTTGTGAGGGGACATGCTTGGGGCCTTGTGCCCAGGGATGAACCCTGACTGGAAGAAATGCTATAGCTATAGCCCCCCCATTACTATGAAGGCCCATGTCAGCATGCAAAAAATGAGGGGCCCTGCAGTCGGAGGTCATTGGTCATCACAGCTTTAAATCTTGACTGAAGTGATGTACCAAACCCTGTGGATAAGACATTATCCAGGGCATGATATTTTTAATCATAAAATTCACTGGCGGCTGCCATCCATGGCAGAGCCACTGCCATTACACAAAAGCCTACTTCTAGGGGAATTGAAAAAACAAGGCCATAAACAAAAGAAAGATGAAGAAGGAATATTAAGATGCTGATAAAGAGCAAAGATGACAAAAGATGAAAGAGCAAACCACCTTAAACCTAAATATCGGTATCGGGGTAAGAGGGGAAGGGGAATTTGTCCTAAAATATTTAAAGCCAGAAAAGCTACATTAAGAATAGACGAGTTCCCCTTTTCCCCAAAATGAGTAATGAAAGAGGAAGGGTCCTGGATGAAAATAAATGCACTTGCCTTTATGTCAAGCACAGCAGCTAAATGAAGTGGAGGCACTGTGAATTTCTCTTCGCACAAAGAGGTGAAATCCATACTTTTCTTCATTGCCTCTTGGTTGGTGGATCTTTCACTGTGATTAACCTTCTTGAATGCTTCCAAATTGCTGGACGATTCTGGGCATTCCATAGGATCGATATTGGCGATGTCTTTCTTCTTTCGACATTTGTTGATTTGGTATCTCGTCTTTCTCTTCCTCTTCCGCTTCTTGAAGCTTTCGTTGTCGCTCAGACGAGACGAACTACTGCTTCTCAAGTCGCCTCTCACCTCCAGGTCCTCTTCTTTCTCCAGTTCATCATCGGCTTGATCACCTTCCGCCTTGGGATCGTGATTGAGCTGTTGCTTGTCATCGCCCACCTCGAGCTGATCCTCGTTGGTGGCGATAAGGGCGTCTTTAGACATCTGGCTGTCACTGTTGAAGTCAAAGGAATCACTGGGTGGTCCTCTGGACCTCAAGCTGTAGCCGTGCTCGCTACCAGATGAATTCCGCATCTTGGGGCTATGTGGAGATCCCGAAAGGGACCCCTTACGATTAGGAGTCAAATTACACAGTTGTTCATGTTCCTCTTTGATTATGGAGGTGCCCTGATTATGACTAAAGTCCATATCTTCCTCTTTTTCAGTCTCTTTTATCATCTTCTCACTTGAGGAATCGAATAAAGGACCCTCTTTTTTCAGAGACGAGTTGTCGAATCGGGGGGCATCACTATGGTCATTAGAATGGATGGAAAGGTCTCGATTTGCGTCTTCTTTCTTCTCTTCCTGGTATTCATCCGAGGTGGAACCAGAATTCAGGCGGTTGCGATTCATGAAGCGCCCTAGCCTATACTGCGGATGGGATGCATTCTTAAGGGCGAAATTTGTGGAGGCAGGGGTCAACTCCTCATCTGAGTCAGAGAACTCTTTAGATGTCGGGAAAAAGCCCTCCTTGCGATCAACCAAGGATGTGGAGGTGCACCGTTCACCCTGCAATAAATGTGGTTGCGAATCATTGCTAAAAAACTCGCAAGGACTCACAGAACTCTTACACTCCATAGACACCTCTTGCGAGGATGATACCATATAATGATTCTCCTGCAGGCGATTATTGGGCTTCATTGAAAGGTGCGAGCGGCGACCCATCTTGGATGAGTTGGACATGACTCGCTCATCACGAATGCTCTGGAACGAGGCGGCTGGATCGGAAGAACCCTCTGTATTGGGACTCTTACTAGGTAAACTGGAGCTGTAGTTCGCGGTTCGGGCGTCGCTAGAATGTTGTTGAAGTCTTTGAAGCCGCATGTCATGGATTCGGTGAAGAATTTCACTCAATTTCCTCCTCTCCTTGGCCAGTTCGCGATCTTTCTGTTCGATGATATCGAAGCAAGCAAGGACCTCTCGCTCTCGATTGCTCAGTTCGACGAGCTGCGTGATTGAACACCCAGAAAGGGTAGTGAACTCATTGAATTTGTTAAGGATAGTGGCTACATGGTCATCGAGGACGCTGCTAGTTGGCACGCTTCGAGTAGTAAGGGATTCTGCCGCCCCGACGAGCAACGGCTTTTGATCGAGGATGACGCAATTCACGGCATCCTCCGCGGGAGGTCCACGATTTTGCGTCAGAGCCACGAGGTCTTCTGTACTGGTGGTCTGATCCATTTTGCTTGGGACAGACCTGGCAGCCAGTGAAGCGAGGGAATGAGCAGACGAGACCAGAGGACGAGGAGAAACCGTCTGAACGCCGACAGACACCCTGGAGTGGTGCTGCGTGGTGTGCGACGCCACATCTCCTCCAACTACCCCCAAGCACTGGTTCGGCAAGAGGCTTTGCAACATGGCTGCGTTGGACGGAGCCAAGCACCGAGCGCTCGACGGCGACACGGCGGGGTACATATTAACCACCCCATTGTGTGGGGTCCGAGACCGCAAGCTGGCGAGGTAAGGGGGTTCAAACTTGTACATTGAATGAGGGGTGGCCCGCAAGGAGGCACTCTCACAGAGCTGTCCCTGGGGCGTAGTCGAAGACCTCCTGAAGTCGGCGCTCTGGCGACTACTGGTGCTGCGCTCACACTCATTTCTCATGCAGCAGCAGATGAACTGCGGCGTCTGCCGCTCAACTTTGATGCGGGGGCTGTGCTGGGGCGGAGGTGGCGATGGGGGCCTGGGGGGCTCCTCGGGGGAGAAAAGTAGGGGACGCGGTGGTGCTGGGGGGTGGAGGGACGACTGTGGGGGAGGAATTGGAAGTGGCGACGGGGGTTCATTGCTGGTGGTATCTGGTGGAGCGGGATTCTTGGGGCGCTCCTCTGACGAGGGTCGGTTCACGTGCTCCAAGTTCAAGTAGGATCCTGATGATGATGGGGGAAGACGATTCAGTGAGATATTAATTAGCAATAGTGGTTGGGCTTGAGGCCCATTCTCGCCCATCAGACGCTAGTAGGTGACCGATAATCGTCCTCTTGAACTATCACTAAAGAGATAAACGTTCAGCAAAAATTATAAATACAAAGCCACAAACATTTTGGGGAAAGGAAAATGTGCGGCAGATACACGGGCCTAGTTGACTTGGGGCAGTAGAGACATGGAGAGTACACAACTCTCCCACACTCAGCCAGCAACGAAAATGTAAAGAGATAAAAAAATTGCATCTGGACAATTATCACCACAGTTAATTTCCTGTTGTAGTACAGATTCCATTATAAAGTATAAGGTGTCTCCCTTTGATCAATTAATAATAACTTCTCTACTTTTGTATCAATTTAGATCCTTTAACTCTTTCTGAAGGAAATACGTACCTGTCTGCTGTTCTTGCTTGAAAATCGTTGGCACACCTGCAGAAGGCAAATGTGGCACTGGTCTTTGAGGTGGAATGGTACCAAGAGGTCTGGGAGAACCTGGCATCAGAGGGACAGATGGGGGTGGGATGCCAAAAGCGAAACTACACTGTGGAGTGTGGGGAGAACGTGGTGGGTGCATACAGAGCCCACATTCCATCATAGGTGATGGTCTTTCCTGTTTTACCTGTAAAGTGGATAATTACAATCAAATAATGCCAATTTCAGTAAACAGGAAGAGATGAGATTAATCATCACTATCAACCCTTTCCAAGTGAGGTCAATGTGCATCAATGCCATAAAAACTAAACATACATGGTTGGAAGACAACAAATGCAAGTTGAGCAGAAAGTTTTCAAATTGGGTTTAGATAAAAGGCATTGAAGTTAAGAGTGAAAATGTGTGGAATGCATTAGATTGTCCAAAATTCATGTTTTTATTTACAAGAAATAGAGGTCTATAAACTAGTTATCCAAAGTAATTAATTAATCAAAGCAATTTCCTGCTGCTTCAACACATGTCTGCCAATAAGGAAGTTTAGGCATCTGCTCCAAAATGCATTTCCCAAATAAAATCTTAGAAAGCATTTTTTGCAGTGGCTGCATTTTGAAGGTGTTTCTTCTTTGAAAAAAAAAATATTCAAAGTGCTCAAAGCCATGATCTTTATCAAAAATGCCATTCCACTTATATAAAATGCCTAGTGCTCAGTAACAGACTAGATACAAGACTAATTTTCCACCAATGCATGAGAAACAGCAAACAAAGCTGACACAAAAATTAACAAACTCAGAGCACTCACAAAAATCATATTCGGGCAATCCATCACCTACACATACAAGACTGGGCACCAAATCCTGCATCTAATCACCTCAGCACACTACAGAGACAAAACAAAGCAGCCCACCTCAAAACAGGTTGCATGAAAACATGATATAAATTGGAAAAACTTAACAATCAGGAAGCAATCTCCGTCAGCGGGGGGAGGTCTCCCTCACCCTGGTGCAAGAGAGTGCAACCTACAAACAAAACAATAACAAACAAAAGACAAAAAAGAACCTTAAATAAAGGGGAGAAGCCCGTGGTCCCCCCAAAAGTCAACAAGTCCACAAGTCAATGTGCATGAATCCGTCCCGAGTACAAGGGACAGGCGGTAGTGACCCCGCTCATCCCGGTACCGGGACAGGTATCGTGCGCGAAGATCACCCAGACTGGGACATTTGACAAGAATGTGACAAACAGTCTGGGGTACGACGCAGGCGAGCGCTCCATCAAATAGCGATGCGTCACACGAATGTGTCCGATTCAGAGACGACAGAAAGCAGCCTGAAGCCGCATTGGGGGATAGGTCCATGGGAACAGTTGCGGCGCAATGGCATGCAACTTTAGGTTCCCTTCGACCGTCTCCCATCTTCTTTGCCAAGCAGTCCGAAGAGCTGCCCGTATTCCTGCCATGTAGTCTGTGTGAGGAAGAGCGAAACGCTGGTCCGGTCGCAGAGTTCTTGCGCACTCTTTGGCGCCCTCATTCCCCGCAATTCCTACATGTCCAGGAACCCAGCAGAAGATAATCTCGACATCTGCCCGGCTCCCCCAAACCGTGGTGTCACAGATATCGCGAACCAAGGGATGCGGAGATTCCAATGCCCCGAGAGCACTCAGGGGGCGGGGGGCATTGAGTCGCTATAGATCACAATCCGGTCTCCGAACCGGGCATGTGAAGACACGCAGCGCCAGGTGGACCCGCTGACTTCAAACAGAGGGGATACGGCGTGGAAGCAGACCCCCTCTTGGAACTTGGAGCCATCCATATACACTGGCATGGTTCCAGCGTGACACGAGGTGTGCTCCAAAAAGGTCAAACGCAATACTCACGGCGCCGTACAAGCTTTGGGAGCAGAGGCGCCACAAGCCCGAGAGCTATACCTAGCTCTCGAAGGAGTTTCCTGGCCCTAAACCCAAAGGGCTTAGGGTATGACTGGCGTCTCTCGGCGGCATAGGCACAGTCGAGATCAGCTGCGGATGCAGTGAAAGCTGTTGGCGACTGAGGGAGGCGCCGTGCTCGCGCGTACAGGCGAGTGATGCACTGCACGCGGCGCAGAGCGAGTGGCATCTCCCCAGCATCGACCAACAGGTTCTCAATGGTGGAAGTGCGGAAGGCACCGGTCGCAGGGCGGAGGCCGGTGTGGTGGATCGAATCCACCTTCCGCAATAAAAGCTCGACTGCAGATGCATAAAACTCGCATCAGTAGTCGAGCTTCGAATGAACAAAGGATCGATAAAAAAGTAGGGCAATAGCCCTATCAGCGCCACAAGCGCTGAACGTCACGGAACGGAGAATGTCCATGGCGCGGGTACAAGAGACCCTAAGGCTGCGAATATGAGCCTCCCAGGTGTGGCGTCGGCCGAATACAAGACCGAGGAAACGGTGCGATTCAACCACATCCAGGCGCACCCCATTAAGATCAAATCTGGGTAAGGGTGAAGCCGTGGATGGCGGCAGAAGTGCACCACCTTAGTCTTGGTCAAAGAAAACCGAAACCTGTCCGCTTCGGCATAGCGAGAGACGCGGTTCAATGCCTGTTGGAGTCCACGCTCCAGAGTTGGCATCTGGGCCGCGCCAAAAGAGATCGAAAGGTCGTCCACGTAGAGAGTAGCGAGAACATCTTCCGGTAGCACGGAGGTGATGCCGTTGATGCTCAGGGCAAAGAGTGTGACATTGAGGACACTTCCCTGCGGGACACCCTCTTCCTGCTCCTTTGAGCCGGAGAGGACTCCCCCCACCCGTACGAAGAATCGACGATCTCGCGAAAATTCAGATATAAAATTGGGAGGCGTCCCTTCGCCCCCATCGTGTGGAGAGTCTCCATGATACCGTATCGCCATGCGGTATCATAGGCCTTCTCCAGATCGAAAAACACCGTGGCGTAGTGCTGTCTACGAAGGAAAGCCTCGCAGACGGCATTTTCCAGTCGGAGCAGAGCATCCGAGGTGGAGTGGAACTTGCGGAAGCCGCACTGTGCAGAAGACAGATGGCCTCCGCTGTCCAGGAAAAAGGCTAGTCTAACATTTACCAATTTCTCCATCAACTTGCACACGCAAGAGGTTAGAGAGATTGGGCGGAAACCGGTCGGAGTAGAAGGATCTCTCCCCGGTTTGCAAAAGGCGAGCACAGTAGCAATTCGCCAGGAATCTGGGAGAAGACCCTCCACCCAGATCCTGTTGAACAAATCTAACAGAAATGCCATGCCTCGCTTACCCAGGTGTCGAAGCATGGCGTACGGGACATCGTCCGGACCATGGGCGGTGTCCGCGCACGAAGCGAGGGCGGAGCGCAACTCACTCCAGTAAACCTGTCGTTGAAGGGTTCTCCGCCTCTGGAGTTAAAGTCCAGCCGGCGTCCTTCCGCGACATGACGACGTGCATTGAATGCTGGCGGAGCAGCATCCCGGCTAGAGAATGCGGAAAAAGCGGTCGCGAAAGATTCCGCCACGGAAGCGGGGTCCGAGATTACGGTCCCATTCTCCTGGAGAACGGGAAGGGGGTCCTGCGAGAACTTGCCCCGAATCCTTTTGACTCGCCTCCACACCTCTGCCCGACGAGATTCACCGACAGTGAAATCGTTCAGGCGGCGCTTATAGCGCATGTAGGCGTGCAAAACGGCCAGACGTCCTAGGAATAGCAGTCAGGCCCGCGGCGATGAGGTTGCGGAGAAGAACTCAACGGCCTCATCTACCGACCTAAACTTCTCAACTGAGATAGAGAATTGAGTCATTTCCTGAAATGCAGGCCACCGCGCCCGCGACAAGCACCACCGAGGTGGGTCAAGGCAAGAAAATGAAGCGGTTCTCAGACAGTGATGCGTAAACTCATTCACATTTAGGACACCCATCTCAAGCTCTTCGATCAGATCGGCAAGGACTTGTCCCCTGGGATTTATGGAATAATCTACCCAGAGAGGATGCCTGCCGTTCAGATCTCCAAGCAAGAGATAGGGCCTCGGCAACCGTGCCACGACGTGCCTATCCAGGTGCAGCTGCACAGCCACTGCCTGAAGGGAGGTATCTAAAGAGAAAGGAAGAACGGAGACATCATGCTGGGTGTAAACCGCGCATCCCCCAGCCCGGCCATCCCGCGGTGGTGGGGTCGCAAGACCCTTATACCCCGAGAGGTCGGGCAGGGGGCACGCACCTAAAATGGTCTCCTGCAAAAAGATAGCTAACGGGAAACGGGACGAGACAAGCCTCCGCAGCTCCTCCCAGTTGGCCCGGAGTCCATGGCAATTCCATTGAAGGAATATGCCCTACAGGCCTAGCTCGGAGGAGACGCGGGAGCCCTCCTCGAACAGAAGAACCTCACGGGAATGGCCGTACGCTTCCCGAGGGCAGAACCCCGGGCGCTGTTGGCCGCACAAAGCGCTGAAGGTGCTGTCGCCTTCGAGGACTTATAGGGGGAGGTTGGGCTCGCCAAGCGAGTCTTTTCCTCACTCCTCCTCGAAAACTTAGGCGGGCGTTGCGGCTTCGGAGGCGGGGGGCCCTCTTTTCGAGGAACCACCGTCTCCGATCCACTCGCTCCACCACTAGGCGTGGGCGAAGGAGCCGAAGCTCCTTTGTTGCTGTCCTCCTTTCGGGGGACAGCTTTAGGAGCCACGGAAGATGGCCTAGCGACTATCTTCAGGGGTGTTGCCTCCTGTGAGTCTAACGACTCGGTGGAGGCACGTAGCCGTTTCGCCTTACGGGAAGCGGTCACGCTGGGGGGAGAGGGGAAAGCCCTGATTTTAGCCGGGGCTGGGTTTGAACCCTTTTTGATGCCAACTTTACCCAGGGAGCGCCCGGGTTGAGTAGAGCGTGCAGAAGGGTTCCGAATGGGCGCCGAAACAACCTTGCTCGTTGGCCTGGATGGGCCTAGCGCTGAGGGTGTCTTTCTAACCATTGAGGCATAAGAGGTCGCAGGCAGAGCAGGCGCACCAGGACCAACTCCTTAGCCTCATGGAATGACAGTCGCTCCTGGTCCTGAATGGCCAGGATTTCTTTCTCAAGTAGATATTCCCCAAATTGCTTCGAAGAAGCGGGATGCGGCTCTCCGCAATTGACACACTTGGCCACACAAGATTTAGACTTATCGTGTGCGGCCTTGGAGCAATTTACACAAACTTCCGGTGACCCCGACTTTGCACGTCTACCAGAACAATTCGTATGGCCAAAGCGGTGACAGTAATAGCACCGCCGCGGTAGAGGTACCAACTGGCACGTACCGATTCAGGGAGCTTGTCACAGTCAAACGTGATGAAGTGTAGGGGTGGGTCTCGAGGCCCCTCCCTGTTTTCTCATCACACGTTCGACTTTGACCACCCCATGGTCGGCCAGCTCTAAGCAGATGTCCTCAATGGAGTAGTCAACGAGTTTCCTCACATAAAATACTCCTCTCACAAAGTTCATGGTAGAGTGCGTCGTCACACTCACCGGGGTGCCATGAAGTGTCCGAAGAGCACTTATCTTGGCCGCCTCAGCGGGATTCGCCGCATTCGCCAGAAGGCTCCCATCCGAGAAACGGGTCACCTTCAGCTCTCTACCAATTACACTAGCTAATCCTCTCCTCTGATGGATCATGTTGCCCTTGACCAACATGGTGAAATCAGTGGAGCGAATAACGAGGAAGCATTTGAAGCCAAGGGGCTCGAAAACGCCAGGTAACCTCTGAATCAGGGGCCCCGATGTCATCGAGGCTTCGGCCTGTGCACTTTTGGTCTTACTTAGTCAGGGGCTCCGCAACAAAGGGAGGGGGGCAGAGGGGCCGGATGTGCCGACCTTGGCTTGGTCGCTTGCCAAGGTGGCAGCAGACCCATCCGTCCCCGTAGCCCCCGTGGATGGAGAGGAGCCCTGAGTCTTTTTTGTCTTTTTCTTTTTCTTTTTTGGGGATGAGGGCGGGGAATGAACCAGCTTCTCACCTCCGCCTGAAGAAGCCCCCAGGCCAAATGGACTGGCCTCAGCCAGGTCCTTTTCTGAAATGGAGAAGGGCCTGGTAGTCGTGGGGGCACCGGTCGGAGGAGATCCCTCCCCTCCTTGTACTGATTCGGAAACCCTAGCCGTTTGAGGAGGACCTTGCATAGGGGCGGATTCGGAGCTTGGAACCGAGCCCAGATTCCCCCCCATGGAAGGCCCTACCGTCTGAGGCTGGGTTTCCTCAAGGATCATGTCTATCTCACGGGGGGCCTCCAGTTGGCCATCCGCCCCCAAGACATTGCAGGTCCCGTTGGCACTATCGTCACTAGTGGGAAGGCACAGGCCTTGACCCTGGCAAGGTTCAATATTCTTGCCAGCAGGTCTTTTGAGGGAAGCAACCGAAGGGGCCTGCTGGCTTTCTTGGCAGTCCCCTTAGAAACAACGGAGGGGACTGCCGCTGGAAAAAGGGAGGTGCCCGAAAGCACCTCCAAAGGGGGTGAGGGGGAGTCCCCTACACCCGTAAGCAAAAGAGAGGAGTAAGCCTCCTCTCCGGTTAGAGAGATATGGAGGGTCCCCTGCGCAAGCATAGGGGGGGAGGACCTCCATTTTTTTGGTGGAGCTGCCCGAGGGTGGCTCCGTTGGTGACACAGGGAGAATTAAGGGGGAGCTTTTTGTGTTTCTCATCATTGGGCATGGTGACCCTATTTGTTTCATGGGATGCAATCGCTCATCACCTCTTGCAGTTGCCCGCACTGCAAGAGGTGCTTACAGGCCTGGCAGAGCCAGGCGCCGCCATTTGGGACCACCACTCCCGCCTGGTAGCCCATCGGTATGGCGGCTCCACATTAGATGCGGCATATAAAGATAGATTGTGAAGAGGAGAGGAAAAGGGATGTGAGGAAGGTATGGGTGGGGATGAAGCAGATTATTAAAAAAAAACATCCTGAACCGGAGCACAGAGGTTAGGGAACGTTGTCCCCTCCCCCTTCAGCCCCGATCCGGGACGGTTGGCTTGAGAAGAAGGTCAGCATCTACCCTGTGAAATTAGAGGCTGACCAGAGAAAGTTGTGGGAGAGGTTGTATGAATAGCGACGAAGTAGGGGAGAAATACAGGCTATCTGAAGGAAGGAAGAGAGGCTAAGCTGGGGCCGGACGGAGCGCTGGATCCCGTCAGCATGGCTGCCAGGATGGCAAATCGCCGCACCCCTTACGGGGCACAACAGGTTGCACCTGCAGCATCCTGATTAACCATCTACACCATGAAACAAAGGTCGTGCTGCCATAACATTTATTGCAACCTCAGTGGAACACAATTTCTCTATTATAATACAATAGGGCCAACCATGACACTATAAGCAAAACCTCAATTTTTAATTGTACACATTTTACTACAGATCTTTACTCATTTAAGATGCCTTTATTTCTAAGTGGGGACCAAGGTACTGATTAATGTAAGATCTACATAACATGTGAAAAACTTCAAGGATACTAAACAGATCACTCCACTACCCACTAATCTATCCATACGTGCATAACAAAGAAAGGCACATGATCTTTGGGTTCAATCCACTTCATCAATGCCACTTTACAGGACACGAACCCAGAGGAAAAATCTTTCCCAAACCAAAAACCTGTCCCCCTGTCAATGCTCCAGTGTGGTCACCACCCAAAACTAAACAGATACAAATACGGCCCCAGTTGGACTGGCACATATCTACTTCCACTGCCACCCGGAACCAGACAGAGTTCAACACTTATTTACAACATGCCCAACATAAAAACAGGAGAGACAAATAAAACAAAATAAAGTGTGGCAGCTCTGGGAGAATCTAGTCTGGGGGAAAACATAAATAAGACTTGCTAATTGTTGGAGAGAGATCCGGAGAATAAGGTGAATGGGGCAAGGCCTAGATTACCAACTGGTTCAATTTCTGTTATCATCCTTGAGATATGTGCATTATTGAGAATAAGACCCCATTAATTGAAAATCACTGGCTGGATCACTCATGGATTTTATATGCATTTCCTCCAATTCCTGGCAATATTATCCCTTGTTACTCCATAACCCCAAAAGTTATAGTGAATAACAGCAATCCTTTGGGTGATCTTTAGTGGGGTGAACTCCTTTTTGGATCATCATTGGGGATCCACTTCTCAATGCATATCGCTATCCAATTAAGAAAAGGATAATTATGATTCCATAGAAGCAATGTTGAGCAGTTTTCAAAGCGTCAATTGCTTTGGCCACAGGTTCAGTTCATGTGGAAGCTACTTATCCTTTTTGTCTTCTTTCCAAATGCCTGCAGGTGGTTGAGACTGCATGATTTGCCTTTCCCAACATATTTGTGGAAGTCAGGCATTGCTGCGTGTGGTTCTACCTCAACTAGTATCTTCAATATGTTATTGAAGAAAGGTTTCCTTCCACAACTTAGCTTATTTTCAAGTCTTTGTAGCAAATCATTTTGAACCAAAGGTGTACTGCCTGTTCCATAATAGATGACCCATGGCCAAATGCTTTGCTGGTATTGGAGGCAGTTTTAGAAGCATTTTTCCCCCTCATGTTTAAACTTGTACAAGAAAATCAAGTCTTTTTCGCTTATGCTGTTTTGAAAATGATCAAACTAATTCTGATTAAAATGCAGAAGCAAGGACTTCAAGGCACCTCATAAAAAGCAAAACAAGTAAGACCAAATGTAAATACATTTTTACCAATTGCAACCATAAACTAGCTGCCTTACAGCTTTGAACCTTTAGTTTTTAAAACTGAAATTAATTTTTGAACAATCTAATACCTAGTCTGAATATACAAATGGAAGTGCTAGAGAATGAGAGGGGGCAAAACTATGTTGAATCTGCCTACATTCTACAATGTAATCAACAAAAGCAGGAGGAAAACTTCATAATTCAGCTTTAACTGCTTCCCCTAAAAATGTGGTCCATGGGTATCACTGCCACTAAAAAAAAAAATATCCCAATCCCTTTATGCCTTATTAAATACAAAGCCACCTATCATTTCACCACAACCACCCTATCTATCCCTTCATGGTGATAGGTTGTCCCTGCAGGTGCAATTCATAATGGGAACATAAATATGAAGAAATATGGAGCTGTACATTTATGAAACCATTTGCAAATGTACATGAAGCCACCTTTCTTTGGCCTTTGAAAGTAGTAGGTGTGAAATTGTGTAATAAATGAGCAGCGATTTTCAAGATTCCTGGATTTACCCCCAAGTTAAATGACAAGCAAGCAGCTTCAATTATAATCAATGTAAATCAAGAGCCACTGATAAAATATAGAAAGGGACAAAGATTAATAATTGTCATCAAGGTCTGAGTGCAAAGGGGTTGTGCGTTGGTATGTGACAGGAAAGTGCAAGAGAAAGGAAAAACCACTTGTACATATGTACACCATAGACCAGCTCATTAATAGCATAACCCACTTCAAACTTTCATTGTGGCAACCAGGAACTAAACATCTCATCATGGTAGGGCTTAATGATGGAATATTTTGATCTAGAAAATAAGGTGGGGGGGGGGGATTCAAAAAATTAATCATCATCAACTACTTTCCCACAGGCATGGTTGGCAGGCATCAATGCAATTATTGGCATTACTGCAATTGCACTCACAAAAAAATATGTGCAGCTTCTCAGGGCAATAGCCCATATCCACATTTTAGTGGCCTTTTAAAGGCACACCAGAAACCCACATACAGGCAAGAGCTCAAAATAGTTTAAGAGGGAAAACATCTGAATGAAACAGGAGGATGAGTTCTGGCTGAATACTTAGTTTCCTGTCTGGGATGGGAGTAAAATTTAAAGGGCTTAACTATCAATCAGCACATATACAATGCCTTTCATGCTGGAGACATACTTAGCAACAATATCAGAACCAAATTCATCAGATTCCTCAACATCCCAATGTTGGTCTCCACTAAGGGGAGGCATTTTGTGTGAATCAGTAGTGCCACATACTCCTCCAAATAATACTGAAAAGACTACTGACTGCCCATTTGTAAATCCTGATGAACTTTACCCTCAACAGAGTCAGTGTACGATAGATCCTGAAATGCCCTCTGGAGTAAGAATACCACCCAGGTGTCTGCTCTTTTATAGAATAATCCCAAGAATACATTAACCTCGGAAAAGGGTTGGGGTCACTAGCATCAATCAAACTGACTCGGATTTTTCAAAGGGGTTTTTTTTTATCTCCTTTGCCCTAATAAATCGGTCAAGGAGGGAGGTGAACATACCTTGAAATTGGAAGATGCTTGAAGGTTGATATCACAGCCATTCCTGCCAGTGGCATGGTCTGACTCTTCAGTCATCTTATTCTTAATGCCAATCTTCAAACGTTTGGAATCAATGGGAGAATTAGGAGGCAGAGAAGGATGGCAAACAGGCAGAGTGTGGGAAGTTTCTGGTGTCGGAGTATGAGGCATCTGCTTAATGGGATGTGGTGCAGAGGGGGCCAACAAGTGTGGCAATGGTGGAGAGCGTGGTACAGGGTTGGGAGGGCGGGAAGGATGGTCAAGTGGGCTGGCAGGTGGATGAGGCAAATCGCTAGGCTTGATGAAATTCCCCCTAGGCTCCAGTGGAGGCGAGGAAGTAGGGGGTATCGGAGGGATGGTTTTATTGAGTGAGGAACTGATAAGGAGAGGAGGAGGAGGTGGAGGGCAGTGAATATTTTGGCCTATATGCCCAACAAGGACATCAGAGGGTATTTCATTGTCTGAGTCAGGTATTGTGATGGTTGTTGCAGGGAGTTTTGGAGGTGGAGTAACAATCTGGCAGTCTGCATCATCAGTATTATTTTCTGGAGGTGACTGCAAAACCTGCTTTGACAGTTGAGATGTCAATGGTTGATGTTGCGATTGCTCTGGCTCATCTTCATCCTCTTCATCAGCATGCAGCAAGGGATCCGTAGATCCTGATGGTTTGAATGGTCCATTTGTCCCATTTAGTCCAGCCATAAGGTCAGAGAGGGAAAGGGAGACCTCTTCCCACATTTGTTGTGCTTTCCCCTCAGCCTCAAAATCCAAAATTTCTTTGACCTTTCAAAAGAGAATTTTTTCCTTAAAAATCATTTCATTCTAACAGAGCAGATATACCAAAACTGAGGCCACATAAAAACTATGTTAGCCTCTTTTTTTAAAAAGACAAGAAATAAAACTATCACCAAAGGTAGGTCTTTTACCTCAAGGAAGAAGAAAAGGACAAGAAATGGATGGATAAACACATCCTCCCCCCGAAAAAATATTTAAAAAATAAGTGGTGAAATTAGAAGTGAAAATGTGTAAAAGGGGCATAACGTAAGCAGCCAGAAAGAAACTGAATATGGCCTGAGACTGGGGGAAGGAAGGTGTGCAACACTGCAATAAAGGCAGTGTCCCCTTGTTGGATTAGGACGGGGGGGATAAAATAAGGGGGAGACTATTTGGCGAAATTTAGGGAATGTTATTAGTGATTGGAATAGAGCTGTACTGGTAGATTTAGCCAGTGCCTCGACTCCCTTTCCTTTTAGTCACCCACCTGCCTCAGCTTACATATTACCAATCAAGCGTGTGTATAAGTGAGATTCATGGTTGAAAAATGCCTTGTATTGCATAATTAGTCGCTCATTGGAGGCAAGTCATGTGCATATGTGAGAACTGATAGTGGAATACATTAATTGTACCACACATCCATTTTCAATAAATTTAGGGGGTGTTCCGTGGGCCAATGAAGACTACCACTTCCACATCAAGGGAAGAATACCCATTCTACATCAAGGAAAGACCACCCCATCAACATCAAGGGGATGTGTGAAGAGAGGTGGGTAGTAGAATAAGTCACCACAACTATCTCTCACATTGTGCATGAGATTGCCAACCAGATAATGAAACGCACAAAGATCAAAATGACACTCACTTGTTTTCCTCAAGGCATGAGGGGTGGAGCGATGTTAAGTTTTATTGGGTTTTGACACTGGTCAACCAACCATCATAGAACCCCTTTCTCATTCTGTGTCAGGGGTATGTGGATATCAGTACCCACATGGGAAATACCAATACTCCAGTGACAGGGTTCCTGAACAGAGGAGAGAGTAGGTATGTTTCGTTATGCAGTGAAGATAGGAAGGGAATGATAGTGTTGTGATGATGCAAGTGGAGCTAATTACCCCTCTGGGGATAGTAGTTCGCCAACCTGTCTTTATCCGTTTGGATCCTGACCAGATAATGAAATAGACATAAAGGTCAGTATGACAATCACTGGTGAGCCCAAGGGCACCAGGAGCCAGTCCCCTTTGTGGAGAGGTGCCAGGAAGTATTATGTTTTAACACCAAACAGCGTTCAGGTAGAACCTTCGTCACCTCGGGGCAAAGGGACCTGTTCCGCATCAGAGGTATGTGGATATAGACCCATCGGCAGGTTTCCTTCGAAAAGAGAGTGTGTGTTGTGCTGCAAAGATGGCAAAGGAAAGAAAACAGCGTTGTAATTGGCTGTGTGTGCAATGAGAAGTGTAAGATCTAGACACCCCATTACAGGGCCGAGCACAGCGCGTCCACCAATTGATAGCCAGATCCCTACATGTATGTCCGCACTTGCCAGGAATAAACCTGGTACCACAAGGTTGAGATGCCAACACTGTATCTACTCAGCTAGCAAGAGCTCATGATACTGCAGATGAAATTTTACTGTCAATGATCACTGGACTCAAACCTGTGCCTCATTGTTACACATGGACACATTCCACTACTAGGTTACCAAAGAGCTCCAAGTGAGATGGTAAAAAGAGAGAGTGCTGTTGTGAGCAGCTGTTTGATGATGTGGCCAGAGCTCTTTGTGTGCAAATTCAACTCATAAAAGAGATCTTATTTACATTTATCAATTTCTCTTTGAATTCAATTCTTTTTTCCTAATCTAAAATAAAACTTCTTAAAGGGGGGAGAGGGAGAAAATGAATGTGTGACCAATGAGGGAGAGGGACATAAAAGAGGCTCACAGGCAGAATGACACAAAGAGTAAAAAAGGTTAGAGATTAGAAAGTCAGAAATACAAAACCTTGCCATTCCTAAGTACTGGACAAGGAAGTACTTATGCAAATAGGTATACAATATATGGCTATCTTTAACCACCTCACAAAGCGCCTCCTACTTTGCATTAACTACAAGCCCAACTAAATTTTAATTCATTATATATCACTTTTCAACAAAGTGACACTGACACGCATCAGTGCCAGCCACTAAAAACTATGCAACGCCACCCATTATCCACAAAATCATTCCTTATTTTCTCCAAACTAAATCAGCCTTTCATAGCAATGGAGTGCTATGTACTGTAACATTAATTCATTATTGCTTTAATGATTTCCCTTCACCCACAAGTGGTTTCTAATATTCTCATTTTCACTCATTGGGCATACCTGCTGAAGAAGGTCGGCAGGCAAATCCTCCAAATGAACTGGGTCAAATGAATGAAATAAGTTTCTGTCTTCAACAGCAGATGGAAATGATATAGACTTGAAGCGAAGCTGATTTAACTTCTGGGATAGAGCTGTGCGATGTATGTTCATAAAATGATTCATCATAAATTGAGCTTTACGAGACTTGGGATCATTTACTAGTTCCTTTAAGGACTTTTTATCCATGGAAAGTAATTGTTTCACCAGCAGATTTTTTAAATTAGATGTTAAAAATGAAGTGGAGGATTTTAGTGGGCTTTTCTCAGGTGAAATTTCTTCAACTTGACTTGTTGAATATGACCTTACTCTACGACTTTTAGAATGGCTACTAAAAACTTCTGTTTCTACTTTAATTGTTTCTGAAACATGTCTTCTGCGTGTCGGAGTTGGACTTTGGCACCCTCTACTCCAAGACCTTGAATTCCCCTCCTCTTCCTCCTCTTCTTCATCCTCCTCTTCCTCTGAAGATGGTGACTCATCAGTCAGTTCTTTTACAGAGTCATCATCATCATCATGAACTGTTTGGACACTATCAGAATCTGAATTTATCTCTTCTAATGCTACCTGACTTGACTTTGAGACTTCTGAGGGTAAATCAAGTACATTTTGCATTCCTCCTTCACCTCTACCAACAGATTCCCACTCTTGGGCACTAAATTTGATGTCAATATCATGCTCCAAAGATGTTCCTTCCTTTGGGATAGACTTTGGAACACTTAAATTCTGAATATCTTTTTTCATTAGAGCTATATTTGATGCATCCTCAAAAAACCTCTTATTACTCTGGGTTCTATCTTTTGACTTTTTAGTAAAACTTTTACTTGTGCACTTCTTGGCTGCAAGAAAAGTTTTCTTCAGTTTATTGGCCGCTGCTGCAAGAGCTTTCTTCTTTGCAAGTTCAGCAGCAGAGTCTTTATTCTTTTCTCTTTTTTTTCTTTTCTTCACTGCATTTCCTTTTTGGAAAGGAGATTTTGGATTCTTCTCTTTTACATTTTTAAGGGGTACCTTAAATTTACTGGGAAATCGTTTAAAAAATCCTCCATTATTAGGGATAATACCTGGGCTAGGTCTATATATCTGAGAATAGTCCTGAGGTCTTGAATTGTCAGAATACACTCTGTTAAATTTCCAAATATTAGCAAGTGTTTGAGGATCAGGACTTTCCAAATGTGGTCTCTTATATCCCTCAAATTTATACCTCGGATTCAAACCAGAACTAGTATGAAAATTTCTTAAATCTCGGAATGTCTTATGGTTTCTGTCATAATTGCCAGTCTGGTATCTTCCATATCTCCGTGACATCTCATAGCTGCGGTCATTATGCTTGGGAAATCTGCTGTTAAATGACCAATGACCTGATCTGGAGAGATCCAACTTTTCTGGATCTTTCCTGGTATCTTCATTTAAGTTGAGGTGTGAAGAAATTGGCAATCTCTGTTGCTCCCAACACTTCATATCGAAGACATGATCACTATGAAACTCATCATTTTGAAAAAAGCCTTGTTGAATTTGGTTCCAAGGTGTATGGGAGGAAAATGGAGACTGTGTATTCTGACTCGAACCAGGATAAATTTGTGGTATATTAGACATATAAGACCAATGAGTTGGATGAACCAGATTCTGGCTCCTGAGTGCTTCTGGGGGATTTTTCCTGTGCCTTGGTTCAGATTTATCTTTACTGATTTCAATGTTTGCATCTTTTTTCTCTCTCCGTCGCTTGTCATTACTATAATCAAGAGGACGAGGGGTATTTAAGCATTCTCGTTCACTTAGAATTGAATCTTGTGGTCTGTCATGATGCTCCCAATTAACTGAACATTGATTAAAACACTGACTGCCAGAAGCAATGGGTTCTTCCACTTCAGGTTTGCGATCCCACCTTGAGCGCCGCATATTCAAACTAAAAATTAAAGGAAAAAAATTTAGTCAAATAAAAAATATATATACCTAATAAATAAAGGATGATTTCAAAGTCTCTGAAATAAGAAAAATTAATACCTCAGAGTAATAAAAGCAGGTGTTGAAAATGTCATATTTATGCTCAAACACAAGATTAATCCTTCTCACTTTATTGCCAAAGATATTCTATCAATTTCTATTATTCATTTCTACTTGTTTTAACTGCAGACAGTTATTTAACTTTTCAACAAATCTTCTTCCTACGGATAGACTTTTGGATCACTCTATACTTTTGTTACATAAGAACATAAGAAAAGAAGGAGACTGCAAAAGACCATTCATGGCCTACACTTGGCAGCTCCTGTTCCAGTCAACACACAAAAGATTTCTTACCAGAGAAAAGTCATTAACATTGTCACCCTTTACAGGAGTTCATCAGATCTAATCTACAATATACATAAATGCATCCAGAGGATTATGTCCATTCATGCAACCGCAAAATATAATCTCCCCACTCCTTAGAAAAATATATACATATGTACATAAAAAAGTCAGTCCCATCTAGCAGCTTCATTCATATATTTATCTAATCTATTCTTAAAACTACCCAGAGAGGAGGCTTCTATCACATGTCTAGTGAGCCTATTCCATTCATCTACCACACGATTTGTAAACCAATTCCTCCCAATCTCCTTCCTAAACCTATACTTATCAAGCTTAAACCCATTGCTACGTGTCCTGTCATGTTCACTAAGTATAAGAACCTTACCCAGATCCCCTTTATTATATCCTTTTACCCATTTGAAGACTTCAATCAATTCCCCTCTGACTCTTCTCCTTTCCAATGTATGTAGATTTAGTTTTCTGAGCCTTTCACCATAAGGTAAGTTCTTTAGCCCACCAATCATCTTTGTCATCCTTCTCTGCACAGACTCAAGGAAAATCAATATCCTTCCTATAATATGGTGACCAAAATTGTACTGCATAGTTTAGATGAGGCCTAACTAGCGCCAGATACAGTTTTAGAATGACTTCAGCACTCTTATTGCTTACACTCCTCCTAATGAATCCCAATATCCTATTAGCTTTATTCTTAGCATTTAGGCATTGCTTTCTAGGACGAAGGTCTGAACTTACCAAAATACCCAAGTCCCTCTCACAATCGGTCCTCCCTAAAATTCTCCCATTTAATTTATAACTATTCAATGGATTATTTCTACCTATACTAAGTACACTACATTTGTCTATGTTAAACTTCATTTGCCATTTCTCGGCCCAATTGGACAGAATGGTCAATTCCTCCTGCATTACAACAGCATCAGAATCAGCCCTAATGGCCCTACCTAGCTTAGTATCATCAGCAAATTTACTCAGGTCACTACTTATACCTGTCAAGATCATTAATATAAATTAAGAATAGCAAGGGACCCAAAACAGATCCTTGCGGAACTCTACTGCTAACACACCCCCACTCAGATTTAACTCCATCTATACTAACTCTTTGCTGTCTGTCACCAAGCCATGACTGAATCCACCTAAATATACTGCCATCGATCCTGTGTGCTTTAACTTTGCTCAGAAGCCGTAAGTGTGGCACTTGATCAAAAGCCTTACTAAAGTCCAAGTATAAAATATCATAGTTTTCATCATTATCTGCTGCTTCATACACCTTACTATAAAAAGACAACAATTAGTCAGGCAGGATTTACCCTTACTAAAGCCATGCTGTGATTCTTTTATCAAGTTATGCTTATCCAAGTGATCTCTAATATTCCTTGCTATAATAGATTCCATCATTTTCCCTACCACTGATGTCAAACTTACTGGTCTGTAATTAGACATATTTGTTTTATCCCCTTTCTTAAATATAGGTATCACATTGGCTTTCTTCCATGCCACTGGCACAATGCCACTCTCCAATGATTTTCTAAAGATGCATGCTAGGGGCTCACTTAACACATCCTTACATTCTTTCAAAATTCTGGGAAAGACCTCATCAGGACTGGGTGCTTTACTACTTTTGATTTTATCAATTTCCTTTGTCACTATCTCCTTTGTGATCAAGATATCCTTTAATTTCTCTTCATCATTACCCCGAAAGATCATTGACACCTCGGGTATATTTAGAGTATCCTCCTGTGTAAATACTGAGAGAAAAAAGTCATTTAGCATTCCAGCCATTGAGTCCCTATCACTCACTAATTCTCCATTGGAATCTATAAGTGGGCCTATTTTATCTCTAACCTTAGTTTTGTATAATTGATAAAAACTTTTAGGATCTTCCTTTGCCCTATTTGCCACTTTAATTTCATAATTTCTCCTTGCTACTTCCTTATATCTCTGCCTTAAGTGATCCTCTCCATTTTTTATTTTCCTATAAATGCCCTTTTTAATGCCAATATGCTTAATTTTATGTCATCCATTTTGGGTCATTATTTTAAGGAAGCTTCAAATCTTCTGTGGCAGGAGATTGAACGGGCATGTAGAAGTAAGCATGTGTGTATAATGGGCGATTTTAATTACAGAAATATAGACTGGGAAGCTCTTGTGGGTGATCAGGAGGCTGAGGAATTTTTGAATGTTGTCCAAGATAATTTTCTGAGGCAGATTATTAACGAACCCACTAGAGGTAATAATATACTGGATTTAGTTCTGACAAATAGGGAAGAAGTTATTAAGGATACTGAGATTTGAGGAAATTTGGGTAATAGTGACCATGGTGAAATTAGATTCAAGATGAAATGGAATGGTATTGATAGTAGCATGAACAATGTTAAAATTCCTGACTTTAGAAGAGCAAATTATAATGGGCTAAGGACTTACCTGGAGGCAGTTGTACAGAAACCAGGCAATGAAATTAATTCAGGAATAGATTCAATGATATCAGTTAGTCGAGACAATAATCACCAGGAGGAAGAGATTACAATTGAAGAGGAGTATGAAAGAATAATTGAGCAATTAATTACAGGTCAGATGATTAAAATTCCTTATAAGGAGATTAGGACTAAAAATAATGACCCAAAATGGATGACAGATAAAATTAAGCATTATATTGGCATTAAAAAGGGCATTTATACAAAAATAAAAAATGGAGAGGATCACTTAAGGCAGGGATATAATGAACTAGCAAGAGATGTTAAAAAGTTAGTTAGAGTAGCAAGGAGAAATTATGAAATTAAAGTGGCAAATAGGGCAAAGGAAGATCCTAAAAGTTTTTATCAATAATACAAAACTAAGGTTAGAGATAAAATAGGCCCACTTATAGATTCCAATGGAGAATTAGTGAGTGATAGGGACTCAATGGCTGGAATGCTAAATGACTTTTTTCTCTCAGTATTTACACAGGAGGATACTCTAAATATACCTGAGGTGTCAATGATCTTTCGGGGTAATGATGAAGAGAAATTAAAGGATATCTTGTTCACAAAGGAGATAGTGACAAAGGAAATTGATAAAATCAAAAGTAGTAAAGCACCCGGTCCTGATGAGGTCTTTCCTAGAATTTTGAAAGAATGTAAGGATGTGTTAAGTGAGCCCCTAGCATGCATCTTTAGAAAATCATTGGAGAGTGGCATTGTGCCAGTGGCATGGAAGAAAGCCAATGTGATACCTATATTTAAGAAAGGGGATAAAACAAATATGTCTAATTACAGACCAGTAAGTTTGACATCAGTGGTAGGGAAAATGATGGAATCTATTATAGCAAGGAATATTAGGGATCACTTGGATAAGCATAAGTTGATAAAAGAATCACAGCATGGCTTTAGTAAGGGTAAATCCTGTCTGACTAATTTGCTGTCTTTTTATAGTAAGGTGTATGAAGCAGCAGATAATGATGAAAACTATGATATTTTATACTTGGACTTTAGTAAGGCTTTTGATCGAGTGCCACACTTACGGCTTCTGAGCAAAGTTAAAGCACACGGGATCGATGGCAGTATATTTAGGTGGATTCAGTCATGGCTTGGTGACAGACAGCAAAGAGTTAGTATAGATGGAGTTAAATCTGAGTGGGGGGGTGTTAGCAGTGGAGTTCCGCAAGGATCTGTTTTGGGTCCCTTGCTATTCTTAATTTATATTAATGATCTTGACATAGGTATAAGTAGTGACCTGAGTAAATTTGCTGATGATACTAAGCTAGGTAGGGCCATTAGGGCTGATTCTGATGCTGTTGTAATGCAGGAGGAATTGACCATTCTGTCTAATTGGGCTGAGAAATGGCAAATGAAGTTTAACATAGACAAATGTAGTGTACTTAGTATAGGTAGAAATAATCCACTAAATAGTTATAAAATTAAATGGGAGAAATTTAGGGAGGACCGATTGTGAGAGGGACTTGGGTATTTTGGTAAGTTCAGACCTTCGTCCTAGAAAGCAATGCCTAAATACTAAGAATAAAGCTAATAGGATATTGGGATTCATTAGGAGGAGTGTAAGCAATAAGAGTGCTGAAGTCATTCTAAAACTGTATCTGGCACTAGTTAGGCCTCATCTAGACTATGCAGTACAATTTTGGTCACCATATTATAGGAAGGATATTGATTTGCTTGAGTCTGTGCAGAGAAGGATGACAAAGATGATTGGTGGGCTAAGGAACTTACCTTATGGTGAAAGGCTCAGAAAACTAAATCTACATACATTGGAAAGGAGAAGAGTCAGAGGGGAATTGATTGAAGTCTTCAAATGGGTAAAAGGATATAATAAAGGGGATCTGGGTAAGGTTCTTATACTTAGAGAACATGACAGGACACGTAGCAATGGGTTTAAGCTTGATAAGTATAGGTTTAGGAAGGAGATTGGGAGGAATTGGTTTACAAATCGTGTGGTAGATGAATGGAATAGGCTCACTAGACATGTGATAGAAGCCTCCTCTCTGGGTAGTTTTAAGAATAGATTAGATAAATATATGAATGAAGCTGCTAGATGGGACTGACTTTTTTATGTACATATGTATATATTTTTCTAAGGAGTGGGGAGATTATTTTGCGGTTGCATGAATGGACATAATCCTCTGGATGCATTTTATGTATATTGTAGATTAGATCTGACGAACTCCTGTAAAGGATGACAATGTTGATGACTTTTCTCTGGTAAGAAATCTTTTGTGTGTTGACTGGAACAGGAGCTGCCAAGTGAAGGCCATGAAGGGTCTTTTGCAGTCTCCTTCTTTTCTTATATTCTTATATGGAATGTTAATCATCTGACCTGTAATTAATTGCTCAATTATTCTTTCATACTCCTCTTCAATTGTAATCTCTTCCTCCTGGTGATTATTGTCTCCACTAACTGATATCATTGAATCTATTCCTGATTTGATTTCATTGCCTGGTTTCTGTACAACTGCCTCCAGGTAAGTCCTTAGCCCATTATAATTTGCTCTTCTAAAGTCAGGAATTTTAACATTGTACCACCAAGTTATAGATATCTGGCAAACAGTTCAGTAGAGATCTACAGTTTATTAATATAGCTTCTGCATCACTGAATGCTACAAAACATGGCACCTGTCACAGGAGTTTCATAATATCTCTACATAACTAGGTTAGTGCCTATAAGTAAATATTTAATTGCAAAGGTCAGCCAATAGTATAAATTTCTCGAAGTAAAGTTTCATTAAAAAGAAATATTTTGATACCAATAATATTAATATTCACACTTTACTTTGTTGCTCTCATGTTCTCTTCCATTTAGCCTGACAGTATTCAGAAATGAAGCGTGTGTGGTTTTTCACAGAGGATTTATATAGGTATTATATTAATAGTGTCAGATGGTTAAGGAGCAGGATAAGATGGGAGGGTTAGTATTTGGGGGTTGCGAGAGCATTAAGAAGGGGGGAGTTATATTTTATGGGCGAGGGTTATGATATTTGGCAGCAGTCAGCAGGGACAGAGCCACATAAATTACAAAAGAGGCAATTTTTAGGGCAGATTATCAAGACTGAAGCCTAAAAACCGCAACAATTAATGCCAAATATCTATAAGGCACACTCAAGTGACAAAGGTTGGCACACCTCTCTCAGGGTGCTGAGTAATAGAGCCAACAATTTGAACAATTAAATGAGTCATCGTATAGAGTATGGCCGGATCCAGGTCCTAGCTTATTTCAGACTATTTTTTCTAGCTACTTTTTCTGAGCTGAAATGTATGTGGACAAAGTTTATGGTGATTTCCAATTATATACTAGCCCCCAGACCCCCTCAAATGATTAAAATCTCAGGATCATCGTAGGCCCATCCCCCCTGATGAGCGGTCTCCAACAATGAGCCAACCCTCAAAATAAGCTAGAATCGCATCCGCCCATACTCGCAACATTTACCATTAAATCTTGTATAGCATTTTGATAATAAGTTTAAATCAAAATTAAACCACTATTTGGTCCATTTTACCTTATATCGATAATTTGGGTTGTATTTATGGATTGTTGTTGTTTTGGTAATATGACTGAATCATTTGGATGGTTCTGTGATCACGATTTAGGTTCTGGAGGTTAAAATAAATTCAGTTACTTTATCTTCACCTCTATTTTTACATATTTATCCTTATAAACATTCCTGTCATTGATATTTGCACAGATATTCTTTTCCTGGTTCCTCACTCTTCTTACTTCCTGCCAGGATAAATTCCTGTTCCCATCTAGATCCTCATTCATCTTCATGATCCCATTGGTATCCTCATTCATCTTAATCCAAACCCTTTATTTGATACTTTCCTACTAAATTTAATCACATGTTCAACTTTCCTTTTCATCTCCTTATATGCATTCAACCAAATATCCTTTCATTCTCATTTACACCATTAGGGGACCCTTTTTATTTTCTATCACAGATTTAACATTATAATTTAACTTTAAGCATTTAGCTTCCTCTTTGCAATTCTAGCACACCTATTCACAATCCCTACACTACCTATTACCAATTCTTTAAATTTGTTCCATATTTGCTCCATCTCCATTATCATACAAAAGTTAACTATCTTCCTGAACTTAAATAGGTAAAGATGAAGATTGGCAGCACGCCCAAAAAAGTGTATTTTTTTGTATGTATGTTTTGTTTACCTACACATGCATAGTCATGCGCGTTTGGTTAAATAAAAAATGTTAGAACATTATTTGGTAACACTTCAGTTTACGGGCACACGGCAGGTGGCGCTGTTTATAGGTTACAATTTGGGGCTACAATATGTCTTATGATGTCAGACAGTGGAGTCAGATGTGACCAATCACGGCGTTATATTTTTTTGTATATGAATATATACTGGGGGGGCTGTGGCCCCAGATCCCCCCCCCCAATTGATTGAAACTCAAGATCATCGTAGGGTGGTCCCCCCGCAATGATATCTCCCATATGAGCAGTCCTCTTGAATTTAGTATTTTTTCCTATTTTATTTTTCATATTTTTTGTTTTGCTGCGAATGACCACATCTTTTTACTGGCAGAAAAAAACCTGGTAACCTAATGACAAACCATACTTACGTAAAATGATCAATTATGAAAAAATATAAAATTTGAACAATGTCTTTTAAACTTAAATGGGAACACGCGAAAAATGTATCCCTTCGCGCTGATTATTTGAAACGGCACCACTGTTGCTTACTGTTTTTGTTTACATATATTTTATCGCAAAGAAACATTAAATTTTCTGAAAAAATTAAATTTGCACTGCATTTTATAGTTTTCTCAATTGGTTTCTGCGCCTCTAAAAAATCCCAAAGTTTTTCACAGTCATGCAAAATAAACCCGAATTCAAATAACAAAGAAGCACAACTAGAGCATGACGAAACCAAAACATTTGTGCAACAGGTCCTATTTATAGCTATGACATTGCCAGTAAAAAGCTGCTATCATTCACAGAGAAACAAAAAATACAAAAACAAAAATAATAAGAAAAACAATAAAAAACATCAAGAAAACTTACTTAACTTAGAAAAAATGGTAAATATGTAGACGAGCGGCCCGGCCGATAAGATGTACTATTTCGTCCTTGTTGTCCAAAATGTTTCACGTTTTTGGAGTACATTTATAGGGGACCGCTCGTGGGTGGGGGGGGTAAACACGATGCGTGGACCGTACTACGATGATACCGAGTTTCATTAAATTGGGGGGGGTCTGGGGGCATAGCCCCCCAGTATATAATCCTAATTTTTATAATGTTCTGACATTTACAGAGGTAAATGCTTTAACTACATCATGTCAGTACCTTAAATCATTTTGCGAATTATAATAAGGGTTGGGGGTGTGGTATGACATCAGAAAACTCAAACGTGCATGAATATTCAGACAGGTGAACGATAATATTTACACAAAATAATTTTTCCCGGCCAGGCCGCTCGTCTACATGTTTACCAAAAAAAAAACTAGAAACGAGCAAAGGCGCAGATATTTAGTATTACAAAATAAAGGTTACAAATCCCCCAAAACAACAAAAAAATATAACGCCATGATTGGTTACATCTGAAGCTACCATTTGACATCATAAGACATATTGTAGCCCAAAATTGTAGCCTACTAACAGCGCCACCTACCGTGCGCCCCTAATCTGAAGTATTACCCATTATTCTATAAACAATTATGATTATATACTGGGGGCTATGCCCCCAGACCCACCAATTGATTGAAACTCAGGATCATCATAGGGGGGGCCCCAACTGCAATGATAACCCCCCCTACGAGCAGTCCCCTTGAATTTACTCCCAAAAGATGAAACATATTGAAACAGGGACAAAATATTTTGCATCCCATCATTCACGCCGCCAATCTTCATATTCACCCTTAAATATATAACACCAAAAAATCCAAAATGAAAAAATGTCACTGAATAGAGAGCACACAGAGAACATGTCCAATTGCTACCGATGCTGATAGTACAATCCTATGGATTGTTTAAATGTATATTGTAGATGCATGATCTGACACAATCCTATGAAGTTTAAATTGTATATTATAGATGCATGATCTGACACAATC
Source organism: Ceratothoa steindachneri (assembly GCA_963969495.1). Classification (NCBI taxonomy): domain Eukaryota; kingdom Metazoa; phylum Arthropoda; class Malacostraca; order Isopoda; family Cymothoidae; genus Ceratothoa; species Ceratothoa steindachneri. The sequence goes on from OZ018325.1 coordinate 153,190,093, forward strand.
CTATGGATTGTTTAAATTGTATATTGTAGATGCATATGACACAATCCTATGAATTGTTTAAATTGTATATTGTAGATACATGATGACACAATCCTATGGATTGTTTAAATTGTATATTGTAGATGCATGATCTGACACAATCCTATGGATGCATTTTGTAGGTGGGTTTTAGCAGATGTGGATGACATTTGATAGGCCCTTGTAGCTTTTGTCATCCATGAAATTATGTTATGTTATGAATGCTCTGACACAATCCTATGAATGCATTTTTTTTTTGAGGGGGGGGGGTTAACAGCCAGGAACTAATACCCACCTTAAATAATGCTGACAAATTGCATAAATAATAACGAATTCTTAGATAAATACCTAAAAATATATTAAAATATTACAGGCAACAACTATTGCTTCCCTTATGGAGACATGATTTTATTTCGAAAATTATTCAATACACAAACGATGCGCCATATTTGTTGATATCTTAATATGATTTGTTGTAGAATTGCAGGGATACCAACCGCTGAAAATTATCTTCGTTTTTCCCTCTTGGTATCTATGGTTGATAGTCTGTTTATAGTGCATTCAAACAGGGGCTGTGGGTTGGTGATAATAGTCAATGGCACCAATAAATGAATATTCGCATGTGATATGCATAAAAGTAAATAAAATGTATCCCTACCCCCCATCTAAAATCAGAGCAATCGTAGAAACCAGGGATACCAGATTATTCCTTCCCTGAGGCACCTTGAATATGAAGATAGACTGAGGGTATTAAATATGTTCTCGTTCGAAAGGAGGTGTGTGAGAGGGGATATGATTGAGCTCTTTAAAATTTTTTCCGGGATAGATAAATTGGATGTTAGCAAGTTTTTTGAGTTAGATGATGGAAATCGGACTAGAGGTCACCACTTGAAAATTAAAAAGCAAGGGTGTAGGTTGGATTTAAGAAAGTATTTTTTCACCAATAGAGTGGTAGACTTCTGGAACAAATTGCCGCAGAGGGTAGTAGGTAGTCCAAATCTAAATGTATTTAAGAGTAGGTTGGATGAGTTTATGGGAAGGGAAGGTTGTGATGGTTCCTAAGTTTTGTATATATTAATATTGTTTGTATATATCTATAGCTGCATGATTTAGTTCTTGACAAGCCTTGATTGGTGATACCCTTGTTTCTGGATGCAATCCTCTGGATGTAGTTTTCCTCGGAGTTTGGGTGCCTTGAAAAAGAGGCCGCTTGACTCGGATGACCTATGATGAGCCCTTGTGGCTTTTGTCATCCGTTATAATATATTGTGGGGGACTTTGATTTTGTCTTCCCCTGGTGATGGTGCTTTTTGTGGGTGGGTTTTGACGGAGGCGGATGACCTTTGATAGGCCCTTGTGGCTTTTGTCATCCGTGTAATTATGTTATGTTATGTTATGTTATGTTATGTTATGACATTGGACAGTGGCGATAGTAAGGTAGTGCCATTCGTCCCTCATATCCTGGAGGAGATTCCCCGACAGGATAACAAAATGTACATGAAGTTTAGAATGACAATCACTGGTCAACCAAAAGACACCAGGAGCCTGTCCTGGTTAGGGGTGAAAAGTGTCCTGGTTTAACTGTGTGTTTTTTACACAACTAATGATAGTGGCACCTTTCGCGACTCAATAGAGAGAGGTGGGAAGCATTTAAATACATCTATGTATTTAAAATTGTATTTGTAAATACATTTTGAATCATGAATTTAAATACTTTTGAAAATAGTTAAATACAATAAATTTAAATACTTTTTTAAAGTACTTTACTGATAATAGGTTTATATAGCTGTTAAGAACGTGTAATGCATGTTTTAGCTTGTCGCAACTTGTATGACACAAACGATTAACTGCGTGAGCCGGTGAGGGGAGATTGCTTGCATCAGTTGAAATTCAGTTAACAGATGGTCACAGTTGTGTCCGGTCGTATAGTGAGAGCGCTCAGCGTTATTTCAACTGCAGCATGACAACTTCAGCTTCTTCGAAAGAGTATAAAGTGGAGAGATTAGACAATAATAAAGACGAGGAAGATGAATGTAATATAGTCATTATGATATATATAGCAAAGAGAGTTTCGTCTTTTTTGACGTTAGCCGGTCCACCTCACAGCTCGGACCTACATATTTCTGCCTCCAAGGCAAGCGCGGCTCACCCCTGTGCTAAACTGGAACCAAAAACTGAGCTGAAATTATCAATTATCGTTAGTTTGGAACCAAAAGTATCGGCGATACCGATTAATCAATAACGCGGAAAAATATCGGATAACCTGATATCTTAATTGCGATAACGCCCACCTATGCTATTATGTGGTAATATACTTTTATTGCTAAAAATACTAGAGGGCTTGCTGGTCGAAGGTTTTGTAGCCGGAGTGATGGCAACATTCTCACAGTTCCATTGGCCCTTGCAACGAACCTGGTTGTGTGTACGGTCACCTGTTAAGTGTTGTGCCTGGCAAGTACTTCTGTAGATAGAGGGGAGTAGGAAAGGAGGCAAATAAAAAATAATAGCGTAGGCGAGTTGCGAACACCTTCCCGCGTCGCTGGACCACTGTTAGCCAGCGGCGAACCACTCTGCTATCCTGGGTCTCAAAAAAAGACTCATTCAAACGAAGCTTTTAAGCCACTCGCCTGCACTTCCTCGAACGCTATACAACCCCCCTCCTAGAAGCAGAGCGTATTTTGAAGAAATGAAGAGAGCCCGTTTGGAAATGTTATCCAAGGGCTAATGCTCCCCCTCCCGGGTCTGGGCACCATTGTAGATAGAGGGGAGTAGAAAAGGGGCAAAAAAAAATAATAACGTAGGTGAGTTGCGAACAGCTTCCCGCGTCGATGGACTACTGTTAGGCAGCGGCGAATCCACTCCGCCACCCTGAGTCTCAAAAAAGACTCATTCAAACGAAGCTTTTCAGTCGCTCGCCTGCACTTTTCGTAAGCTATACTACCTACTCCTACTAAACTTCACTATTCCCTCTATACTTGACCCATCCTTACTTTCACATTTTCCTAATCTTGCCTGTATTGTGCAGGAGTATAAATTCATACAAGGTGAGTTGTCATCATGATTGGATTGTGTCCATTTGTTAATTGCTGTAACTATTGTATATACTTCTTGCGCTACACTTGGCTTATTATTTTACCAGTTTGCAAAACTTAACACGCCATGTCTTCTGGACAGATAATTTATTGGCGACGAGGTTATTTTACTTTTTCTTGCTGGTTGTCGCGTGCAGCGGTATTTGTACAGTCTTATCTTAGTGGTTGTTCTCTCATTGATAGTGGGGGTTGACATTCTGTGCTGATACTCTAGCTTGTGTGGTAGTATCTAGATTAGATTGGCACAATTGTTTCTAGTGTTCTACGTTTGTATACCTTGTGCTAATAGTGTACCATTCTAGATGTGTGCTTTTGTGTGTCACAGATTTCAATCATGGCTAAAGTTGGCATAATTGATCACTTTAATGAGAAATTAGAAGATTTTGATACCTATGTCGAGCGTGTAGAACTTTATTTCATTGCCAATAATATTACGGTAGCAAACAAAGTTTCGTCTTTTCTTACATTAGCTGGCCCTATGGTTTACAACTTAGTTAAAAGCTTGTTGTCACCTACTAAGCCAGCAGATTCTAACTATGATCACATCATTAGGATTTTAAAGGAAAGTTTTAAGACAAAAGTCATTGTCATCTATGAGAGGTATTGTTTCTATTCTCGAAACCTGAAACCTAGTGAAAGCATTGCAGAGTTTGTAGCCGGAATAAAGGTTTTAGCACATACGTGTGACTTCGGCGACACATTAAACGATATTTTGCGGGATCGTTTTGTGAATGGCTTACTCAATGAAAATACTCGCCATACTTTGTTAGTAGAATCAGACCTAGCGTTCAAACGTGCTTTAGAGATCGCAACTCATCATGAGGCTGCTCAAAGGAATTCACAAGCCATAAGTCATGGTGCTGTTCACAAAGTCAATAATGTGACTGCTTTTCCTTCCAATGTGTCCTCAAAAAACAAGGGAAAACCTAATTTTAGCAAAGGTAAAAGTGATTCTAAATCTAAACCAAAAACAAACTGCACTGGCTGTGGCGAGTTACATTGGAAGTCAGATTGTTCATTTAAAGAGGCTGATTGTTTTGGATGCAAGAAGATGGGACATATTAGGAAAATGTGCTTTAAGAACAAGTTTAAGTCTAACTCTAATGTGAATGCTTTACTTTCTCCTTCCATTAATTCTCATGTGCACAGTATTCCATATAGTTTATCCAATGATGATTGTTATGACTATGTTTTTAATTGGTCATCTCCTAAGGTAAACCCTATCACCATGACAGTACTAGTGAACGGCATGCCTTTAAAGATGAAAGTAGATAAGGGAGCAGCCAGATCACTGATTTCTAAGCAAACTTTTGAGGGACTGTGGCCTAATGAATATGGCCGTCCCCCACTGTTCAATTCTTCAGTAAACCTTAGAGTGCACGGTGGTTCACTGTTAAGTCTCGCAGGTGAAGTAGAAGTATTAGTTAAGAGTGTGCCTCTCAATGGTTTATTTCATGTATGTCAAACTAGACTTGTTGTAACCAATGATTGTGGTTCTGCATTTCTAGGTGGGGACTTGTTACGTGCCTTGAAGCTTAATGAGCTCAAACTCTCAGTAAACAAGCTTTCTGCTAGACACTTCAGTATCACCAAAGTACTGCAAGCCAAGGGTGGTGCATTATATTTTGCGTGGGAAAGGGGACAAGGAGTTGGATCGGTTGACTAAAGAAGGCACCATTAGTCCTGTGACATCCTCAGCATGGGTTGCACCTGCTGTGTCGGTTTTAAAGCCAGATAAAACTATTAGAATCTGTGATTACAGATTGACTGCAAAGAAAGCTTAGTGTTTGGACACCTAGCCTATTCCTTGGTTGGCATATTTATTCAGCAATTCGTCAGATGGAACAGTGTTTATGAAGCTAGACATGTCTCAAGCCTATGCCCAACTCTGCCTGGAGGAAGAATCTAAGTCTCTTACAGTTATCAACACGCATCGAGGTCTCTTTTCCTACAATTGTCTTTGCTATGGCATTTCATCAGCACCTGGAATTTTTCAGCGTGCGATGGAGGAGTTGCTGTGAGACTTACCCGGGTTCTCTTGCTACTTAGATGATGTACTCATCATGGGTAAAACTAAAGAAAAGCATAATCAGAACCTTCACATAGTGCTGGATAAACTTCAGAGTGAAGGCCTTAATCTCAACCGACATAATTGTGCTATTGGAGTTTCGCAGGTGCCATATATAGGCTATCTAATTGACAAAGAGGGTATTCACCCTACAGAGGAAAAGACTCAGGCTTTCATCGATGCACCTACACCAACAAATGTGACTCAACTTCGGCCGTATCTCGGTGTTCTTAACTTTTATAGGCGTTTTTTGCCTAAAGCTGCTTCAGTTCTGCAACCTCTAAATCAACTTCTGAAAGCTAAGGAACCATGGGTGTGGAGAAAGGAGCAGGAGGCTGCGTTCAAAGCTTCTAAGCAGATGCTGCTGACGTCAAATGTCTTAGTACATTTCGACCCTTCTAAACCTTTGGTCGTTGTGGCAGACCACAGTGCCTATGGTGTCGGGGCTATGCTTTGCCATCACATTAATGGAACGGAGCGACCTATCCATTTCGCTTCACAGAAGCTCACTAGCGCAGAAAAGAATAATTCACAGTTGGAGAAAGAGGCGCTAGCAATGGTCTATGTTATGCGTAAATTTCAGTACTACTTGTGGGGACAGATTGATTTCACGGTGGTTATTGGCCACAAACCCTTGCTTGGTCTCTTCTCGTCTAATAAGAATATCCCACTTCTAGCTTCAGGAAGAATCTTGCAAGCTTACCTTTTCACTCTTATTCACAGGTCTGGATGTTTGTTGGGAACAGCGGATGCACTGAGCCGTTTGTCACTCTCATATCCTGGGGATAGTAATCCTATGCCAGCTGAGTGGACAATGTTGGTTAACTTTCTTGACTGGGGCCCTGTCACTGCTGCTGACATCCAGACACAAACTCTTATTGATGCATTTCTCTCTAAGGTTCACAGGTATTGTGAACATGACTGGTCTCAACACACCCTTGCTTGCCCGGATATGACTCTGTACTCGAGAAAGAGGGAGGAAATATCCATTCAAAATGGATGTGTTTTGTGGGGAACACGAGTTATTGTCCCTACTAAGTTGTGAAACTCAATACTTACAGAACTACATAATGATTACGCCGGGGCATCCGCAATGAAAGAGTTGGCGCGTAGTTACATCTGGTGGCCCAACATTGATAAGGACATCGAGAACATTTCTAACTTTTGTGCAGAGGGAATATCTCAAAGGCAAAACCCTTCAAAAGTAGAGTTGCATCCCTGGGAATGGACAGAGTTGCCTTGTCATAGAATTCACGTGGACTATGCAGTGCCAGTAGATGTGCAATATTCTCTGGCTGTAGTAGATGCTCATTTAAAGTGGGTGGATGTCTATTGTACGAAGGGTACAACTGCCCAGGATACCATAAATGTCTACGGCACTCACTTTTTATATTTGGTCTACATGTGTCTGGGGTTTCAGATAATGGTCCATGTTTCACCTCCCGTGAATTTGCAGATTCTATCTCTAATTGTGGCATTCACCATATTTTAACAACTGTCTACAAGCTATCAACTAATGGTTTAGCAGAAAGAATGGTCCAGACACTCAAGAAGGCTATCAAAGTTTCTTCAGACCCTATCCAAACTACTATAGATAAGTTTCTTTACAATTACAGGATGACACCAATCACAACCACTGGAGTGTCACATGCAGGACTCATGTTTGGAAGGCGTCTTCAGTCCCGATTGGACTTACTGTGGCCTAAGGACGCTGTTGCTCCCAAGGTAACTTATAGGCAACAGGGTTAGGGGAAACACCATCCTTTTGTTGCCAGGCAGTTGACACTGCCACCTGACACACCATATTCAGTCCGCAACTATCCTGACGGAGGCCCAAAATGGCTTCCTGCAAGTGTTGAGAGCCAAACTTGCAGATGTGCGCTTCAGAATGGAGCAGTTGCCAAGCACTATCAAGACCAAATCATCACTAGGTCACCATATAGCTTACCCTAACCTCGGTTGAGCATACCTAGTGCTGATGAACCCCTTTCTACTACTATTGTGCCTCAGGAAACTCCTCTAACACCTATCAAGGATAATGTCTCTAGTGGAAGTCCAAGCGTTTCCACAGCTCATGAGGTTGTTTTCCAGTCCAACCGATCACGGAAATCGGTTGAAAGGTTGAATCTCTGATCTTGGTTAGAGATAGCAGGGAGAAGGTTCTCCTTGCAGTGTGTTAACCAAGGGGTGAGGGGTGAAATGTAGGTATTATGTTATGATATATATATATATATATATATATATATATATATATATATATATATATATATATATATATATATATATATTATGTATGTGTAATCATCTGCTATTATGTGCTAATATAGTCTTATTGCTAAAAATACTAGAGGGCTTGACGGTCAGAGGTTTTGTAGCCGGAGTGATGGCAAAATTCTCACAGTTCCATCTGCGCTTGCATCGGACCTGATTGTGTGTCCTGTCAGCTGCTAAGTGTCGTGTCTGGCAATTGCTTCATACCCCTAATAAACTTCACTATTCCTTCTATACTTGACCCATCCTTACTTTAACATTTCCCTAATCTTGCCTGTATTATGCGGGAGTATAAATTCATACAAGGTGAGTTGTCATCATCTTTGGATTGTGTCTATTTGCTAATTGTTGTAACTATTGTATATACTTCTTGCGCTACACTTGGCTTATTATTATACCAGTTTGCAAAACTTGGCCCGCACAGTCTTCTGACCAGATACTTTAATAAAGAATCATGTAACTATAGTCATCCTGCACTAGATGGTAATTTTTTTAGAGTGAAATCTTCCCATGGAAAAAAAGTGAAGTGTGTATGTATATCATTCAATGGCGAAATCTCTGCGGCGAGCAATGCTACTTCCAATCTACGCATTCATTTGAAGGTAAGAATTTATTAAAGCTAATTATATGATACTTAATTGAATTGACAAGTTTCACTATTTCTTATTTAAAAAAATGGCAAAATTGCTAGTAGCAAACGAGAATCTTAAGTAGCGTAGGTTTACCATGCACGAACCTACCTGCTTCACTTTGAACACCTTAATTTATAGTATATGCTTATTATTATTATTATTATTATTATTATTATTATTATTATTATTATTATTATTACACAAGATGAGACAGGTAGAACTGGAAGAGTGCAAGCACTATAGATTGCAATTAGCAATCCCCGCACACCTGCAATTTCGAAGAGGTAACGATGGTAAGAAGAAAAGGAAGTGGGACAGAAAAACAAACTGGAAAAAGATAGGTAAATAAAGACTTCAAGGCTTCCAGTCATCTATCGCTTCAGTTAAATTAAATTGAGTAATAAAATTAAATAAAAAAATTGAAAAAAAACAGTAAATAGCAACATTCAAACAAAACAAGATATACTGTATATAGAATATTCAAACAAGAAAAAACATAACAAATAATAAAATAACAGAATAATGGCTTATGATGAAAACAAGATCTTAGTCGCTTTCTTTTTGAAGGCATCTTCACTATTCGATGCACGAGTCTCTTCGTCCAAGGAATTACAAAGATGGACAACACTTGGCAGAAAGTAACGCTGAAACTGGCTAGTACGGCATCTGATAGACTGAAAACAAAGAGGATACCGGGCCAAAGTCTGATGAGTGTTTCTACTTGCTACAAAGCGATTTGGCAAGGAAATATACAGCGAGTGATGCGGATTGGATTGTATCTTATAGAGCATACACACATTGCTGATCTTCCGGTGATGTGCAAGGTTCCATTGGACATTACCGCGACAAAGAAAACTAGTAGTATAAGAGACTCTGTCAATAAGATGCAAGTGTGAAGTAGCAGCAGACGACCAGACAGGGGCACAATATTCCAAAGCTGGAAGAATAAAGCTTCAGAAGCAAGTGACGGACACGGAAGAATCATTGTATGTGGCATAGGCCTTTCTCAAGATTCCAAATTTCTACGAAGCAGTAGTCACAAGAGATCTGATGTGACACTCAAAAGTTAATTTGGAATAAAATTTAACGCCCAAAATGTCCAGTTCGTCCACATCGTTCAATGCTAAACCATCAACATGGAGAGGTTCATGTTGAGGGAAAGGGCTACGAGATCGTGAGATACACATACATTTAGATTTAGTGATGTTAAGCTTCATGTTCCATGTATCGCACCATATAGAAATGCATCGAAGATCTTCATTGAGTGAATTAGATGCAATGCTGCAAGAGTGAGGGGAGTAAATAGTCGCGAGCAGAGTTACATTATCTGCATAACCATACATAATATTTTATGTGATGCTAAAGAGGTCAGCAGTATAAATATTGAAGAGCAGAGGTCTGAGAACACTGCCCTGCGGAACGCAAGAGTCGACAGGATGCCAGTCACTGAAGTTGGCATCAACACAAACCCTGTGGGTGCGACCCACCAGGAATTGCTCAAAAATAGATAAAATCCGTCCACCAACACCAATATATTTTAGATTCCTCAGCAAGCCATTATGACTTACTCTATCAAAGTCAGCTGAGAGACCCAGTTGAACTATGCGGGCCTCATGCCCCTGGTCTAGTGCTAACTGGATCTTGTGAGAGATAGTAAGAAGTGCCTCCTTTGTACCAAGCTTTTTTCGATAACCAAATTGATTACAAGGTAGAACACCTGATCTTTCAAGAAAGCGGGAAAGGCGAGCTGCAACGAGGTGCTGAAAACTTTAGAAAGTATTAGTGTAATAGATATTGGACGATAATTGGAGGGATCAGGGGAAGGAGTTCCCTTAGGAATAGGCGTAATGTGAGCCACATTTCAGCACTCGGGAAATGATCCAGATCGCATGAGGCATCTAAATACTGCACTCAGTTTTTTTTCGATTGCAGCAGAAGTTTACTTGAAAAACAAATGAAACATCTTAAGGGGATCTGTGCTCCCATGTGGATCAAGAGCATTGAGTCGCTTCTCCACTTCTTTGAACCGAAATGCAATTTTATTAAGATTAGGCATAATGGCCATTTCTCGATTGAAAATTAATTGCTCTCTACTAAGTTTAGCGTCAAAGTGCTTTATCAAAAGATCAGCTTTTTCCTTTTGACTCGTGATAAGTAGACCGTTCTCAGAGAGCAGTGAGGGAAGTGATGAGTTGCAGCCAAAGACCACTGATTTAAGGGTGGACCACCATTTATTTGGATCAGTGGCGCTTAACAATTTATCCTTGGCAGAGATGAGATATTCCCCTTCCGCATCATGATAAATCCTCTCTGCCTGAAATATTCCTAGAACATACTTGTTCCAAGATTTTCTTGTGCGTATCTGAGACCAGTGGCGGTATGGTGCCTGTTTGGCATCCCGAGCAGTTTTGCATTCCACTGTAAAAGAGGCTTTATCATTGAACTGATATGAGATCCTTTTAACAAAGCCTCGGCGAGAAATAATACTAAGTATCTGTTCATTGAAAGAGGACATGGGCTCGCACTGCAAAGAATGACCCCTAATCGGATCCTGGAAAAATCAACACGGACATTATTCCAGTTAACCCTGTTTTCAGATAAATCTCCTTCGTAAAAGTATAAGAAGAGACAGGTTGCATAAGATCAAGTTTGATACTGATGCAGAGTGATCGGATGTACCTATGGGTGCATTAATTTCTACTTAAACAATATCAGGTACATCCGTAAGTACTAAGTCGAGACAGTTACCAGCATGATGAGTAGGGCCGGACACCAACTGTGAACAACCCGAAACAAATGTCCTTCAATTATCTGATCATGTACATTTATCAACAGAGAAAGCGTCCTGCTTAGGTTCAAAAAGCGGATAACTATGTGACAGCTACAAGGAAAAATTCCAAGAGAAAATGTTCAGTATTAGACGATGGTCTTTCATGCAGCGGTGTTAAAGTAAAGACATTAAAGGAACGTTTTAGGGTGAATACTAAGAAGGTCACACAATCTGTTGTTGATAAGCTGATTTCAGATTTTATCATGCAAGGTGTGCATGCCTTATCAACCATGGAACAACCAGCTTTTGTGAGATTAATTAAAGGTGAGTTCTGAGTTACAAATGCTGTTTACAATTATAGTATTAGTTGTACAGGTTGAGCTCTTATAATGACCGAATACGAAAGCGTTCGGATCATTGGTCACGACGTAGGCTATATAAAGAAGTTAAATAAAGGCAGACACACAAACAACAGAGGTTAATATATTGCAATAATTTCATGAGAATCACACATACATATATTCTTAAAGCGCGCTATCATTTACTTGAAGATATTACTGAATACAAATTTTCATGAGTAATTAGTACAATTATTGATAAATTATATGTAGTTATTAGATGAATTTCTATAACGATGTATTTCGTTATAGTAGCAATACCTGTATATCATTGTGTCAAAACTAGCATGCCAGCCCGTCAAAAATGTAGGAAATAAATCTTGATAATGTATATATGCCTAATAATAATAAAAGTCAATATTTTATTATGTAATTCTGAATATGAAGGACTAATAATATGTATTTATGAATTGATGTACTAGTTCTATATAGCTATAGGATATTCATATAGCTACATTTTATATATAAAATTTTATGTGCATACCATATATTCTCATTTCACTGTGAAAATCAATTTCACTCACAATAATCACACATTTCACTACGGCTGGTGTAAATTCTTCAGTTGATGTCATTTCAAGGCGGATGCTAGGCCGGAGTCTTATAGAAGAAGAGAAAGTGATAAGAGCTCTATTGAAGAATAAACTAGACAGCACCTCTTACTTATGTCTTACTGCAGATATTTGTTCAACTCGTCACCGTAATTTTTATGGCGTTACAGTTCATGGGGTATGTTAAGATTTTGCTCTTTATGAAATATGAAATTGAAAATGACCTTACAGTTAGGAAGTTATCCGCTCTTGGCTGAAAGCAGACCTATTTGTTGGTGGAATTTATCTCGATTATATTAATATGTAAAATTTATGGAAATATTTTTGAGGCAAACATTGGACTGTTATCTTATTTTCTTTTAGCTTAAGGAAGCTGCTCTTATTCGTCACAGTGGAGTATTTGCATGCTATCGATTCAAAGGAAAACATAACTACATCAAGATTGCTGAACATATTAAGAATATCATCAATGAATACGATGTCCCCCTCTAGAAAATCACGACCACCGTCACTGATAACGGCTCTAATTTTGTTAAAGTGGTTAAGGAATTTGCAGTCACTGCTTCAAATGTGTCCACAGATTCAGAAGATGGAATCCAGGTAGGTGAAGAAGATTAGGGTGATCACGAGCTGAAGGATAGTTTTTTAATGAGAAGTGACTTAGATCAGGAAGAAGACCTTTCATCTGACCCATGCAGCTTCAGCCTACATAAGCATGTGCGCTGTACTTCACATACGCTCAGTCTCGTCGCAACAATTGATGCAAAGCAGGCAGTGAAAAAATCTTCTTTTGCAAATATCTATCATGCTGCGATAGGGAAATTCTCAGCATTATGGTACAAAAGCGGCCGTCCAAAATTAGCAGAGATTATCAAAACTGTTATCAACTGCTCATTAAATGTGCCTTGCATTACAAGGTGGAACTCTTTGTTTGATGCATTGTCATTACTTTTAAAACACAAGGGCAGATTGCATCAGCTCATAATATCCTTTGAACTTCCAGTGTTCAGAAGTCACGAAATTAAATTTCTTGGGAGTATGTCTCAGTTTTGGTTAAAATTGCAGTGGCAATTGATCGCCTACAGGGAGAACAACACTGTTTTATGGAGAATTGCTTCCTACTTCGCTCACTGTGGAGAAAAAGCTAAAGAGCCTTCAGTCACGTTCTCTGAAAATTTGCCAACCTTTTCTAAGTGAAGTCACTAAGGGCTTTGGAAAACGCTTATTTGACCTTGGCAAATGAAGCCAGCGTTACAGATGCCATTATTGCATGAACAAGCCATCAATTCTTCAAGCCACCAAGAGTCTGTTAAAAAAATTATGATTCAAGCGATTGAGAATTTAGTAGAAGGACCCGAAGCTGAATCATCCAGTGGTGTATAGGACAGTGGCAATTATTTTGGAGTTACAAAACCCACTCAAACACGATCAACCGCAGATTAAGAATTGATCAGTTATGTTTATGATTCAAATAAAACACTTCAAAAAAAGTTATGTATTAAATACAACACCACCCATCCGTCGTCAGCTCCTGTGGAACGGCTCTTCTCTAGGAGGATTGACCTTATCTCAAAAACGGAGTTTTTTATCTGACGAAACATTTCAGCAATTGATATTACTTAAATGTAATGCTGATATAAATATCTAACTGAAATTTCATTCTATGGAACTTTTTCTTTTGTTGTAGTACCTAAGTTCAATTGTCATCAAATCCTACATTAGTAATTATAATATACAATTTCATTTTAATGGATATTTTTTTTGTTGTGATACCAATGGTCCTTATGATTGTCATTATATATCATGTATTTGAAATGTATTTAAAAATGTATCTAAATACATTTAATGTATTTAGTATTTAAATACTAAATACATTTTTAAAATCTATTTAGTATCTAAATACATTTTTATCATGTACTTAATATTTAGTATTTAAATACTTTAAATGTATTTAGTGCTCACCTCTGGCCATATAATGTATCGTTATTCAGAAAATAAAAAGTAACAAATATTATCTGTGAGGGTGTGGAACGTACATACTCGCACGTCGCGAGGCGTTCGTGGGAACGAAATATATTTGTTGTTTGAGTTGACCTTCGTCTCCCTCCCCCCTCCCCTGACATTCTACCGCCCTCCTACGCCTTCCCCTTGACCTAAGTCGTTATCCGTGCCAAACTTCCCCAACAGGCGACCGGAAGTCTGACGAAAGAAGGCCTATTTCACAGAGAAGCCTAAATTCTATTTGCCTTCTTTATGATACCATGGAGATTGTCCAGAAGGCGCCGTGATAAGCGAATTGTCGTATAGGAAATCTCTCTCTCTCTCTCTCTCTCTCTCTCTCTCTCTCTCTCTCTCTCTCTCTCTCTCTCTCTCTCTCTCGATTTCAGACAGTGTGCGAGGTCCTATGAGTATTCTTAAGGAATTATTTTCCAACGCGAAGCTCGACCAAGAAATCAAATCGTCTTACGCCTACGTGATGGATATGCGCGAGCGCCTAGAATACTGCTCTGGCTTAGCTCGAGAGAACGCCGAGAAAAATTTAGCCAAATACCGGGACTACTTCGATATGAAAGCAAAGGCTCGAAAATTAAAGGCAGGAGATGAAGTCTTATTATTACTCCCGACCGAAAATAATAAGTTATGGGCCCAGTGGAAGGGACCGTTCGAAGTAATCGAGGCACGGGGTCCAGTCGATTACTTGATAGATACCCCAACAGGGCGAAGAACCTATCACATAAACATGCTAAAAAAATATCATCGCCGCGCGTGCATAAAGAATATTACCCTTCTAGACGAAGAAGAACCGATGGATGCCGTTTACCCGGGTACGCCCCTGCAAGTCATACACACCGTGTGTGTGGAACAAGACGAGGAATACGAACTTCCCTCGCTCTCACCAACCCCGGAAGACCCTCGGGTGGATTTAAAGATAAATCCCCACTTAGAGATTCAACAAAAAGCGGAAATGTTGAACTTGCTCATGGAATTCCCAGAAGTCATTTTTGAAAACCCCGGATGTGCCAAGGATTTTATCCATGAAATAAAACTAAAAACTAATTCAGTGGTTCGGAGCAAACCATATCCTTTACTGAATTACCTACGAGAAGCTTTCAATAAGGAAGTCCGGAATTTACTAAAATTGGGAATTTTAGAGCCATCGGAGTCCGATTATTGCTCCCCCATAGTAATGGTTAAGAAACCTGATCAATCATTTCGGATGTGCGTGGACTTCCGAAAATTGAATTCAGTGACCGTTTTCGACGCCGAGCCCATCCCACTAATAGATCAAAATCTCCATTTATTTGAAGACGCTAAATTCATCACCGAATTGGATTTGTGTAAAGCGTACAATCAAATACCTCTCGCTAAGGAGTCCAAAAAACTGACGGCGTTTGCGACCGAGAGAGGTCTGTTACAGTTTACCAGGCTACCCTTCGGACTACTTACAGCCGGTAGCAATTATAATAGGATGATGAGGCGAATTATCGCTGGACTAAGTGACGTGTCGTTTTACTTCGACAACGTGTACGTAGCTACCCGTACATGGGAGTCACACTTACACGCCTTACGCTCATTGCTGGAGAAATTGAAGGAGCAAGGTCTAACCGCCGGGCCGACCAAGTGTTATTTTGCCTACGAATCCATTGACTACCTGCAATTCAAAATAGGACAAAAACACTTGACTACCCAGCAAGAAAAAGTGGACGCCATAGTCAAGATGCCCCGGCCGAAAACAAAGAAACAACTCCGATCGTTTATGGGAGCGGCTCGTTCTATAGGCGTTTTGTACCACACTTCGCTTCCATTGCGGCCCCACTTAATGATTTGTTAAAAAAGATAGCGTCAGACCCTGTCACGTGGAACCCCCATGCAATAACTCAGTTGGAGGTTCTAAAAGGAAAACTCGTAACTGCGCCCATTCTTCGCTTACCAAATCCCAACAAGATCTTCGGCCTTCGCACGGACGCTAGTCAGGACGGGTTAGGCGGAGTATTGCTTCAATACGAAGATGATGAAACAGCCTATCCCATAGCTTATGTCAGTAGGAAACTGTTGAGTAGAGAAAAAGCCTACACTACTATCGAACTCGAAGCTTTGGCCATAATATGGACCATAGGTAAATTCAAATATTATCTAATAGAGCGCGAGTTTAAGTTGGAATGCGACCATAAACCGTTGTCATACTTAAGTAAAAATAAGAGTAAGAATGGAAGACTCCTGTGATGGAGTTTACTCTTGATGGAGTACCAGTACTCCATTCACTATATAAAAGGGTCCAATAATTGTATGGCCGACTCGTTAAGTCGGAACCCTGTCGACGATTAAGGAGCAGCCCAACTATTGTATTATAGCAAAGTTAAGTGTAAATCAGTAGAATTGTAAGTAAGTAGGGGCAAGTAACCCCCTAGTGGTAGGTAAGAAGATCCTAAGTTGGCACAGTAATATAGGAATTAATGTAAGGTCAGGTAAAATGTTATCGAGGCATTCCCGGGTGAACTAGAATTTATTGTATAATATAATGTTCCGTAAGTTACCCATGTATATTATTGTAAGCGTCGGATTGGAACTCCCCCCCCCCCCTCCCGTTATTTTCTTAAGGAGGGAGGTAAATGTGGAGAAATGGCTACATTAAGCATCCTGGAGGAGTATAGGTACATTAAAGCCCCCCTCCCTTATGAGGAGAAGCGTGGGAAAGGTAGCCGGCGAAAATGCTTACCATGTGTGATCTCCCCGCCGCTGTGGGCAGTTGGAGCTAACATCTGTTTGAAGGCGACCACCTAAGGTCCTTAAACGACGCTCTAACGATCGAATTACCTACGAGACCCATAAACCCGTGGTTATGGAAAAAAAAGCGGTGCGAGTCAGAAGGCACGCCAAGTAGCGGTGCGGTTGCGAGCCGACTTGGGCACCCCTGTGCCACCTCAGGAATTCTCGCACTCCCCAGATGCTAACTCACCATTCGCTCCCCCCCCTTTGCCTCTGTGGCCTGGTCACTTCCCCCTTTAGATGGGGCGGCAATCCGCCTATAAATAAGCCCCGCAAAGAAAGACAAGAGGATTATCAGAAGTCGATACGCCAGAGGAGGATTAGTTCGTGAAGATCGATCAATCGGCCAGACAAGAAGATTATTAGTAGTCGATTCGCCAGAAGAAAGATTAGTTCGTGAAGATCGATCTTTCAGCCAGACAAGAAGATTAGAAGTGGATACGCCAGAAGAAGGTTTAGTTCGTGAAGATCGATCCTTCAGCCATACTAGACTATTTCCGTGAGAAACGATAGGATCAGATTGAGAAAATCGATCCCCCCTTTCAGGGCCGTATTAACCTAAATAGTCAAGTTTTATATCGGTGCCATACCGAAGAAGCCTTTTCAGTCTGCAAAGAAGTCCGACTGAAGAAAAGCAAAGCCACTCACACTCGAGCGACTCTCACATCTCAAGCTCCGTAAGAGTGGGAGGAGAAGAACCCTGCCCCAACGAGCTCCCGTTCTTTAATTACGTTGAAGAATCAGCCCCCGTCACAGGCGACGAAAATTCAAGCAGAGGCCACAACACTTCAAAGCGAGAGATAAGTCCTCCAGCAACATCCGGCAATCCCTAATACCTACCTGTAAGTTAACAATAACATTTATATCTCTATTGCGATAGTAGAAGTTTAGTACGTCCCACGTTTTAAAGGAGAGTAGAAACCATTGTTCTTGAACCTAGGTCATATGTGTTTGTAGACGAGAGTACGTTAATTTAATGTTTAACGCTAATTAAATAGAGTCGCGATAAAAAAATACTAATCGGCAATTGGTATGTTTACGGGAAGCCTACTTGTTTATGTTTTGTCATTGAAAGATCTTTGAGGCCAAAGATAGAAATGTGTTTACTGTTGGTGTGTAATATTTAAGTTTTTAATTTAAAATACATGTTTATTTTGGTAGATTCTGGTGTTTCCTCTTATCCTTATGTGTTTAAAAATAGCTCTTCCTTAAGAACTAAACCACTAAATTAGCACTCTTAGAACAAAGCCTACTTCATCATAGAAGTAACGCACGCCCCTTAAAGCATACCGATACTAAAAGGGTGTCAAAAAGATAGTGATCAAAACCAAGGGTCATTTTACGACACTGATATAATCTAATTGAGATATTATTAATATGTATTTATTTGCTTACTCTTACAATGATGTTAACAATTTAAGAAAGAACTATGCATTGATTGTGTATAAAAAAACGTACTGTTCAGATTTAACTCAGAGTGAGCGAAGTGTTTGTTATATAAGGTGTGTGAAATTGTCTAGAAAAGAAGAGCACAAGAAGCGAGAAGCAAGAAAGAATTTATCTGAAAACAATTTCCACGTCATGACTGTCAAAAATAAATTACGAAAAATTGAAAAACTGAAGATAGTATTATTCCTACATCACGATAATGCATAATCCAGTCGTCTTCTCACCAAAAACAAATTTAATTCAGAAGCATCCTACTATTCAACAAATATCAAATTGTAGTCAGATCAATCTACTGGCGTCATCTGAACTATTGACCTCACATATCCGTGCAAACAGATGATTTAGAATTTACCTTGAAGAAAGCATTCAGTTGAGAACCAAAAATATCCCAATCCAAAACAATCGTATTCATATACATACTTGTGACAACATACATACTGTCCCTATACTTTCATCGCAGTGTCTTCTTACTTTAAGTTAGGTTCAGTGGTGGTCCTGAGTTAAATGACGCCCTGGGCGGACAAACATAAACGAAAAAAGAACAAATTTGTTTATATATATATATATATATATATATATATATATATATATATATATATATATATATATATATATATATATATATATATATATATATATATATATATATATAAACAAATTTGTTCTGTTTTCGTTTATGTTTCTTCTTCATTTTATACTTCCATTTACATTCTTTCTTTTTTTTAGTGATGCGAATAGTGAGTTGATTGGCTTTTCTTGTCCAAAGCTTTTATGAATGACCACGAACAACCAGGACCCAGTGAAGTAATAAGTAATAGTAATTCGAGTGAGGAAAGAGTGCCAAGAAGAAGAAAAAGAAATGCAGATAAAAGTGCATGGAAGAAAAACATTCCTAAAACTCAGCGAAATCTTGGCCAAGAATATACTAGTGAAAAAACAGGAAAAGAAATACAAGCACGCAAAGTTTGAGAGCCATGCCAGTGTACCAATAAGTGTTACGATCAAGTGCCAGAACGTGTCAGGAATGAATTGCATGAAAACTTTTGGAGATTAGCTAACTACAATGCCCAAAATGCGTATTTGGGAAAGTTATTGAAAAGTAAAACAGTGAAAAGACGTCGTAAGCCAGTGGAAAAGGCGGGAAGGTTTCGTCGTCACAGTGTCAGCTATACCGTGTTGCATGGAACAGAGGAAATTAGTGTCTGCCGTGTAGCATTTCTCCATATTTTTTGACCTTAGAGAGAAGAGGGTCAAAAATGTTTAGGAAAAACCAACTGCTACAGGTACAGCTGTACTTGATCAAAGAGGGAAAAGTGAACCTGCGATCAAAATTGCTGAAAATAGGGTCGCAACCGTACGAGAGCACATTGAAAAACTCCCAGCTGTAGAATCACACTACACAAAGGCAAAGTCCCCTAATAGGAAGTACTTGACTCAAGATCTTAATATTAATAAACTTTATACGCTGTAGCCAGACTTCATGAGCGAGACGTACCCGAATCTACAACCTGTCAGTGAATAAAAATACAGGTCGATCTTCAATGAGGAATTTAATATTGGTTTTGCCCCAGTCAAGACAGACACCTGCAACACCTGTGACATGCTGCAAGCTAATATCGCTAATTATGACACCAATCCGTCACCCAGAGTGTAACGAGAGGATCTTGAAGGAACTCTGCAAGAACATAAGCAATTAGCTGAAAAAGGTTTGCACATGCTTACGCAGCTTAATGCTAGGCATGGTGACGACGAGGAAATACTTGCTGCTTGCTTTGATTTACATCAAACACTCCCGACAAACACAAATTGTCAACAAGTGAGGCTTATTACAAGAGGAAACTGTGGACCTACAACCTAAGCGTCTACAACATCAAAACACATAAGTCAACGATGTACATTTGTGACGAGGTAACAGCCAAGAGGGGGTCTCATTATCTCACTGGTTCTCAGAGAATCATTCAGACGAGACTCGCCTTATTCTTTTTTTCTGACAACTGTGCGGGACAGAACAAAAACCTTAATACGGTGCTCACTCTACTGCGAATGATTCACCAAGGAAAGTTCTTCAGAATTGAACATTATTTTTTTAGTGCCAGGGCATTCCTATATGACATGTGATCGCCAGTATGGTAATATTGAACTCCCGTTGAGGAAGCGGCCAAATATTAAAACCAAGGATGATTATGTGAGGATCATCGAAAATGCTCTTAGGTCTGGATTGAAGGTCATCAAACTTAATCAAGATCAGTTCTTGGATTATTCTCAACTCCAGAATAGAATCACCAAGAGAAAATCCGAGGAAATAAATTAACAAGATGCTCGGAGAATGCTAGGAAAATGTTAAAGTAAGGATGGGTCAAGTATAGAGGGAATAGTGAAGTTTAGTAGGAGTAGGTAGTATAGCGTACGAGAAGTGAAGGCGAGCGGCTGAAAAGCTTCGTTTGAATGAGTCTTTTTTGAGACTCAGGATGGCGGAGTGGATTCGCCGCTGGCTAACAGTGGTCCAGCGACGCGGGAAGCTGTTCGCAACTCACCTACGCTATTATTTTTTTCTTTGCCCCTTTTCCTACTCCCCTCTATCTACAATGGTGCCCAGACCCGGGAGGGGGAGCATTAGCCCTTGGATAACATTTCCAAACGGGCTCTCTTCATTTCTTCAAAATACGCTCCGCTTCTAGGAGGCGGGTAGCGTACGAGAAGTGCAGGCGAGTGGCTGAAAAGCTTCGTTTGAATGAGTCTTTTTTGAGACTCAGGATGGCGGAGTGGATTCGCGGCTGGCTAACATTGCTCCAGCGACGCAGGAAGGTGTTCGCAACTTGCCTACGCTATTATTTTTTTTGCCCCTTTCTTACTTCTCTCTATCTACACCCTATATCAGAAAAAAATGCATTTACTTTATCTGTCGAATACCACAAACTCCGCTTAAATATCTTTATTAGTTTTCCTGTGATAAACTTTAACTTTAACCTTCGATTTCTTAATTTTTAAAAAATGCCGTTTAGGCCTTTCTCTAACTAGACGCCTCATATATATATATATATATATATATATATATATATATATAGGTTGAGGATAAATCCCAAAATGAGACATGTAAAATTTCTCATTTAATTAAGTACAACGTTTCGGGTATCTTACCCATCTTCTGGTCTATAAAAGAGATTTAGAACACGTTTAAAATTAAAAAAAATTATAATGCACACAAGGATTAAAAATAAATTATTTAGTTAATTGAAATTATGGCAAATCGTTTGAAAACTATTGAAATTTAGATATGGATCAATTATGGGTACTTTAAATATGCATAAATATAACACTAGTTGATGCAATTATTGGTTGACACAGATATTAGTCACTTAATGAAGCAGCAATAGTAATAAATTATTAAATAAATTGAAAATGTGAAAAAATCATTTGAAAACTTGACACTAAATGTAGATGCTATAAATATGGATAAATATAAAAATATACTAATTGGGGCCATTAATTGGTACACAAAAATATTAGTCACCTTTAGTGGACGGCAAAAGCGGAGAGACTGAGGAAAGATTATAGAGGGAACCGATTAGAGATTGGTAGGTTGTGAAAATATTTTGAGTGGTTAAGAAATGAGAAGGGAAAAAGCAGTTGAATCAGAATTTGAACTGGGATTTAGTTGTTTTATAAATAATGATTCGAGGATGCGCAGGGAAGTGGAGTCCTTTGCATGTCCTATAATTTGAAAGTTTTTGTGGGAAATTTCTGTCTTACATTTAATTGAATGATCTCGAATGGGAGAAGTTTGTTTATTGGTCAAGGTGGAGCCAGTGCGAGAGCTAATACCAAGATGAGAACAGACCCTAGCCCTAAGTGAGTGAACAGTGCTGCCAATGTAGATCCCCTGGTGGCACCTGGGGCAAATGAATTTATAGACAACTGAACAGCTCATTTCAGGTGGGATTCTGTCTTTAGTTCTTCAAAATTTTCCAATATGAAAGTTGTTAAGGAAAACTATTTTGAAGTTGGTATGCGTGTAAAAAACTTTTCAAAAGCTTATTAAGTTTTCGGCGTGAGGGTAGGTTGAGTGGGCCAATATCAGGGAGAAGACAATAGCGGACATCCTTGGGGACAGAGGAAATTTCTTGTGGAGGATGGTATATTTTATCAAAGAATTGACGGATACATTTTTGTACAAGTGAGGGCTGGAAACAATTCTTTTGAAAATAATCCATGAGAAAACTGAATTCAGAATGAACAAGAAAATAATCAGATGAAAGCTGAAAGCCACGGTGAAGGAGGGTTTTGATGTTGATCTTATAAGAAATATCACAAAAACTGTAAAAGTTCATGCCGAGACCAGAAAAGGAGGATTTACGATAGACGGAAGTGGTGAAGTTGGGCGAGGAGCGTGATATGAGAAAATCCAAAAATGGTAATTTTCCATCTTTTTCTTTATCAATTGTGAATTTTAAATTTGAATGGCGATGATTCAAATATTCAAAGAATGAAAGAGACTGTTGTTCTGTTTTAAATATTAGAACCGTATCGTCAACAAAACGACGGTAAAATATCGGTTTCAAATCAGGAGGGCATTCATGCAAAGCAACTTCTTCGAAGTTGGACATAAAAATGTCAGCAAGAAGAGGACCCATGGGGGAACCCATTCCAACACCATCAACTTGTTGATAGATGGAGTTGTTAAACAGAAAACAGTTGTCTCTAATGGTTAGTTCAAGAAGAGTCCGTAAAAGCGACGGTGTGAATTTATGAAAGGTCGAATCCGGTTCTGGAAAAGCCTTTTGGATGATTAGGTCTATGGTTTCATTTACGGGGATATTTGTAAAAAGGGAGACGATATCAAAGCTGCACAAAAAGTCAGGACCAGGAAGTTTCAAGTTCCTGAATTCTTCAGCCAGAGAATAACTATTGTTAACTTTGTATTGATTAATGGTAAAAGGGTTAAGTAGAGGTACTAGATATTTAGCCAACTTGTAGGTTGCCATTGGGTATGCAGCTAGTATGGGGCGGAGGGAAACATTAGGCTTGGGGATTTTAGGAAGGCCATACATAAGTCCGGGATTAGAGCCAGAGGAGAAAAGTTGTTTATAAGATCCATCGTCAATGATATTAAGAGCTTTAAGTTTAGAAAGCAAGCGTAATTTGGGAAAGTTTCGAGGGATCTTTGTTAAGAAGTTTAAATTTAGATGAATCAGAGAGGATGTTATTCATTTTGTTAATGAAATCAAATTTGTTGAGAATCACAACACCGTTACCTTTATCAGGCCGGGTAACAAAAATATCAGGATTGCTTCCGAGTTCACGAAGAAGCTGGAAATCATTCTTTTGTATGAAAAGGGAACTAAATCGAAGATTTTTCATTTATATGTAAAATTCATTTGTAAGAAGGGAAAAAGATGATTTGAGATCTTTAAAGTTCCCAAGTATATGAAGAGGTTGTAAATCATAAATGAATTTTTCAAAAAACTGGAAGTAGTTTGGGAATTTGTGAGAAAAAACAGGTAACTTAAATTGAAGACCAAGTGAGAGAAGAAAAGATTCTCGTGCCGATAATATAATCTGATAGGTTATGAATGACACTTTCATATATATATATATATATATATATATATATATATATATATATATATATATATATATATATATATACGAGGGGCGGTGAATAAGTTTTGCAATTCGGATATAAGGAAACGAGATATGAGGAAAAGTGTTTTATTATTTTTCAATATAACTACCCTCAACTTCAATGCACTTGTGCCACTTGTCCCTGAGGCTTCGAATTCCTGACAACCAGAAATCTCCCGACTGCTGTTCAATCCACTCCTGGACGGCGAGCTGGACATCTTCATCGTCCCCAATCCGGCGTCCACGCAGTGCAGCCTTGAGCTGGCGGAATAAAAAGTAGTCGCTAGGGGCCAGATCTGGACTGTAGGGGGCATGGTTGAGCTCCTCAAATCCGCACTCGCGGAGGGCAGCTTGGGCAACTCTGGCCTTGCGGACAAGGGCATTGTCGTGGAGGAGCAGGACATCGCGTGTCAACTTTCCACGCCACTTCTGACGGATGCACATCTTCAACCCAGCCAGTTCCTCGGCGTAATATTGGCCTGTGATGGTCGTTCCACGACCCGCGTAGTCCACCATCAAATCTACCTCAGAATGCCAGAAGATGGTGGCCATGATCTTCCTGGCTGAGGGTTGAGTCCAGAACTCGATGGGGGTCGGAGAGCCCCTGTGCTTTCAGGCCATACTTTCGAGCTTGGTCTCGGGATCCCAGTGGTGGACCCATGTATCATCACCTGTCACTATACGTGACTCGAATCCCGCCGGGTCTTGGTTATACAGGAGTAGCAACTCCCTTGAACTTTGACGACGTTGAAGTCGATCATGGGGCGTGAGGTTTCGTGATGTTTTAGGGACCCAACGGGCAGAGACCTTGGTCATGGCCAAATTGTCGTAGATGATGTTAAAAACACTTCTATGTGATATTCCAAGTTCTCGCTCGATTTCTTCGACCTTCACCTGTCGATTTTAGAGGATCATCCTCTCCACACGGGCCACATTGTCCTCGTTCGTCACGTCTGACGGGCATCCTGGACGGGGGTCATCTTCAAGGGACTCACGACCATGGCGGAACTCCCTATTCCAGCGAGCAATGGTTGCATAGGAAGGGGTGGTGTCGGTTTACACTGCAACCATGCGTTCATGGATCTCTTTTGCATTCTTGCCATCCTTGGTCAAAAATCTGATCACTGCGCGGTGCTCAACCTTCTCCATTGATGAAAAATTTATGAGTGACGATCTGTGATCAGCTACTGCTTCTTAAATAGACGAGGCAGGAGCGTGCGGCTGCAGGTACTGACTTGTCATAACTTGTCCTAACACCCCCACAAACAGCCATCTCCCTTCCTCTGTTTTGCCCTACCGATTCGCAAAACTTATTGACCGCCCCTCGTCTATATATATATATATATATATATATATATATATATATATATATATATATATATATATATATATATATATATATGGATAAAACCACAGTAATATGACTAATTTTATATGCGAAACTAGGTTTCGACAGAAACATCCGTCATCGTCAGTCGCTGGTGGACAAGTGAAATACAGAAGTTGCTTAACGTACAAACACACAAATCAGTGGGGCTAAGGTTGATGATGCGGGAATGTAGCGCCATTTTTGAGAAGCGGAAGTATATATTTCTTGATTATTAAGGTATTATTATTAAATTGGCCGTCGGAAGTATTAAAGTTGGGAATTTCTTTTATAAGTGCCGATTCAAATGAGCGTCGGTGTATATAATTGTGAGACTTATAAACTATTTTAGCATTATTAATATCAATTTGATGATTTTCATTGGACATATGTAAAAATAAACTCGTGGAGAGGGCACTACGTCGTATATTGCATTTATGTTCATCTATTCTCTTGGAAAATCTGCTGCTTTCACCGATATATACTTCATTACAGGATTTGCAGGGAACAAAATAAACTCCCTGTTCTTTATCGATCTGTTTTCCAGCTGTAACTGGAGCAGTTTCCATACAACATGGTAATGCAACTTATCAGCAGGCTCTTGATGGTATACTTGTAGAATTTGGTGAGGATGCTGGTGTTCATGAACTTTCCTCAATCTCCTCGGGAACGAAAGACGCTGGCGAGCTGTCTTGACCACAGTGTCTGTATTTAGCGACCAGGACAAATCTTCCGTGATGTGGTCGCTGAGGAACTTGAAACTGCTGACTCTTTCTACCTCAATGTTGTCGATTTTGTATGGAACGATGTCTGTCTCCGTGCGGTCTTTTGAAGTCTATTATAATCTTTTTAGTTTTGTTGACGTTCAGGGAGAGGTTATTATCATGTCACCAAATGGCCAGTGTTTCCACCTCCTCTCTATATGCGGCCTCATTATTATTTGTGGAGAGGCAGGCTCTGCGGAGGTAGACGGCTTCTCATCCTGAGGGTCAAAAATAATTTCTTTGGTAGTCCTTGTGACTGAGGCGAGGTATCTGGCTTCTCATCCTGAGTAACCACAGAGGATAATCCAAAATATTTCAGAAGTGCCCCTTAAAGTGCATTTAAAATTCAATATATTAATTACACAATTAAAACTTTTAGTTGCGAAAACAAATAAACAGCTGAATTATATCAAGTAACGTTAACTTATTTTAGCACATCCACTCCATAATATGGTCTACATAAGGAGATGACATTGCTCCATATCTTTATCTTTTACCGTTTCTCCTCTTTTTCTTTTCTCTTCTTTCGAAATTGTGAAGTCAGGACTAAAACAATACATCTTGGTTCGTAGATTTGCTCGTTTTTATTATTTAACATTTCCACAGTGAAATAACATGTATGTGAGACTCTTGGCGTGTGATATATTCAATATTATACAATTTTATGAATGAAATGTACGTTATTTGTAAGCAATTTGTGTTGTAAAGGACTTTTAACATTCTAATTAATCTGAGAGCTAAGCTCACCAGTGAACTCCCACCCCCCCTCTTTATTGGTTTGGTGGTATTGTATTTGACCGACGCCGCACATGGAAGGCTCATATTCGCAGCCTTAGGGTCTCTTGTACCCGCTCTATGGATATTCTCCGTTCCGTGACGTTCAGATCTTGGGGCGCTGATAGGGCTACTGCCTTACCTTTTTAACGATTCTTTGTTCGTTCGAAGCTCGACTACGGATACGAGTTTTATGCACCTGCAGCCGAGCGTGTATTGCGGAAGGTGGACTTGATCCACCACACCGGCCTTCGCCTAGCGACCGGTGCCTTCTGCACTTCCCCCATTGAGAGTCTACTAGTCGATGTTGGGGAGATGCCACTCGCTCTATGCCGTGTACAATGCATTATTCGCCTGTACGCGTGAGCCCAGCGCCTCCCTCAGTCGCCAACAGCTCTCACTGCATCCGCAGCTGATCTCGATGGTGCCTATGCCGCCGAGAGACGCCAGTCATACCCTAAGCCCTTTGAGTTTAGGGTTAGGAAACTCCTTCGAGAGCTAGGTATAGCTCTCGGGCCAGTGGTGTCCCTGGTTCTGCCCAGGACGCCACCCTGGAGGGTACCACATTTGGCTATCTGTCGCCACGCCTCTGCTCCCAAAGGATGTATAGCCCCGATAGTATTGCGTTCGACCTTTTTGGAGCACACCTCGTGTCACGATGAATTCGTGCCAAGGTATACGGTCGGCTCCAAGTGCTAAGAAAGGGGCGGCTTTCACGCCGTATCCCCTCTGTTTGAAGTCAGCGGGGCTCTGCCAGGCGCTGCGTCTGTCTTCACGGCCGAGCTGGTGGCAATACACCACTCGGTACAGAAGATTACGTGACGTGCCCGGTTCAGAGACCGGATTGTGATCTATAGCGACTCACAAAGCGCCCTGAGTGCTCTCGGGGCATTGGAATATCCTCATCCCCTGGTTCCCGATATCCGTGTAGCCACGGTTTTGGCAAGCCGGGCGGATGTCGAGATAATCTTCTGCTGGGTTCCTGGACTTGTAGGAATTGAGGGGAATCAGCGCGCCGATGAGGGCGCCAAAGAGTCCGCGAGGACTCTGCAACCGGACCAGCGTTTCGCTCTTCCTCACACCGATTACATAGCAGGAATACGGGGAGACCTTCGGGCTGCTTGTCAAAGAAGATGGGAGACGGTCGAAGAGAACTTAAAGTTGCGTGCCATTGCGCCGCGACTATTCCCATGGACTTATCCCAAAATGCCGCGAAGGCTTCAGGTCGCTCTCTGTTGTCTCCGAATTGGCACATTCTTGTTGAATGTCCCAGTCTGGGCGATCTTGATAAATCCAAAATTATAATAAAATATTGATTAGTGACTATATATAGTGTTATTTTATAATACAATAGTAAGAATATTTGAATACTGTTTCTTAGTTTCTTACCTGGTGAGGCTCTCTTTCATCTCCTCATAGGTTTTAAGGATCCTCCTCCCAACTAGGACCTACCTTATTTCTGCCTCCAAGGCACGTGCGGCTCGCTCCTGTGCTAAACTGGAACCAAAAACTTAAATTATCGATTATCGCAAGTTTGGAACCCAAAAGTATCGGCGATACCGATGAATCAATAACGCGGGGGGGAAATATCGGATAATCGATAACCCGATGTCGTTATCGCGATAACGCCCACCTATGCGTAAGGTAGATAGGTAATGGTAAGTAAGTAACAAAGTGACAATAGGTAACAAGGAAACTAGTTAACATGTAATTATAACTTATTGAAATGTAATTGTAACTAATTGAAATGAAATGGTAACTAATTGAAATGTAATTAAAATAAATTAAATCACGAATTGTGGGTAAGTGTAATTATAATCACTATGGTTAAAAGGGCAAATGTATGAGAGTCTTGAGTTGGAGATGGCGAGGGAACAAGAGAAAATTTTGTCTTCCATGCGGAATATTGGGAAGCGTTAGTACGTGCCTGTAAATGTTGCCAAGTGATTTTGAAGACTTTTTCCATAACCCTATATTTTAAGAACGAGATTTTTTTAAGGTGTTTGAATAAGATTTTTTCTTTTAGTTCGGTTGTCACCTAAGAAAAAAAAACAAGAAAAAGAAGAAATATAAGAAGAAGAAAAAGAAGAAGAAGAAGAAGAAGAAAAGGGTGTTCAGGTGTTAAAATAAAGAGTCTATAAAGGGGATTAAAAAAGGCGGTTAATATTATATATATATATATATATATATATATATATATATATATATATATATATATATATATATATATATATATATATATATATATATAATGAAAATTAATGCAATATCGCAAGAAAAGATGAGGAATTAAAGCACATTCTCCGAAGACAATTTAATTCAGAACAGTTTCGATGTATCTCACACCCTTTTTCAAATGATACTGGGCAGAAAATATAAGAGAAATGCATATAAGCATAACACAAGATCCCCTCTTTTTTCCCCCAATCCCCTACTTGTAACTAATCTGGGAGGGGGGGGGGGGTAGGCCTAAACATATTGAAGGGCTGGTATTTTACTATTTTGTTTATTTGCGATCTTATTACAGGATTAAAAGAAAATTGACCCTCAGATAAATTTAAATTACGAACTGACGATATCAAGCTCGATTCTACGATTCTTCTCTTAACATAGTTAGCCGATTTAAATAACATTTTACTTCCATTGAAATCGATCGTATGATTCTTGTCTCTAACATAGCAAAATATTCCACTACTTTCGCTGCCCACTCTAATATCTCTTTTGTGTTCGTACAATCTCTTGTCTAGATTTCTCCCCGTTTCCCCTATATTAGCTTTATGGCAATCGTTGCATGGTACTGCATATACTCCTATGTTATGATGTTCTTTTGGTTTCCTGGCCATCATCAATTGGTTTAAGGAATTATTATATTTAAATGCTAGATTAATAACCGCTTTTCCAAATATGCGCTTTAAACTATTTAATTTATTATTAAATGGCAATGTTATACATTAGTTAAAGTCGTTAGTGCGGGAAGGCTCATTACCATAGAATGTTTTCCTAGCTGCAAAATGGGCAGACGATATGAACCAATCGGGGTAATACAAATTAGAAAACATGGTCCTGATAATGACAATTTCTTCATCTAAATAGGAAGGATGACATATTTTGTATGCTCTAAGGAAAAGGTTAGAAATTACAGTTTTTTTAACAGTATTATCGTGAAACGAAAAATAATGTATATAGGCATTCGAGTGGGTTGGTTTCCTATACACGTCAAGTTTTAATTCATGGTGATCTTTATTAATGAGGGTCAATTTTCTTTTAATCCTGTAATAAGATCGCAAATAAACAAAATAGTAAAATGCCAGCCCTTCAATTAGATTAGCCACAAGTAGGGGATTATGGGGAAAAAAGGGGATCTTGTGTTATGCTTATATGCACTTCTCTTATATTTTCTACCCAGTGTCAGTTGAAAAAGGGTGTGAGATACACCGAAACTGTTCTGAATTAAATTGTCTTCGGAGAATGTGCTTTAATTCCTCATATATATATATATATATATATATATATATATATATATATATATATATATATATATATTTGAACCTGCAGAGCTGCTACAGAGCGTGTGCCCCCCCCCCTCATCCATTAGCATAAGTAGGCACGAAATACATTAAAGTATTTAAATACTAAATATTAAATACATGAGAAAAATGTATTTAGGTAGGTACATGTTTAAATATATTTCAAATACATGATATATAATGACAATCATAAGGACCATTGGTATCACAACACAAAAATATCCATTAAAATGAAATTGTATATTATAATTACTAATGTAGGATTTGATGACAATTGGACTTAGGTACTACAACAAAAGAAAAGGCTCCATAGAATGAAATTTCAGTTAGACATTTATATCAGCATTACATTTAAGTAATATCAATTGCTGAAATGTTTCGTCAGATAAAGAACTCCGTTTTTGAGATAAGGTCCTCCTAAAGAGAAGAGTCGTTCCACAAGAGATGACGAAGGAAGGGTGGTGTTGTATTTAATACATAACTATTTATGTTTGGATATCTATCTAAACTTTGAAGTGTTTTATTTGAATCATAAAGGTAACTGAACAATTCTAAATCTGCGGTTGATCGTGTTTGAGTGGGTTTGGTAAATCTAAAATAATCGTCACTGTCTGATACACCACTGGATGATTCAGCTTCGGGTCTCTGCTAAATTCTCAATCACTTGAATCATAATATTTTTTAGCAGAGTCTTAATGGCTTGAACTGTCCCATGAAATACTGATATCTAACCAGTGGAGTTTGAATAATGGATTGCTTGAAGATGCAATAATGGGATCTGTAACGCTGGCTTCATCTGCCAAGGTCAAATAAAATTGGTAGCGCTTTCCAAAGCCTTTAGTGACTGCACTTAGAAGAGGTTGGGAAAATTTCAGAGAACATGACTGAAGGCTCTTCAGCTTTTTCTCCACAGTGAGCAAAGTAGGGAGCAATTCTCCATAAAACAGTTTTTTTCTCCCTGTAGGCGATCAATTGCCACTGCAACAGGAGCCAAACCTGAGACATACTCCCCAAGGAATTCAATTTCGTGACTTCTGAACACTGGAAGTTCAAGGGACGTCATGAGTTGATGTAATTTTTCCTTATGTTTTGAAAGTAATGGCAAGCTCCAAGCAGAGTTCCACCTTGTAATACAAGGCACCTTTAATTAGCAGTTGATAAAAGTTTTGATAATCTCTGCTTATTTTGGACGACCGCTTTTTTGTCATAATGCTGAGCATTTCCCCATCTCAGCATGATTGATATTTGCAAAAGATATTTTCAATGCCTATTTCGCAGAAGTCGGCGCGATTCGAAAATATTGAAGTCTGATTAGCGATTACCGATTCGCCAGCTCGTCAAGTCCGATTCGATTACTCGATTCGAGTGCTAAAAATCTAAGTCCAATTCGCGGTTATCCGATTCGATTACAAATTTTTAAATGCGATTCGATATTTTTAAAAGCGATTCAATGTTTTTAAAGTGATTTTCATTGTTTCTAAAGGGAATTTAAATAAGCCATTTCTAACGATTACAAAGAGAAATCAAGCTTTGAAGATAAAAAATAAACATTTTATTTTAATTAAAGTATAATAGTATAACAAAAAAATAAATGATAGAGTACTATTACACAAAATACACATAGTAATACTAATATATTATCTCAGAAAAAAAGATAGGGTCAACTATCAACTTTGTTCCATATATAGTTCATAATATTTAAAGTTTTCCATTCTACTCTACTCTAAGCCAGCCACTTAACCGATATGAGACGCGTACGAAAACCCAAAAGTAAATACGTATTATACCTAATTTATACTTGTAAAATATAACCTTTATATTTCTATGATTTAATAATTAATCATGATATTTTACGCATTATATTATAGAAAATACGAAAGTGTGAATAGAATAAAATAATACGAACAAATATTTACTTGAGGAAAATATAGAAAAATTTATTAAGAAACTGCTATTGCGAAAAAAAGACGACGTCGACCTGGATTAATCGCAAATCGCTTTAAATTTTCGGCAGTCAGTTTGCGATTATCCGATTCGTTAGGCGGAGGTTTGTCCGATTCGATTATCTGATTCGAAAATGCGATTCCGATTAATCGGATAATCGGAATTTCGAATCTGATCACCCACCTCTGATGTTTTGCATCAGTTGTGGCGACCAGACTGAGTGTGTGTGAAGTACAGCGCACATGCTTATGTAGGCTGAAGCTGCATGGGTCAGATGAAAGGTCTTCTTCCTGATCTAAGTCACTTCTCATTAAAAAACTATCCTTCAGCTCGTGATCACTCTAATCTTCTTCACCTACCTGGATTCCATCTTCTGAATCTGTGGACACATTTGAAGCAGTGACTGCAAATTCCTTAACCACTTTAACAAAATTAGAGCCGTTATCACTGATGGTGCTCGTGATTTTCTAGAGGGGGATATAGTATTCATTGATGATATTCTTCATTTGTTCAGCAATCTTGACGTAGTTATGTTTTCCTTTGAAGCGATAGCATGCAAATACTCCACTGTGACGAATAAGAGCAGCTTCCTTAAGCTAAAAGAAAAAGGAATAACAGTCCAATGTTTGCCTCAAAAATATTTCCATAAATTTTATATATTAATATAATCGACATAAATTCCACCAACAAATAGGTCTGCTTTCAGCCAAGAGCGGATAACTCCCTAACTGTAAGGTCATTTTCAATTTCATATTTCATAAAGAGCAAAATCTTAACATACCCCATGAACTGTAACGCCATAAAAATTACGGTGACGAGTTGAACAAAGATCTGCAGTAAGACATAAGTAAGCGGTGCTGTCTAGTTTATTCTTCAATAGAGCTCTTATCACTTTCTCTTCTTCTATAAGACTCTGGCCTAGCGTCCACCTTAAAATGACGTCAACTGAAGAATTTATACTTGCGGTAGTAGAATGTGTGATTATTTTGAGTGAAATTGATTTTCACAGTGAAATGAGAATATATAGTATGCATATAAATTTTATATATATAATGTAGCTATATAAATATCCTATAGCTATATAGAACTAGTACATTAATTCATAAATATATTATTAGTCCTTCATATTCAGAATTACATAGTAAAATATTGACTTTCAGTATTGGTAAGAATATATACATTATCAAGCTTTATTTCTTACATATTTGACGGGCAGGCATGCTAGTTTTTACATAATGATATACAGGTATTGCTACTATAACGAAATACATCGTTATAGGAATTCACCAAATAACTACATATAATCGATTAATGATTACTCATGAAAAATTTCTATTCAGTAATATCTTCAAGTAAATGATGGCGCGCTTTAAGAATATATGTATGTGGATCCTCATGAAATTATTGCAATATATTAACCTCTGTTGTCTGTATATGTCTTCCTTTATTTAACGGTCGTTATAAGAGCTTAACCTATACTACTAATACTATAATTGTAAACAATATTTGTAACTCAGAACTCACCAAAGCAGGATGCTTTCTCTGCTAATATATGTACATGATCAGATAAGTGAAGGATATTTGTTTCACGTTGCCATAATTTACGTTAAATTCAATCAGCATATAATATAAATAAAGGTGTTGCAAAAGGAAG
Source organism: Ceratothoa steindachneri (assembly GCA_963969495.1). Taxonomy (NCBI): domain Eukaryota; kingdom Metazoa; phylum Arthropoda; class Malacostraca; order Isopoda; family Cymothoidae; genus Ceratothoa; species Ceratothoa steindachneri. The sequence continues at coordinate 153,223,760 of OZ018325.1, forward strand.
CAGGTAGGTTTGTGCATGGTTAACCTACGCTACTTAACATTATCGCTAGCTACTAGCAATTTTGCCATTTTTTAAAAATAAGAAATAGTGAAACTTGTCAATTCAATTAAGTATCATATAATTAGCTTTAATAAATTCTTTCCTTTAAATGAATGCGTAGATTGGAAGTAGCATTGCTCGCCGCAGAGATTTCGCCATTGCATGATATACATACACACACCACTTTTTTCCGTCGGAAGACTTCACTCTAAAAAATTTACCATCTAGTATAGAAGCTGAAGTTGCCATGCAGCAGTTAAATAACGCTAATCGCTCTCACTATACAACCGAACACAACTGTCACCATCTGGTAACTGAATTTGAACTGAGGTAAGCAATCTCCCCTCACCGGCTCACCCAGTCAACCATTTGTGTCATACAAGTTGCGACAAGCTAAAACATGCATTGCACGTTCTTAACAGCTATATAAACCTGTTTTCAGTAAAGTATTTTCAAAAAGTATTTAAATACTTTCAAAATTATTTAAATACATGATTTAAAATGTATTTACAAATACAATTTTAAATACATAAATGTATTTAAATATAAAGTATTTAAACACTGCCCACTTCTGCTCATGGCCTTACGTTAAAATACACAATACACAAGGTCACTTCGACTAGCTGCAAGTCCAGATAATATGACGCTTGCATGATATCTGGCACCAACGCCTCTAAAATGGAGAACAAGTGGGCAACCTGGAGATAATAAGAGGTGCAATAACATGTACCTGTCGTCCTTGCTAAGCGCCATGGCCAGTCCAACCAGAGGAAATATCAATCAGGCGATGGGCTCCTTAAAATGAATTTTCCATTTTTTGCCGCCGAAGAAGAAACTCACAGTGCAAAATTCAATTATTCTATATAAAATCTCCTATGACATCATTACCCGAGGTTCAATAAGCACCACCTATTCCACTAAACTACATAACTTTCTTCGAAGCACATGGAAATATCGAATTTTACTACACGCCCAGGAACACAATTACAACAAAATTACTCTTTTAACTAGGTTTGCTATACGTCATGATTTGACCGAGACAGTCCCGGTTTCAAACAACGATCCGGAAAGGTTTAGAATTTTGTCCAGGAAAATATGAAATTTATAAGCACCACCTATTCCACTAAACTACATAACTTTCTTCGAAGCACATGGAAATATCGAATTTTACTACACGCCCAAGAACACAATTACAACAAAATTACTCTTTTAACTAGGTTTGCTATACGTCATGATTTGACCGGGACAGTCCCGGTTTCAAACAATGGTCCGGAAAGGTTTAGAATTTTGTCCAGGAAAATAGGAAATTTAAAAATATAAACTTATACCTAAACTAGCTATAATAATTTATGTTCTAATAATTCCAGAATATAAATTTTGAGTTTAAGATTGTTTAATTGATCCCTTTGTATATTCTTTACGAGTGATAAAAAGTTAAATGTGATATGGCAACTTTGATTAGTCAATGCAGGCGTTGGAGATTATTTTAGTGTAACCTAGTATAAAAGTGAGGAAGGTTCGGCATTGGCATAATGTAAACTAATCAGGGTTTGCCTTTGAAATAGATAATTTTTTTGCTGTTAGACAGGTAAAATGCCTAAACGAAGTGCAAATTTACTGATGATCTTCGGGAAAAATATCTATTTCTGAAAAGAGTTTGGGACTGTCATGATAGAGTTAATTAAGTCTGTACAGCGTTCGTCTGAATTATCCTTTACTCAGGGCGGTCGTTCTGACATTAAAGATCATGAGAAATCTTCAAAACCCCAAACTATTTTGGCATCCTTTGTAGTTCTTCCACATTGAAATATGGTTTAAATGCGTTCATCTGCTTGACAAAGAACTTTTAATAACTGCCAAAGAGGCAACTTTGGCTTTCCATATCGATGCTCATGATTTAAGCTTCAAAACGGTTGATTTTCTTCCAAACTGACCCCTAAGCTCTTTGAACCAAAGTTCAGTCTTACTAGAACTAACACTAGGCAAATATATGTATTTGTTGCTCATTCATTGCCAGCTAAATCTGTTTAATAAAACAATCTTGTCTATGGAGAAAAAAAAAGCAAGTGCCTGTGACATTCTTTCAGATTTAAAAAAGATTGAAAACAAATTTAAAAGAAAGGCTAAGTATTAAATTTCTATCCAAAGGAGCATAAAAACAAAAAAAGAACCTGTTCGGGATATTTGAGAAGAATGGAAGTATCAATAATTGGAGTGCATGCGGCATAGGTCCTAAGTCCTAAATAATATAAAGATTTTGCCTCCTAACTGCTTGCATGCTAAATTCACGTGGTCTTCCTGTTGCTTTACTGAATGCATGTAAGTGACCGAGTGGCTGACGGTATAATCAGACCCCAATCCCTGCTGCCTTGCGGGTTATGCCTCTTTAGGCAAAGGCTAGGAGAAGGAAAACTCTGAATTCAAGCCCTCTGGTGCCTTGTAGGGTATACCTCCTCAGGCAAAGACTAGGAGAAGGAAAACTCCGATATAAACCATGCCACTTTGGGTAGAAGGGACTCTTTAGTCCTGTAGGCAACTCTTCTAGGAGAAGGACACTCCAAAATCAAACCATTGTTCCTTCACTGTTAGACGGTGTCATGGTCTTTGTACCAAGTCCTTGCACAGTCCTAGGTTTGGGTTCCCTACTTGATGGTACAGTCAAGTGTCTGACTTTTCTTTCTTCTCTTTTACCTGATTTTTTCAAAAAGTGTATAGGGCAGGCTGATTAGATGAGCAAGGTTGCTCGGTGGGTTTTTCAGGTGGATGCCTTTGTTCTATTTTTAATATTTCTCTATTATTTCTTTTTTATTTATTTATTTTCAAAATCCATTCCACCTGTCCTCCCCCAGTCTTGTGGCGATTCGGGGGATATTTTGCCTTGCATGGTGTTCCGGCTTCGCCATGTTGACCAGTATTTCCGGTTCTTTTATAGTTGCTTATGGACTTTTTTGCTTCTCAATCCTTTGTACGTATTGTTGTTGTTGACTATATTTACTTTGTTGTTGGTTTTACCTTTGTTGGTTTATTAAATATTTTTGTTTTAAACCTTTTACTGGTGTTTTTGTTTATGATTCTTTCTGGAGATGTTGAGTTGAACCCTGGACCTGCTACTCATTTTCATAAAAAGAAATGCAGTGTTCTCTATTCTAATATTCTGGGTTTAAGATCTAATTTTCTAGATCTTCAGGCTCATGCAAAGAATTATGACATCCTTTCCCTTGCAAAAACCCTAGTGACAAGTAATAAATCTAATTCAGAATGGCTTATTCCAGGGTCTTCTGGCCCTGATTTTATTTATCGTCGAAATACGCCAGGAGCTCAGGGTATGGCGCTATTTTCGAAGTCTGGCCTACCAATTTATCGCCAAAAGAATTTAGAATGCAAGTGTCATGAAGTTTTATGTTTTAAGATTTATAGTAAATATTATAATATATTAGGTTGAGGAATAAGTTCTTGCGTTTTTTTTAATGTTGTGTTGATTTAAGTTTTGTTGACGTGATTTGTGCACATATTAAGAAACAATAATAAATAATGAGAGCAAAATTTGCAAAGGTTAAGCTAATTCTCTTAACAGAGTAGACTATTAGGCTTTTGCTTAGGCTACGTCTTGAAGTTGAAAGAAAGGCGCATTTTCGACACTTGTTGTTATTCATTTTCAATCGAGACGGGAACAATGCAAACGCAGTCAAAGCTCGTCGCGATATTTGTGCTGTGTACGGAGAAAATGCTTCAGCGAAAGGACAGCTCAATGGTGGTTTTCCCATTTCAAAAACGGTCATTTTAATCTTAATGGTGAAGAACGTTCTGGTCGCCCCATTAGGTTGGATGAAGATCGATTGAACGACATTTTTCATGAAAATCCTCGTCAGTCGACTAGAGAATTGGCTGTCCAATTGGAGTGTGATCAGAAAACTGTAGTGAATCACCTTCATTCGATGGGGAAAGTTTAAAAAAAAACTCGGTGCATGGGTTCCGCACGCTTTGAGCGAAAGCAACAAACTTCCACGCTCCACAATTGCCGCAGGTTTGCTTGCTCTTCACAAGGCTACTCGTGGATATAAGGACAGATTTATTCACCGCATTATTAATGGCGTCGAAAAGTGGTGTGTTTATGTAAACATGAACCATCGAAAACAATGGCTTAAACCCAATAAAAACCACTTCCGCGATTAAAGAAAGGACTTCATCCACGAAAGACGATGCTGTGTGTGTGGTGGGATTGTGAAGGCATCATTATTTATGAGTCCTTGCGAACAACGAGATTGTCAATGCAGAACTCTACGTTCAACAAATGTATCGACTCGCCGAAGCTATTCGTGAAAGGCGACGACCTCATCGACGTTATGGAGTCCTTCTGCAACACGACAATGCTCGTCTTCACATTGCCAATATGACAAAAGACGCCATCCAAACGGTTAATTGGGAAATCCTGCTGCATCCTCCATATTCCCCAGACTTGGCTCCATTGGATTTGCATCTGTTCCGATCGCTTTCCAACAATTTGCGCGGCGTTTCATTCAATATTGATGTGGAATTAAGTACCTGGTTAGACGAATTTTTCGAGTCAAAATCCAGAGATTTTTATTGCAGAGGCATCGGAAAACTAGTTGAACGTTGGGAAGAAGTCCTAAATAACAACGGAGAATACATTATTGATCAAATTGCATATTGTTATCAATTAAAAATGAAGTTTTTTCTAAAATTGTTAATGGTAATGAATAAATTTCATAAAACTGCAAGAACTTATTCCTCAACCATATATATATATATATATATATATATATATATATATATATATATATATATATATATATATATATATATATATATATATATATATATATATATATATATATATATATATATATATATATATATATATATATATATATATATATATTTGCGTTGTACCGTAACCCAGGACATGGTGACTATTTATGACTGTCTTTTGGATGGTATTGCCTTGGCTCAATCAACAGATAGGAAAGCTTGTTTTGTAATTAGTGGGGACTGTAATGCAAAGCATGAATAATGGCTCAACCCTAATGTAACTGATCAGCATGAATTTTGCACTGCTGCTGATTGTCTCCAGATGATTCAGGAACCCACCCATATTTCAGGTAATAGACTAGATCTTGTGTTCACAGATGCTCCAGCTGCTGTAGATGCAAAGGGCTGTGAGAATTTGGGGACATCAGATCATTGTTCCATTAGAATGGACATAGCTGTTAATCAGCATATCCCGAATGCCACTATCAAAAAAAGAGTTTGGCTTAAATCTCGAGCTGATTGGATTGGTTGTGGAGAGAGTTGTCGAGCCTCGAATATTTTGGATGCAATATCTGACCCATATCCAATGGCTAAGGTGAATGGTATGTTATCTACTGTTTTGGCCAGGCATGTCCCCAGTAGAATTATTATGATTCGTACAAACGACCAGCCATGGTTTGATGAATCCTGTAGAAGAGCCTACCATGATAAGCAAACAAAATTTAATGTATGGAGGCGTAATCGGACGCGAGAAAACTTAGAGATCTTTATTTAGTCTCGGCGTACTGCCAACAGAGTTTATCATCAGGCTGAAAGTTTATATCATGATAATCTGAAGAGTAAGTTAGCAGAGATCAGACAGCCTTAATTGTGGTGGACTAAATTAAAATCTGCTATTTTTTACTCTAACACTTCTACCATTCCACCACTACTTTTGCCAAATGGAAAGCTAGCAACTAGTGCAAAAGAAAAGGCAGAGTTACTCCATCGAGCTTTTGAAGCCAAGCAGTCAGTTGAAGAAGTTCCTCTCCCTGACACTTGCCATCCTGAGCCTCGGTTGACTAGGTTTGCTTTTTGTGCAGGGGATGTTAAAAAGATACTTGACAGTCTTGACAGCTGGGGCGGAGTCGATCCCGACAATGTTTTCCCTTTATTTTAAAAAAAAGATGTCTACTGATTTAGCATCTGAGTTAAGTAGATTATATAGATTTTTATTTAGACAAAGCACCTTTCCTTATAATCATAAATTGAGCAATGTCGTGCCTATTCCTAAGGGCATGTTATCTGCCGATTGTAGTCAATACAAGCCTATTTCAATACTTCCTGTGCTCTTTAAGGTTGCTGAGAAACTGATATCTAGGCCCTTGTATAGATACCTGGAGTCGAATGGCTTACTGGCTAGAAGTCAGTATGTATATATGAGGCAGTTGGGTACTTGTGATTCCCTTTTAGATTTGACTTGTAGTATGCAAGATAATCTTGGCAAGGGTTTTGAATCTAGATTAGTTCAGATTGATTTTAGTGCTGCTTTTGATCGTGTTAACCATAAAACACTTGTTTTTAAACTACAAAACCTTGGAATAGGTGGCTACATCCTAGGACTACCTAACGACTTTTTAATAGATAGGCAGCAACGTGTTGTCGTAGATGGAGTTTTTAGTGAGCCTAGACGTGTTGTGTCTGGAGTTCCACAAGGCAGTGTTCTCGGGCCTTTGTTGTTTTTGGTCTACACAAGTGATTTGGTACAAGGTCTTGAAAACAAGGTTGTTCAGTATGCAGCTAATACTACACTTGTTGGAGTAGTCAGGTCTCTAGCAATGAGAAACCAAGTTTCCATGTGTCTAAATCGTGATTTAGAAAAAAATATGAAATGGTGTGATCGTTGGGGTATGAAGCTTAATTCAAGTAAAACTAAGACCCTCTTGGTTAGTAGATCTCGTACCAATGAGCCGCTTCATCCTTCACTCTGTGTTGGAGATACACTCCTTGCTGAGTCGGAATCCCTAGCGATCCTTGGCATTACCTATGATTTTCACCTGACTTTTGAGAAGCATCTTTTAAATATATCTGCCAATGTCGCCTGAAAACTTGGTATTGTACGTAAGGCCTCATATATCTATAATAATGAAGATATTAATGCCACTTATTTCAAGTCCTTTGTTCTCCCTCTTCTTGAGTATTGTTCTCTAGTTTGGATATCCGCTTCTGCCAGAGATCTGTCTCTCTTAAATAGGGTTGCTCGTGGAGGCAGGTTCCTTTTTCTTAGCTATGACTTGGATCATCGACGGATGATTTCATATTTGTCAATATTCCATAAATACTTCTTCAGTAGGGAATTGCCACTATCATTTTTAATTCCTGAGCCCTTGCCTCTTGCTTGAGCATCAAAGTTTGGGGATGGACAACATCCACATGCACTATGCATTCTTAGCTGCCGCACTTCTCAGTTTCAGCGTTGCTTTTTGCCAAGTACGGTAAAGCAGTGGAATGATCTTCCTGCAGAAGTTATGCAGGAAGATCTTAATATCTTCAAACGAGGTTGCAATACTAGATTAAGGGTGGGTGCTACCGCCTCATAATTTTAATATTGATATAATTTTAATAATTTTAAACTTATATATTTATTTACACATTTCAATTTCTTTTTTCTAGCATTCATTCTTTCTCACTTGACATATGGACACTGTGTTCTGTGGGAGCTTGTTTTCAAGTTCATGGCTGCTAGGCTTTTCCCACAAGAATTCTGTGATCATTATCTCAAATAATAATAATTAACGAATTGTATGATCACTGTCTTGCTTACATCGAAATATAAAGAGAATAGCTTTACGGAGCTGAATATTTTGTGTAGATAAATAATACAGATTTGCCTGGCCTGAAATCGAAACATCTCCTGGTAAAATTAATCAAACAATCGGGTAGTGCATTAAATTTAAACGACTTTTTTGATGAAGTGGTAGTTGCTAAGGCATTTTGGTCTTCAAAGTGTGAATTTTGGAAAAATGAAAACTTCACTTGCGAAGAAAAATGGTTCAAATGTTTAATCATTTTAAAGACGTGTCTTCCAGGTACATCGATTCCAGTTGAGAGGGCAATTTCCATTATCAACAATGTATGGTCGCAGGAAGAGGCCAGATGGGTTAATCAATTGAAAGGCTCTATTCTTTTGCAAACTGAATAGTGAACTGACTTGCAGTGAATTATTTGGAAAAAATGCTGTTTTTATTAATATCTATTGATCTTGTATTAATATCTATCGTGAAGAGAATCTAAAATATGCATAAAACGGTGTGTATATGTATACATTTAGATCTTGCCTCGGTTTCACGTTCTGAAAATATGGTAAGCCTACTTTAAACTCTCGGAAGCATCCTGATATAATTCTTTCATAATTTTATAAGACCGATACTTATTCCTTTCTTAAACAGCGATCCATTGCCCTTCTCCCCACACCCGCCGCTTTCGTAACCCGCTTTTCTTCCTCTCGAAATCTTAACTTTCTTAATTTTATTCAATCTACATATCAAGGTTCTTTTGTATAACGGTCTATTCGTAGTGTCAGAGCCGTAGCAACCGCCCCCACCCGGCCGAGGGGGCGGGGGGCTCTTGAATGGGTCCCACTGTGGCCATTTTTTAAAATTTTATTAATAAAAATATAAAATTTTCGAATACACATTTTCTGTAAGTATTCCGCAGCCTTGGCACTGCTGAGAATAGTATTTGTCGTGCCTGGTACTACTCTTAAATGTATGATATATTGTTATGGGAGCCCCCCAATCTTGATTTATTTTTTTTTGGGGGGAGCACTATACATTGCTACTGCACTGCATATTGTGGATAGTCTCTCGTTATTTCTCAAGTAACTTGATTCCTCTAATACATTTAGATACATTTTAAAACATTTTTTGAATAATTAAACTGTAAAGAAATATGATATTACTATTTTAGCATACAAATACTTCTGCTTTTTCATTATTCTGATTGCCAGATCAAGGTGATAAGGCTTATGTTGTAATATTAACGACATATATTCTGTAACCCAATACCATCATCATGCCGTGTTTTGAAATATTTTATATTACTGATTAATATTATATACAAATAATCCGGTACTTTCATTGCACTAATAATATTATTTTCATTTTTTCTGCGTCCGTCATTATATTACCGATCCTTGCCAGATCAGCATTCTGCTACCCAATAACTTGTAAAGCCAATAGATAAACATTCTGAATAAAGTTGAAATCAAATTTTTAGCCCCCAAATTATATAATCTTATTTCAATACATTATTATTATTTGAAGATAGGGTGAGTAGAATGTCTATTAATTTAACTAGTCTGTTTACTATTTAGTCCATCTTCAGTCTTTTAAAATTCGCCCCGTCGTTTTTGAGTGATTAAACAAAATTGTTTCACTGTTGTTTACTATCCACGTAAGTGAACGATAAGTAAATAAACTGAACGCAACAAAAAGAAATCCAAATGTGGTCGCACGAAACGGAACGCTATCATTAGTGCGGTCTGAAACGGGAAAGTTAGCTAGCACTTTATATAGATACGATTATTGGTAAATGACAATAAATTACATTCGTAAATATTTCAATAATCTAATTTAGATTTCAATAATTCGATATATTGTTTTGATTAATATAATTGTGCAATTATTAAAGGCATTGGTTGACTCTCGTACGTGAAAGAAAGAAGCCGCTATCAATCGAACTGCCAGAAAGTCCAGGGCTTATGAGAGAGGGGATTCGGCACATCGTTCCAGGCCCCTGAGAGCCAAGAAAAGTAAGTAATTCCTTGTTTCGCGGGTGGAAATATGGGGGGAGGGGGGCATATCCTTATTATTCCCCATTTTTTTTATTTATCAATATTATTCTTCACTATATCGAATCTATTTATTTCTTCTTGAGTGAATTTCTTTTACTTTAAGTTGCCCCTTCAATCATTTGTCTTGCCTTTATTTTGACTTAAGTATCCTTGTTGGCTGGGTTAGTTCATAATCTTAGTTTTTCTTTCTTGATGTATCTTCGTTTTTCGTTCAATTATTCTTGAGTTGATTTCTTGGTCCTTCTAGATGAGTTGGTCCTTCAAGCGTTTTCCTTGACTTCCGTTTTCTTCTTGAGATTTCTTCCTAAAAGGTTGTGGACTTTTGAGTTTCGAACGCGGTACCGGTATATTCAAACGCCAATACTCTAGCCATTACGCCACGGCTTAGTCCGTTTTGAGTTGCTAATTTAATGGGCTATTTATATTATCGATTTGGAAAGAATTTTTCTCTGACCCATCTTTGCACCCCTACAGTAAGTCAATATGTAAAAGCGTAATTGTAATTTAATCTATGAAATATAAAAGAAAATATTGACTCACTGTCATAAGTGTGTACGTATCAGTTAGACACTTAAGAAATTGAGATATATGGTGTTTGAATCTTATCAAAATATACTGTTATATATCTTACGTAGATTATGAGTAATTCAAATTTTATATAGTGGTTCAAAGCTCCACCCGTGAAAGCGCGAACGTCGTTTCAGTTTCCTGGGGAAGAGAGGTGACACCCCCTAGTTGCGACCTTTTGAGCGGGAGGTAGGTATAGCACAATATTTGATTTCTATAGGGGGAAGGGGGCAGCCTTTGCCACCTACTCTAACGCTTTCCTATGCGCATTTACATAAGCAATTGAAACAATTGTACTAATATCATAATTATGGTTTTCACAAGCTGGAAATTAAGGAAAACAAGCGACATCCCGAGTGGTTTCGTTTATTACAATATCCTCAAGGGACGAACAACGGAGAAAAGAATAATATTGAAAGAAAAAATGGTGGCCTCACATGGAGGTCTGCGTGACATTCTTCAGAGTACAAAAAAACCCCAATGGAACTGATGGCTATATGTCTCTTGATTTTCTCTAAGGGAAGGAAAGAGCTGACATGGGCACCTTATTTCCTACTCTAGCCATCTGTCGCAAGCAATGGCGATTCTGGCAGGTGCCCTGGGCAAACCACCTATTTGGCACTTCCCATGAAATGTTCTCTCCCTCCCCAAAACAGTTGGGAGCATCTATTATTTTTATTATTACTTTCAGGCAATGGCTTCGCTACTAAGATTAAAATTTAAAATCTGAAAAGAGCAGCGATGGTTAAATTTTCTGAACTTCACCATTTGTATTTCTTTGGGTTTTAAAACTTCACAAAATTTCAATACTTATATTTATTTCTGAACTTCACCATTTTGTTTCTTAATATTATAAAAGAATTATTAGAAATAACTTTGATAAAAAACATGTCATAACCAAACTAAGATGAAATTATTATTCAAATACTCAAAAAATCCCCTTCTTCAATTATAGAATTAGTCATGATGATGATGATGATAAAGTGATGATGATGATGATAAAGATTATGATAATTGTAGTTTTTTATATAATCTTAAATTACTTTTTGTGAACCAAAGTAGTACAAAAAGCAGCTGTGGCACCCTTATTAATTTTAACTTATATTTTCTTAATACTTCTTACAAGGTTTTTAACGAGGTTTTTCTAACGGGGTGTCTCAAAAACCTCGTTAAAAAACTTGTAAGAAGTATTAAGAAAATACAAGTTAAAATTACTAACGCTGCCACAGCTGTGGACTTCAACAATAGTACCTGCATACAACATGGCCTTTTACCTTATATATATATATATATATATATATATATATATATATATATATATATATATATATATATATATATATATATATATATATATATATATCTTAAGAGAGCAGAGGGGTTGCGCGTTGCCAGGCGTATACGTATTTTTAGGATAAATAAGCAGGTTCCTACCCGAAACGTCGTACCAAGAAGTTATAATATATTAATGAACTTCCTAAATTTAACCTGCTTATTTATCCTAAATATATATAGCCTTTAACAACAACAAACATTGCCTAAGAACCCTCGAATCTTTATATATCAAACACTACAAACCTACACTCAATGAAGATTTAAGTGCAATATCATTATTAATTAACTAATTTTAACTACAGTTTGTTAGTTGGTTTGCCTTTTAACCAAGCGTCACTGTAACCTATAAATACTAGCCCCTTGTTAAACCCACCACTTTAGTAAGTACCCAAGTTTACCGTTTTTATATTAAATGTTTTTTAACCCTTACAGTCTTTACAAAATTAAAAACAAAGTTTAAATTTACTATCTTTAAATAATGCCAGGTCAATTTCTCTTATAGTTTATAATTAATTTCTGCAATAAACCTTAAATTTATTTACTAATTTTTGAGTCAGTTTTAAAGCAAATTTAACTGTTGCCAAGTCATATTTAATAACAAAAAAATTAACTCATAGTACATTTTACTGATATTTTATAATTGGTCACCTTTTAAAATAATGTCTTGTTGGCCTTTTTAAGTTTTCTTCTTATGTATTAGCAATTTTTTGAGTCAGTTTTAAAGCAAATCTAATTGTTACCAAGTCATATTTGAATTTTTTTTAACTTATAATACATTTTACTGATATTTTATAATTGGTCACTCTTTAAAATAATGTCTTGTTGGCCCTTTCAAGTTTTCTTCATATGTATTAACTTTGTAAACTTATTCTAGCCTGAAGATGAAAACTTGTAGTTTTCGAAACGTAGGGAAAAATTAAAAGATGCTGCATCCGTTTCTCGTGGCTCTGGGATTTATCCTCAATATTATATATATATATATATATATATATATATATATATATATATATATATATATATATATATATATATATATATATATATATATATATATATATATATATATATATATATATATATATATATATATATATATATATATACGAAGAAAGCAACTACAGGATCTGCGGGTGATAATACAACCACCACAGGGCTATGCCATTTTTATTTTCTGCCTTTCAAATAAAGGATCGCCTTCACTGTGCCGCCCTCTGCTCCCTTTGATTCTGCATTCTTCTAATGTCCCTCTCTTTTGCCTTTAAAAAACCTCCGGTTTCTTGTCTCATTTGCTCATTCGCGTCCAATTCTTATTTTCTTGTACTATATGTATTTATAGTCAGCTACACCAGGTTTCTGCATCTTTCTTTCTGTCTTCAAATTTTATTTGAAAGGCAGAAAATAAAAATGGCATAGCCCTGTGGTGGTTGTATAATCACCCGCAGATCCTGTAGTTGCTTTCTTTGTATGTGACATGGACAGTGAGCCTTTAAATTGTGAGCGGGAAAGAGCATGTGGTATAAAAATTCCTTGGAAGTTCCTAGCTTAGGGAGATACTGGGTTTGATGGGGTAACGCTTTGGGTGAAATATAGTTACTGTGCCTGGTAGCTTAGTGGTAAGGCATCTGACCGGCAATCAGCAGACCCGGGTTCGAGTCCTGGCCAGGAATTCAAAACTTTTTTCCCCTGGCGTTATTTCTGTCTTTTCGGTAAAGGATCGCCTTCACTGTGCCGCCCTCTGCTCCCTTTGACTCTGGATTCTTCTAATGTCCTTCTCTCTTGCCTTTAAAAACCTCCGGTTTCTTGTCTCATTTTGCTCATTCGCGTCCAATTCTTATTTTCTTATATATATATATATATATATATATATATATATATATATATATATATATATATATATATATATATATATATATATATATATATATATATATGTGCGTGTAACAATAGAGATAGAATATTTATTCATTTCATCTTATAGAATATTGGGATTAATAATGAGTTGGGCCAAACAGATATGATAAAGACGCTGAAATAGATATACATATGTATATTGTTTTATTATAAATAGATAAAAAGTGGCGGGTTTTTTTTCATTGAAAAACAGTTTTCACGAATGAAATATAGTTCTGACTTAAAAATAATGCCGTCATTTTTTACGCCACGGATACACTAGTAGGTATATTTATAAATACTAAATAAGTACACAAACAATATACAGTAACAACCATAAATAACAAAAATAATGTAACAAGGATAAAAAAAGAATGCAAATATAAATAAAATACATATTCCTTTTGCTAAATTACACTTCATTTTAGGAATACAATAAAAACTACAGGAGCCGATCGCGCTCGGTACTGAGTACTCGCATTTTTCTTCCCGGAAATCCAAGTCGCCCCTGACAATTGGACGCACTCGGCGGCTGCTCATATTGGACATACCTAAACCACCGCTGGTCTCAAGACCCTGAAGCAGCAGAGAAACAGCCACGATATCTGTGTCCCAGACTCCAACCACTGTTGATCGACGGTTGTTGAACAGGTTACCCTCTACGTTTTAATTGTTTATAAAGATTGTAGCTAGCCAACGTTAATTGGAATATTTATTCATGTTATAAATTATATAATAGCACGGTTATTTAAGTTTTAGTTTTTATATGGCAGTAGTTAGTAGGTAAAATCATTGATATTGTGTGTTTATGTTTTCTATAGAAGTTCCCTCTATTCTTAAATATAATTTCAAGTTGCTTTGCTTTGGGTAGTCCATCGTGGTCGATGATGACGGATACCCTCATATTGATGGCATTAAACCTGCACTAGGTTTAAATGGGTAGGAATATGTGCAGTCTTCGGACCCGTATCTTGACCGAGGGGAGAAGGACCTGGTGGTAGGAGAGGTTCAAGACAACCAGGCTCCCTCCTCGGCCCCAGGAAGCCGCCTATACACCTGTCTTTTGGTGCTCGCCTAGAGGCACTCCCGATCCTGGTTTGTGATCGAGGTATCCTTCCTTTAGCCTTTGCCTAAAAAGGAAGGCAGAACCCACAAGGCAGTGGTGGAAGGGTGCAGAGGCTAGGATATATTTTACATAATTTCAGATATTTAATTACTAACACACATTGATTTAAAATTTTGATTAATGTAGTCTTCATTTATCAGCTGGCAGAGGGCCACCTGTTCGAGGACATGGCGAACCTACTGCCCACTGCCCCCTGGCCTCAATCCGAAGTATAAATTGCCACATTTGTTACAGTGGTTGATCGGCGACGGCAGATTTAAGTGGGAAGAAACGAAGAGGAAAGTCCATACAAATTGGTCACTTTGTGGAGAAAACCAGCAGCCAAGAACCCACGAGGAGTACTAGGGGCATGGAAGAGAAGACACGATAGAGGATTACCTCCAAGCGTTTTGGGCAAGTCCAACGAAAGGGGAGGACACCGGGAACCTGTGGAGGGATTTCCTTCACGAGAAACCAAAGAAGGACATCAACTAATAAATAAGTAATAAAATAGAGAGATTGTTAATATGCATTAATCTGTGGAATGTTTTGCAGCTGTGAGTGGCTAGTTTGGTTAGTTTATAGGAGAATAAGTTAAAAAAAAGTAACACTAAAACAAAAGTTGTATCGCTACCGCTGTTACTTTCTTCGGCCAGGATCGCTATCGCCGGTACCTTTCACAAAAAAATTAGAAATCCGATTTTTTGAGCTTGAGACCACCGAATACGGACGTCTTCTATTGAGCTTCAAGCAGGATTCACTACGATATACCTATCCTTTCCCCATTGTGGAAAAAGACTGAAAAAAACAAAGATTACGACGGCCTTGCGCCTATGTATAAGGTCTTTTTTACCAGGATGGATCGCGAGCGATGAAGAGACTTCCCTTGATAGTTCTTCAGGAGGAGCAGATGCCATCTATTGAAGAAGCGTTTAGGATGGTCAATGAAACCCTAAAAGTGACATTGGTTAGGCTATTTGACTCGCCAAATAACTTCACTGCCATTTAGCAGCAATAAGAGGAGAGGGAAGCATTGAATACCCCGGTAACAATGAAACACCTGGCTGCTGCCCACCTAAAGTCAATAATTTCCCTCAAAGTTTTGGTCCATTGAGCTATTATTTGTCGTGAGTTGGACTGCATAGTCGGAGAACATTCGGAAGACGACCTAAAAGATGAAATTGAGAGGAATCAACCATGGGCTCAAGTGAAGGCAGTCATAAAATTGGGATTACGATCGAGCACCATGAAGTAGTATTCGATGAGGCGGAAATGGCGAAAAGAGCTCTGAGATCAGGCCTTTTAGCCTTCAACGTCCGAATAACACCAGCCCAAGTATTCATGGAGGAATTTATCCCGATAATGATCTACATGAAATGCTTCCAATTAGAAAAGCATAGCACCAAAGAATGTTCATTCCGATAATGATCTACAGGAAGTGCTTCCAATTAGAAAAGCACAGCACCAAAGAATGCTCGGACACCTTAGCACGATGCGAAAAAAATTGAGCACACTATCTACCAGTGCCGAAGCGACCAAAAACGTGCATCAATTGCAAAATACCACACTCTGTCCTAGCAATTGGATGCCTGAACAAGAAGCTAATAATGAAACAAAAAAGGAACAACGTCGACGAAGAAAAAAAGGAAAGAGAAAACTACACATACGATTTCAAGACATATGACGACGAAATTGCCACTAACTCTAGATACGACAAATGGAACTCAAAGCATGAAAACGCTTGCTATGCTGATGTATGCTCACTCAGCAAACCCAGACTGTTTAACCAAGGAATTCAATACTCCTTTGAGGAAGAACGGAACAACCAGACACCTCTGGTTTCCAGAGATCCCTCCGTCCAAGGAGATCCTAATAAAGAACTTGGGTCGCGCCACACAGGAACAGCCAACAGAAATCAGAGAATCCGAAGAATCAACCAAGTAAACGCAAGAAAGCCCCAAAGAGGAAGAAGAGAGAAAAAAAGATGATCAGGCGAAAAGAGAGAGCGCAAGAAACAGTGGAGCTAAGCGAGGAACAAAAAAGAGACATAGATGAACTGACCCGCACATTCTACGAAAGAGCACTGGGGATGCCACAAGAAAGAATCACAATAAAAGCTCAAAGAAAAATAAAAGAAAAAAAGGAAGAGAAGCTAACAGAAACAACAGTCGAAGGAATCAACATGAAAATTTGTACTACGAGACAGAACAAATTCTCAAATCACTCGGATAACGAAGGATTAACTCTTCGACAGATGTAAAGTGGTATTTTCTAATGTAAATAACACTCAAACCACCACTTTGACACGATTGAGATTTGGCTCTATGACGGAATACTGAAAATACCCCCGCCCCTGCCCCCCAAAAAAAAACTCCCCGAAGAAACGTAATAAGAACAGAGAAATTTAGGAAATTACGAAACGGATCACCATACAACTACCAGGCAATGGCTTCGCCACTGCGCTTCGCTACTAGGATTAAAATTTAAAATATAAAAAAAGTAGCCATGGTTAAATTTTTATAAATGTTCTGAACTTCGTAAATTATAATACTTTTACCATTTGTAATTCTTTGGGTTTTAAAAAAATCACAAAATTTCGATACTTATATTTATTTCTGAACTTCACCATTTTGATGAAATTATTATTCAAATACTCAAAAAATCCCCTTCTTAAATTATGGAGTTAGTGATGATGATGATGATGATGACATAGACACTAACAAGAGAGAAAAAAAGACCACTCAAAAAGTATGAAGATTAAGACAAAAGAAAGCGAAGAAAAAGGCAAAACAATCACTAAAAAGAGGTTATTTAGCCTAAGAAAAGAGAAGAATCAAGGAAAAATTAAGCTAAAGAAGAAACAACAAGTAAACAAAAAGAACTAACAAAATCAACTACAGCGATTACCCAGATCTGACGCCTGTGCATCTCTATGCAAACCTAAAACTTTCTTCCATTTTCGCCGCTATTTTTCAAATTTATCTCTACGTATTTAAATCTCATCACTTAAAAATATAATTGAATTGGTACTTTTCACGGGTACCGCATAACCCTGCCTAGTATATCCAAAATTATTATTCTTTCTTTCTCTTCACCTTTACTCACTCTTACGTGGGGTCGGCGTTTCTGAAAAGCCTTCGCCACTCGCTCCGGTTCTGCGTATCTTCTCTTGAGTCCCTTTCTTTCCAGGTCTTCCCTAATATTTTCCATCCAACGTCTTTTGAGAAAAGAAAGGACTAGTGTGACCAACGATGGCTTTTCATTCAGTAGGGAATCGGGAAGGTAGGACCGAGAGTAAAAAGAGGGATTTATTTTGTCCAAAAAAACACACAAAAAAACATGAAAACAAGCGAGAGCATCTCTCCATGAATGTTTTCAAAAGTGTTTCGTACAGAGATTAAATTCGGTAGTCCTAAATCGCGATGAACAATTTTCAAAGGCTTTCAAGGCCTAGTATAGACCGCGGCGCGACTCACTCACGACCACACTTGTAAATTAGAACTTACCAAATCTGTCTGAAATTCTTCTTATTTAAGCGAAGAAAACTCACTTAAGTCTGTTATTTAAAAGGGACCGAACTTGTAACTTTACGAAGGATTATTTTGGTAGAACACTTGGGAATTTTAAGCTAAAAGTACATTTGCTCGTCCTTTTCGATGCAGTGTTGGACTTGTAGCACATAGGCGCGGGTTCCATCACAGCATTCGCAGATACATAACTTTTAGGGGTATCACGAGCTGACCACCTATTGCCGGATCCACTGAAGCTTAGAGGCACGGGGAACTATAATAGTACCTGAGGCTTTCTTTCGATTCTCATTCTGATCTCTATACGTTCGGGGATCTTGTCCTCAATGCGAAAGATGGATCGCACAACTTACTATTATTCCCTACCCTCTATAATTGTGTGTGCCACTGTAAAATTTAAATAGAGGAGGTTCAGTCAGGAGAGTTGCGCTCCCAGCTTTAGCGAAGCTAAGGCAAATTGGGTGTGGTTAGTCGCCTGATGGAGTCTTGATTAAGTTTAATTTTGCGGCTGGCATATGTTTGACCGACCGTTGTTTCGAATGTAAAGAGAGAGGAGAGAAGATGAAGGAAACAAATTGAGAATGGCGATACGAGATTCGAACCACTTGTTTCCGCCCGGAAATTTCTAATTATGCTGTTATAACTGAAATTAGATTAGCAGCCATCTTGTCATTGATTGGTTTGAACAGAAGAAAATAATGCTAGGGTTATGTTTAGACTGTTTTTTAGTCGCGTGCGACTCTATGTCTCTCACCATATCGGTCGGTCGGTCGGTCCCTGTTTTGCTTTTTTTTTTTTTGGCAATAACATTGTAACTATTCGGTCGATTCTAACGAAATTTGAAACGCTTATGCTGTTTTTCATTTTCTTTTGAATGATATAATTGCCAAAGTCCTCCCAAGGTTAGCCGGGGAATTATTTGGCAATAACATCATAACTATACGACCGATTCTAACGAATTAAGTAGTGAAAGTGCTTACTTAGCAGTTAAGTAAGCATTTGAATATTTTTTTAGAAATAGATATTTATAACAAAGCGCCCACAAAATTCGAGGGTGGGCCTAAACCCCAAAATACCCCCCCCCCCCAAACAATAGATTGATGTTCATTGTAATATATATATATATATATATATATATATATATATATATATATATATATATATATATATATATATATATATATATATATTCCTTGCCCATGCCGCACGTTGGGAATCACTCTTCTACGTCATAGTTAAAGGACTATTTATTAAATCGCTGTGCACTCTCTTTTCCCGCGGCTTATGACGTCATGCCGGCAGGGCTAGCAGCCACAAATAATACCGCCATGGCTCGGAATATACTACATTTAAATGCTATTAACTCGGAAAGTAATCTGCGCAGGAAAAAAATAGAAATAGAAAATTCTGATAGACCTATAGAATAGATTGAAATTAAATTTTCTGAAAAAAACGTACGAGTTGTTAATCTGAGAATTACTCTCGTACTTTTACCACTCACTTTATTATATTTTGCAATCCTGTCGCTGAGATGAATCGGGAGCGGCTCCTTCAGTAACTTGGTTAACCCGCCTTTACCCCGTCCCCCTTTCCCCAGTTCAAATCGAGCTTATAAAAGGGGTGCTTTTTAGTCTTTTTTGATATGCCAACTGTTGCAGATTCCTCGTTAAATTATAGGTCCAATCTCTTTCTAATTCCAACTTCCACCTCAAATTTTAAAGTGAAAACTAACGAGTGAGACTATCGCAAAGTTTATGAGGTGAGATCGGGGGGGGGGGCGACCGGGGAGTCAAAATATGTGGAAGTTATAAACATGTATAGGGGGCAGAACCTTCCCCCCCTCCCTATAACCGCTGGGGTTCAGAGGAACTTTATCTACAGCGTGGTTTCCATTCTACATGACCCCTTTAGGGATCTCCATCAATTATTTTTATTGGCTGTAACGCATTAAATAGATAACCATAAAACAAACTAACATCCTGTTTTTATTCGACTTCTCTCACATCATAATCCTTAATCTAACCATTTTGCTTCCTTCTTTGGATTCGAGCAATAGCTTGGAGATTATTAAATTGTATTTCACAAATAATAATGATGGAATAAGTGAGTTAATTTCTTTGATTTTTTTTTTATCACCTAAGCAACATGACTATATTTTTCAGCAGTGTACGTTCTTTCAACGATAACTTATCTTTATCAGTTTCTCTGCTGTAGTTGGGTTTGCTGGTAGGCTATCATGGCTATCAGTACATCCGTGTTATCAACTGGGTTAAAAAGGTAAGGTAGCATAATATTTTAATTTAGGAAATTTAATTTTATAACTCATATGTTAGGCTACATCTTGTTTTGTATAAAGCCCCCCCATCCCCCATTTTAGACATGATAGCAGTGGAAGCCTTTAGGGGAGAAATGGGGATGTTCTCACCTGATGGGCTTCCCAAACCTAACCAATTCGAGTATGGTCCAGGAAAGCCTCGCACTACTGATGCGCCAACCCTCTGAGGGGGTCCGGTAGGAATTACATGGATAGGCAAATACTTTACAATTGATGTAGTAGGTATGGAGAGAGAATTGTAAAGGTAAAATTAAGTTATTCAACTTTGTTGATAATTTCATGGATGACAAAAGCCACAAGGGCTTATCAAAGGTCATCCGTATCTGTCAAAAACCCACCCGCAAAATGCATCTATAGGATTGTGTCATCATGCATAACATAACATAACCACAATTTCATGGATGACAAAAGCCACAAGGGCCTATCAAAGGTCATCCACATCTGCCAAAACCCACCCACAAAATTTCAACATAACATAATTTCATGGGTGACAAAAGCCACAAGGGCCTATCAAAGGTCATCCACAATTAGAACCATGCACATGAATGTCTCAAAAACAAAAAGCATCATCATCAAGACTGGTCCAAATCCAAATCAATCATAATATACAATAATAAAAAACTGCATCCACAGGAATGGGTCCAGAATACCCCTCAAAGTTAACCCTCCCTTCCTATATAATTATCTAATCTGCGTTTGAAAATATTCAAGTTTGGATTGTCTACCGTCTCGGATAGCAAACTATTCCAGTAATCTACCACTCTATTGGTGGAAAAATATTTTCTAACATTCAACCTGCATCTGTTTTTTAATTTTTAAGTGGTGACCTCTAGTCCTATTACTACCTTCCAACTCAAATAACTTGCTAAAATCCAACTTATCCATCCCAGAAAAGATTTTAAATAGCTCCATCATATCTCCCCTTACATATCTTCTTTCAAATGAGAACATATTTAATACCCCCAGTCTATCTTAATATTCAAGGTGCTTCAGAGAAGGTATTATTTTTGTTCCCCTCCTTTGTACTGACTCTAGCAGGTTGATGTCATGTCTAAAATGTGGTGACTATGCTTGTATACAGTATTCTAAATGTGGCCTAATATATGAGTTGTAGAGTTTAATGATAACCTCTTTACTCTTGTAGCTAACATTCCTCTTAATGTATCCTTGCTTATGTTTACTTATGTGGGTACTGGATGCAAGCCTTTATGCCTCTATGTCCAGATCTTGGTTGAATGTTGATTCTGTGGGTCTTTTCATACTGAGTGTCGCTTCAGGGTCAAACTTGCAGTCTTGGTATCTCCTCTTGCTCTTGTGTAGACTAGGGTGGGTAGGTCTAGCTTTCACAGCCTCTCTTCTTAGGTTAGGTTTTTTAACCCGGAAGCCTCTTTGTAGCTATTCTTTGAACATTTTCTAGTGCCTGAATGTCTTTTTTTTCCTCCATGGGCTCCACACACTCTGAGCATATTCAACATGGGGTCTGACCATTGCCTTGTACATAGTTTTAAACATGTTGATATCCAGATATTTGAAGGATCTTCTGATTATATCCATTATTTGGTTTGCCTTGTTTATTTTAGTTTGAATGTGTCCTTCAAATTTAAAATGGTAAACATGAAGACTGGCAGCCTGCCCGAAAAAGTGTATTTTTTTGCGTGTATGTTTCGTTCACCCACTCATGCATTTTCATGCGCATTTGAATCCTAGTTAAAATATACCTTGCGCCATTTTTGTAAAAAATTACCCCAAAATAACCAAACAAAAATCGCTTTTTACTTACTTTATTGCAGGGGGTATACTTCTGAAATAGTGGTGAGGAAAGCGTAGAATCTTTCTTTAATTCCCATTTTGGCTAATTTGAGAAAAAAGTCCCATTCAAAGCTGATTTTTAAAAATAATGGCGATCGCTTGAGTCACGTTTAGTTTATGTACATCCAAATTCATAATTATCTTTAATCTCTAATGACTGACCACAAACTTCACAATCGATTTTAAGTTTAAGCAAATTATGATCGTCCAAAAATGTTAGCAACTTTTCTTGATTCCAAAATGAAGCAGAAGGTTTTATTATAGACGAAGGGCAAATTGCACACAAAGCCAGGTTGAAACTGAATTTGCCGCCTCAAATTCAAGGAAGTGACAACAAAGGTACTGTGTTACATGTGCTTCGAATTGTAACAAGACAAATAAAATATGAACAGATATGGATACTGGAAGAGGTGCAAGGAAAAAGAGATGTAAGAGATGTGATTATGAGGGGGGGTTGAATGCAGGTGACCTGTGTAGAAGCTGTGAGTACACAAGTAGGATGCCACCCCCAAGGCAGAAAGTGAAAGAAGAGAAGATAGCGACAGAGGAACAAAGGGGAGCAGAAACAGTGAAGAAGGAGTTGGGCAGAGATCAATTAATAGAACAGCAGCAAAAACACAATAGTGATGTGTGTAAAGGGTGTAGGGAAAAAGTGAAAAATGTGGAAGCAGGCATTTTATGTGAGGACTGCAAGTGTTGGTACCATGCAGGGTGTGAAAAGGTTTCAAACGAGGAGATGAAGGTACTTTGCAAAGTAAACACCTCACTTAGCTGGTTCTGCAGAAGCTGTAGAGGCAACATGAAAGTTATGAGGAAAGAAAATTGGGAAATGAAGCAACAGATAAAAAGATTAGAAGAGGAGAGGGAAGCCTGGAAAGAGAGAGTGATGTCTTTAGAGAATAAAATGGAAAAATTCAAAGAAGAGATTAGAGAGAGACAGGAGGTACAATTCAATGGAGCCGGTAGTATAAATATAAGAGAATTAAAAGGATAACTGGTAAAATATGTGATAGAAGAATATAAGAACATAAGAAAAGAAAAGGAGACTGCAAAAGACCATTCATGGCCTACACTTGGCAGCTCCTGTTAGGTAAGAGGAGGATTAGAAAGCCAGGAAAAGTAATCTGGTGATATATGGGATTAAGGAATCTGAGAAGGAGAGATGACAGGATAGAGAGAAAGAGGATAAAGAGGCCACAAATATATTATTCAAAGATGAAGTGGGTATATGGAAGAATCTGGAAATAAAGCAGGCAATAAGGTTAAGAAAGAGAAGAGAGGGAGAAAATGAACAGGATAGGCTTAGACCGCTTCTAGTTAAGCTAGAAGAGAGGGAGGAGAAATTCTGGATATTGAAAAATGAGAGAAAACTTAGCAGGTCAGGTAAGTTCGAAGTAAGGAATATAAAAATAGCTCCAGATCTGACAAAGGAGTAAGAACAGCATAGAGAGTTAAGAGAGCAACTGAGGTTAAAAAAAGAAGAGGGAGAAAGGGGATGGTTTATAAAGGGAGGAAGACTAATAAGGGGAGAAAATTTTTAAATTTTCCAAGGGGAAGAGGAAGTATAGGGATAAAAAGTAAAGTCAGAAAGGGTCAAGATATGGTTACATAAGAACATAAGAAAAGAAGGAGACTGCAAAAGACCATTCATGGCCTACACTTGGCAGCTCCTGTTCCAGTCAACACACAAAGGATTTCTTACCAGAGAAAAGTCATCAACATTGTCACCCTTTACAGGAGTTCGTCAGATCTAATCTACAATATACATAAAATGCATCCAGAGGATTATGTCCATTCATGCAACCGCAAAATATAATCTCCCCACTCCTTAGAAAAATATATACATATGTACATAAAAAAAAAGTCAGTCCTATCTAGCAGCTTCATCCATATATTTATCTAATCTATTCTTAAAACTACCCAGAGAGGAGGCTTCTATCACATATCTAGTGAGCCTATTCCATTCATGTACCACACGATTTGTAAACCAATTCCTCCCAATCTCCTTCCTAAACCTATAATTATCAAGCTTAAACCCATTGCTACGTGTCCTGTCATGTTCACTAAGTATAAGAACCTTACCCAGATCCCCTTTATTATATCCTTTTACCCATTTGAAGACTTCAATCAATTCCCCTCTGACTCTTCTCCTTTCCAATGTATGTAGCTTTAGTTTTCTGAGCCTTTCGCCATAAGGTAAGTTCCTTAGCCCACCAATCATCTTTGTCATCCTTCTCTGCACAGACTCAAGCAAATCAATATCCTTCCTATAATATGGTGACCAAAATTGTACTGCATAGTCTAGATGAGAAATAATCCACTGAATAGTTATAAATTAAATGGGAGAAATTTAGGGAGGACCGATTGTGAGAGGGACTTGGGTATTTTGGTAAGTTCAGACCTTCGTCCTAGAAAGCAATGCCTAAATGCTAAGAATAAAGCTAATAGGATATTGGGATTCATTAGGAGGAGTGTAAGCAATAAGAGTGCTGAAGTCATTCTAAAACTGTATCTGGCGCTAGTTAGGCCTCATCTAGACTATGCAGTACAATTTTGGTCACCATATTATAGGAAGGATATTGATTTGCTGGAGTCTGTGCAGAGAAGGATGACAAAGATGATTGGTGGGCTAAGGAACTTACCTTATGGTGAAAGGCTCAGAAAACTAAATCTACATACATTGGAAAGGAGAAGAGTCAGAGGGGAATTGATTGAAGTCTTCAAATGGGTAAAAGGATATAATAAAGGGGATCTGGGTAAGGTTCTTATACTTAGTGAACATGACAGGACACGTAGCAATGGGTTTAAGCTTGATAAGTATAGGTTTAGGAGGGAGATTGGGAGGAATTGGTTTACAAATCGTGTGGTAGATGAATGGAATAGGCTCACTAGACATGTGATAGAAGCCTCCTCTCTGGGTAGTTTTAAGAATAGATTAGATAAATATATGAATGAAGCTGCTAGATGGGACTGACTTTTTTATGTACATATGTATATATTTTTCAAAGGAGTGGGGAGATTATTTTGCAGTTGCATGAATGGACATAATCCTCTGGATGCATTTTATGTATATTGTAGATTAGATCTGACGAACTCCTGTAAGGGTGACAATGTTGATGACTTTTCTCTGGTAAGAAATCTTTTAACATAACATAACATAACATAACATAATTTAACGGATGACAAAAGCCACAAGGGCCTATCAAAGGTCATCCGTATCCATCAAATCCCACCCATATAATGCATCCATAGGATTTTGTCAGATCATGCAGCTACAATATACAATTTAACAATCCATAGGAATGTCCAACCATGCATCTACAATATATAATTTAAAGCCTCCATAGGAGTCTGTCAAAAACAAAATCAAAATCCCCCAAAATATACAATAAAAAGAAACTGCATCCACAGGAATGAGTCAAGAAACATATCCACATACCAAAAAGTAAGAAATTAACCCTCCATCCCCATATAATCATCCAATCTGCGCTTGAAAACATTCAAGTTTGGGCTGTCTACAGTCTCAGGTGGCAAACTATTCCAATAATCTACCACTCTGTTAGTGAAAAAATATTTTCTAACATCCAGTCTGCACCTCTGTTTTTTAATCTTTAAGTGGTGGCCTCTAGTTCTATTACTACCTTCTAACTCAAATAACTTGCTGAAATCCAATTTATCCATCCCAGAAAAGATTTTAAAAATCTCAATCATATCTCCCCTCACACACCTTCTTTCAAATGAAAACATATTTAATACCCTCAGTCTATCTTCATATTCAAGGTGCTTCAGGGATGGTATTATTTTTGTTGCCCTCCTTTGTACTGACTCTAATAAGTTTATATCATGTCTAAAATGTGGTGACCATGCCTGTATACAGTACTCTAAATGTGGCCTGACATAAGAGTTGTATAGTTTAAGGATGACCTCCTTACTCTTGTAGCTAACATTTCTTTTAATGTAACCTAGCACCCTATTTGCTCTATTTTTTGCCTCAATACACTGCTTTGAAAATTTCAGTGACCTATCTACTACCACTCCTAAGTCTTTCTCATCTTCAACTGAATTAAGCCAATATCCATCCATCTCATAGCTAAATTCCCTATTATCTCTCCCCATGTTAATAACTTTGCATTTATTAAGGTTAAAAGTCATCTGCCACTTCTGAGCCCAAGCTAACAGCTTATCTAAGTCACCCTGCACTTTAAAGCTACCCTCAACCTCTTTGACTACAGCTGCCAATTTAGTGTCATCAGCAAAAATTGACACTTTGCTATTTACACCTTGCCCAAGATCATTTACATAGATTATAAATAATAAAGGGCCTAAAACTGATCCCTGAGGTACGCCACTAATAACATTCCTCCACTCTGACCTCACTCCATTCAGTACAACTCTCTGTTTCCTATTTTTCAGCCATTCAGTTATCCAATTTAAAACATTCCCACATATCCCATGCAGCTTTAATTTATGAACTAGTCTTCTATGTGGAACCTTATCAAAAGCTTTGCTGAAATCTAAGTAGATCACATCAACTTTCTCACCCCTATCTAATTCTTTAGTTACATAATCCATAAAATCCAGTAAATTAGTTAAACACGATCTATCTTTTCTAAAACCATGCTGAGCATCATTAATTAACCTGCTACTCTCTAGATGATCAGAAATTCCCTTCTTAACCATCTTCTCAAGAATTTTACAGACTATAGAAGTTAAGCTTACTGGTCTAAAGTTATTTGGGTCCTCTTTGCTTCCCTTTTTAAAAATTGGCACTATATTTGCCAATTTCCAATCATTTGGTATTTCTCCAGACTAGTGATCTAATAAATATCTTCTCGAGAGCTACTGCAATACTTTCTACACCTTCTTTGAGTATCCTAGAATGAATGTTGTCAGGGCCAGATGCCTTACTAGTATTTAACTGAATTATAAGCCCTTTAATTTCTTCTCTGTCTATATTAATAGAATTTATCACTACTTCCCTTGACCTAGAATTATCATCAATTAATCTAACTGGTTTCTCTTCTGTGAATACTGAAGCAAAATGATCATTAAGGACCTCTACTATTTCCTCATCAGATTCTTTCAAAACCCCTTCATATTTAATAGGCCCTATTTTATCACTGTTAGATTGATTATTGATTCTATAATAGCTAAAGAATTTTTTAGGATCTTTATTATTATTTTTAGCTAAATTAATTTCTGCTGTCCTTTTGGTCTTCTTAATAATCTTATTTAGTTCATTTCTGGTTGACCTATAATGGTTTAAATTATCTAAACTACTCTCACTTTGTAATCTCTGGTATGCCCTTTTTTTCTCTGAAACTTTATTAGCTATTTCTTGGTTCCACCATAATGGTTTCCTACATTTCTTCCTAATAGACTTCATCGGAATACACTGTTCCTGAACCATGTTTAATATAGTCTTAAAAATATCCCACATCTCATAAGTATTCTTTCCATGGAATTCTATATCCCACCTAATCTGATTTAGCATGCTGCGTAATTTATCGTAATCTCCCCTATAAAAATTTGGAATTTTCGTGGAGTTTGACGTTGTTCTACCCTTAACTATTTGCAAATTAAACCGAACCATCTGATGATCACTGTTTCCCAATGATTCCCCTACACTCAATCCTTGAACTAAGTGATCATCATTTGAAAGAATTAGATCTAATATATTGGCACCCCTTGTTGGCTTATTAACAAATTGGATCAAAAAGTTATCCTCAAAACACTCCATAAACTTACAACTTGCTCTATCTCTTCCTATCATATTTTCCCAGTCTACAGAAGTTAAATTAAAGTCACCAAGAATAACTGTATCTTCTTTGCATCCTTTACTTATTTCCCTAATCATTAACTCATCGATACAATCAGTCTGTCCTGGTGGTCTATAAAAAGCTCCCAAGTGTATTTTCCTATTTTTACCAACCTTAATATCTATCCATAATGATTCACCTTCTCCTTGCTTTATAGAGTTATTTAGATTTGAAGAAATGCTATTTCTGATATAAATAATCAACCCACCACCAGTCCTATCTCTCCTTTGACTAATGTACATAGTATAACCCTCTAGTTCAAATTCACTGACATTATCATTAAATATATTTTCATTAACCCATGATTCAACTATACATATTATATCTATATCTTCATGAATGATATAACTAAATAATTCATCCTTCTTATTTCTAAGACTACGAGCATTTGTGTAAAGACAACTCAGCCCACCTATCCCTGAAGCACCTGAGGGCCTATCTCCTCTGCATCTCCTTTCTCTCTTTCCCCGACCCTGTACTCTTGTATTTCCCTGACCACTATCACTACTCAAGTAGTTTAACCCTAAAGCACTTCCATTAGCCTGCCTACCTTCTACAAATCTGTGTTTGCTTCCTTTCCCTGCCTCACTTTGAGCCATTAAATTTCCCTGACCACTATCAAAACCTAGTTTCCCGCCTCTAAAGACCTAATAACACTATCTAATTCCCGCCACAAAACCTCAACCCCATCTCGGCTCAGATGGAGTCCATCCATCGCATACAAACCCTTATTCCCATAAAACCCACTCCAAACATCTACAAATACCAATCCTGACTCCTCGCACAAACCTTTCACATATTCATTCAACCCCATTGCACGAGACAACCATTCCATCCCCACATCCATTCTGGGAAGCACACCTGAAACAACGCCAAACAAGGCCATGAATGGTCTTTTGCAGTCTCCTTCTTTTCTTATGTTCTAACTAGCGCCAGATACAGTTTTAGAATGACTTCAGCACTCTTATTGCTTACACTCCTCCTAATGAATCCCAATATCCTATTAGCTTTATTCTTAGCATTTAGGCATTGCTTTCTAGGACGAAGGTCTGAACTTACCAAAATACCCAAGTCCCTCTCACAATCGGTCCTCCCTAAATTTCTCCCATTTAATTTATAACTATTCAATGGATTATTTCTACCTATACTAAGTACACTACATTTGTCTATGTTAAACTTCATTTGCCATTTCTCAGCCCAATTGGACAGAATGGTCAATTCCTCCTGCATTACAACAGCATCAGAATCAGCCCTAATTGCCCTACCTAGCTTAGTATCATCAGCAAATTTACTCAGGTCACTACTTATACCTATGTCAAGATCATTAATATAAATTAAGAATAGCAAGGGACCCAAAACAGATCCTTGCGGAACTCCACTGCTAACACACCCCCACTCAGATTTAACTCTATCTCTACTAACTCTTTGCTGTCTGTCACCAAGCCATGACTGAATCCACCTAAATATACTGCCATCGATCCTGTATGCTTTAACTTTGCTCAGAAGCCGTAAGTGTGGCACTCGATCAAAAGCCTTACTAAAGTCAAAGTATAAAATATCATAGTTTTCATCATTATCTGCTGCTTCATACACCTTACTATAAAAAGACAGCAAATTAGTGAGACAGGATTTACCCTTACTAAAGCCATGCTGTGATTCTTTTATCAACTTATGCTTATCCAAGTGATCTCTAATATTCCTTGCTATAATAGATTCCATCATTTTCCCTACCACTGATTTCAAACTTACTGGTCTGTAATTAGACATATTTGTTTTATCCCCTTTCTTAAATATAGGTATCACATTGGCTTTCTTCCATGCCACTGGCACAATGCCACTCTCCAATGATTTTCTAAAGATGCATGCTAGGGGCTCACTTAACACATCCTTACATTCTTTCAAAATTCTAGGAAAGACCTCATCAGGACCGGGTGCTTTACTACTTTTGATTTTATCAATTTCCTTTGTCACTATCTCCTTTGTGATCAAGATATCCTTTAATTTCTCTTCATCATTACCCCGAAAGATCATTGACACCTCGGGTATATTTAGAGTATCCTTCTGTGTAAATACTGAGAGAAAAAAGTCATTTAGCATTCCAGCCATTGAGTCCCTATCACTCACTAATTCTCCATTGGAATCTATAAGTGGGCCTATTTTATCTCTAACCTTAGTTTTGTATAATTGATAAAAACTTTTAGGATCTTCCTTTGCCCTATTTGCCACTTTAATTTCATAATTTCTCCTTGCTACTCTAACTAACTTTTTAACATCTCTTGCTAGTTCATTATATCTCTGCCTTAAGTGATCCTCTCCATTTTTTATTTTCGTATAAATGCCCTTTTTAATGCCAATATAATGCTTAATTTTATCTATCATCCATTTTGGGTCATTATTTTTAGTCCTAATCTCCTTATATGGAATGTTAATCATCTGACCTGTAATTAATTGCTCAATTATTCTTTCATACTCCTCTTCAATTGTAATCTCTTCCTCCTGGTGATTATTGTCTCGACTAACTGATATCATTGAATCTATTCCTGAATTGATTTCATTGCTTGGTTTCTGTACAACTGCCTCCAGGTAAGTCCTTAGCCCATTATAATTTGCTCTTCTAAAGTCAGGAATTTTAACATTGTTCATGCTACTATCAATACCATTCCATTTCATCTTAAGAACATAACATAAGAACATAAGAAAAGAAGGAGACTGCAAAAGACCATTCATGGCCTACACTTGGCAGCTCCTGTTCCAGTCAACACACAAAAGATTTCTTACCAGAGAAAAGTCATCAACATTGTCACCCTTTACAGGAGTTCGTCAGATCTAATCTACAATATACATAAAATGCATCCAGAGGATTATGTCCATTCATGCAACCGCAAAATATAATCTCCCCACTCCTTAGAAAAATATATACATATGTACATAAAAAAGTCAGTCCCATCTAGCAGCTTCATCCATATATTTATCTAATCTATTCTTAAAACTACCCAGAGAGGAGGCTTCTATCACATGTCTAGTGAGCCTATTCCATTCATCTACCACACGATTTGTAAACCAATTCCTCCCAATCTCCTTCCTAAACCTATACTTATCAAGCTTAAACCCATTGCTACGTGTCCTGTCATGTTCACTAAGTATAAGAACCTTACCCAGATCCCCTTTATTATATCCTTTTACCCATTTGAAGACTTCAATCAATTCCCCTCTGACTCTTCTCCTTTCCAATGTATGTAGATTTAGTTTTCTGAGCCTTTCACCATAAGGTAAGTTCCTTAGCCCACCAATCATCTTTGTCATCCTTCTCTGCACAGACTCCAGCAAATCAATATCCTTCCTATAATATGGTGACCAAAATTGTACTGCATAGTCTAGATGAGGCCTAACTAGCGCCAGATACAGTTTTAGAATGACTTTGGCACTCTTATTGCTTACACTCCTCCTAATGAATCCCAATATCCTATTAGCTTTGTTCTTAGCATTTAGGCATTGCTTTCTAGGACGAAAGTCTGAACTTACCAAAATACCCAAGTCCCTCTCACAATCGGTCCTCTCTAAATTTCTCTCATTTAATTTATAACTATTCAATGGATTATTTCTACCTATACTAAGTACACTACATTTGTCTATGTTAAACTTCATTTGCCATTTCTCAGCCCAATTGGACAGAATGGTCAATTCCTCCTGCATTACAACAGCATCAGAATCAGCCCTAATGGCCCTACCTAGCTTAGTATCATCAGCAAATTTACTCAGGTCACTACTTATACCTATGTCAAGATCATTAATATAAATTAAGAATAGCAACGGACCCAAAACAGATCCTTGCGGAACTCCACTGCTAACACACCCCCACTCAGATTTAACTCCATCTATACTAACTCTTTGCTGTCTGTCACCAAGCCATGACTGAATCCACCTAAATATACTGCCATCGATCCTGTGTGCTTTAACTTTGCTCAGAAGCCGTAAGTGTGGCACTCGATCAAAAGCCTTACTAAAGTCCAAGTATAAAATATCATAGTTTTCATCATTATCTGCTGCTTCATACACCTTACTATAAAAAGACAGCAAATTAGTGAGACAGGATTTACCCTTACTAAAGCCATGCTGTGATTCCTTTATCAACTTATGCTTATCCAAGTGATCCCTAATATTCCTTGCTATAATAGATTCCATCATTTTCCATACCACTGATGTCAAACTTACTGGTCTGTAATTAGACATATTTGTTTTATCCCCTTTCTTAAATATAGGTATCACATTGGCTTTCTTCCATGCCACTGGCACAATGCCACTCTCCAATGATTTTCTAAAGATGCATGCTAGGGGCTCACTTAACACATCCTTACATTCTTTCAAAATTCTAGGAAAGACCTCATCAGGACCGGGTGCTTTACTACTTTTTATTTTATCAATTTCCTTTGTCACTATCTCCTTTGTGATCAAGATATCCTTTAATGTCTCTTCATCATTACCCCGAAAGATCATTTTTGAGACCATTACATTCTAAGAGGAAGTGACTGAGGTTTTGTTTCCTTCCTCTACACAGCTCACATTCTTCACAACCATTCAGCAATTTATTTCTGTCATTCAATGGTAGACAATTTGCCCTAGCTCTAAAGTATTGATGGTCTATTGTCATAAATTGTCTCCTCTTTTATTTCTTTCTTAAAGTTTTGGTATATATATATATATATATATATATATATATATATATATAATGAATTTTTATTTGAAAGGTCTCTTTTCTATAATTGTGAATCCCATTCTTTAAATATTTTTGCAATATCTTCATATTTAATTTTTTTTATCATTTCTAGATAAATTCCTAATTCTTTAATATGATTTTTAATATTATTTATCCATTTGTTTTTATTATCCTTAGAAATTTATCAAGAATTCTTTGCGTTAGATCTTTCTTACCATCATAAATACTTTTTATATATCTTGAAAGAATCATCACTGGAGACATTACTGAACACTTGAAGCAAAATACCTTATCGAGCCCAAATCAGCATGGTTTGGTATCTAGGAAGTCTACAGTAACAAACCTGATTGAAGCACTGGACATTTGGGCAGAAGCTTTGAGTCACAGCCTACCAACTGATGTGATCTTCCTTGATTATGAAAATGCCTTTGACAAAGTTCCTCATGAACGGTTGTTGAAACAAATAGACATTTGGAATTGAGGGCACCCTGCTGGGATGGATGAGGAACTTCCTAACAGTGATCATTTAGTTCAAGAATTGACTGTTGGGGAAGCATTGGGAAATAGTGACCATCAGATAGTTCGTTTTAACTTGGCAATTGAGAAGGGTAAAATAACCGAGAATGCTGTAAAAGTTCCAAATTTTCATAAGGGAGATTATGTAAAACTCCGAAGCTTGCTAAATTTGGTAGACTGGGATGTAGAATTCAGAGGTAAAATTGCTTATGGTATGTGGGATACTTTCAAGCATATAATAAATGTAGTCCAAGAACAATGTATCCCAATGAAGGCCATTAGGAACAAAAGTAGGAAACCATTATGGTGGAATCAGGAGATAGCTAGAAAAATTTCAGAGAAGAAAAGGGCATATAAAAAATTACAGGTAGAAAATAATATTCAAAATTTAAGTGATTATAGAATGGCTAGGAATGAGTTAAATAAGATTATAAAGAAGAACAAAAGGGTGTCAGAAATTAAATTAGCTCAGGATAGCAACAAAGATCCTAGAAAGTTTTTTAGTTACTATAAAATTAATAACAAGTCTGGCAGAGTTAAAATAGGAGAAACTGATGAGGAAATAGTTGAGGTACTAAATAGTCATTTTGCATCAGTATTTACAAAGGAGAAACTAAATAGTCTTATGTATAGTACTCATGGGTCAGGGAAAGAGGTGTTTATTACCATTAGTGTGGATCGGAGGATGATAAAAGGACTAATAGGTGAGTTAGATACTACCAAGGCCTCCGGCCCTGATAATATTCATTCTAGGATACTTAAAGAAGGGGTAGAAAGTATCTCAATAGCTCTAGAGAAGTTATATACTAGGTCACTGGAATATGGAGAAATACCCGATGATTGGAAGAGAGCGAATGTAGTCCCTATTTTCAAGAAGGGTAGTAAAGAGGATCCAAATAACTTTAGACCGGTTAGCCTAACTCCTGTAGTCTGTAAAATTCTTGAGAAAATAGTTAAAAAAGGGATTTGCCAACATCTAGAGAGGGAGGGGTTAATCAGCGATGCTCAGCATGGGCTTAGATCAGGTAGATCTTGTTTGACTAATTTACTAGACTTTCTGGATTTTGTAACAGATCAAGTAGATAAGGGAGAGAATGTAGATATAATTTACTTAGATTTTAGTAAAGCATTTGATAAGGTACCACATAGGAGACTAGTTCATAAATTAAAAATGATTGGGATATGTGGGGGTGTTTCAAATTGGATAGCTGAGTGGCTGAAAGACAGGAAGCAAAGGGTAGTGCTAAATGGTGTAAAGTCAGAGTGGAGGGATGTTATCAGTGGGGTTCCTCAGGGATCAGTTCTTGGTCCATTATTATTTGTCATCTATATAAACGATCTTGGGGAGGCAGTTAATAATAAAGTTTCAATTTTTGCGGATGATGCCAAATTAGCAGCTATAGTTAAAGATATTGATGATAATTTTAAAGTGCAGGGGGATTTAATAATAATAATAATATTTAGCGCGTTTATCACTATTCGCCAATCTGGCCAAGTTTCAAAGGCGCTGGATGGTACATTATGGTCTGAGTGACTGCACAAAGAGTGTGATTCAACCCAGAAATTGTGGGCAAACCACAATGTCAGTTTAGAAATACCATACATCTATAGTTAAGCGATTAAATAAATTATAGTATACATACTACCGTCAGTAATTAGGAGCATTCATTAGAAGCTAGTGTGTTTAAAATATACATATACAGTTTGGCTAATAAATAATTTATGGTATACATACCACCGTCAACAATTTGGCTATTAATAGAGTTCATTGGAACCTACTGTGTCCAAAAATACACATATGCATACATATATGTATATATATATACATGCATACACACACATATATTATAACTTATAATCCAATGCCTTTTTCTTTTAATCAGGGTCATAAGCTGAGAGAAACAGGTGCATTTTCAACCTTTTCTTGAATATATCAACTGATAAAGCACACTTTATATCCATTGGCAATCCGTTGTAATATTTAGGGGCAATATATGAAAAAGCTCTGCAAGAGTAGGAGTTCCCTCTCTCTACAAATGGTACAGTCAGACGAGTAGGGTCGTCTAACGTCCGAAGAGCAACATTACAGTTCGAGGAATAGTGAGTAATCATCTCACGAATATAGTATGGCCCTCCAAATTTAAGTGCCTTAAATGTCAGCAAACAAATTTTAAACTTAATGCGTGCTATTATAGGTAACCAATGCAAATCAAACAGATAAGAAGAAGTACTGGTACCAGGAGGCAGATTGAATACCAATCAAGCAGATCGATTTAGTAGTGATTGCAATCTTTTCAGTTCTCTCTTAGGCAGATTAACAAATAAGGAATTGCACTAGTCAATTTGAGAGATCACAAAGGCATGTATCAGGATCATAATAGTTTTCCGATCTAGATATTTAGTAAGCAAGGAGATCCTTCTAAGGTGGTAATTACAGATCTTGATTATAGAATTAAAGTGGTCAGTAAAAGACAGTTTGGTATTAAAGATAATACCAAGATACTTGAGTGTGAATGATGAGGTTAGCTTACTCTGTATTAAGTTGATCTCAACAGGGAGAGGAACTTGAGTTCTATCCTTTGTAAAAATTATAATTTCAGTTTTACCTTCATTAAGTTTCAGTTTTCTACCATGCATCCACAATTTTAGGTCAGTTAGGAGTGCATTCACTTCTGATAAGCAAGAAGGAAGTTTGGTGATGGGAATATAAGAATATAAGAACATAAGAAAAGAAGGAGACTGCAAAAGACCATTCATGGCCTACACTTGGCAGATCCTGTTCCAGTCAACACACAAAAGATTTTTTACCAGAGAAAAGTCATCAACATTGTCACCCTTTACAGGAGTTTGTCAGATCTAATCTACAATATACATAAAATGCATCCAGAGGATTATGTCGATTCATGCAACCGCAAAATAATCTCCCCACTCCTTAGAAAAATATATACATAAAAAAGTCAGTCCCATCTAGCAGCTTCATTCATATATTTATCTAATCTATTCTTAAAACTACCCAGAGAGGAGGCTTCTATCACATGTCTAGTGAGCCTATTCCATTCATCTACCACACGATTTGTAAACCAATTCCTCCCAATCTCCTTCCTAAATCTATACTTATCAAGCTTAAACCCATTGCTACGTGTCCTGTCATGTTCACTAAGTATAAGAACCTTACCCAGATCCCCTTTATTATATCCTTTTACCCATTTGAAGACTTCAATCAATTCCCCTCTGACTCTTCTCCTTTCCAATGTATGTAGATTGTTTTCTGAGCCTTTCACCATAAGGTAAGTTCCTTAGCCCACCAATCATCTTTGTCATCCTTCTCTGCACAGACTCAAGCAAATCAATATCCCTCCTATAATATGGTGACCAAAATTGTACTGCATAGTCTAGATGAGGCCTAACTAGCGCCAGATACAGTTTTAGAATGACTTCAGCACTCTTATTGCTTACACTCCTCCTAATGAATCCCAATATCCTATTAGCTTTATTCTTAGCATTTAGGCATTGCTTTCTAGGACGAAGGTCTGAACTTACCAAAATACCCAAGTCCCTCTCACAATCGGTCCTCCCTAAATTTCTCCCATTTAATTTATAACTATTCAGTGGATTATTTCTACCTATACTAAGTACACTACATTTGTCTATGTTAAACTTCATTTGCCATTTCTCAGCCCAATTGGACAGAATGGTCAATTCCTCCTGCATTACAACAGCATCAGAATCAGCCCTAATTGCCCTACCTAGCTTAGTATCATCAGCAAATTTACTCAGGTCACTACTTATACCTATGTCAAGATCATTAATATAAATTAAGAATAGCAAGGGACCCAAAACAGATCCTTGCGGAACTCCACTGCTAACACACCCCCACTCAGATTTAACTCCATCTATACTAACTCTTTGCTGTCTGTCACCAAGCCATGACTGAATCCACCTAAATATACTGCCATCGATCCTGTGTGCTTTAACTTTGCTCAGAAGCCGTAAGTGTGGCACTCGATCAAAAGCCTTACTAAAGTCCAAGTATAAAATATCATAGTTTTCATCATTATCTGCTGCTTCATACACCTTACTATAAAAAGACAGCAAATTAGTGAGACAGGATTTACCCTTACTAAAGCCATGCTGTGATTCCTTTATCAACTTATGCTTATCCAAGTGATCCCTAATATTCCTTGCTATAATAGATTCCATCATTTTCCATACCACTGATGTCAAACTTACTGGTCTGTAATTAGACATATTTGTTTTATCCCCTTTCTTAAATATAGGTATCACATTGGCTTTCTTCCATGCCACTGGCACAATGCCACTCTCCAATGATTTTCTAAAGATGCATGCTAGGGGCTCACTTAACACATCCTTACATTCTTTCAAAATTCTAGGAAAGACCTCATCAGGACCGGGTGCTTTACTACTTTTTATTTTATCAATTTCCTTTGTCACTATCTCCTTTGTGATCAAGATATCCTTTAATGTCTCTTCATCATTACCCCGAAAGATCATTGACACCTCGGGTATATTTAGAGTATCCTCCTGTGTAAATACTGAGAGAAATGGTCACTATTACCCAAATTTCCTCCAATCTCAGTATCCTTAATAACTTCTTCCCTATTTGTCAGAACTAAATCCAGTATATTATTACCTCTAGTGGGTTCGTTAATAATCTGCCTCAGAAAATTATCTTGGACAACATTCAAAAATTCCTCAGCCTCCTGATCACCCACAAGAGCTTCGCACTCTATATTTCTGTAATTAAAATCGCCCATTATACACACATGCTTACTTCTACATGCCCGTTCAATCTCCTGCCACAGAAGATTTGAAGCTTCCTTACTAAGATTTGGTGGTCTGTATAATAATCCTATGACAAGCTTGTTTTTACCTTCCTTTACATTTAGCCATAATGACTCTGTGTTATCATCTAATTTAATTGTACTGTTTACACAACACTGTAGATTATCTTTAATATAAATAACCCCTCCTCCTCTCTTCCTATTCCTATCTGTATGGAACATGTTAAAGCCCTCAATCTCAACCTCAGGTTTAAAGTGATTACCTGCCAAATCAAGCCA
This sequence comes from Ceratothoa steindachneri, assembly GCA_963969495.1. Lineage (NCBI taxonomy): Eukaryota > Metazoa > Arthropoda > Malacostraca > Isopoda > Cymothoidae > Ceratothoa > Ceratothoa steindachneri. Next base: position 153,262,101 of record OZ018325.1, read on the forward strand.
TGACTCTGTTATCGCAATTATATCAAAATTCTCTTCACTAGCTAACGCTCTTAAGAGATCTATCTTATTCCTTATACTCCGACCATTAGTGTAGTATATTTTTAAGGTTTTTTTATTATTCCCATCTTCATTGCATTGTGCTTTCTTATTCCTAGTTATCTGCTCATTCACTTGTGCATTAGTCCCCCTATAACGCATCGGTATGCCCTCTCCCCTAGCTATTCCTCTATCTCTGCCTCCCTTCCATTTCCTACACCTGCCCTCTATTCCTGTTATTCCCTTACCTCTGACAGCTTCTAGTTTCCCACCTGTAAGGACCTAATCACACTATCCAGCTCCCCCCCATAGAACCTCAACACCTGCCCGACTAAGATGGAGCCCATCCATCGCATACAACCTCCTATTCCCGTAAAACCCTCCCCAGACATCTACAAACACCAATCCTAACTCCTCACACAGTCCTTTCACAAATTCATTCAAACCAATTGCACGCGACAACCATTCTACCCCCACATCCAATCTCGGAAGCACACCAGAAACAACACCTTTTACCCTGCTTTTACTCATCCTTTCAACTAACCTTTTATACTGCTCACGTAACTCACATGTACCCACCTTCTTTACATCATTCACTCCCGCATGCGTAATCACAACTGCATCCCTCTCACACCCAGAAACCAGCCTATCATACCTCTCACAAACATCACTTACACCAGCACCCGGCAGACAAACTCTCATTCCCTTCCACTTGCTATCACTCAACTTCCTATCTAAATACCTAATCTGAGAGTCACCCATCACTAGCACCTCAGTCATTCTCCTATTCTGTCTTGGCCTAACATTACCCTCCCTCCTGCTCTCAGTCACACTACCACCCATCCTGCTTTCATCCACAATCACACCAGGCAAATCACTTTCACACTCTTCCTCTCTTAGGACATTGAATCTGTTAGTCAACCTAACAGGTTCTATGTCCCTCTCATTCACACACCTAACCTGTCCTAACTTGTCTATCCTATCCATTTTCACCCACCATTCATCATCACTCACAACTTCCACACTGTTCCCAGTCCTAGCCCTATCTTCCACCCTCTTAGCACTAATCTCGCCCTTCAATCGCACACTTGCATCTCTTCTCACCTCAAACACCAAATCATTCAACCTCTTACATTCCCCACTCAACCTCCTAACCTCCCCTTCCAGAAAACACACACGACATTCAGTTACATTCACTCTCCTTTCAACTCCACATGCATCACACACCACATACACACTACTTTCAAACGGCATGCTCTCACCATCTATACAAAAAGCCATACTCTCAGAAATTTACTAAGGAAAAAGTTAACACTCACCCCAAAAAATTGTTGCTCAGGATTGCTGCCAGTTATCTTCCCCAAAAGTATTAATCACTAATGTATTTATTACAGTGATTGGTGTATTAAATAAATACAAGAAAAACTACACACCCAAATCAGTATTATATCCCAATCTTACAATGAGAATCAGGAGCTTCCTGTAAGACAAACTTCCAGAACAAAGCCAGACAGCCAACTGGACAAAGCCAGACAGCCAACTGAATGTACAAACATTAACAAAGCAGAAGTTGGCAGAATTGAATAGTGGATTAGAAGAGAATATAATAATGTGCCTAACAGAGACAAACCAAAGAGGAGATAACCTATATGACGATGGAATAGACAGAGTTACAAGTTATAAAGAGGACTAGGATAAAAAGGGGGAAGGACTGGCTATTATTATTATTTGGGTTTTGACGGAGGCGGATGACCTTTGATAGGCCCTTGTGGCTTTTGTCATCCGTGTAATTATGTTATAAGTAAAAAGAGCGGTAATATTGCATACTGAAAACAAGCAACAACAGATAGGAATATATTGGATGTAGTAATGAAGTTAAGAAAGGAAGAGGTGAGACTGATCTTGGTATACATGCTCACAAGAAATAATGAGCAAAATAAAAAGATACAAAAGGAATTATTAAGAATTATAGGCAAGGAGACAAGACCATTGATAATGTGAGGGGATTTTAATGCACACTTGGAATTCTTGGGGGAGCAAAAGATTAACAAGAATAGAGAAATAGTAATGACCTTACTGGAGAAGGGAGACCTGATCCTAGTTAATGCCACAGAACCATGCGAAGGGACCTACACATGGGTAAGAAGAAATAGAAGAAGTGTGATTGACTTTGTAATGACAATCAAAGAAGGTTTTAATGTGATAGAGAAACTGAAAATAGAGAGGAAGGAGAAATTATAGATTTCTCAGACCATAATTTGATTATATGTGAGACCAATATAAAGACCAAGAGAGAGAGAAAAGGAAAGATAGATACAAAGGAAAGGCTGTATTATACCAAAGAGGCAAACAAAGTACAAAGATATGTGGAAGGAAGTATAAGAGTAAATAGAGTAGAAAATATCGAGACTTTTGACTTAATTTTAGAGGATTGTGTTAAAAAAGAACTACAAAGGAAGATAAAGATAAAAACAGTAGAGGGAGGAGGCAAGGTCAAAGAACCACCATGGTTCACTAGATAAATAGAGATGGATAAAAAGGAGAAGGCAACTGAACAAGATTCATAGGAGGAAGGGGAAAATAAGGAAAGAGCATTCCAAGACTATACAAATCAGAAGAATAAGGTTAAAAAGATGGTTAAAGAAAGGATAACCAGTCATGAGAAAAATTTGACAAAACAGATTAAAGAGGAAAAAATAGCAGGAAGACCTGGGAATACATAAACCAACTAAGGGGACAGGAAAGAAAAGTAAAGAATATAGATATATACAGAAAAGAAATGAAGAGAAAGCAAAACCTGAGAAGCTAAGCAGGGAGGCAGGAATAGAAATGATAAAAGACTTTTGAGGAAGAATATACAAGAATCATTAGAACAAAATAAAATAGAAACAGTATGGACAGAAGTAAGAAAGAGAAAGTATAAACAGGAAATGGAAAACCAAACTGTTAAGAAAGATATGAGAGAAGAGTATAGATTCCCATGGTACTTGAGAGCGCACATGGATGCAGGGATTATAGTAAATGAGGAAATAATCTACAATTATAAAATAGAGGAACACATGGAAATGGTAATGAATATAAAGAGGTATATAAGACCGATGAAAGAGTATAGAATAACATGGGAGGAAGTACAGAAGGCATTGAATAGGATGAGAAGAAACAAAGCGGGGGGACCAGATGGACTAAGATCCAACCTGTATAAAAACTTGGAGAAGAGCCAAGTAGTGATAACAAAATTAACAAGAGATATACAATGATATACTGGAGAAGAGGATAGATGTGGAGAAATGGAAAGTGACGATAACAAAAAGGATACCTAAAGAAAATAAACCAACGGAGGAAGAATTGAGGCCTATTGCACCTGGTAATTGTTCAGGCAAAATATTTATGAATATTTTAAAGGAGAAAATTGAAGAACACATCATGATAAATGAGGAGAAGAAGAAGGAGGTCCAGGCAGGGTTTACAAGAGGGGGCAGAGTAGAGGACAACTTAGTAATTCTGCAATATTGTATAGAGGAAACATACAAGAAAAAGGAAAGCCTGATAGTAACATCAATAGATTTTAGCAAAACATATGACTCAATAAAAAGGGAAAAGGTAATAGCATTAATGAAATATAAAGTAAATGAAAGGATAATAGATATCATAGCAAATTATACACAGGAGACAAAACAATTATGGAAATAAGTGATGAAGATAGGATTGAATTTGAAGTCTCAAGTGGCATAAAACATGGATGCACGGCCTCTACTGTACTATTTAAACTAATAACATATTTAATATTAGAAGAAGTGGAAGAATGTAATGTAGGTTTTGAAAATGAGAAGTTCAAGTTGAGAATGCTTTACTTTGTAGATGATGGATTAATTCTGAGCAGGAACATAGAGGAGGCAGAACAGAACATTAAAAATTTTATAAGAATAAGTGAAAAATATGGGCTAAAGATAAACTTAAGCAAGAGCAAAAATATTCTATTTAACATAGAAGAAAATGAACAACCAGAAGAAATTGACAGAAATAAAATACCTGGGAGTGATAATTAATAAAGGAAGAAATTTTTTCAGGAGATAAAGGGAAGTAATGAAAGAAAAGGCAATTAGGATGGCAAATAATCCATACTCAGTAATAAAAAAGAGCTGTAACAAACTGATGGTAGGGAAGACCTTCTGGAAGGCAGTGCCATTGCCAGGAATATTATATGGAGGAAAGGTGGTTGGATTTAGTAAAAAAGAAATAGAAGAGCTCCAGAAAATTGAGAACAGAGCATACAGAGTGATTTTAGGGGCAGGGCAGGGAGATGTGGTTGAGGTTTTAAGGGGAGAGATAGGGGAAACATCAATGGTAGCAAGAGTGATATTACAGAAGCATAGTAATGGAGAAAGAACAAGTTAGAAATGAACTGCTGAGAAGAATACTTGAGGACATGAGAGAAAAAGGATATTTTGGTTTTATGAATGAAGTGAAAAAATATAAAAAGGAATTAAAACAGGGAAGCACAGGTAGTAAAAATGAGTGAAGATGAGATGAAGAGGGAAGTGAAAAAATGGGATACGGAAGAGTGGAGAAGAGCATTGCAAAAGAAAAACAGTGTAAGGATATATCATATGAATAAGAAGGATATTGAAGAAGAGAGATGGTACGATAATACATATGGAGCAATCCTCATGTATAAGGCAAGTACTAACACACTGAAATTAAATGATAGAAGAAGATTTAGTGGTGGGGAAGTGGGGTATGAAGTGTGTGGATGAGACATGGAAAATCTGCAGCACTTCTTTGTAAATTGTGAAGGTTATGAGCTGGATAGGTAGGGGGTAAGAGTACTGCAGAGACCACATGAGAAGGATGAAGAGCGAATGTTGGGGAAATTCTTATTTGAAAGAGATGAAGTGAAAATGGAGAGAAACAAAGAAATTTTGGAAAAAATAATAATGAAAAGGAAAATACTTACAGCTAGAAGATAAGAAAAGCCGGAAAGGGGAGCTGTTACAAAAGCAATCCCCGAACAGCATTCAAGTCAAGGGTGCAATTTCAACAATCATTTACTGGCCCAGATCTGTTTGAAGGTTGTCCATGTCTGCTCTCTCTTTGACCTCATTCACATAGATTATGTACATCACTGGCCCGAGCACACTTCCCTGTGGTATTCCTCAAACGGCTGCGGATTCTCAGGCAGTACAAGGAGGGGAGGGATCTCCTCCGGATGATGCCCCTGCGACCACCAGGACCTTAAACATTTCGGAGAAGGACCTGGCTGAGGCCGGTCCATCTAGCCTGGGGGCTTCTACCGGCGGGGGTGAGAAGCGGGTTCATTCCCCGCCCTCCTATCCAAAAAAGAAAAGGACGAAAAAGACCAAAAAGACGAAGAAGAGTCGGGGCTCCTCTCCATCCGCGGGGGCTACGGGGACGGATGGGTCTGCTGCCACTTTGGAAAGCGACCAAGCCAAGATCGGCACATCCGGCTCCTCTGCCTCCCCGGGTACGGAGCTCTTGACCATGACAAAGACCAAAAGTGCACAGGGCGGAGCCTCGATGACATCGGGGCCCCTCATTCAGAGGTTACCTGGCATTTTCGAGCCCGCTGGCTTCAAACGCTTCCTCGTTATTCGCTCCACTGATGGCAGCATGTTGTCCAAGGGCAACATGATCCATCAGAGGAGAGGATTAGCTAATGCAATTGGTAGAGAGCCGAAGGTAACCCGTTTCTCGGACGGGAGACATCTGGCGAATGCGGCGAATCCCGCCGCGGCGGCCAAGATAAGTGCTCTTCGGACACTTCATGGCACCCCGGTGAGTGTGACGCCGCACTCTACCATGAACTTTGTGAAAGGAGTAGTTTATACGAGGGAACTCATTGACTACTCCATTGAGGACATCACCCTAGAGCTGGCTGAGCATGGGGCGGTCAAGGTCGAACGTGTGATCAGAAAACAGGGAAGGGCCTCAAGACCCACCCCTACACTCTTCATCACGTTCGACTGTGAAAAGCTCCCTGAGTCGGTGCGTGCCGGTTGGTACCGCTACTGCGTGAAGGCATTTGTGCCACTGCCGCGGCGGTGCTATTACTGTCACCGCTTCGGCCATACGAATTGCTCATGTAGAAGTGCAATGTCGGAGTCACCCGTTCTGTGTAAATTGCTCCAAGGTCGCACACGATAAGTCCAAATCGTGTGTGGCCAAGTGTGTCAATTGCTGAGTGCCGCACCCTGCTTCTTCGAAGCAATGTGGTGCATAACTCCTTGAGAAAGAAATCCTGGCCGTTCAGGCCCAGGATCGACTCTCATTCCGTGAGGCAAAGGACTTGGTCCTTGTGCGCCCGGCCCTTCCTGGGACATCATATGCCTCAATAGTTAGAAAGGCACCCTTTGCTCCTGTCCCATCCAGGCCAACGAGCACGGTTGTTCCCGCACCCATTCGGAGCCCTTCTGCGGGCTCTACCCAACCCGGGCGCTCCCCTGGTAAAGCTGGCGGCAAAAAGGGTTCATACCCAGCCCCGGCTAAAACCAGGGCTCCCCCCTCTTCTCCCAGCGTGACCGTTTCCCGCAAGGCGAAACGGCCACGCGCCTCCACCGAGTCGTTAGACTCACAGGAGGCAACACCCCTGAAGATGGTCGCTAGGCCATCTTCCGGGGTTCCTAAAGCTGTTTCCCGAAAGGAGGACAGCAACAAAGGAGCTTGGGCCTCTTCGCCCACGCCCCGAAGTGGAGCGAGTGGCTCGGAGACGGTGGTTCCTCGAAAAGAGGGCCCCCCCGCCTCCAAAGCCGCAACGCCCGCCTAAGGTTTCGAGGCGGAGGGAGGAAAAGACTCGAATGGCGAGCCCAACCTCCCCCAATAAGTCCTCGAAGGCGACAGCGCCTTCAGCGCTTTTTTCCGGCCAACAGCGCCCGGGGTTCTGCCCCCGGGAAGCGTACGGCCATTTCCGTGAGGGTCTTCAGTTCGAGGAGGGCCCCCGCGTCTCCTCCGAGCTAGGCCTGGAGGGCATATTTCTTCACTGGAATTGCCGTGGACTCCGGGCCAACTGGGAGGAGTTGCGGAGGCTCGTCTCATCCCGTTCCCCGTTAGCTATCGTTTTGCAGGAGACCATGCTAGGCGCGTGCCCCCTGCCCGCCCTTCCAGGGTATAAGGGTCTTGCGACCCCACCACCGCGGGATGGCCGGGCTGGGGGATGCGCGGTTTACACCCGGCATGATGTCTCCGCTCTTCCTTTCTCTTTAGATACCTCCTTTCAAGCAGTGGATGTGCAGCTGCACCTGGATAGGAGGTATACTCTGATTTCTGCGTACATTCCACCGTCAGCTGACTTCGACGCGGGGGACTTCCGCCGCGTCGTGGCACGGTTGCCGAGGCCCTATCTCTTTCTTGGAGATCTGAACGGCAGGCATCCTCTCTGGGGAGATTACTCCATAAATCCCAGGGGACAAGTCCTTGCCGATCTGATCGAAGAGCTTGAGATGAGTGTCCAAAACGTGGATGAGTTTACGCATCACTGTCCGAGAACCGCTTCATTTTTTTTGCCTTGACCTATCTTTGTGCTCTTCGGATGCACAGCCTGATTTTGATTGGGGGGTGGTTGATGACCTCCATGGTAGTGATCACTTTCCCATTCAAATATATTTTTAAGGGCAACTGACGCCTGAGAGACCACCTCGTTGGTGCTTGGCGCGGTGGCCTGCATTTCAGGAAATGACTGAATTCTCTATCTCAGTCTAGGAGTTTAGGTCGGTAGATGAGGCCGTTGAGTTCTCCGGCAACCCCATCGCCGTGGGCCTGACTACTATTCCTAGAACGTCTGGCCGTTTTGCACGCTTACCACTCCCATGGTGGTCGGCCGAGTGTGAGACGGCCCTCAAACAAAAGCGTTATGCGTACATGCGCTATAAGCGCCGCTCGAACGATTTCACTGTCGCTGAATTTCGTCGGGCTAGGGCTAGGTTCCGGTATATTTCGAAGCACGCCCGCCGCTCTTCTTGGCGGGCATACGTGTCTTCACTTAACGGGAAGACCCCTTTAGCTGAGGTGTGGAAGCGAGTCAAAAGGATTCGGGGCAAGTTCTCGCAGGACCCCCCTCCCGTTCTCCAGGAGAATGGGACCGCAATCTCGGACCCCGCGTGCGTGGCGGAATCCTTCGCGACTGCTTTTTCCGCATTCTCTAGCCGTGATGCTGCTCCGCCAGCATTCAATGCACGTCGTGATGTCGCGGAAGGCCGCCGGCTGGACTTTACCTCCAGAGGCGGAGAACCCTTCACGACAAGTTTACTGTGAGTGAGTTGCGTTCCGCTCTCGCTTCGTGCGCGGACACCGCCCATGGTCCGGACGATGTCCCGTACGCCATGCTTCGACACCTGGGTGAGCGAGGCATGGCCTTTCTGTTAGATTTGTTCAACAGGATCTGGGTGGATGGTCTTCTCCCAGACTCATGGCGAATCGCTACTGTGCTCGCCTTTCGCAAGCGGGGGAGAGATCACTCTACTCCGACCGGTTTCCGCCCAATCTCTCTAACCTCTTGCGTGTGCAAGTTGATGGAGAAATTGGTAAATGTTAGATTAGCCTATTTCCTGGACAGCGGAGGCCATCTGTCTTCTGCACAGTGCGGCTTCCCTAAGTTCCACTCCACGTCGGATGCTCTGCTCCGACTGGAAAATGCCGTCTGCGAGGCTTTCCTTCGTAGTCAGCACTACGCCACGGTGTTTTTTGATCTGGAGAAGGCCTATGATACCGCATGGCGATACGGTTTCATGGAGACTCTCAACACGATGGGGGCGAGGGGATGCCTCCCAATGTTTATATCTGAATTTTTGCGAAATCGCTGATTCCACGTACGGGTGGGTGGAACTCTCTATGCCCAAAGGAGCAGGAAGAGGGTGTCCCACAGGGAAGTGTCCTCAGTGTCACACTCTTTGCCCTGAGCATCGACGGCATCACCTCGGTGCTGCCGGAAGATGTTCTCGCTACGCTCTACGTGGACGACCTTTCAATCTCTTTTGGCGTGGCCCAGATGCAAACTCTGGAGCGGGGACTCCAACAGGCATTGAACCGCGTCTCTCGCTATGCCGAAGCGCACAGGTTTCGGTTTTCTTTGGCCAAGACTAAGGTGGTGCACTTCTGCCGCCATCCACGGCTCCACCCCGACCCAGATTTGTTTCTTAATGGGGGTGCGCCTGGATGTGGTTGCTTCGCACCGTTTCCTTGGTCTTATATTCACCTGGGAGGCTCATATTCGCAGCCTTAGGGTCTCTTGTACCCGCGCCATGGATATTCTCCGTTCCGTGGGCTACTGCCCTACTTTTTTATCGATCCTTTGTTCGTTCGAAGCGTGACTATGGATGCGAGTTTCTTGCATCCGCAGCCGAGCGTTTATTGCTAATGTGGATTTGATCCACCACACCGGCCTCCCCCCCGACCGGTGCCTTCCTCACTTCCTCCATTGAGAGCCTGTTGGTCGATGCTGGGGAGATGCCACTCGCTCTGCGCCGCGTGCAGTGCATCACTCGCCTGTACGCGCGAACTCGGCACCTCCCTCAGTCGCCAACAGCTTTCACTGCATCCGCAGCTGATCTCGACGGTGCCTATGCCGCCGAGAGACGCCAGTCATACCCTTTAGGGCCAGGAAACTCCTTCGAAAGCTAGATATAGCTCTTGGGCCGGTGGCGTCCCTGATTCTGCCCAGGACGCCACCCTGGAGGGTACCAAATTTGGCTATTTGTCGCCACGCCTCTGCCCCCAAAGCTTGTACGGCGCCGGGAGTATTGCGTTCGACCTTTTTGGAGCACACCTCGTGTCACGCTGGAACCGTGCCAGTGTATACGGATGAGTCCAAGTCGTTTCCACGCCGTACCCCACTCTATTTCAAGTCAGCCGGACTCTGCCAGGCGCTGCGTCTCTCTTCACGGCCGAGCTGGTAGCAATACACCATTCAGTACTGGAGATTACGCGACGTGCCCGGTTCGGAGACCGGATTGTGATCTATAGCGACTCACAAAGCGCCCTGAGTGCTCTCGGGGCATTGGAATCCCTGCATCCCCTGGTTCCCAATATCCGTGACGCCACGGTTTTGGCGAGCCGGGCAGATGTAGAGATTATTTTCTGCTGGGTTCCTGGACATGTATGAATTGCGGGGAATGAGGGCGCCAAAGAGTCCGCGAAGACTCTGCGACCGGACCAGCGTTTCGCTCTCCCTTACACCGACTACATGGCAGGAATACGGGCAGCTCTTCGGACTGCTTGGCAAAGAAGATGGGAGACGGTCGAAGGGAACTTAAAGTTTCGTGCCATTGCGCCGCGACTGTTCCCATGGACCTATCCCCCAGTGCCGCGGCGGCTTCAGGTTGCTTTCTGTCGTCTTCGAATCGGACACACTCGTGTGACGCATCGCTACTTGATAGAGCGCTCGCATGCGCCCTATTGCAACGACTGCGTCGTCCCCCAGACTGTTCGGCATATTCTTGTCGAATGTCCCAGTCTTGGTGATCTTCGCGCACGATACCTGTCTCGGTACCGGGATGGGCGGGGTCGCTACCGCCTGTCCCTTGTACTCGGGACGAGTGCGTGCACCATGACTGGTGGACTTATTGACTTTTTGGGGGAGGCCGGCCTTCTCCCCTTTATTTAAGGTTCCTTTTTTTTGTTATTTTTGTTTGTAGGTTGCACTCTCCTGCACCGGGGTGAGGGGGACCTCCCCCCGCTGCCGGAGATTGCTTCGATTGTTAAGTTTTTCCAATTTAAATCATTAAGTTTTCATATTTTTACTTTAAAGTAGCCTAGTTCTAGGCTGTCGTGTTTTTCGGCGACTTATGCCCAAGTGGGTAGTTGCCAGATGGGCTCCATAAAATTAAAAAAACCCCCAAAAACTGCGCCCTATTGCGACTACTGCGTTGTCCCCCAGACTGTTCGGCACATTCTTGTCGAATGTCCCAGTCTGGGTGATCTTCACGCACGTTCCCTGTCCCGGTACCGGGATGGGCAGGGTCGCTAATGCCTGTCCTTTGTACCCGGGGCGAGTGTGTGCACATTGACTGGTAGATTTGTTGACTATTTCGGGGAGGCCGGCCTTCTCCCTTTCATTTAACTAGGTTTAGTTTTTGTCATTGTTATTTCTTTTTATTGTTGTTTCCTGTTCAAATGTTTTAAAGTAGCCTAGAACTAGGCTGTTTGTTTACAGCCACTTATGCCTAAGTGGGCAGTCACCAGATAGCCCCTTAAAAATAAGAAGTTTTGTTTTATGTTTTAATTAGATTTTGTACGATTTTACCAATTTTGTTACGTTTCCATAGTAAGTTTTGGTACTTTTACTAAAATTCTTTCAGCATTGGGCACCCCTGTTGTTCAGTTGACTAACAACCTATGTTAAATGTTGTAACAATATTATAATAGCTGAATATTAATAGTATTTACCACATGGTCGTTATTAGTTGACATCAAATTAGTCTGCTTTGAATTACAATTTCCAAATAAACTGTGCATTATTCGCTATCAAAGATCTAAATTCACCTTGTTGTGACGACTGACGATACCAAACTTCCAGCATAAGGCTCTATATCGGAAGATTAGTTGTTAGCACTCCTTTGTAAACTGGCACAATGTTAATCTTGCATTTATTTGTTAACTATATTCTATTTAGTTTATGTAATACCTAACTTTATTAATTATTATTGAGGTTTCAAGTATTATTATTACATGGAAGGAATTATGAATCAATATTCTATTTTGTGAAGGAATCGCCCCATCTCTACTTTCAGCTATTCAACTATTTGCTAAAATCTAAGTAAATTACATCAACCTTCTCTCCCTTATCTAATTGTTTAGTAACATAATCCATAAAATCCTGTAAATTTGTTAAACATGATCTATCTCTTCTAAACCCATGCTGAGCATCATTTATTAACCTACTACACTAGATCACAGGTCTCCAAACTATGGCTTGCGAGGTCAGTTTATCTAGCCCGCCGCTGCACTGTGCCACAAATGATCACGCAAAAAAATTGAAGTATGTCAAGTCAGCACATCGAACTAGGCTGACTGATGAACATTTGAAAGCAATTCTCTTGATTGGATGCATCAATTACAAAGCAAATATTGATGATATTTTAAAAGCTAAACACCAGTTTCACAAATCTCACTAAGCTTTTTTGCTGCTTAGTTGAGGCTCGGATATGTGCGCCCTGAGTTTGATAATACTATCTTATCGCTAATGATGCCTTCTTTGATAACTTTTGGGTAAATAAATGTTTTCTTTATTTTTTGACTTTTGTGTAATGGTAAATAAATATGTTGTCTTTATTTTTTGTGTATTCACTATATTGTATCAAACAAAATGGTTATGCGGCCCACGCTCATCATTATCTTGGTTATCTGGCCCACTGTGGAAAAAGTTTGGCAACCCCTGCTCTAGATGGTCAGAAATCCCCTTCTTAACTATCTTCTCAAGAATTTTACAAACTATAGAAGTTAAGTTTACCGGTCTAAAGTTATTTGGGTCCTCTTTACTTCCCTTTTTAAAAATTGTCACTACATTTGCTAATTTCTAATCATTAGGTATTTCTCCCAACTCTAGTGATCTAGTAGGTATATATCTTCTCAAGAGTTACTGCAATACTATCTACACCTTCTTTGAGTAACCTAGAATGAATGTTGTCTGCGCCAGATGACTTACTACTATTTAACTCAAATATAAGCCCTTTAATTATTTCCCTGTTCACATTAATGGTATTCAACACTAGTTCCCTTGATCTAGAATTATCATCAAATTAATCTATCTGGATTCTCTTTGGTAAATAGTGAAGAAAAATGATCATTAAGAATATCTAGTATTTCCTCATCAGATCTAATAGGCCGTATTTTATCAGTTAGATTTGTTATTAATTCCATAATAGCTAAAGAATTTTCTTGGATCTTTATTATTATTATTCTGAGCTAATTTAATTTCTGCTGCCTTTTTTCTCTTCTTAATAATCTTATTTAGCTCATTTCTAGTAGACCTATAATGATTTAAATTGGCAAAAGTACTTTCTCTCTGTAATCTCTGGTATGCTCTTTTCTTCTCAGAAACTTTCCCAGCCATCTCCTGATTCCACCACAATGGCTTCTTACATTTCTTCTTAATAGCCTTCATTGGAATACACTGCTCCTGGACTATGTTTAATATAGTCTTAAAAGTGTCCCACATTTCATAAGTATTCTTTTCCCTGAATTCTATATCCCACCTATTCTGATTTAGCAAGTTGCGTAATTTATTGTAATTGCCCCTATAAAAATTTTGTTTTTATGGAGTTTGTTGATGTTCTACCTTTCATTATTCCTAAGTTAAAACAAACCATCTGATGATCACTATTTCCCAATGCTTTCCCCACAGCTAATTCCTGAACCAAGTGAGCATCATTTGAAAGAACCAGATATAATATATTGGCTTATTAACAAATTGAGTCAAAAAATGATCCTCAAAGCATTCTATAAACTTACAACTTGCTCTATCCCTTCATATCATATTTTCTCATTCCACAAAATATAAATTAAAGTCACCAAGAATAACTGTGTCTACTTCACATTCTTTACTTTTTTTCCTGATCAATACTTCATCAATACAATCAGTCTGTCCAGGTGGTCTGTAAAAGGCTCCCAAGTGTATTATCTTATTTTTACTCACCCTAATATCTATCCACATTGACTCAACTTCTTCTTGCTTTATAGAATTATTTAGATTTCAAGAAATGCTATTTCTGATATAAATAATCAACCCTCCACCAGTCCTATTTCTCCTTTGACTAATGTACAATAACCTTGTAGTTCAAATTCACTCATGTCATTAAATTTATTTTCATTAACTCATGATTCTATTACACACACATCTATATCTTCATCAATAATATAACTAAATAACTCATCTTTCTTATTTCTAAGACTATGAGCATTGGTATAAAGACAACTTAGCCCTCCTGTCCCTGAAGCACCTCTTTTAGAATGTATACCTTCTGCATCCCTTTCCTTTCCCTGACCCACCCTCTACTCTTATATTGCCCTGACCACTATCACTAACTAGTTTCCTGCCTGCAAAGACCCAATGACACTATCTAACTCCTGCCACAACACGTTAACTCCAGCTCGGATAAGATGGAGTCCATCCAATGCATACAATGCCTTATTCCCATAAAACCGATTCCAAACATCTACAAACACTAATCCTGACTCTTCACACAGGCCTTTCACATACTCGTTCAGTCCAATTGCACAAGACAACTATTCCATCCCCACATCCAATCTCGGAAGCACACCGGAAACTACGCCTTTCACTCATCCTTTCAACTAACCTTTTGTACCTCTCTTGTAACTCGCATGAACCCACCTTCTTTACATCATTTACTCCCACATGCATAATCCCTCTCACACCCAGACACCAGACTATCATACCTCTCAGACACATCATTTACATAAGCACCCAGCCAACAAACTCTCACCCCCTTCCATTTGCTCTCACTCAACTTCCTATCTAAATATCTGATCCGAGAGTCATCCATCACAAGCACCTCACTCATCCTCCTAGTCTCCCTAAGCCTAGCATTACCCTCCCTCCTGTTCTCATTCAAACTACCACTTATTTCACTTTCTGCCACAACCATCTCAGGGCATCAAATCTTAGTCAACCTAACAGGTTCATCGGTGTTCTTATTCACACACCTAAGCTGTCCCTAACATATCTATTCTATCCATATTCACTCACCATTCATCTTCACTCACATCAGACTTCTTTCTCTCCAGTTCCTAGTCTGGGCTCATCTTCCACCCTCCTGGTCCCAGCCACATTCTTCATGTGTACACTCGCATCCCTTTTCACTTCATGCACCAACTCACTTAATCTCTTGCACTCATCACACAACCGGCCACATTTGCACTAGTCACATAACACACCGGCTATTCAGATACATTTACTCTTCTTTAAACGCCACAAAAATCACACACTACATACATACTGCTTATATCAAAAGGCATACTCACTTCATCCAAAGCAACAGCCATACTGAGAAAACTTTTCAAAACCCTTTAAGCAATCAAGAAAGGGGGGAGAAAATTAGGCCGGTCTGAAACATAAACAAACGGGAGTTATTACACGATTTAATTGAAACTATAGTTAAAAATTCCTTGAATATTTTGTCTACACAAAATGTTAACTATCTTCTTGAACTTAAATATATTACACCTAAAAACAAAACAAAATGTCACTGAATAGAGAGCTCACTGAGAACACGTCCGATCGCTACTGCAGGGGTTGAACTGAGTTAAACTGAGCCTGCAAGAGATGAGACTGGAGACTGGGGCAGGCTACTTATATGCTGTCAATAATGCATTAGAGTGGCGAATGGGGATGAGAACTGGATTTGAAATATGAAGTGGGAGCAAATGGAAAGCTGAAGCAGAAAATACTAGAGAATGGACAGAGGGTCTGGAGAAGGGGAGTAAATGATAAGAAGTTTGAATATGTGCAAAAGAAAGCCTTCCATGGAAGAAAGGTATGATGGAAGTCAACTTTTGTTCAAAGTAAAGTACGAACAGGATCCCTGAAGGTAAAGGGATGAACATATAGATGGAATAGTAGAGATGACTTGCGAGTGGTGCCCATGGGGTCAGAGAGGGCAGTTGAATATCTGATGGTAGAATGTGAAGGACATAATACCAATTGGCAGTTCTTTTTAGGGATGTTAGATTGGTCTATTTGATATAACCACTTGCTTGAGGAGCATCTCCTAGATGTGCCCAATGGATGGGTGAGCCCGAAAACTATTACTCTCCTAACTGAATTATTATACAAGGTTTAGCCTCTAACTACAGCCACGGCCAAATGTTTTGCAGCACCTTTAATTTTTCTTTGTGTATGAATATGTTGGTGTAGGTTTGCATTCCAGTGTACAATATATCTGAAAAACAAGATAATAGTACAAACTTTCTTGTAACTTTTCTTGAAATATTTAAAATGGCAATGCTATTGAGATGTATTAAATCCTGGTATCAGTTTGCAGTGTGCTCGTCAAAATGTCTCCATATAATATAAAACATATTTGTTAATTAATATGTTACTCCATGTTGACAGGTTCTGATATGATAATGGCAAAAACCACTAACTATACTATGGAGGAAAAAAAATCTGATATGCATACTGTAGGAGGGCCTAGCTGTCAAGAAATTGCCTGGAGGGTCAGCAGATCATATTCTGGTGTTACAACACAGGGTCAGTATGTTATATAATGACAGTGTCTCTTCCTTGAATGAGCCTTTGAGATTGTAAGAAAAATGCAGTTGTAAGAAAAACGCAGTCCAGCTGCAATATGAATGGCAGAAGGCAACCAGTTTAATGCATTCATCAGCCCAGTCTATTGCAGACTGCTTGCACAAAGTCTGAATTCATGCAAAGCCTGCCAGAAGCCACTGATCAACCTTTAGCAGAAGTTACGTCACATGCTTACTGCATCAGTGGGGGATGTCCATGTTTCAGTTGTTCTCGACCCCAGGCAACATTAGAGTTTGCAGGAGACTAAGGGGGCAATTGAATTGACACCATAGTGAAATAAGTAAAGCATGGTTGCTTTCTCTGTAATGGTATAGGAATGGATGTCAAGTTCAGGGGTGGGTCATCTCACTTTATGATGGCACCATAAATTCATATAAGGAACAAGCTGCCCTGTGAAATTGCATGCTGCCCTCAGCCCGAGACCTCTCCATAAATGCCCAGGTTGTGATTTTCCAGCAGGACAATTCTGCATCCAATTCCATTGTTTCCAGGACAACAATATCACAGTGATGGACTGGCCATCTCAGTCTCTAGAAAAGCTGTGGCAGGACCTGAAAGAGGCCATAAGACATAATCAGCCAGCCTCCAATGAGCAACTGAAAGCAGTATCACAGAGAAGTGAGCCATCATCAAAACCCCTCAGGTTTTGCATCAAAGAATAAATGCTATAATCACTAGCCAAAAGACTCTTGACATCTACTGGGCTTCCTGTATCAGTTTGTTGTTGCAATAATTTCCACAGATCTTCATCTCTTTATATGT